>CAWUFW010011790.1:0-588798 GCA_963921515.1 Calotriton arnoldi
GCAAGATACTGGCCATGAGATTCCAATCACATATGCCGGCCTTAGTACATCAAGACTAGGCAGGATTTATCCCAGGTCATTATATCGCACTCAACATCAGACGGCTCATAGCCCTCATCACTGGAGGAGGTATGGAGAGGCATGAAGAAGTGGTCTTTTCAGTAGATATGGAAAAGGCATTTGACAGCCTAGGGTGGGGTTTTTTATACGGAGTTTTAGAAAAAATGGGGTTGGGACAGGGCTTCTCTGCATGGGTCAGCTTACTTTACTCAGGACCAACAGCTAGAATTAGATTGGGGCGAACGATCTCAGAGAGGTGCAAGGTTGAACGGGGGACTCGACAGGGATGCCCCCTCTCACCGCTCCTCTTTGCGCCTGCCATGGAGCTTCTGGCCTCCCTGGCCCGTATGGGAGAGCGATATCAGGGGATACGACTAAGGACTAAAATACATTATATTGACCTCTACACAGAAGACCTGTTGCTTTTTCTGGGCAGTGCACAGGGAGATCTATCAGGCGCTAAGGCGATAATGGGTGAATTCGGAGAAATGTCAGGTTTGAAAATTAACTGGCGTAAGTCCAAGTTGTTTCCGCTGACGGCTGCCAGGGTCCCTGTGGTCGAGCTGGGAATTCTCACGTGGGAACCCCACTGCCTGGAATATTTGGGGGTGAAACTCTATCATGCCCAAGCTGACATATTTGAGGGTAATTAGGGTAAGGTTCTGAGATCCTTAAAGACTAACATGGAATTCTGGAGAGGACTCCCACTGTCGCTAGCTGGGAGAGTGGCTCTCCTGAAAATGGTGGCGTTGCCAAGGTTATTATACTTTTTCATGACATTACCAATATGGATACCCCTTGAAATGGCATGCAGACTTACACTCTATAATTACATCATTCCTAAGAGCGGTCGCTCTTAGAATGATGCAACGTTTGACACGGGAGGGCGGACTAGCGGTCCCAGGCTTCGAGCAATACTATCTAGCGGCCCAGCTTCAATGGGTGGCGAGGTGGATAGGTGACCTCCAATGTCAGACCCGAGAAATAGACCCTTTCGCTCTGGACCTGGGAGTTGTTGCTGGGTAGGGGCGGGGACACACCTGAGGATACTGAAGTGGTCAAGATAGCCAGGCGATGCTGGAGACGAGTTCTCTGAAAAACAAAGACCAAATTCCCATACTCACCTGACCTTCCCATCGCAGCACTGCAGGTCCTTACTCATGGAGCAGCATGGGTGGGACTGGAAGACTGGGACACAGCAGGAGTAAAGAGAATAGGTGATTTGTGCAGCGGGGGGAACTCATGCCATTTGAGAACCTCAGAGAGGGTTATGATCTGCCCCAGGGACACTTTCATTTACGCGCGGGGCTAGTGGCGGCGATCAGAGCACAATGAGGTTAGGACCCGCTGAACCCCCTCCACATGCCACTTGTGAATACTTGGGCACTGGGGGTGGTAGAATTAAAGCGGTCACATGCCTATATGGGGCCCTGAGTAGAGATTCAACACAACCATTGACTAAACTGCGGATTAGCTGGACAGAGGACCTGAATATCCCTATAGACGATAAATCCTGGGAAAACATATTAGGGGAGATCCCCAAGTCCTAAAGAAATGCCCGCTTCCGTCTAATTGACTTCTTCATACTGCACAGAGCCTACCTCACTCCCGGGAAAATAAACACGTTTTTTCAGAAAGATGATGCGAAAGGCCCGAGATGTGGAGAGGTGGGTGTGGAAATGCTCCACATGGTGTGGACACACCCAGAATTGCAGGGCTTTTGGGAAGAAGTAACAACCACTATTGGGGAGACAATAGATCGACTGATCCTGCCCACTCCTGCTCACTGCCTACTGGGATTATTCCCACACAATGCTAAGAATTGGGTTACTAGTCAATTTCAGGACTTAGCCCTAGCCCTTGCGAAGCGTGAGATCACGAGACATTGGAAATTCCCCGAGAGACCGAAAAGCCTAACTTGGAGGGCCGAACTAGAGAAGTGGGCGGACTGCAAGGGGAGGGTTCTTCTCCGGAACGCCAAGAAAGGGATTGGGGCACTGGAGCGAGCTTGCGCCTGGGAGGCCCTGTCCAATAGCCTGAAGGAGCCTGATCTAACTTCAGGAGAGACGACCCCAACGGGGAGAATCCCCAGGAGGAACCCCCGTAGGGGGGGGGAGGAAGACACAGGACATTAGAGAAGGACCTCTAACATATCCCTATACGGGAAAATGGCAGAGAAGGGACCTGTTGAGGGAGGGGGGGAAGGGGGGGATAGGTCATGACGACTAATTTAATTACAATCTGGGACTTCCACAAATATGGAATGACTGTTGGAATCGGCTAGGGGGGAGGGAGAGAGGGAGTTGGTTGCCGACGTTAATAAGGGGATGTGTAGTAATGATAGGGAACTGTAATATTAGGTACGAAAATAGAATAAGTATGAAGTTGATTTGCACACTGACGATTGCTATTGAAAAATGTCTACAGAAATGTAAGGAAATGTATGCCAAGTGTGTTTCTGGAAACCCCAATAAACTATGTTTAAAAAAAAAAATCGACTACTAATGCTACCTGTTGAACATGAAAATAAACAGGCATACCAGAAGGTATCTGGTGAAGCTTGTCATGAGGTGTCTAAACTTTTAAATAAATGTAAGCTTTTAATCATCGATGAGGTAAGCATGATCTCAAACTTAATGCTGCCTTCATTCACCTGAGCTTGCAAAAGATTTTAAGAACAGACTAGGACGTGCTGTTTGGAGGAAAGCAACTTGGTGACCTAATGCAACTAACCCCCATAAAAGGACAGCCTGTTTTCAAGACACTTCTGCATGATGAAACTCGCAATTCTTTAGGGAATATTGGAAATGTAAACATTCGGCTAAACTTAGAATACAAGGAACTACTGAGGAATATGCGTCAAGCATCTGACATGGAATACGGAAATATTCTGCAGGACATTAGAGTAGGATTTCTGACAAAGGAGGGGAAACATACCTTGGAAAGTTGACTTATCAACAAACGTGTGTCCTCTAAGAACACAGTAGCACAGCTATTGTTCAGTTTTACTGAAGAAGGGAAATCTATAGTCTGTTTAATGCCTACCCTTCAAGAGTGCTCCAATTTCAATGAACAATTACTAAAACTGGAGAAAGAAGAAATTTTGGAAAACACAGCTATTGGCAAAATGGAACACCAGGGAGTGACAATACTACTAAGTGGAAAGCTGCAATCAGAATTGGATTAATTGGAGAAATCTATCTAGGACTGCAGGCATAGAAAAGTGTTTACGCATGTGCAAAAACTGTAGAGTATTTTGCGGCGTAATTTATATGATGAGGAAGGATTATTAAATGGTACAATGGCTAAAATTATTAATCTAATTAATTTTCCAAATAGGGATGAGGTTGAATACTTAGCCATAAAATTTGATCAAATTGATGGCGTGAAGCAGATAGGACGATATATTGTAGTGTTTTGCTTGTAAAAGACTTATATGTCCGGTGACAGCAGTTCCCACTTTCTCTAGCATATGCTGTAACTATCAATAAATCACGAGGTTTAAGTGTAGATACAGCTTTTATTAATATTGGAAGTACTGTATTTAAAGAAGGTATGTTATATGTAGCAGTGTCCCTAGTTAGAACATTGTCCAGTTTGTTTTTGGTTGAGTTTGATGAAAAAAGTTAGTGTTGATGCAAGTTGTGTTAGAGAGTACAATTAGTTAAGAAGTGTCTATGCTTCTCACTTAGGACAGTATCCTATTTATGAGAAACAGATAATCTGTCCTAAGGGGAAGCTTACAAAATAATTGATGGATGTTTCCCAAAAGAAGCAAAAGAAAGACAAGGAAGAAGGTGTTACCAAGAAAAACTAAGAAATGGGGGAGATATTGTAGGTTTCATGTTGGAAAATAGTAATGGTGTCATCTGCTATGCTAATGCTGTTCTCAATGTACTCTTCCATTTACCACATCTTATAAATGCAATTCAACATAAAGCAGAAAACAGATTCTGCTCTCAACTGTGTCATTTGCTGGAACATTTATGTAGTGATAGGACTGTAGTACTTTATGGTTCAAGCATACGAGAGCAAGTAAACATATACAGTGGATCTGTAGAATTTACTCTCAACAAGATGACCAGGAAGTTATTATGGTTATCCTTGGAGTTTTGGAACAAGAAGAAGTAAATATTGATGACTTATTTGGACTGAGTTACAAATAGAACAATGACTGTGAAGATTGTTCTTTTACATCTACCACTCAAATCAATTCTGAATGATTTATCTACTTAACATTTTCCAGATTCCAAAACTGTGCCTTTTGACAGACTGATCAGAAAGGCTGCCTAAATTGTAGATCAGTTTGTGTGTCTACATTGTAGTTACAGAGAAGTGGGAAATATATTATATTAAAGCTACAATGGTGCAGAGCACCTGAATCTAAAATGGAAACTGAAATTACAAACTTCAAAGCAGGACAAATTTAAATTTCTAGAAGAACGCACACTAGAGTGGCTATCATGAAGGACTTCGTATAACTTCAGGACACTGAACTGTGTACTTAAGAAGTTTAAGTGGATGGGCAGATGCATAGTGTCACTTATTTATAGTGCGATTTTGAGCAGTTCTGTTTTTTTTGTACAATCTACATGATTGTTTTTTCCCCTCTGTTCAAGGATAAATATTTATACAGTACATTGTTTATGGTGTACGAGTATGAAAGCTGAGAACAGAAAAAAGGGAAAATAAAATGTTTAAATTAAATACATAAGTTATTTACAGCGTTACAGCTGTGTAATGCTTTATTAATAACAAACATTTGAATTGCAGAAACGTAAACTTTACTGTGCAAGTTTATAATATGTAACAATAACTTTTATTTTTGTTTTCTCTCTTTTTACAGAGATCATTGGAACCATTTGTAGGAAGGTGGAATCTGACTATATGGTTGCCCCCACTTTTTTTATGGTGTTTTGCTGGTTTATGACTTAGTTGGACTGGGATCCTGCTATTCAGGGCCCCAGTCTATCTGCTTTCTCTGTAAAATGGTTTCCATGTGCCTTAGGCACATCACTGATTGGAATCTGGAGTGCCCTTATAAGTCCCTAGTATATGGTATACTATGTACCAAGGGCATAGGTACCTCAGAGGACCTGCCAGGGGCTGCAGCATGTATTATGCCACCCCTGGAAGGCCATCCAAACTGACACCACAGGTCTGCTACTGCAGCCTGGGTAAGGTGGTGCATGCACTCTTACTGTGATATAGGTTACCTATATCACTATATACATACACACATATAAACCTATAAGTCACTCCTATGGCAGGCCTTATCAATCCTGAAGGCAGAGTGCGTGGTTCCTATGTGAGAGGGTGCCCCTGCATGAGCAGGGCCCCTCTGCAGCGTTCGGAGACCATCTCTGATGCTGTTTGTAGTGCAGCCTGACCATATACTCTTAAGCGCATTATATCCTCGCGGTAAAATGCTAACTTTGGAATGGCTGCACCTAAACATGTCGTGTTTGGTGTCAAACATCTTGGAATACTACCCCCCGCCAATCCTGGCGGCGGGGTAGCATTCCACCCTTCTAGAGGGAAAGACATGTTAACTCTGACTAGTCCGGTAACTTCTTTCCAGAGCCCTGGCATCACAAAATGGATGCTGCTGCCACAGACACGAGTCTGGCCTCCTGCTGCTGGACGAAACTCCGGCAGGGGAGGCCTGGACAATAGGTTTCTGTCCCAGGGAGGTGTGACCACCTCCCCAGACAGGATAATGTGTATTGGGGCTGGGCGGGAGCACTTTCGGGTGCTTTGAAGTCCTGCACTGGGGGCACATTTGGTGTCCTCAGGCATACCCCAGTTCAAACCGGATCAGGGGCTTGCAGCCCCTGCTTTGGCGCGAACTGGACAAAGGGAAAGGGGTGTAGCCACCCCTCTGCCCTGACCCACCCATAGGTGGGGCCACAGAGTAGTCCAACCCCTATCTTTAGTATAAAGGTAGGAACCCAGTCCTTAGGACTTTAGATTATCCCTGGATGAAACTCTGAAACTGAATCCTGGACCTTCGACGCTCTACTCACGATTAGAGGACAGAAGAATCTCCCTTGGGGTCAAGGAGTGACTCCCTGCTTGGCAGGCACCAAAGAAGCATCTGTCCAGTTCGCATTTCTGAAGCTCCCGTCGGACGCCGAAGTCATCGCATCACCAGAGGTGGATTCTCAGACTTCCCCGAGGCTACTCCTGAGTCCCCAGCAAAGCTGAGGCCCGTGGCTATCGTGGGTGACTTGAGACCGTGACCCCTGGACACCGAGCACATTTGCAAGTGCATCCTCTTCTGGGTCTCCCAAGAAGTCGTGCTTTGGGCTCCGAGTAGCCCTAGCCTCCAGCACCACCTGCACCGAAGATCACTGGCCCCCACTCCACGAGTGTCCTGTAAGCCAGCTCCACGTGCGGCGTCACGAGGCTCCTTCGCGGTCGCTAGCCTGTTGGCTAGTAGCCCTTAACGAAGGCCAATCCTTTTCTTACTTGGCATCCTGGTTGCTCCAGGCCTGCCCTCACTTACCCTCGCTGGGTGAGTTCCACAGACCTTGCTGGTCTGCACCATCGACGATCTACATCTTCACCGAGACTTGCCGTTGCCAAGGCTTGTTGGGTCCAATCCGGTCGCCGACACCTCAGCACTCGACAGACATCGTGTACCAGCCCGAATCCTGCTCCTGGTTGCCGACAACGCCTCCTGGACCTCGTGGCTGAAGAGTCAAGACGACCGTCAACGCACCTGAAGCACTCGACATCGGTGGGCATCTGTCCATCGCCTTCCTGGTCACTGGCTAGTGACCCAGACTCTGTCCCCTCTGCTTTCAGGTTCTTCAGAACTCCGATCCACTCTTGGATCCACCCGGACACTTTTCTCTTGGCCGCCAGCAGCACTTTGCAGCAGATCGCCATTCGAATCGACGACGAAACCCGACCCCGAAAGGCACCTATGCACCCGGCTTCCTGGGTGAGGTAACACGAGTACTCCGGTGCTCCCGTGGGTAGAGACTCTTCAAAGTCCTAGATCTCAAAGGGTTTTGTCCTAGTCCTCTTTTATGTGTCCCTTTCTCTATTTTCCCGATCCCGACTTTCTCCATAGAAGTTAACGGCGTATCGCGGTTGTGTATTTACACTGCACGCGTCTCCCGTAGGTCCCCTGTGTCACTACCTTGGGTGGTTCCTTGTGGTCCAAGCACTTCTAGAGGCTCTAGGCCTAGTGTCTAGTTCAGTCGTGGTTCGCATACCACTTTATTGGTATATGGTTTGGTACGCCCTAGGGCCCAAACGTGTATTTGTGCTATTACTGTGATTTAATAACTTATAACTTATGTATTTCGAACTCTAGCCTCATAAAGAGACTAGAGGGGTGTGTTTAGCAATAAATACATATATTTTGAATATATACCTGGTGTGGTGCTCTTTCATTTGGTCACTCAAGAGATTATAGACTGGTAAAACAAGCTGCTTTACATTCCTTCAAGACTTAGCCTGAAGGCTGCTCTCCATAGCTACCACTAGGATAGCTTTCAATAAGGTTGTCTTTAACCTATCTCCAATAAGGGGTTGTTTGGACTGGTGCAAGGTGCCCACTATAATTAGTGGACAGCATATGCCAGGCCAACTTCTCACATTGGTGTGCAGCGTGTGGGATTCCAGCTTGCTATTGTTTTACCAGATAATCTCAATTGAATTGATCAACTGAAAACCACTAAAGGTACCTAAGGTACATATAATTTAAGCTTAGAATACAGTAAGTTCTACTGAACTTAGAGTTGTGTGTTAAGGGATAGCACAACCCTTTCTACAACTCAAGAGAGTTTAGTAGGCCACACTAGAGTAGGTAGTGCATACACCACACCACACTAGTAATGTCTTTAAGGGCAGGATCCAAAGAATCCTTGCAGGAAGCCATTGAGCTTCCACCCTCCAAGTATGATACACTCCCATTCTTGGAATTGAGAGCTTTATGTAACTTGAGAAAAATAAGGACAGGCCAAAGCCTCACCACCCAACACCTCAAGGAGTTGTTGGTGGCTTATGACCTTAGTAAGCCCTTGGGGACTGAAGGGGTAGGAGCTGAGGGTGGGGCAGGAGAAGAGGAGGAGGCCAGGGGTACCAATACCCCCAGCCCCCCTCTGAAACTGGCCAGGAGGGTGACAATGACCCTGACCTGGATAACCCAATCCCTCCTGTGGACGATGATGAGGATGATCAGGATGATGCCCTCTTTGTCCCCCCAGGAAGGATTAAGAGTGTGCCCAGAAAGTCTAGATCTCCTTCTCAGGAGTCTAACCACTCTGGCACCTCCATAGGGAGCTCTATCTCCTCTCACAGGAGGGAATCCTCTCATGAGAGAAGAGACAGACTGGTCCAGTATGAGGAAACTCAGCTGGAAATCAGAAAAAGCAATTGGCTTTAGATAGGGAATCCCTAGATCTCCTTAGAGAGAGAAGAAAGTTGGGACTAGAGTCCCATGGTGGCAGCAATATCCCTAGAGATAGGGAAAGGTCTTATGACCATAGAAACCTAAACAAGATTGTCCCTCCCTACCAGAGTGGGGATGACATCCACAAATGGATAACTGCACTGGAGAGGGCCTGTAAAGTTCAGAAGGTCCCCCAGAGGCAGTGGGCAGCAATCTTGTGGCTCTCCTTTGCAGACAAAGGTAGAGACAAGCTCCTCACTGTAAGAGAAGAGGATGCTGACAATTACACAGTCTTGAAGAGTGCTCTGATAGATGGGTTTGGCCTAACCACTGAACAGTATAGGTTGAAGTTCAGAGACACCCAAAAAGCTCAGACTCAAGACTGGGTTGATTTTGTAGATTGTGCTACAAAGGCTCTGGAAGGTTGGATACATGGCAACAAAGTGCATGACTTTTTAGGATTGTACAATTTGATTATGAGGGAGCAGATCCTTAATAATTGTCAAAACCAGCTTTTGCACCAGTATCTGGTGGACTCTGATCTGACCTCTCCCCAAGAATTGGGAAAGAAGGCAGACAAATGGGTCAGAACCAGAGTAAAAACTAGAAATCAGGGTGGTGACCAGAAGAAAGATTCTACTAAGTCCCAAGAGAAAGGTGGGGATAAATCTAAGGATAAGTCCCCTACAGGGCCCCAAAATTCCTCTTCTGGGGGTGGGTCCCAAACTCCTTCCTCTCCTGAAAAGAAACCCTATTGCCATGTCTGTAAAAGCCTGGGCACTGGAAAACTGATCCCAGTTGCCCCAGGATTGGCAATAAAGAAAATGTTCCTCCCACAACTACTACCACCCCTCCTGGTACTACCAGTAGTAATCCTCCAGTTGGGAGTAGTGCACCCAAAAAGTTGGGTGCTTTTGCAAGAGGAACAGAGGGGAGCCCTAGTTTAGACAGGGACCCCTCAACAGACTCCTCTGACTCTGATGGTGGTATAGGATTTGCCACCTTTACCATGGGTCCCACAGCGTTGGGCAGGTACAGATTGGAGCCAATAATTAATGGTCAGAAAGCTGTGGCATTTAGGGACACAGGGGCTAGTGTCACCATGGTGGCAGGGAAACTAGTCCCCCTCACCAGTTTTTACCTGAGTTTAAGTACCAGGTGACCAACATTGATGGTGTCAGAACAGATCACCCCATGGCCATAGTCAATCTCAGCTGGGAGGGGGTCACAGGCCCAAAGAGAGTGGCAGTGTCCCCCACCTTACCTGTAGATTGCCTGATGGGCAATGATTTGGAAATTTCAGCCTGGGCTGAAGTTGAACACCAAACCCATCTTAGGATGTTGGGCGTCCCTGTAAGGGTTAGTGGGGCTGTGATGGCCACAGCCCCAGCCCAAGAATTTGGAGAGATGGAGCCTGAAAGAATGGCCCACTCTCCCCCAAAAGAGAGCACCAGGGTTGAAGAAAAGTCTTCTTCCCCCAGACAGTAGGTAAGGGTCAGCCTCCTCAGGGAACTGACCCTACCCCTAGTGAAGGAACTGCCACAGAGGTAGTCAGGCCTGGCCTGACCACCCCCTGATGGCAGAGGACCCTTCCAAGGTGGTACCCAGTCTGGAGCAGGTAACCTGCCCCTCTCTACCCTGCCTCAGTCAGCCCAGGGCTGCAGAGGTCAGGGAGGTCAGTGGACCCCCAGGGCCCCCTGTCCAGAGGAACCCCCCATCAGCAGATTAGGGGCACCCAGTCTAGTAGCCCTAGCCAGGTGAAAATTCCTCCACACACTGAGGGATCCCCCATACCTCTATGTAGGGACCTCCCCCAGAAGGACTCTGGTAGGCAAGGGCAAACCTGGGACCAGAAGGTTCCAAACCTGCCATGTCCCTCCAGTAGTCCATCCAAAGGGACCCAACCCCCAGCTGTAGGCAGCCAAAGGTTGACCCTTAGAGCAAAGTGCAACTCAGTCATGGAAAGACAGGCATACATGGTGACCAGTGATCTGAGGAAGCTGAGGCCAACATTCCTAGGGCCTCACTTCTCTACCCAGACACCTCACCAGCCTTGTACTTTACCTAAGCACACCACAGGTAGTGAATCCCCATGGTGGAGACCCTCTCATACCCTTAGGGTGAGGGATTGCTTAGTGGACCATAAGACAGGGGGCAACCATGCTAGTGCAGGTGCTTCCTTATATGACCACTTAGTCAATGAAGGCTCAACTGGCCAAGGTTAGCCTTATCTCCTTTCGTTTGGGGGTTATGTAGGAAGGTGGAATCTGACTATATGGTTGCCCCCACTTTTTTTATGGTGTTTTGCTGGTTTATGACTTAGTTGGACTGGGATCCTGCTATTCAGGGCCCCAGTCTATCTGCTTTCTCTGTAAAATGGTTTCCATGTGCCTTAGGCACATCACTGATTGGAATCTGGAGTGCCCTTATAAGTCCCTAGTATATGGTATACTATGTACCAAGGGCATAGGTACCTCAGAGGCCTGCCAGGGGCTGCAGCATGTATTATGCCACCCCTGGAAGGCCATCCAAACTGACACCACAGGTCTGCTACTGCAGCCTGGGTAAGGTGGTGCATGCACCTCTTACTGTGATATAGGTTACCTATATCACTAAATACATACACACATATAAACCTATAAGTCACTCCTAAGGCAGGCCTTATCAATCCTAAAGGCAGAGTGCGTGGTTCCTATGTGAGAGGGTGCCCCTGCATGAGCAGGGCCCCTCTGCAGCGTTCGGAGACCATCTCTGATGCTGTTTGTAGTGCAGCCTGACCATATACTCTTAAGCGCATTATATCCTCGCGGTAAAATGCTAACTTTGGAATGGCTGCACCTAAACATGTCGTGTTTGGTGTCAAACATCTTGGAATACTACCCCCCCGCCAATCCTGGCGGCGGGGGTAGCATTCCACCCTTCTAGAGGGAAAGACATGTTAACTCTGACTAGTCCGGTAACTTCTTTCCAGAGCCCTGGCATCACAAAATGGATGCTGCTGCCACAGACACGAGTCTGGCCTCCTGCTGCTGGACGAAACTCCGGCAGGGGAGGCCTGGACAATAGGTTTCCTGTCCCAGGGAGGTGTGACCACCTCCCCAGACAGGATAATGTGTATTGGGGCTGGGCGGGAGCACTTTCGGGTGCTTTGAAGTCCTGCACTGGGGGCACATTTGGTGTCCTCAGTGCATACCCCAGTTCAAACCGGATCAGGGGCTTGCAGCCCCTGCTTTGGCGTGAACTGGACAAAGGGAAAGGGGTGTAGCCACCCCTCTGCCCTGACCCACCCATAGGTGGGGCCACAGAGTAGTCCAACCCCTATCTTTAGTATAAAGATAGGAACCCAGTCCTTAGGACTTTAGATTATCCCTGGACGAAACTCTGAAACTGAATCCTGGACCTTCGACGCTCTACTCACGATTAGAGGACAGAAGAATCTCCCTTGGGGTCAAGGAGTGACTCCCTGCTTGGCAGGCACCAAAGAAGCATCTGTCCGGTTCGCATTTCTGAAGCTCCTGTCGGACGCCGAAGTCATCGCATCACCAGAGGTAGATTCTCAGACTTCCCCGAGGCTACCCTGAGTCCCCAGCAAAGCTGAGGCCCGTGGCTATCGTGGGTGACTTGAGACCGTGACCCCTGGACACTGAGCACATTTGCAAGTGCATCCTCTTCTGGGTCTCCCAAGAAGTCATGCTTTGGGCTCCGAGTAGCCCTAGCCTCCAGCACCACCTGCACCGAAGATCACTGGCCCCCACTCCACGAGTGTCCTGTAAGCCAGCTCCACGTGCGGTGTCACGAGGCTCCTTCGCGGTCGCTAGCCCGTTGGCTAGTAGCCCTTAACAAAGGCCAATCCTTTTCTTACTTGGCATCCTGGTTGCTCCAGGCCTGCCCTCACTTACCCTTGCTGGGTGAGTTCCACAGATCTTGCTGGTCTGCACCATCGACGATCTACATCTTCACCGAGACTTGCCGTTGCCAAGGCTTGTTGGGTCCAATCCGGTCGCCGACACCTCAGCACTCGACAGACATCGTGTACCAGCCCGAATCCTGCTCCTGGTCGCCGACAACGCCTCCTGGACCTCGTGGCTGAAGAGTCAAGACGACCGTCAATGCACCTGAAGCACTCGACATCGGTGGGCATCTGTCCATCGCCTTCCTGGTCACTGGCTAGTGACCCAGACTCTGTCCCCTCTGCTTTCAGGTTCTTCAGAACTCCGATCCACTCTTGGATCCACCCGGACACTTTTCTCTTGGCCGCCAGCAGCACTTTGCAGCAGATCGCCATTCGAATCGACGACGAAACCCGACCCCGAAAGGCACCTATGCACCCGGCTTCCTGGGTGAGGTAACACGAGTACTCCGGTGCTCCCGTGGGTAGAGACTCTTCAAAGTCCTAGATCTCAAAGGGTTTTGTCCTAGTCCTCTTTTAAGTGTCCCTTTCTCTATTTTCCCGATCCCGACTTTCTCCATAGAAGTCAACGGCGTATCGCGGTTGTGTATTTACACTGCACGCGTCTCCCGTAGGTCCCCTGTGTCACTACCTTGGGTGGTTCCTTGTGGTCCAAGCACTTCTAGAGGCTCTAGGCCTAGTGTCTAGTTCAGTCGTGGTTCGCATACCACTTTATTGGTATATGGTTTGGTACGCCCCTAGGGCCCAAACGTGTATTTGTGCTATTACTGTGAATTAATAACTTATAACTTATGTATTTCGAACTCTAGCCTCATAAAGAGACTAGAGGGGTGTGTTTAGCAATAAATACATATATTTTGAATATATACCTGGTGTGGTGCTCTTTCATTTGGTCACTCAAGAGATTATAGACTGGTAAAACAAGCTGCTTTACATTCCTTCAAGACTTAGCCTGAAGGCTGCTCTCCATAGCTACCACTAGGATAGCTTTCAATAAGGTTGTCTTTAACCTATCTCCAATAAGGGGTTGTTTGGACTGGTGCAAGGTGCCCACTATACTTAGTGGACAGCATATGCCAGGCCAACTTCTCACACCATTTTATACAGTTATGTAGGTGACTAATTACTTATTTAAGCCATATAATACATCCAATAAGACATATTGGCAGACACTTTGGATACACTGTGAAACTAAAGCACACACTCATACATATAATAACATAGCCAGGCACACACTGATACATACACTAAGACACCTTGAGCACACTTATGCATACACTCAGCCACCCACGCACACACTTATTCATACAGTTAACTACCCAGGATCCACTCATACATATACTGACACACCCAGGCACACACTCATCCATACACTGACACACTCAGGCACTCACTCATACATGCACTGAGACACGCAGGGACACACTCATAGATACACTGACAAACCCAAGCACACTTTGCTACATACACTGAGACATCCACGGACACAGTGAAACAGATACTGACACACCCTGGCACACACTTATATATACATTGACATACCCAGCCACACACTCATCCATACACTGAGACAACTTGGAACACACTTATGCATACACTGAGACACCCACGCACACACATATTCATAAAGTTAACCACCCAGGACACATTCACACATACACTGACACACCCAGGCACACACTGATACATTCACTGACACACTCAGTCACTCATCCATACACTCAGACACCCCGGGACACACTCATACATATACTGACACATGCAAGGATGCACTGATGCATTCACTGACACACTCAGACACTCATGTATATATACACTCAGACACCCAGAGAGACACTCATCCATACACTAACACACCCAAGCACACACTGATGCATTCACTGACACTCACACACTAACTTATGCATACACTCAGACACCCTGGGACACACTGATACATACACTGACACTACCATGCACACACTCATGCATCATTCATTGACACAATCAGACACTCACTCATCCATACACTCAGACACCAAGGGACATGTTGATACATACACTGAAATACCTGTGCACACACTTTTGCATTCACTGACTCACTCAGACACTCACTTATAGACTCAGATACACCAAGAGTCACTCATATATACTGACACACAAGCATTCACTGGCACACTCAGTTACTAACTCATACACATACTCAAACACCAAGTGACACATTCATACATGCGGTGGCACACGCAGATGCATACTGTAACACTTCCTGGAAGACACTTATACATACACTAACACACCCAAGCACACACTTATGCATACACTAACACACCCAGGCACACACTCATCCATATAGTGATACAGGGAGGGATACACACATACCCTGATATACTCAGAAACACACTCATACGTATATTGCCACACTTACACAGACACTTATACACCATATATACAATAAAGAAATAAAAGGAGAAACACAGCTCTTTTTTGATTACTTGGTGAGGTTATAAAAAGAACCTTTTTTAAACTTTTTTTTAAAAAGAATTAATGTACCCAAAAAAACATGGTACAGAACTGTTTCAAAACTAGTTGCATGTAAACAAACATGTTATCAATCTCCAAAATACAGCAAACAAATTTGGATGTTAAAATTCCATAAAAATATTTTGCAAGGATGACTGTTAATTGCATCCAAATACTCAGCAACAGATGTCGTATTCAATTCAACTGGCATATGGCAGCGTAAAAAATGGGTGGTTATGTGCCCCAAATTTGGACACACAGAGCCACCGTTATCGTCGCTGAGGTGGAAGGTGCTGACACAGTCGCCGAAGAAGCAGAGGGATGGGCACCAGCTTCCTTCTCCTGGACCATTCTCTGATAGGCTCTATTGTGGATGGTCTTATAAAGCTTCCACATTGAGGATGTCCTGTGGCTGTGCTTTTTGCTGGTTCCTCTCAAGAGTTCCTTCCCGCAGATGTTGCATTTGACAATTTTGGCAGTGACTTTTTTTTCACCAGATGGTATGGTGAAAAAACACCAAACTTCACTCTCCTTCTTCCGTGGAGCTGCTTCTTGTTCTTCCTCCTCCTCCTCTAGAAGAACAGGATCTTCTCCTAGAGCAGATGTTGATGCTGCAGTCATTATCACCAAACACCAATGACACTACACACAGAAAACAGCAGATGTTCCAATCTATGTGCTGCTTTCTTTCTCCTCTAATAGAAATAACAGGTGTTGGGTGGGGTATAAATCAAAAAAAGGTGTGGTCCTTATGTGGGCAATCAAATGAGGAGGTTTTGCTGTGCAAGCGCGAATGTGTGGTGCCCGTCTGCAAATTTGCAAGGCTGCAAATTACGTAACTCGAGTGAATTATTGTAAAATAAATTATGTACTCTGAAATTGTTAACCTCTGAATATGTCTACTCTAATTTCAAAACCAAAATAGTGTTCTATATATCAAGATTTTTTTTTGAGGAATCGGTGGATCAGCAACTACAGATACATTGCGATCACACGATCAGACTAGGAAACCACAGAGTTCTTGCTGACTAGCGTGTATTTCGGTCCCGCAGACCTCAAAAAATGAGTAAAAAAAAAAATATCAAACTAATTTTGTAAATATGCCAACATATTTTTATTAAAAAAATTCAGAATGTTTTTTTTACAAAACTGATTTAAATTATATTTATAATTAAAAAAATGGAAAAAGTAAAAAAAAAAAAAAGCTGCAAATGGAAAAAAAATTAACAAAAAAAACCTAACCAAAACTTATAAAAAATGAGGACTATGTAAACATATTATAATATATTCCACCAACTGTATTGAACTGCAGGATGAAGCAGCAAGCGGCACAACTCAGTAAGTTTGAAAAACTTCTTTTACTTCAGCAGTGGCGGCTGGTGACATTTGAAAGTTGTGAGGCGTAAAATTGGTGGCAGAGCGAGCGAGTCCGAGCGACCTAAGGGGGTTATGATTTTTTGCTTGAGTCATCATCCTAATGTTGCTAATAAGGGTTCAAATCATTTGGGTAGAAATGAATTCTTATTAGTAAAGTCAACACAACCACTGTGTTACGTTTTACATTATGAGTTTGTGCTGCACCAGTATAGATGACATGTAACGCCTGCACCATGTAGTCCTAAACCCTATACTGCCCCCACAGGAAATATGCCACCACCAGCAAGGTCAATGCTAACTACACACATCTGATGTTATGCAGGTTCAAGAGATACTCACTAGTACTTGTAACTTACGGGTAATATGCGTAAAGTGGAATCAAGACGTGGGAAAAAGGTTTCTCAAGCCATCCTGATGTCAGCATTACCAGTCTATATGTAGCACACAAACACATTGGGTCATCAAACTATGGCACAGCCAACAGCACTGGCACCACAAAACATCACGGAAGTCAACACACACCAGCAGACATTTCATTCTGAGCAAAATATACAGTTGATATAAAAAGCAAGTTCTGTGAGATGACAGGATATCAGCAGGAAATAAGAGGTCAGGAAACACACTCCACCCACTGACAAAAAGTGGCAGTGACCCCAACGCTTCCAGGAGCAGCGCACACAAGACCGCCTGCTGCCATACTTGCCTAAGCAACACTGTATGGAAGTAAAATCACATATGAACTAATTCCAGTCTGGGAATGCAAAGTAAAATATCATATGGATACCCTCTGTGCCAATTACATCAGAGATCATATATCACCATATCAGCCTACCCATCAGAACTGACTGACAGGAGAAAAGTATTTTAAAAAAGCAAAGTCAGAAGCCACCACGTGTGCAAGCCCCATGAAAATATTTGGCAACCACATAATTCCCAAAATTACACAATAATTCAACGAACGTAACACAATTCTGTCTTATGCTGACAATATCTAGAAGCTAGAAACACGATGAAAGTACTCACTGTTTCAAAGGTCTTGCTGGAAAAAGCTTCTCTCATTGGTTGATTCCTCACAACAGAATTAGAATTTGATATGGGATACCAATTAATAACCAGTTGTTAAGAAGGGCTCCAGTGAGAGATGATGGGAAAACAATGTTGCCTCTTTCACACCATCAAGGATGAGGAGAAGTAAATGGGCGTAGCAACCACAGATGACCCCGTAAAATTAATTTTATGTGCGATCCAGGTGAACCACTTGGAGAAACGCCAGCAAAGCCTTAAAATAACAGAATGTTAGCTAGGCTAGTATGCAAAATTGGTGCAATGCCTTCAAACGACCCAGGACCCTCAAAACTACCCAGGCATGCTTAAATCAACTCAAGAAAATAGATTTCTGTGCAGTCTAGAGTTGATGCTGTGTGAGTGGGAGGGAGTTCGGTCCACAGAATAAATTGCCTGTTTGGTTTTATACCAGATGTGATACAGACCTGGAAGACATGAGGCACTTTACTTCCTTGTCCAGACTACAGCGATTACAGAAGGAGACAAGAGGAATATTTTGAAAAGTTGGGATCAAGGACATAAAATATTCCATGGTAGATCTCCGTGCACACTACCACCCCTGGGTTACTAAAATCACAGCAACAAATCTGAGGGGCGCATAGAAGCGAAGGAAGCATAGATGCATTCTGTAGCCAATTTGTGCATACTGTTAAGTGAGAGAGTGGTCTGTGCCTTACATGACACTTAAGCAGAGTTTTCCACAACTGTCTGCAACAAACCGTCTCGTATGTGCATTGTGATGCATCTACAGACGAAGCTAAATAACCTTATAAACAAACAAGGTAGCATTGTTACACCAAGCCACAGAGTGTGCAGCAGACAAGGCAGATCAGTCTTACACACAACAGAGAACCTCTGTATAAACTTCAGGAGTTCAATGATTTACCACCTGGGCCCAGAGCCAGAGAGCACCCCCAGAGATAGGACCTAGGTGTCTGAGGTCTATCCTGGGTCAGGCCAGGACTTTATTCATAACCGACTGGTACAGCTAAGAGGTTCTTAGATGAGTGGATGAATATCGGGATGTTCCAAATTGTTGGCTCTGTAACGTAATATCTGTGGGCAACACCTACGAACTCACAGCACTTCATCATGAGGGATGTGAGGAAGGCACGGAGCTCCTAGTAAGTATAGCAGTTGCGGCTGGCATAACGGGCGGGTGGGGGTATTGGGTTGGGGGGTTGCATGTGGGGGGGAGGCGGGAGGGGTTTAATTAAAATAAAATAAAACTTACCTTTCCCCGGGTCCTGCATTTTCCTGGTGCCGCAGCTCTTCTCGAGAAGCAGCCACCCACAGGCAGCCTCCCTCCCCTCCACCAACCACAACGCTGCAATGGCAGCGTTGTGATTGGTGCGGACAGCGCCCAGCCGGGCGCCTAATGGGAGGCCATTTTCTCTATGTAAGCTGCATGCAGCCTACATAGAGAAAAGGGGGAGTGCGCATGACTGCTTTGGTTGGCCCCAGAGGGCCGACCAAACAGTCAGGGCCCACAGCAGTGGGCTAGCCACGCCTCCCCTGCTTTACAGCAGACCCGCCCGCCCACAACCAGGCCCTTCTGCTTTCTTACAGTGCGAGAATCAGAAACATAAAATGGTAGTTGTACCATTTTATGTTTCTGCTTCTCGCACTACGAGAAAGCAGTGGGGCAACGCCCCTCTGCCCTAATGGAGGAGCCGCCCCTGTATTTCAGTTAATTACAATTTCAAAACATGCAGCAAAGACTGGCCTAAGTGTTTTGGCCAGAGCCTTCTACTGGACCATCAAGAGTGTAGAGTGTCAATTTAAAGTGACAAGCCCAAATACCACCCCCCTCTTAAAAATCACTGCTAGACCGCTGACTCTTACTTCCTTATGTCTCACTCATGCTCCACCATTACAACCCAGATTTGTGTTCCCAATATTGTATCAAAGGTTCCCAAGGAGAAACTGTTACAGGCGGACATCAATCAGTGCACTTATATGATTGGTACAGACTTGAATTTGATGATCTAATCAGAAATACATACAAAATGTCAAATAACCCTGGTAAAGGACGCGGTATACTTTTGACAAATCCACAGTTCTGATGTTAAAGTTTTCACATGCCAACAACCTTGAAATTACACCTACCATAACAGTAAGCTGGCTGTTTCATTGGATAAACCCCCAGTTTGACCTGTGGGCTTTCCTCTCAAGCCCTCTACACAGCGTATCCCTCCTATTACCCAACATCATTAATTGTCGGATGTTTGACCTGTAAAGTGCCTTTGTGCAGCTCCATATTTTTTATATTGGAGCAGGTAGTGGGAGAGCATTGGTGTTGTGATAAGGGTGTTATTCTTTAACCTTTCCCTCAAGGGTATAAGACATTACAGAATAAAGTGCAGAGTAACATCCTTTCTAAGTTTTATCTAACTCACATTCTGGGGTTGATCTCTTTTGGTTCTAAAAATCCTACTCTCAGATGGATCTAAAGTGCTTTATGTAAACATTTTACTATGGAAAGTGCAAGGAGATGCGAGAAAGTGATCACCCAAAACATTATTAATTACATCGCATTGAGAAAAGGGGATGGAGGATAAAACATGAGAAAATATATACCCTAACTAGTGCAATGTCCTCTATACTGTTAAAGTGCATGTGTGTTGATTATGGGGAATATGATCTATATCCCACAGAGATCCAGCTTAGTTATGGTTATCTCGAGAAACTATAACTTGCACCCTGAGATAACTATAACTTGCACCCCGCCATCCACAGTCTTCACATCAATAATGTTATTGCAAATGTTTCAGTGGTGTTATCAATGATGTTATATAAGATGTCATGACTGATGTATAATTAGCAGTGCATGGCGAGGGTGCGAGGTATAGTTAACATAGGGCACAAGCTATAGTTTGAGATAACTATAACTGCTGAATTTCTATGGTTTTATGTGTGTAAAATCTGACTCTAACCATAACGTCCCCATAACCTTTGGTTTTTCAGTGAATTTCTATGTTTTTTTTAATGTTATTTCCTAACTATAACGCCCCTGTAACATTTGGTGTTTTAGTGAATTTCTATGGTTTTTAAACTAAAGTAATGTTTAATTACCATACGTTAATTCAACCACTGCTGTGCATGGTCTTTTGCCGCGCGCAGTGGGTAGTTGGCCACAGGGCCTAGCCTGCGGCCAACCACCCGCATGCAGCCAACCCCACCCTGTGCACAGACTTTGGTTGTGCACAGCATGGGGTTGCCAGCATGGCCTGGCCTGGCCTATGGTCAGGCCCTGCAGCCAACTCCCTGCATGCAGCAAACCCCACGCTGCAAACGGCCTTCAGCTGTGTGCAGTGAGGGGTTGGTCACAAGGCCTGGCCTGCAGCCAGGTCCTGTGGCCCACACCCCAAAGGCAGCCAAACCGCAGGCCCTTTCCCGGGCCGCTTTTGGCCCTGTGGACCCCATCCCCTAGTGCCTTGCACCATATCTAATAGGGAGGGGGTATACGGCCTCCCTCCCTAGGCTGATTTCAGCTCTGGGGACCCCATCCCCGAGTCCTGGCAAAGGACACAAGGTAGAAGGGGCGCGCAGCCCCCCCTCCGAGGCCAGCACTTATTTACATGGGGAGGGGGCGCAGCCCCTCTCCCTGGGCTGATAGCCCTTGGGACCCCATCCCCCAGAGCCCGTCCAATCTCTAAAGGGGGAGGGGGCCACGTGGCCGCCCTCCCTGGGCCCCTGCAGGTGGGAGCAACTTTTTCATCTGTTTCCCTGCCCAATTCAGTGCGGGCTGAGAAACAGATGAAAAGTCTGCTCCCGGGGGCTGGAGAATTTTTCATGCTCCCACCTACTGAGTGCAGACTTAGGGCCCGATTCTGATGCGGTTAGGAAATCTTCCCGATCAAATCGGTTTGGAAATGGTTTCCGACCGACTCGGATCGGGAGAGTCCTACCGACCGAGTATGATGCATCCGGATGCTTCCAGATACGATTTGGTTGGACTCCCATTGACTTCTATGGGAAGCTTATGTTCCTAACCGCATCGTAATCTGGCCCTCGGTTGGGAAGACATGTTCCCGATCCGATTGGGAAGGAGCAAATGCCATTAGGAGGCCTTCCTAACCGCATCGGAATCGGGCCCTAGGTGGGAATGCTTTCCTAACCGCATCGGAATCAGGCCCTTAGTGTTTGCTACCATGTGGCGGGAGTTTTGAAATTGCTTCCATCAAGCGAGAGCAAACACAGGTTTCAAACCGCTATGTCCTGGGAGTAGACACCCTGGGAAATAGCATATGAGCCGGTCCTGGTGGATGGGGTCCCCAGAGCCATTAATGGCTCAGGGAGGGAGACCGCATTATCCCCCTCCTCTTTCTAATTGCTGCCAGGCCCAGGGGGATGGGGTCCCCAGGGCTGAACTCGGCCCAGGGAGGGGGGCAGGGCAGCCCCCTACTCCCATTACTTATAAGGCTGGGCCTCAGGGAATGGGGTCCCTGGGGCCAAAATCAGCCCAGGAGGGAGGCAGAGTGCCCCCTCCCACTATTTTTAAAAGGCCAGGCCCGGGCCAAATTCGGCCCGGGGAGGGCGTGCGGTGGATCTGCATCTCCAGATATACATACATCTGTTTTCTTTGATAACTCCAAAACTATTGAACAGATTTACACCGAATTACAAAAAGCACTATTTCTGGACCAAGATCTAGCTTTCTGCCAAATTTGGTGTAATTAGGTTCAGCAGTTCGGACTGCAGTCATGTCTAAAATCCCTGAGGGAAATTGCATGGGAAAAATGCATTTTGGGATTTCCCCCTTTTTCTTGGCCCCGAATGACAAATCACCCCGAAACTTTCCAGACAGCAGCTGAAGTGAGTGGCAAAGTAGTTTTTAATCTTTCATGAAGATTCGTCAAATGGTGCCAGAGTTATTAGCAAAACAAAAAACACTTTTCCTATGGAAACTAGTTACTAACTATAAGTCCTTGTGACCGTCAGTAGTGTGTATTCCAAGAGAGTCTGACCCAGTGGAGAGACTTAGGAATTATAAACCAAGATGAATTTGGCTTTTTGAGATCTGATTTTCCAAAGGTACCTGCCTTTTACATATTACTTAAGGTACATAAAAGCCGGACTGATCCCCCAGGCAGACCTATTGTCTCCTCTAACAACAGCTTTCTGGAGAGAACAGACATTTACATAGACTCATTTCTTTCTCCTTTTATAGACACTCTCCCGTTTTATTGCAGGGATAGCGGAGATTTCTTAACTAAGATTGAGAACATTGTATGAGCCGATACCTATTTGATTATCACAATTGACGTAGTCAGCTTGTACACCTGTATTGATCATGACTTTGGAGTGAAACCATGTGAGTTTTTTCTTAAAGCTAGACCAGCATGTTTTTTTCTGCACAACAAGATGCTCATTTATATGATTCCCTATTGCCTAAGAGAAAATATTTTTGTTTATGATGGCGTTTTTCACCGCTAAAAGATAGGGACTGCGATGGGCACCTGCTTCGCCTATAGCTTTGCCAATTTGGTGATGGGCTGGTAGGAGAAGCAGGTGACCTGGGCAGATGCCAACCAGGAGTACTTGGATAGTATACTGGTTTGGACCCAGTATATTGATGACTTATTTATTCTATGGTCGGGGTCTGAGAAAAAGGTACACAAATATGTCATAAAATTAAACCAGAATTCTTATAATTTGAAATTCACTGTCTCAATGAGCTCAAATAAATTACATTTTTGGATATACTTCTGCAGGTACAAAATGACAAGATACATACCTCTGTATATCAAAAAACAACGGCAGGAAATAGCACACAACATTGCACTGGTCAACACCCCAGAAAGTTAGTAAAAAGTATTCCCTACGGAGAAACATTGAGACTTAAAAAGAATTGCAGTTCTGGAAACACAAACTATACTTATGAGAAAGATTTCAGACAAGAGGATATGGGTCAAGGATTTTAAATATAGCTGCTAAGAAGGCTGAACCCTTAAAAAGAGAGCAACTACTATATCCCAATGATAAAACAAAAAAACTGAATAATATCACGAGACTTATTATGACCTTTAACTCTTCATCTTATAGAGTCCGAAAGTTGATACACAAATATTAGAACATAGTGAGAAAAGATCTCATCATTGGTTGAGACTTACCTGAGAAACCTTCAATTACTTACAGAAAGGGCAAAACATTGGGAGACACTCTAACTAGGAGTTATTACACTAAGGCCATAAAATATTATACATGGCTGAACAAAACTAAAGGGTTCTTTAAGTGTGGCCACTGCAAGGCTTGCAGGTTTATCTCTAACACATCTGAATAAACTACCTCTGATGGAAAAAGAAGGAAAATGTGTACTTTCTTTAATTGTAACACTGACCACTATGTCTATGTTCTACACTGCCCTTTCTCCCTTATGTATGTGGGAAGTACTATCTTCCCACTGCGTAAGTGGATCTTGGAACATTAAAGAGCTGTTAGGTGGAGTTCACGTATCCTGTGGCACGCCACTTCTCGGAGCAACATGAGTGACGTATCTAAACTAACATCTTTCCTATAGAAAGGATTCCCTCAAATTTAAGGGGAGGAGACAAGGTGGCTGAGCTGAGGCGCCTGGAATCTAGATATATTCTAGACTTGCATACCAAGACTCCAGCTGGGCTGAGTAAGGATGAGGAGATGGAAGTACATGTGGGATAATTGAGTTCCAGCTCTGAATCCCTCAGTATAGTTTGTAGTATTCAAGTATAGTAACACCGCTGCAAAATTCATTGTTCTAAATTTTTAAAAAATCTCATGCTTCACGTTGTCAGATCATCATAAAGTCAAAATATTTAACCAGACTGGGTGTTATATTTAACAGATGGCATTGAACAAAAGTTATAATGTTAATTAATTTGAGCATTGGTTTTTACTGAATGGGACTATGAAATTGCTAGTATTGACGAGCGATTAAGTAAAATTGGAAAATTTGTTGAATTGCACTTTTAACCATATGATATTTCACATATGCAGAGTTGGGGCACTTGTCCATAATAATCTCGATCTCGAATATGAATCGAAAGGTGGTTGTGCAGATATACTATGTATATTTCTCTTGCTTCCATTCTTAGGAGTCACACTCTCTATCCTTGGAACCTGTACCTTTCTTTTTCGATATATACATTGTTCCTATTGATGCAGATGAGGAAATTAGTTTATTCAAGAAAAGTTATTAATATATTGATGCATTTTATTTAAATTATTTAAACTGAAGAAGAATTGATATATATTACCATGATCAAGGACCACATTTCCTTTGCCTCCATTAAGACCGTAGGAGCTGAGAGAGAGAAAAAATATGTAGAAAATAGAAAAATCAGGTTCCTTCTGCTTTTATGAACATTATGACCGTGACCTCTGGGGCGGAGGAGTGAAGTCGGCCTGAAGAAGCCAGCAGCGGCGTCCAGCCGCGAGTGCTACACCACGGGAGAACAGCGATTACCCCGCACCCCCGTCCGCGAGTCTGGGGACGTCTCGCGCCCTCCATCTTCAGCAGCGGCGAGATCACACTGAGGGAATTAACCTCTAACGATGCCTGGTGAGCCCCGCGAGCGCCACTGGGGGGGAAGCACGGCTGCATCGCCAGTGTACACCAGTGCCTAAGCGCCGCAGCAGAGGGACAGAAAGGGAAGCCCCAGGGACGATACTCACGGGGGCAGTGACTCCTGAAGCCACAAGGCGACATATTCCTGCTCAGCAGCCCCACGCTGGATCCCGCCTGACTTTAAGATGGCGTCCCATCTCTGACCAGGCAATTCATAAACGGAGGGTGCAATTGACTGATGGTTCCTTGCAGCAAATCCAAATATGCTGCTTCCATCCAGCGCAGAGACTCCTACCTGCTGACACCCTCTGGGAACACAGGCGGTGGCAGACTGCGAGGAGCGGAGGTCGGATTCTGACCGGAGGGCGAGGCGAGGCACCCCGCTACGAGACCGGGGACCGCATCTGTCAGCCGCCTTGCGGGATGCACCGGTAGGAGACCTCTGCTGTTGGCGGCCCCACTGGCGCCGAGGGTCCCCCTGATATAGAGTGTGTGTGCCTCTTCGGGTGCCCTGACTCTGGGAGATGCAGCGCGAGCTGCCCAGAGCCTGGATACCTGACCCTAAGATGGCGGCCTTCGCCACCAGGCAGTGCATATAAAATGAGCAAGGATGAGGGGAGCACAACAGGAGGCAAGAGACACGTTGCCCTACTAGAGCTGCCCAGGAGAATATGGAGTACCAGCCTAGGAGTACTTATATCGCCTTTACCGAACGCCTGCTGCTTATGAGGGAAGCCTTTCACACTCCTCTGCTCAAGGTACACCTTGTTTTTTTGGTCCGGTGTTTGTCACCTACAGACACGGTGATCAGCACCGCGATACTGCCTCACTCGACCCCGCTCCTGCTCACCCTCCATGACACTTGACTCGGAGATTTTTCCATCGGCAGCTGAGACCTAGACATTTTGACTGATGCCCGGTGGAGCTACCTCGGGAGCTAAAGGGGAGATGGGCTATGGATTTCCCTCCTTGACCATCACCTACCCAGCCGGTCTTTGGGCAAACTCTCCTGCATCTCTCTAATGGACTTTTCTCCCTTCTCCTCTTCACCATACCCCCTACCCCCTCCTCTCTACTCTTCTCCTCTTTCCAGCTATTGACCTTTGCCCTCACCCGTCCTTGCTCATATTCCCACCCTGTCTATCCACTGGACTTTCTTCTGTGAACTTTCCCTCGTCAGTTGAGACCTATCAATCTGACTGATGCCCGATGGAGCTACCTGTTTAGCTATTGGGGTGATGGGCTGTGGATTCCCTGCTCGGACGTCACCTACCCAGTCGGTCTTTGGGCAGACTTCCTTTCGTCTCCCCTGCCGTCTTTTCCTTCATCCTCCCCCTTCACACTTCCCCCTTCCCCCTCCTCTCTATTTGTCTCACCTTTCTTTCCTCTCCCAATTTGATGCTTAATTTTTGACGCAATGTGTATTTGTTTTCATTCTCGGTAACATTGTGTAGCCTAATGTAAAGTGCTCTGATACCTACGGGTCTAGCCAGCACTATATATAACTCTTAAATAACGTTCCTCTGAACTTCTGATGGACCTCTGATGACTGTTTGTACTCACCTGGATATACGAGCAACCTTGGCCGATGCCCGGTGGAGCTGTCATATGCAGCTAAAGAGGAGTCTGGCCCTGGTTTCACCCTCGGCCGTCACCTACCCAGCCGGACATCTGTCATTGTTTTCCTCGCTTTTCCAGTTGTGTATTCCCTCCCTCCTCCCCCTATGACTCTTTGATTTAAGTGATGTAACTATGTAACTTTTAACTCACTGTAACTCATGTAAAGCGCTCTGATACCTCCGGGTCTAGTATCGCTATATAAAACTTTTCAAATAAAATAAAAATAAAAAAAATTATAAATTTATTGAATTAATGTTTACACTTGGTGTTTTTATATTGTGATAACCGTAGGGTGATTCGGTAGTATTTTTTCTATGTCTATGTTGACGTGCACATATTTAAGACACAAAAAAACAAAGATGGAGTGTCTCGCACTTTGATAAAGGCTCTGGCCGAAACGTGTCAGGGCGTGTTTAAACAATAAAAAACTTCTTGAATCGCTTCCTGGAGTGCCTGCTGTTAATTTGGTCTTATGACCAAAGCTTTGAGCATATATATATATATATATATATATATATATATATATATATATATATATATATTCACTGAAAAAACCACAGGTTTCAGGAACGTTATAGTTAGTTGGACATTTCACTCGTACAAAACCAGAGAAATTCGGCCGTTATAGTTAGTTAAGCTAACTATAACTCGCGCCCCTGCTGATGACGTCACATATTACATCATTCATGACATGGTCAGTGACATCACTGATGACATCACTGATGACATCATCCAGTGACTGTGTGTTTCTGTAAAGTTTAAATATGTTTTATATATATATATATGCCAAGGTGTATTGAAGAATGAGTGGGTGTATAAGTGTCTGAATGGATGATTTAGTAGGTGCGTGACTGACTGTATAAGTGAGTGATTAGATGTGTCTTACTGAATGCATGGGTTAGTGACTAAACTGTGTGAATGTCTGTATCAGTATGTCAGTTGGTGTGTAAGCAGCTGCATGGGTTGGTGAGTAGCTACATGAGTGTCTATATGGCTTATTGATTGGTTGTCTGAGTATCTGTATGGGTGCCTGAGTGTCTGTGTGGGTGGGTGGGGGGGGGTGTGACTCTGTGCATAGATGTGTGAGTGGGTGATTCACTGGGTGTATGGGTTCAAGAGTACATCTGGGAAGGGCTGTATGGGTGGGTGAGTGTGTGTATGGGTGTGTTGGTGAGTGAATGGATGTCTCATTGGTACATGTGTGAGTAACTACATATGTGATAGGCAGTATATGTGAGTGTTAGAGTATATAAATGACTATATGTCAGAATGAGTGATTGTGAGAGTGGCTGTATGGATGAGTGTGTGCTTGTATCAGTGATTGTATAAGAGAGTAAGTATGTGTTAGTATCTGTATGAATAAGTGAGGTGGTGTGTGTATAACTGTATAGGTGAGTAAATGGGAGTGTGATTGATTCTTTGCATGACTGACTAGGTGTGTGAGTAACTCTATGGATGAGTGACGGTGTGAGTGTCTGTATAGGTGTATGAGTGCAAATGATAGTGCTGTATTGGTGAGTGACTGCATGTATGAGTGACTGTATGGGTGAATGAGTGGATGTGTGTGTAGACCTAGGAATCTGTGAGTGGGTATGTAGTAACTGCTATTGGTGTGTCTATGGTTTCAAAAATGGTAGTCTGTATTTTAGAGTGGGTGTATCAAAGGTTATATTAGGGTGTGAGGAGGTGCATCAGATTATCACATGGATGATGTCATCAGTGATGTCATCAGTGCTGTCATTTGAGATGTCATCAGTGATGTCATCAGTGATGTCACTGACCATGTCATGAATGATGTAATATGTGACGTCAACAGCAGTGCATTGCGGGGGCGCGAGTTATAGTTAGCTTAACTAACTATAACGGCTGAATTTCTCTTGTTTTGTACGAGTGAAATGTCCAACTAACTATAACGTCCCTGAAACTTGTGGTTTTTTCAGTGAATTTCTAAGGTTTTTTAAATGCTAATTTCTAACTATAACGTCCCTGAAACCTGTGGTTTTTTCAGTGAATTTCAAAGGTTTTTTTAAATGCTCATTTCTAACTATAGCGTCCCTGAAACCTATGGTTTTTTCAGTGAATATCTAAGGTTTTTTCAATGAAAATTTCTAACTATAACGTCCCTGAAACCTGTGGTTTCTTCAGTGAATTTCAAAGGTTTTTTAAATGCTAATTAATAACTATAATGCTGCATAGGATTTACAGGAGGTACCAGAAGGGCTTCTTGGCCCCCAAAGTCCCGCAGGAGTAAAGTGGACTTCATCCCCATCCCGTAGTCTGCCAGGAGGCGCGTTTGCAGAGTGGTGGAGAAAGGGGGCATGGTCTCCGAAGACGTCTTAGCAATCCTACTGTGTGGGACTTACTGGAGGTAACAAGAGGGGTACTTGGCCCCCAAGCGCCACACACCTGGATTGCTGAGAGTGGTCCGAGGCCACGCCCCCTTTTTACAGCACTCTGCAAATGCGGCTCTTGGCGCACTGCTGCTCAAGGGATGAAGTCCACTTGTGTCCTGAGGTCCTCAGGACACAAGAGGACCTCATCACCCCACCAGCAGTG
Organism: Calotriton arnoldi; assembly: GCA_963921515.1. NCBI lineage: Eukaryota > Metazoa > Chordata > Amphibia > Caudata > Salamandridae > Calotriton > Calotriton arnoldi. The sequence goes on from CAWUFW010011790.1 coordinate 29,044, forward strand.
CGCCAAGAGGCGTGTTTGCAGAGTGGTGTAAAAAGGGGCATGGCCTCGGACCACCTCTCTGCAATTCAGCTGTGTGGCGCTTATTGGAGGTACCTGGTTGGCTAGTTGGACCCCAGGGACCCTCAGTAATCAAGGGGACTTAATTCCCTAGCTTAGAACGCACCAGGGGGTGCGTTTGCAGAGTGGTGCAGGGAGGGGGCGGGGCCTCCGGCGAGATGCCGGCTTTTTTTTTTTTTTTTTTAAAGGGGCGCTGTGTGGCCCCCCTACTTTTAATATTTTTGTGGCCCTGGGGACCCCATACCCCAGGGCCTGACCCCTTTTTTAAAAAAAACCCAAAAAAAACGGAAAGGGGGCCGTGCGGCCCTCCTCCTGAGGCCAATTTCGGCCCAGGGACCCCATCCCCCGGGGCATGGCCTCCTTTTTAAAATTTCTTTATTGGGGAGGGGGGCCGCGTGGCCCCCCTTCCCTAGGCCACTATAGGCCCCGGGGACCCCATCCCCCGGGGCCGGCCTGCCATTTTTTTTTCAATTTTTTTTTTAATAACAGGGGAGGGGGCCATGTGGCCCCCCTCCCGGGCCACTTCTGGCCCCAGGAATCCCATCCCCTGGGGCCTGGCCTCACCGCTGAGGACCGTGGGGGGAGCCCCAATGCCCCCACGGTCCCGCCGGCTCCCCACCTCCTGCGGGAGCCGGCATTGCTTTTGCACAAGGGGAGCTGCTGACATGCAGCTCCCCTTGTGCAAAAGCAATCTGCTTTGGTTTTTGGAAACGAGAGCAGGTTTCCTGCTCTCGCTTCCAAAAACCAAAGCAGAGTTTGCTTTGAAAGGGCAGTGTGAGAAGTTGGCCTGGCATATGCTGTCCACTAATTATAGTGGGCACCTTGCACCAGTCCAAACAACCCCTTATTGGAGATAGGTTAAAGACAACCTTATTGAAAGCTATCCTAGTGGTAGCTATGGAGAGCAGCCTTCAGGCTAAGTCTTGAAGGAATGTAAAGCAGCTTGTTTTACCAGTCTATAATCTCTTGAGTGACCAAATGAAAGAGCACCACACCAGGTATATATTCAAAATATATGTATTTATTGCTAAACACACCCCTCTAGTCTCTTTATGAGGCTAGAGTTCGAAGTACATAAGTTATAAGTTATTAAATCACAGTAATAGCACAAATACACGTTTGGGCCCTAGGGGCGTACCAAACCATATACCAATAAAGTGGTATGCGAACCACGACTGAACTAGACACTAGGCCTAGAGCCTCTAGAAGTGCTTGGACCACAAGGAACCACCCAAGGTAGTGACACAGGGGACCTACGGGAGACGCGTGCAGTGTAAATACACAACCGCCATACGCCGTTGACTTCTATGGAGAAAGTCGGGATCGGGAAAATAGAGAAAAGGGACACTTAAAAGAGGACTAGGACAAAACCCTTTGAGATCTAGGACTTTGAAGAGTCTCTACCCACGGGAGCACCGGAGAACTCGTGTTACCTCACCCAGGGAAGCCGGGTGCATAGGTGCCTTTCGGGGTCGGGTTTCGTCGTCGATTCGAATGGCGATCTGCTGCAAAGTGCTGCTGGCGGCCAAGAGAAAAGTGTCCGGGTGGCTCCAAGGGTGGATCGGAGTTCTGAAGAACCTGAAAGCAGAGGGGACAGAGTCTGGGTCACTAGCCAGTGACCAGGAAGGCGATGGACAGATGCCCACCGATGTCGAGTGCTTCAGGTGCGTTGACGGTCATCTTGACTCTTCAGCCACGAGGTCCAGGAGGCGTTGTCGGCGACCAGGAGCAGGATTCGGGCTGGTACACGACGTCTGTCGAGTGCTGAGGTGCGGCGACCGGATTGGACCCAACAAGCCTTGGCAACGGCAAGTCTCGGTGAAGATGTAGATCGTCGATGGTGCAGACCAGCAAGGTCTGTGGAACTCACCCAGCGAGGGTAAGTGAGGGCAGGCCTGGAGCAACCAGGATGCCAAGTAAGAAAAGGATTGGCCTTCGTTAAGGGCTACTAGCCAACGGGCTAGCAACCGCGAAGGAGCCTCGTGATGCCGCACGTGGATCTGGCTTACAGGACACTCGTGAAGTGGGGGCCAGTGATCTTCGGTGCAGGTGGTGCTGGAGGCTAGGGCTACTCGGAGCCCAAAGCACGACTTCTTGGAAGACCCAGAAGAGGATGCACTTGCAAATGTGCTTGGTGTCCAGTGGTCACGGTCTCAAGTCACCCACAATAGCCACGGGCCTCAGCTTTGCTGGGGACTCAGGGTAGCCTCGGGGAAGTCTGAGAATCCACCTCTGGTGATGCGATGACTTCGGCGTCCGACGGGAGCTTCAGAAATGCGAACTGGACAGATGCTTCTTTGGTGCCTGCCAAGCAGGGGAGTCACTCCTTGACCCCAAGGGAGATTCTTCTGTCCTCTAATCGTGAGTAGAGCGTCGAAGGTCCAGGATTCAGTTTCAGAGTTTCATCCAGGGATAATCTAAAGTCCTAAGGACTGGGTTTCTATCTTTATACTAAAGATAGGGTTGGACTACTCTGTGGCCCCACCTATGGGTGGGTCAGGGCAGAGGGGTGGCTACACCCCTTTCCCTTTGTCCAGTTCGCGCAAAGCAGGGGCTGCAAGCCCCTGATCCGGTTTGAACTGGGGTATGCACAGGGACACCAAATGTGCCCCCAGTGCAGGCCTTCAAAGCACCCGAAAGTGCTCCCGCCCAGCCCCAATACACATTATCCTGTCTGGGGAGGTGGTCACACCTCCCTGGGACAGGAAACCTATTGTCCAGGCCTCCCCTGCCAGAGTTTCGTCCAGCAGCAGGAGGCCAGACTCGTGTCTGTGGCAGCAGCATCCATTTTGTGATGCCAGGGCTCTGGAAAGAAGTTACCGGACTAGTCAGAGTTAACATGTCTTTCCCTCTAGAAGGGTGGAATGCTACCCCCGCCGCCAGGATTGGCGGGGGGGTAGTATTCCAAGATGTTTGACACCAAACACGACATGTTTAGGTGCAGCCATTCCAAAGTTAGCATTTTACCGCGAGGATATAATGCGCTTAAGAGTATATGGTCAGGCTGCACTACAAACAGCATCAGAGATGGTCTCCGAACGCTGCAGAGGGGCCCTGCTCATGCAGGGGCACCCTCTCACATAGGAACCACGCACTCTGCCTTTAGGATTGATAAGGCCTGCCTTAGGAGTGACTTATAGGTTTATATGTGTGTATGTATTTCGTGATATAGGTAACCTATATCACAGTAAGGGGTGCATGCACCACCTTACCCAGGCTGCAGTAGCAGACCTGTGGTGTCAGGTTGGATGGCCTTCCAGGGGTGGCACAATACATGCTGCAGCCCCTGGCAGGCCTCTGAGGTACCTATGCCCTTGGTACATAGTATACCATATACTAGGGACTTATAAGGGCACTCCAGATCCCAATCAGTGATGTGCCTAAGGCACATGGAAACCATTTTAGAGAGGAAGCAGCTAGGCTGGGGTTCTGATTAGCAGGGCCCCAGCCAGACTAATGTCGAAAAACAGTGAAGCATCAGCAAAAAGTGGGGGTACCCATGTGAAGCAGATCCTACTCTCCTACAGGCAGGAGCCGTGCTCCCGCCCTGCCATAGCAAACAGCAATGTCCCGGAGGGTGGGCACCCCGGGACATTGCAAGAGCTGACCCTGGAGGGTGGTGGTCCCCAGGGCCACATAGGGCTCCTGGAGGGGGGCCGCGCGGCCCCCATCCCAAGTGTTTAAAGCCCCGGGGAGGTGGTGGTCCCCAGGGCCTGGGGGTCTGCAACGGACCCCCGTATTTGAATATTTAGCACCCCAGGGAGGTGGTGGTCCCCAGGGCAGTGTGGGGGGGCAGGAGCACCCCCACACTTTAATTTTTTTAATTAAGCCCCGGGGAGGTGGCGGTCCCCGGGGCTTGGGGGGGCCCGTGAGGCCCCCCGCTTATAATTATACAGTGCCCCTGGGAGGTGGTGGTCCCCGGGGCAGTGTGGGGGGGGTAGGAGCCTCCCCCACACATTTATTAAACAAAGCCCCAGGGAGGTGGTGTCCCCCAGGGCTGCGGGGGGCCGCGGGCCCCCGCATACATTATAAATATTGCCCCGGGGACCTGGCCCACCCGGGGGCTTATGGATAACGAAGTGCGGGAGTCCACGCATCGTTTTTGAAAAATTTTCTCAGCAGGATTCGCGCACCCAGCGCGAATTCTGAAGGTTTTTTTTTTTTTTTTTTTTTAAATGCTTTTTTTAGGCCTGGGGGTCCCTGTGGGACCCCCTGAGCAGGCCTAGGGGGTCAGGGTGTTTCTACCCTGCCCCCTTTTCTTGTTTTTTTAAATCCTTTTTTCACCTTTTTTCTTGTGACTCGGTTTTACCGAGTCACAAGGTGGCTGCCAACACTTCCTGGTTTAGAGTGTTGGCAGCCAATCAGAGTGAAGCTCGTGCTCGGGAGGAGTCGAGACTCCTCCTCGGTGCTCAGATATCGATATTTTTCTTTTTTTAATTTCTCAGGAACTACTGAACGGATTTACACCATTTAAAAAAAGGTCGCTTTCTGAACCAAGGGCTACCTTTTTGCCAAATTTGGTGTAATTCCATTCAGCAGTTCGGGCTGTAACCTGTTTAAAAATTCCTATGGAAATTAACATGGAGAAAACGCGTTTTGGGACCCCCCTTTTTTCTCGGCCCCCACTTGACAAATCACCCCGATACTTTCAAGACAAGAGCTGACCGGAGCGCCCCATTAGTTGTGGAAATTTTGCGAAGATTCGTCAAACAGCGCCAAAGATATTGGCAAATCAAAAAACGCTTTTCCTATGGAAAATACATTCTAACTATAACCACCTACTGGCGACCGCCAGTAGGTTATATATATATATATATCTGGAACGCTCGCCTGCTATTCCTCTCAGAGAGAAAAAACAAGAGTGGACCCGATTTGGTGCGATGAAGTGTTTATTCAGCACTCTTCCATACCGCCATATATATACACATACATATATATATATACACATATATATATATATATATATATATATACATACATATATATATATTATTTAAGATATGTATATATGTAAATATATAATATTCACAGAAAAAATAAAGTTAAAGTGATGTCATAGTTTAGTGAACATTTCAGTTAAAATGTAACATTTTAAACTCATAGAGACACTGAAATTCAGCAGTTATAGTTAACTAAAGTAACTATAACTTGTAACCCCACTGTGCACAGTGATATCAATGATGTAATTTTAGATGTCATCAGTAATGTCATGAATGATGTGAAAGAACATGGGATGAGAAATGTAATATGTGAGGTCATAAGCAGTGCATGGCAAGGTACATTTAGTTGAGTTAACTATAACTGGTGATTTTCAGTCGTTTTTTTGAGTTTAAAATGTTATGGGCCGTGCGTCCACCATGGCCAGACAACCCACAGCCGTGCATGGCCTGTGGCTGGCTGCTGAGCCTGGCTTGTGGCCAGGCCTTGTATCTGCGCCCTTGCGGGAAGCCAACCACAGCTTCATAAAGCCTTCCACCATGTGTGGCGTGGAGCTAGCCGCAAGGCCTTGCCTGCCCCAAGTGACACCCACCTCACTTATTTCCCTCCCACTTTTTTTGTTGTTTTTCGATCTTGAAGGATCTTGCTTTTATTGTTTTTTTTTATTGTTTTTCGATCCTGGAGGACTTGGCAACCCAAAATAAAATGACTTTTTACATTTGACCCCAGGGAACGGGGGGTCTCTCTGAGACCCTCCCACAACGTCAAGGGGGTCAGGGTACCCCTATCCCACCCCTGGTCCTTTTTTTTTTCCATTTTCAGGACTGAGCCCCAAATATCCTGAAATAGCAGCTGCAACATTTCTCTTCATGTTGCAGCCAGCCAATCAATGCGCAAGCTCCCGCAGGACTCACAAGAGCTTCTTGTTCCCACAGGAGCGAGGCAACTGATGGGGGGTAAAAAAACACCCCCACGGCCAATCAGATTGCTCTATTATTTGAAGGTGTGTGCCCGTGGGGGTCATGCATACACATCATCCAGATATCTATAGGTTTTTAACCTTAATTTCCCCAAAACTACTAAACAGATTTAAATCAAATCACAAAAAGCACACTGTCTAGGTAAAGATCGAGATTTCTGCTAAATTTGGTGTAATTCCGTTCAGCCATTTTGGCTGTGGCGGTGTTCAAAAATCCCTGTGAAAATTGAATGGGGACCCCCCTCTTTTACTTAGCCCCCGCTTAACGGATCACCCTGAAACTTTCAAGGAAGGAGCTGAGGTGGATGAACTTTATTTTTGTAAAGTTTTGTTGAACAGCAACAAACATATTAGCAAACCAAAAAATCTATTTCCTATGGTAACCACTGTCTAATTTATCACACAGACACACATATATATATATATTTAAACTACCTCAGCTTCTCACTGGAAGGTTTCAGGATGATCAGTCAAGCGGGGGATGAGAAAAAGTAGGTGTCCCAAAACATGTTTTCACCTGCAGTTTTCCATAGGAAAATAGAGTGCCAATACTGCAAAAATAGCTGAACGGAATTACACCAACTTTGGCAGAAAGCTGGACCTTGATCCAGAACGTCTGCTTTTTGTGATTTGATGTAAATCCATTCAGTAGTTTTTGAGAAAGTAAGACTCAAAATGTATGTATATTTCATGTTGCAATGGATCAGTGAATCCACAAGCTCAACTGCGCATTGCGATTGCCTGGCCACAACCTGAAGAAAAAGTTGCAGCCGCCATCTTAGGACTTGGTCCCTGAGTCTTAAAAATGAAACAAAATAATATATAAGGGGGCAGGGCAGGGGTACCTTGACCTATTGGGCTTTGTGGGGGGTGTCAGATTTTTTAAATAAATGTTTTTTTGGGATTCAGTAGATTTGCATATTCACCATGATGCTCAGAGCGACACCTGTTGAGATCTGCGGCCGATCCCAGGATACGCAGCTCACCCAAAAAATTAAAAGAAGGGGGTTTAGGACTCGGGGTAGGTGGGTGCAGGCCCTGCACCCAACCTGTCACCTCACACGGCGATGGAAATCTTACTTTACGTTTAAAAAAACATAGAAAATCATTGAAAAGTTAGGAACATTTTCAAGTTAAAACAATGTTTTCAACTATCAAAACCACTGAAATTCACCAGTTATAGTTATCTCAAGTAACTGTAACTCTTGCCCGAAAGTAACTATAACTTGTGCCCTCGCCATGCACACTCTCTACCCTTGCATATTACATCACTCATAACATGTTCAATGACTGCATTGATACATCCCCAATGACATCTGAAATTACATCATTGATAACAACAATGTGCATAGCGAGGGCATGAGTTATAGTTACTTTAGAGCATGAGTTATGGTAATTTGAGACAAAAAATCTCAAAGTCCCAAAGCATGTTTTCCCCATTCATTTTTCTATAGGAAAATTAGACACAGCTACAGCCAGAACGGCTAAACAGAATTACACCAAATTTGGCAAAAAGCTACATTGTGGTCCAGAAAGTGTGAATTGGTGTAGTTCCGTTCAGTAGTTTAAGAAATTAGGGTTAAAAAAATATAGAAATTTCATGCTGCAGAGGATCCGTGGAGCTGACAGATCTAGAGATAAGATCTGATGGGCTACCACCACATCAACAAGCATGTGATAGCAGCCATTTTAGGACTTGGGGACTGAGTCCCCTGTTCTGGATGTAAGTTAAAAAAAAACATTATAAGGGGGCAAGGACGAGATACCTTGCCCTCCAGGCCTTTTAGGGGGCATCCCTGAGGCAAAAACTGCAATTTATTCATTTTTTAAATCGGCGCTGCCGACCCATGTATCCGATAATAATAAATGGCTGTCTCCTGCTTTTTATTAAAATACTTCCCGGGGTGAGCCGAGCATGAGGCGGCGCAATCAGATTTTTTGGCAGTGGGCACACGGCCCCCCTCCCTGAGCCTTGGAGAGGCCCCGGGGACCCCATCCTCTGGGGCCGTATTTACAATTAAGTTGAGAGGAGTATGCGAGGCCTCTCCGGGGCTCTATGAGACCTTGGGTACTGCACCACTTGGCCCGTTATCAATTTAAGTCCAGGTGGAATAGAGGGACCCTCCCTGAGCCTCATTAGGGCCCCAGGGCCCCCATACCTTCGGTCCAGTGTTTATTACAGGGAAGGGTGGTGTCTGGTCCCCCCTCCCGAGCCTAGATCAGCCCCAAGGGCCCCATCCCCTGGGGCCTGATCAAAGTAATGTCCTAGGGACCCCATATCCCTGGACATTGCAGTTTACTGCCTGGGAGAGTGCGGGCATACCCTGCCTGCACTCATCCATGTAGTAAACACAAGTTTGCTCCTGTCCAGGCAGGAGCAGAGAAAGAAGGCACATCTGCCTGGGCGGAGCAAGGGAGAATGGTGCCGGCTCCTGCCAGCACCATGAGTGGTGGCTGGGGAGCTGGTTAGGGCCACATGGCCCCCGACATTTAAGTACATATGGGTGCCCTGAGTAGGCACCAGGGCACCAAATATAGAAAATAAATTTAAAAAACAATGCCCGGCTCCTGCAACAGTGGTAGGTAGGGCGGCAGCTGGGGCTTCAGGATAGTTGGAGCTCCCCTTGCAAATCCCAACACAAAAAAGGTCTGGGCACTCCGGGTGGGCACAAAGGCACCCACAGAATAAAGATAAAACATAAACTAAGATTAATAAATGCACTGCTCTGTCCAAGGAGCTCCCCATAATGCACTGCGAGGACTTTTTGATAATATTTTTCAATTTTGTTGGTGCCTTTAGAAGATGCAGGGGTACCACCAAACATTTCTTTAAATGTTGTAGGGGGAGCTGCAGGTAATGTAGGAGCCCCCACAGCAAATTTAAACAAGAAAACACAATATGTCTCCTGGGTCATTGAATCTATGACCCCAGGAGAGCTTATCATATTTTTTTAAGCATTCTGAGCTCAAAAGGTATGCTCTTCAGCTACAGTGCGGAAACCTCTAGCAGTGGGCTCTGCGCTGCACTTTGCGGCCTAAACAATGTTAAAAGAAAGACTCAAAGCCATGTTGATTACCTTTTGATAAGACCTTATTAAAATATTTTTATGATAAACACTTTCATTAAACATTGCAATGTGTGAATTCATGTAATATACATTTGATTCTAATTATTGCTGACGTCTTTACAAAGACAATAGGTCTGCTTTACATATTTCATTATGCGGACCCTTTGATAAAGCCAATAGGCTCACTTTTTATGGTCAGGTTTTACAGCACAGTTGTCACCAGACAATTATGTGACCACCACTAGAGAGGGACTTTGGCTCCACCTAGATGTTGGGAGCCTGAAGTTTTGTTTTGATTGTGCAGACATTATGTATTTGCACAAAAAAATGTATTTGCAGCTGTGGTCATTTTGTTTGTTGATCCAGCTGCCTGAGCTTTAACTTGCAGGGGCACACAAGGCATTGTAATGTTATTAATGAGTCTTAGATAACTAGATAATTCATGTTTTCTCTGGATGTACACCAAATCACAAAAAGCACGTTTCTTGACCAAAATCTAGCTTCCTGCCACATTTTGTGTAATTACGTTCAGCAGTTTTTGCAGTAGCACTGTTCAAAAAAGTCTATGGAAAATGCACAGGGATTTTGCATTTCGGGACCCCCCTTTTTCTCAGCCCCTGCTTGACAACTCACCCCGTAACTTTCCATGCACAAATTAGGAAAAAAGAGAAACTTTTTTTAAAGTTTCTTGAAGATTCGTCAAATGGTGCCAAAGTTATTAACAAAACAAACAATGCATTTTCTATGGAAACACTGACCTAACTATAACTACCCAGTGGTGACCGCTATTGGGTAATTATATATATATATATATTTGACAAAGACCGCAGCAGCGGTTGAAACGCGTTACCTGTGTTTGTAGCTACAATAAAGTTGTGCTGGAGCCTGATATATATATTCCATCAATCGGTTTCCCACCAGACAGTGCGCTCTCTCAAAGAGGTGCAGGCATCCAGGACGGAACCCTGTCCTGTCAATATTCATCCACAAGAAAGATTATGCCGCACTACCTGGAATCTGTTTGCAAAATATTCCTTTTATTCAGTACACCAACGCGTTTCGACTGTCAAGTCTTGTTCACGGTTACAGATTCCTGGTAGTGTGGCATAATCTTTCTTGTGGATGAATATGGATGAATATATACATATATACAGACACACACACACACACACACACACACACACACACGTGTTAGAGTAATACAAGTTTACATGAGAAGTAAAGACACTTCTGATGCAATATAATGCGATGTAAAGGTACTCCTGATGTAATGACAGCGATGTGATGACTCCCGATGTGATGACATTCAAAGTAACAACTGATAATTATCACTTCTATATGAGAGAGAGCACATCTTGTCATCATTGGAAGAGCTGAGGGATGGCGATTGTGAAAGTTATTAGACCCAAGTAACTGTAACCCGAACACTGGAACCAAGGTCTCAGAACATGCAGAACTGATCTCACCAAAGAGGTTAAAGGTCTCCTGTAAGAAGGGGATGGTGAACTGGAGCCCCTCAGATCTCCGTATTATTTGTAGTAGCACCTAAATGTCTGCCAGGAAACAGAAAATGTGAAAACCACCAAGATAACCGTGGGCATATTTTGAAAATATTAATTTGGCCCTTCCTTGCTCTAGGTAGTTTAGTTCACTTTAGATGGATTACTGGTAGGTTACCTCATAGACTGTAAGTGGCCTCCGATCACAAACCCATTTGTGTATGAATGTGCCAGATAGATGGCCAATAGTCAAATTATTTTGCGATTGCAACCAGTGGTGTATCATAGCTGCCATTGGCGCTGACGCAAGCCAGAAAACTGCTCCCCACCCAGAACTCTAGTTAGAAGGTAAAAAAAAGATATCTATTATGGCAAAGTGGGCACCTCTTACCCCAGTGACCCGGTGTCACTGCACCTGCTGCTCTACTGGTAGGTACGCCCCAGGTTGCAACCCCGTTCTCAGCAATAGATTTTGCTAAGAGCCCTTGCAGGGACTAAGAAGATTCACAGGGCACTCTATGCTTGCTTCTAGAGTTGGTTGGCTTTGCTATGTCGAATTAAGCTGAAGTTCATTGATGCACTGGTAGGGCCTTGTCTAAGCGCTGAAGTTGACTAACAGCAACCTTAGGGACAAGTAGCTGGAATCCCCTTGGGTCCCCAGATTGTGGTGTTGAGGTGTAAAGATTTCACAAGCTCCTCTAAAAACAGGTGACACCAAATTAAACCACTTACCAGGAAACCGAGTGGGAACCAGCTTTTGTCAAAGCAAATGCAATCAATATGCTGTAATCACGTTGCAGGAGCACAAATCACTTGAAATGTATAATATTAGCTATGAGGAATAAAAGACAAGTGGAGTAAAACTCATACGAAGATCACTTCATTTCCCCAAATCAATTCAAAAACACGATTTCTAATTTCTGGCTCTAGTGTGCAACATTTTAAATTCCCTGCATGATTTGCTAAAGCCAAAATGGACACATAGATTCCTTTTATCATCAATTATCGACGAAGTGATATGCCTTGCTTATCTAAGATTAAGCTGAAAATGCAATTTACTTTTGGAAGAAATTTAAGTAATTGTGATTATGAATTTGCAAATATCGATTTTTTTCCCCAGAAATATATAACTCGCACACAAAGGCCCACTCGCACCAATAGCGAATTCCAAAATGGCTGCCACATTTAGGAAACATATTTAGCTACAGAGATAAATTTATATATTTTTAGGTATCTTCGTATTCCTTGTTTTGGAAAATGGCGCACATTTTTGAGGATGCAAACCATTGAAATATTTTTGGGGCAACGGGAAGTCCTTGCATTTCTATAAAAATATTTTTTCCGGAACTTCATTCAAATTAAAGACATTTTCATTTCAATGTAATTTGCATTTGGTCAGTTTCATCGTAGCAAACAAAAGATACAAATTTGCCATGTTATATACGTTTGAGAAAAAACAACAGGGCATATTCACAAGAAAATGTTGGAGCGTGGACCTGCACCAAATTTGGCAGCGCCGCGCTTTGACATTTTCAAAACGCAGGAGGACTGCGCCGTATTCACAAGAATATGGTGCATCCCTGTGTTTCCCCTAGCACTGGTGCAAAAATGCTGCCTAGCGCCAGCGCAGGCACCCTGCCGCCAAGTTGCAAGGGTGCCTGCGCTGCAGGGACGATTGTTTATGTGCAGGAAGGGACACCTTCCTGCACATAAGCAATCAATAATGGCGATTTGCACCTCCAATGTGTACAGCCGAATGCAGCACAGATGGAAAGAGCAAAAAATGAGGAAAAATTAATAATTTCTCCCCATTGCACCATTCTAACGCCTGGTATTCTTGCCTATGTGCTCCATGAGAGCGAGGTTGCTATCAAGGTGATTACAAGTGACTTGGCATTGGTAGAAGTTATACTTTGAATCTGTCCAGGTTCATGTTGGTGAGCCAAGTTTGGACTAGTTGTTGCTTGTTATTGGCCAACATGAGAAGTTTGCATTTGGTTAAGTTTCAGCTTGGTGCTGGACACCAAGGTCTGGATGCGTTGAAGGCTGTGCTTGAGGCACTGCCTTGAGCGAAGGAGACTATCATGTAGACTTGTGTCTCATCAGTCTATTGCTGGATTTTGATGCTGTTATTGGTGTTCCAAGGGATTCTATGAGGAGTGGAAGGGGATGGGGGCCGGGGGGCAAAAGAGACCCTTGGTGTGCTCTGCAGGTAAAAGGTAGCTCTGGAACCCAAAGGAGCCTCTGTGAATGAACTTGTGTTCTTTGTAAAGGGTGGAGGAGAACCAGAAGTGGAGGACAGCATGTGATTCCCATTCTATACTTCAGGATGTGGATGAGGGTGGTATCATGAAGGTTGTTTTAAAAAAAATAAAAAAAATAATCCTCAATCACCTCAGACTTCAATGTCTATTACCCCGACCTTTATTTAGATTTTCGCCCACGGTCAGGTACGGGCACAGACATTGCCCAGGAGACTGGCTCCCTCTCAAATTCTCCAATTTCTGGGAGCCACGTTAAAACAAAAAGAAGCTGGGAGAGCTGTATAGGTGTAATCATTAGACAAAATATATGCTTTTGGCGTTCCTACTCCATTTTACCTATGCCCCTGCCCACTTCGTTAGTAGTCCCCAAAACATTTTCTTCTTGGATGCGTTCCTCATTAATTCTGTTTTGGACATATAGATCAAGGCATCTAATCACTCAGCATGGTGAGGGAGACTACCACTCACCCACTTTCGATATATTTCTCTTTTCACAAGTAACAGAATAGAACTGGAGGTCTCTGGTGTCCCCTGTAAGCCCCTCCACCACGCCAAAGATAATCATTGAAAGGCTTACCTTAACATGTACCCCCAAAATGCTTGTAATAGTCTTACCCAATTCATCCCAAAACCTCAGAATTTCAGGACATTGCATAAACATATGGACGTTGATTGCCTTTTCTAAACCACAATTTGCATATTTGGCAGATCGTCCTTTCCCCATCTTCGACAGCCTCTCCAGTGTTATATAAGCTCTGTGAAGTGAAAAGAAATGATTTCTTCTTAAAAAAGCAGGTTTACCAATGGAAAATAATGTGTGCATTGATACTTGCCACATATTTTGTAATGCTCCCTCGGCAAGCATCCTCCCCATAACTCTTTGCCAGCATGAAATCTCTATCCACACTCTCTTTGCAATTCCCAATGCCGAATTGAAATTTCCTTCCATTCTGGAGGGTTCCCAGGGTGTTCTTCCAGGTAACACCCAATGCCAAAGGGTGATCTCAGACTTTGCTCCCAACTTTTCAATTGTAGGTACTTAAATTTTGACAGCTTCCCCCCCAGAATTTTACTTATATCTTCCCAGGGTAGGAGCTTACCATCCTGAGCAAGTTTGCCCCAGTGGCGTATTCCTGCCTTCCTTATTGGTTAAGCTAGTTTGTCCTTTAGGTACTCCTGCATGCCTGGTGAATCCCATATGGGAGCCAACTTTGAAAAATATTCCAGTTTAGTCATCTGTCTGATATTAAACCACATTCTAGCCATTGCTTGCAACACTTTAAATGTAAATTTTTTGAAGAATTTGGGATCTCCAAACTTTAATAAGAAATTATCTGCTATCTCACCAACTCCTTTTACCATAACAGTACACAATCGATCATGGAGGTTGTTGAAGGTGACTTATAGGTCTAGCAGTATCTGGAGGCAGGAGTCAGGAGGGCATTGTTCGTGATTTGTAAGGTACCGGTTTCCATGCTGCAGCATTTCCTTTACCAGGATTGGAAGTCATGCCGAACATGGATGATCTTGCTAATGAAGGTTAGGTGAATCATGGGCCAATGGCTGGCCAGACTATTAAGGTCTAATGTGGGTTTCCTCAGGACAAGGAGGATGTCACCCATCTTAAGATCTTCTGGGAAGATGCCTTGAGTGAGGGAGACTTGATGATATGTTGGTTAACAGTTCTTAAGTGACACTTATCATCTCAGGTCTGTGACCTATCTTTACGCAGCTTATTAACCCAAATTGTGATACGTTCTCAAAAAGAATATGACTCTTAGTATGATGCCTTATAAGTATTCAGCATAGGGAAGCCTAGGCCGTGAGCTATCACAAGCCTTGACCACCCAGGAGTCACTCCTCTACTTCCACACTAAATTGTATCTTCTTCTAGCAAGGTTCTGTTGCCATCTTTTGGAATTGGACTGGTGACATGCTGAAGGTTCTGTTTCCTCATTTGTAATGCAGTCAATAGAAAGGTTGCCATTCTCCATGTAATATGGGAAAACTGATGTACTAGAAGAAATGTTGTGATGTCATTATGCCTCTCTATTTGGGATGGTCTTACTATACTTTTCAACAAATTGTTTTTCTCATGTGATTAAAAAAATGTATTGACTGTCTTCAAGATTCCTACTATGACATAGACATCTGTCTGTATCAGACTTTTCCTATTTCTTTCTGAAATTCTGTCTTGCACAGTTTCATCACTATTGCTGCATTATACTGTCAAATGTCTCTAGGAAATTATCACTTTCGCTCTAACATCTCTCTGTAATCTCTCTTTGCCTGAAAGTTCAATGCATACTAGCTAAAAAAAAGGAGGCCTTATGTGGAGAGGCCTCCAGTTGCCCCAGCTGTCCTGTCTAATCTTACTGCTATATTCTTGCTCCCACTTTCCAACAAAATCCGACCGTATTAATTGAAAAAGCTTGCCTATTTGACCATGCTCAGACTGGGTTTTATGTTACCTTTGGTGCTCAGGCCATGCTTGGGTCTGTGTTAGACAATACTTTCTCCTCCCTGGATCAGGGAAGTTCAGTGGCCCTCATTGTCTAGGAATTGTTGTAAGCTTTCAACACAGTCTCTCATTCCATCCTGCTTTACCCTTTGCATGACATTGGAATGAAGCACTGTGAGCTCGATTCGCTGTTTCTAAGCAGTAACTCTTCCTCCTTTCACTTCTGCCTTCAAGCCTGTTTTCTGTGGAGTGTCGCTAAGCCATGGGTACTCGCTAACATGTTCCAGGGCTGAAAAAGTATGGTCTTTGGTGTGACCGAGGGCCACATTGATACTAACAGGGTAGAGGGCTGGGGTGGGTGGTAGAGGGCTGGGGTGGGTGGGGGAGGGGTACGGTGAGCATAGGTTAATTGAAGAATGTACACATTGTGGACAGTGAGCCATATTGAGGGCTTCATTCCATGCTGCCCTCTAAATTAAGCAAATAGTCTCTAGAAGAGCCATTGATTTGACAATACTGTGGTATGCTGTATCTGAGTCGCTACTGTAGACTGCCTGATTTAGCACCAGGACACTTCTTCTGAGTATCTGTGCGCTATACAAACCAAGATAACATAACATATCCCTCTATGGTACCCTGGGGTAAGCCTTTTCTGCTTGCTGTCTCTACCTTTGATGAATCAAGTGTACAAAGGAAGTAACCGGATTATTGAATTGGAATAAAATAGAATCTTAGGCCTCCTTATGTCTTTAGTCTTTTAGCGGTAAACTTTAGAAGTGCTTAGAAACAGGCTCTGTTAAGGCACTAGCCGAAAACAAAAACCTTGCCAAAGATGACTCTCACCCTCCACCTCCAATAAAATGTGTCAATCACCGAGATGGGCAGAAACAAACACCCAACCTCCACCACTAGACATGAGACAGTGGGCAAGTTTTAGCCATTATACTTTGAGACTTTTCCCAAAATATGCTGATTGTGAACTCTGTATTCAAAGTATGGGCAGGTGCCACATGACAGTAGCATTTCTTTGGTGAGAGTAGCCTCTGAATTTTATCATCAGGACCACTCACACCCCAGTTGTGTGAGAGTAAGATGGACACTGTGGAACCAAAAGGCATGTATATTATTAAGCTCCACGCCACCCCTGTGAAAAATTGTGTGCTTTTGGCTAATCACATTCTGAACATATTTCGCTGCTCTTTTTTTTAACAGAGATAGAAAAAACTTAAACTAAAAACCAGTAGTTAGTATGTGATAAGAAAACAGGACTGTAACCTAACATCATTTGATGTTCACATGGGGTTGGGAACACCCAGACTCAGTTCACTCACTAAAATATGGCAGAGTGAGAAAGTTATGAATCTTGAAACAAGGAGTCCTGCACTGTGGTGTTGGAACTCTTGGTTCACCAAATTCATTGATAGTCAAATCATATCATTCCTATGTCTTTGTCCCTTTATTGCCATTAAGGGCTACAGGTGGGCAAGACACTGATGGTTCAGCCAAACTCAAACCAGAGGCCTGGCTCTGGCTCTAGCTCAGCTTGAAGTTCTCTTGGATCCTTGATCCCAAAATGAGCCAAGCCTTCGTGTGGCTTCTGTCTGCCACCCAAACTCCAACCTTGTGTGCCAAGAATTAAAGACAAAACACTAACGTTCGATGTAAAATGAGAGCAGGGATGAGATACCGATCTAGCGGCTGAATTGCACAATGTGAAACCAAAATAACTGGGATGAATCCTGGCTTCCCCACTTGACCAAATTGTGTGATCCTACGCAATAACGTTATTTCACTTAGCCTTTTTTCCTTCATTCTCTTATATGAGAGAACCTTGGAAAACAGAAGTTAATGATGTGTGGATGAGAAAACCTTCTCTTGCGTTTGATTTAGTAAACTATAATGTTGTTCCATGTATAACAACCTAGGCCACCCAAAGGTTGCACATGGCAATTGACTTGCCTTTTGGTTCACTAACTATCATGTTCAACAAATGATTCTGAATGCAGTGATAAATTCTGATGTACTTAAACACTTCTGCATGTTAATGAAATACAATTTTTAATTTTAGAGAGACTTTATTATATTTTGACATATTTGATACACAATGTCTTTAAAATTGAACGTGTGCCAAAAAATTACTGATGCAGGACACCTTCTTTGCTTCTTTTCTTAAAAAACTGCTTTCCCGTTTAACAACTTTCTGAATGGTAGTGCCAAGTCATGTAAACAGTAGCCCGGTGCTGGTGTTCACCAGGGGGCCACATGTAATGGTCTGAAGGGCCCCCCCTGGCATACTTCGAGTGTCCCTGCGCTAGGCACTGCAATGAGGCCCACTCAGATCATTTGGTTTCACGTTTTTATCCTTATACTGACACTGAGCTTGTAATCAATATTAACAGTGACTTATCTTCCACTCTGGAGTGACTGAAGGAATGCCTCTAAACCATTGGTTACTGGAGGCACCTCAGTTCTTGCGCCTGAACTCGGAGTTAATAGAGATCCTTACATTTGGCAGTTCAAACATCAACTGGTCTAACTGGAGGCCATTGAACCTTGGCTCTCCATATCCTTTCTCTGCCTGTTTCCACATTTTGGCATTGTATTTGATTCTGATATTACATTTTTAGGCATGTTAACAAAGTAGTTTCTACTCATTTCTTCTGCTCAACTCTTCCAGCAAAATTATCCCAATTTTTCCTTCTGCTTGTGAAAAAATGGTAGTCCATGCTGTAATCTTATCTTGGCATGACTACTGCAGCTTTGTCTCTTTGTGCAATCTCCAGACTCTAGCTCATGCAAAATGTGGCAGGCCACCTTAGGTTAGGGTTCAAGAGACAGTTCTATATCTAGTTTCATTTTGTTCTACCCCATTGGCTTAAAATCTCTTATTGGGCAGTCTTCTAATGTCTTTGTTTCCGCTACAGAGCAGTGAATGGTTTATGTCTGACGTTAATGTACCTCCGCTTCAGCACATATCTTCCTGCTAAATCTCTGTGATCTTCCACTTCCAATTTGCTGACTGCCCTGCAAATTGGTAGGACTTGCACAGAGGTGTGGAGCTTTCTCTGTGCTTGCTTCCAAATGTTGGAACAATCTTCCTCCTGTGCTAGGACCTATTTTTGTTCTTCATTTGACCCATCCATAGGAAGCTGAACATTTTGCTTTACAGCTTCATTTGTCTGGTTATGTGTGTTTGCTAAGACACCATGTTTGCTTACAATTATGCCAGGGAATACTAAAGTACAAGCGTGAAACATTATGCAAATTCACCAAGATGTTTTTTTATATTGTAGGGGCAAAGGCAGAAAGATGCAACAAGTTGTCACTTTGCATGTTCCACTTGCCAGTCCATTGCTGTATAACAGACTGACCAAGCTATTTTCTACATGGCTTGACTCCATTAAGCCTCCTAATCTATTTTCCCAAATAGTTAATTCAATCTCAGATCAAAATACCTCGAAATCCATTTGCTAACAACTTCACTTCCTTTGCAATCCTACACCACTGTGTACATTAGAACAGTTATGCAAGCACTAGTGCCAAGTTCTCTACAAAATACTTGAAATCACAGGACCCATTCTGTATGAATGAGAATGCGAGTGTTTCAACAATTGAGGACATAGAATATTCTCTCTTTGATGGAAAGATGGTCACCCATGGCTCCTTCACTTTCCAGGGCAGCTCAGTCAAGCAGCCATAGCCTAGGCCAATCGGGGTTTATGAAGGTTGAAGCTACAGTGTAGTAGTTATCACATTTAAATTGTCCAGCCTGAATTGCGATTTTGTTATAAATGATAACATGTCGATAATGCAATTCCTTTGGTGTAGCCAGTTGTGTTCGGCATGGTCGGTGGCAGAGCATGGCTAAGTGATTAGCTGAAGGGGCCGCTCCTTTCCTCCACTTGTTAGATTTGAAAATCCCATTCCTGCTATGCACTCGTATAATGCTACATTAGATTAGCAGTGTGTGTCTAAATAGATGCCATTTGTATTCACGTTATGAAACCCACTGAGTTATCCCTGCAACGTGCAAGCTTTAGTTAGCAAGTGTGACTCCATTTTGTATTTCGTAATCCCTATTAGGCTGTGTCTGAACTAGGCCTCATTATTTGTATTGCTTGCCTCAGCAAAATACTGTATTTAGCTATTATTTTCCTTTCGTGTTCAAGGCTGCATCCCGACTTACTAATGAATAGGCCATTCTGCCCTCGCATGCCTATCCGAGTGTGTAGTTCTGCTCCCACGTTAGGAGATGCTGAGACTCAGCGCAGTAACCTTGAGTTGCCGATAGCATGTACCCATCTGGCAGGTGGTAGCCCATCCTTCTGTGCCTTCTTTGTTCATGTTCGGCTCAGGCCGGTAGCTTTCCACTGTGGGCGTGGTTGGGGGGTTCTTGGAGGAATGATCATGCATTGCAGGCCGTTGGGGAGCCAGTCCCTCGGCAGACATCTTAGGGTGCAGGTCAGATTGGACTCCTCTGCAGAGTATTGCTAATAAATGCTTGTTTGTACTCTCTACTGTCTGACCGACTCTTCATTCTTGGGAAGGCATAGCAGGTGGTTATACATAACCCGAGTGGCCCCTAAGGGCCACTTCCTTCAGTTGGTGCCCGAACAGGGACCCCGCAAGGTGATCCAGCTCGCCCGTAATCGGGTTGCAGGGTCGGGGTTGCGTCTGGTCGGTCGGGCGGATCGGGGTACCCCACACGATCGAGCTTGGTTCTCGCAGCTGCCCTGCCCGTCTGATCGGGTGCCTCCTCGTCTAGTGGTCACCGGCTGGGGTCCTGAGAAGGCGAAACCTTGGAGTTGACCGTTTGGTCCGAAGAGTCGGCAGTGGAGAATAACTTGACTCGACCTGTGTGCACCAGGTGAGTGATATGATTCTTGGAAAAATGGCGCCATTCTTGAACGGCACGAGCCTACGGGCTGTGTCTTGGTACAGTCTCCGGACTGTCTTGGTGCAGTTTTCGGACTGCCTTGCTTGAACAGCACGAGTCGATGGGCTGTGTCTTGGTACGGTCTTTGGGCTGTCTTGTCTTGAACTTGGTCGGTCTGCGGACCCTTGAAAAAGGCACAGAGTGTTTGTGAGCAGTTTACCAGACCAACTGGAAATTTGGCCCGCGCTTGAAAAGGTCTGGGACTGTTCACGAACAATCTGCCAGGCCAACTGGTAATTTGGTCAATGCTTGAAAAGGTCTGGGGCTAGAGCCTGTCTTCTTGAACTTGATACAGTCTCCAGACTGTAGGGAGTGGTCTTTGGACCACTTGGTTTGGTTTCTGAATAATTTTTATTATTTATCTTTTCTTTATATTACTGTTGCTGGTGTTATACTTGTCCGTTAGGGACAGTGCATGTGTCTTATAATAAGATGCCTTGCTTAAGCAAATTGGGGTGTTTTGGATGTCGGTGTTGTTATACTGAGGCTCGATTGGAAGAGAGTCAGCCTGCGCCTCCGGAGGGTACCCCAAATTTTGATGTATACGTCAAGCATGGTATTGGCCCTATTATGTTTAGCACATTGTGGAATAAATATACGAGGGACAATACTGAGTTACAATGGCCACTTACTGGCTCGTTTGATGAGCAAAAATTGAATTTCTTGCAGGACAAGTTGTTCGCCAAAAAGAGCAGGCAGTCGATGTTTGATTCTCTAAGGGTATGGCAGAAGGAAGCGAAGCAGCGGCGTATGAGAGCAGAGAAAGAGGCCCGGAAGAGGCAGACACAAACCATAACGCAGAAAGCAGTGGCCTATGAAAGGGCAAAGATAGAGAGAGGCATAGAATGTGCAGATAGAAAATTTTGATTGCAGACAGATAAATGTTATGTCACTAGAGAGGAAGGTGATGCTTTCGTTGAAGAGCTATTGGATTCTCGCCCCCCTCCACCTTATGCTCCTGAGCGGATATACCCAAGGGTCCCCACATCTCAGTCCCCGGCCTCTGGTGCCGCTCTTCCTAGTATTTCGGCCCCTAGTCAAACTGCTTCGGCCCCAGCCCCGCCTGCTTCCTCTCTGCTCACGCCAGTAATAGGGGCGGGAGCCGTTAGCTCTCCTGTTCCGTCTACTGACTCTGTATCTACTGCTACACCCCCTTTCACCCCTACATCATTGTCTCCTTTCATGATGATACCTGTCTCCTCATCTGCTCTTTCTCCCTCAAGTATGACACCCCAAGCACTGCTGAATGGCGAGACCCCTGTACGTAGGATGCATGAAGGGAATTGGACGGCAGCACGAGATCGTATGGACAAAGTGTTGGTGCGTTCTGCTGTGGGTGATGAGGAGAAGCAAATGGTGGCGAATCAGGCAGCTCAGTGGGCTCGGAGCCCGATCTATAGTGCGGAAGTTGTGTGGAGTGTGATGAGAGATTATGAGCCCTTCATACAGCAACATGCCCTTAAGCACATGTCGGCCACGCTAATAGGACTGTGGGAGCAGTGTTTTCAAGGTATTGCACCGCAGATCATCTATGACATACGAGACAGGGTATATGCTGCAGATATGGCTCCTAATGAGGTTTTTAGCAATGTAAAGACATTGGTGGGTTATCGGGGCAGATTGCACCAAAAGGTTCCGACGATGGTGACTCAGTACCCCATGAGAGAGGTCCATCCCATTTATCATTCTGAAATACCAGAACTGCGCGACTCCACAAATGCTGTAATTAGGCCGCGAGTCGATGCTCGGTTCCAGGAACAGTGGATCTACACTCCTTGGAAGAGGAGTGAGGTAATATCCCTTAAAAGTCAGTTGCCAGACCCTCCGAAAAACCCGACTGCGTATTATAAAGAGTTGACAGAGGCGGCCTCCTCCACGGTGATGACGTTAGCAGATATTGAGTTGTTCTTTGGCTTGTTGGTACCAGTGGATATTTGGAGGCAAGTGCATACACAGGATCATGTGGTGGAATTGGGAGGAACATGGGATCAGTTCAGGGCGTGGGATAAGGACTGCAAGCCCGGTGACAAGCCAAGGGCGGAGATATTGGCTTTACCAGGCCGCATTATCACCTATATGCATTCCCTTATCCCGCCAAGATGGGTGGATTGGGACAAGTTGACTGCATGTCGTCAGAAGAAGGACGAGAGTGTGTCTGATTTCTTTACTAGGTTTGAAGGGGTGTTTCTCGACTTTAGTGGCCAGGATCTGTCATTGGAAGGTGGTGTCCGGTTGTTTGTCAGCAGGTTCGTTACCAATTTGCTTCCTGAGATTGCGACTAGGTTGCAGGCTTCAGAAAGCACTTGGAGCACCTCTGCCCCATCAGTAATTTTGAGTATGGCACAGTACTACGAGCAGAGAGAGAATGAGGACAAAGAGAAGGTGGAGAAAAAGTCAAAGGATTTGAAGACGAGGGTGTTGATGCAGCAAGTTGCGAGAGGGAGAGGAAGAGGTTCGGGTTCGGCCCAGCGGCTGCCCCGGACTAACAGGGGTGGTACTTCGAATGCACCCCTTGGGCTCAATCAATGTGCATATTGTAAGCAGGAGGGACATTGACGGAATGAGTGCCGGGAGTTGTCGCAGAGAGGTGAGGCCCCGAGAGGTGGGGGGTTTGGAGGAAGAGGACGGGAGGAGGAGGCCGCTGGGACATGCGATCAGAGAACACATCATCTAATAGACAAGTGGGAACTACTTCGCCGACCCCCGAGGGAAACAGTACTATCATGACAACTATGACATGGACGAAGTAACAGGGATGTCTCACAGCTAGGACAGCCAGGGACAGGGTAAGGTACCAGTTCCCGTGCCCGTAGATCAGTGTGGACCCTATGTCACTGCAGATTTACATGGTACGACCGAGAAATTCTTAATTGATACAGGGGCTATGAATAGCTCTGTTTCCCGTTCACTGGTCCCGGGGGCAGCTCTGTCTGGCCAAAATAATGTTTTGGTGGGTTTCTGAGGCATGCCGGTTGTCAGCCCCATTTCCAAACCTCTTGCTTTGACTATTGGCCACTTCACGGTTGATTCACCATTTCTATTAACGTCAAATTGTGGGGAAAATTTGTTAGGGTTGGATTTGTTGAAAAGGTTGCATGCGACAATCTTTTGTTCCCCAGACGGTGTTTACATGACTATTGGACCGTACGTGGCCCGTGCCAAACAATGCCTTGCAAAAGATGCCCCCCTTCCCGCTGAGTTTCAGGATGTGCCACGTACACTGTGGGCTACAAGAGACACGGATGTGGGGTTACTCCAGATCCCATCGGTCTCTATACAGATCAAAGACAATGCTGTATTACCACGTATTCCCCAGTTCAAGATATCCCAGGCAGGAGAAAAGGCCTTATTGGAAATAATACAGGATTTGATTAAGTCTGGTGTGGTTGAAGAGACAGCGGCGAATGTGTGTAACAGCCCTATTCTTCCTATTCTTAAAAAGGCACCCTTGGATTCTTCTGATGCTCACCCTGACGTTTTCGGCTTCGTAATTGACCGTAGAGAGGTGAACAAGATAGTGGTTCCCCAGTATCCTGTAGTCCCAGACATTATCGCGATTTTGACAATGATTCCCCCGTCTGCAAAATTCTTTTCAGTCATCGATTTGAAGAATGCTTTCTTCAGCATTCCAATCCATACAGATAGCAGACATCTGTTTGGATTTGCAATAGCCGGAAGGAGCTTTAGATTCTGCCGTGCTCCACAAGGCTATACAGAAAGTCCGAGTATCTATAGTCAAGCTTTGAAAGCTCAATTGGATTCTTTGGAACTTCCCCCTGGTAATGTGCTGTTGCAGTACGTTGACGACCTTCTGGTGGCTTCAGACACTGAAGATGGTTGTAAAGAGGCCACAGTTAAATTGTTGTTACATTTGGCACACCATGGACACCAGGTGTCCCTTTCGAAATTTCAATATTGTCGACAGGAGGTCACCTATTTAGGTCACCTACTGTCGAAGGAGGGTCGCAGACTAACACCTGAACGCATAGCTGCTATTACTAATATGCCTGTTCCTAAGACCCAACGAGAGGTACGCGCCTTCATTGGCATAACTTCGTATTGTCGTCACTGGATCCCTAACTATTCCTTACTAACGAAACCCCTCCTTTCCCTGACCACTAAAGACGTGCATGAACCCTTGCCTTGGACATCTGCATGCCAGCAAGCTTTTGAGCAATTAAAGGTTGCGCTTTGCTCTGCTCCTGTGCTTGGAACTCCTGATTACCAGAAGCCTTTTGTGCTCTATGTACATGAGGCGGACGGTTGCACGCTTTCTATTCTAAAACAGGGTTTTGGTGGTAAGCAGAGACCCTGCGCGTATTTCTCTGCTATTCTCGATAACGTCGCCAGAGCTCTCCCGAGCTGCCTGAGGGCTGCCGCGGCGGTGGCAGTTTCTATCAGACAATCGGCAGGGCTCGTCCTTTGTACGGATCTCACAGTCATGGTACCTCATGCTGTGGACACACTGTTGAATAAGACAAAGACACAGCACCTTACTAGTGCGCATCTGTCTGGATATGAGTTAACCTTGTTTGCTCCGCACATTACCATCAAAAGATGTGCTACTCTGAACCCAGCTATGTTACTACCCCTCCCTTCGGAAGAAAAGGACAAGGATGTCCATGATTGTTTATTTCGGACTGAGGAAGAAACGAAGGGACGGGTAGACCTGACTGATGTTCCCTTATCTGACCCCCAAGGGGAACTATATGTCGATGGCTCTTGTTTCAAACTACCAGATGGCACTACCACTGCAGCTTATGCAATAACAACGTTACACACTGTAGTTGAGACATCCCGTATCCCATACCAATCGGCCCAGGCTGCAGAGTTGGTTGCGCTCCTTAGGGCTTGCGAGTTGAGTGAGGGACTGACTGTCAATGTCTACACCGACAGCCAGTATGCATTTAGGGTGGCCCATAATTTCGGGCGCCTCTGGGTGGAGAGAGGGTTCTTGACATCGCATGGGTTGCGCATACAGCATGGTCCATTGATACATAGACTGTTGACAGCACTGACACTTCCTGATAAGTTGGCAATAATAAAATGTAGCGCTCACAAAGCAGTAACAGACGATGTTGAAAGGGGCAATGCTTTTGCAGATCAGACAGCTAAGGAGACAGCTAGTTCAAAGATGTTCGTGGCAGGTCCCGCTAGGTGGGTTCCAGACAATGGAATGTTCGAGGACACATTAGACAATGTCAGGGAAATACAGAGTGAGGCGACAGTAGATGAACTGGCAGAATGGGAGGAGAGGATAGGGCGTTTGGACGAGGATGGGTGTTGGACTGATTTGTCTGGGAAACAGAGATGGTTGCTGCCCAACGCATATGTGCTCCCTGTTGTTACCATGGCCCACGGCCCAGCACACATTAGTGCCAAAGGAATATGTAAGCTACTGGACCCAGTATGGCGAAATGATAATATCCCTAAGGTAGCCACACACTTAGTGAAACACTGCATCATTTGTCTGAAACATAATCCTGGGAAAGGTACTCCTACACCCGCAGGTAATTTTGCACCGCCTTCCTTCCCTTTCGAGGTTCTCCAGATGGATTTCATCTAAATGGAATGAGTTAACAATTTGATGTATGTGCTGGTAGTGATTTGTGCATTCAGTAAATGGATTGAGGCTTACCCCACTAAGGAGAATACGGCCATGGCAATGGCGAAGGCGCTCTTAAAAGAGTTCTTCCCGCGCTATGGATTACCACGTGTGATCTGGAGTGACAACGGAAGTCACTTCAATTCAAAGGTCATTGAATTGGTGTGTAAAGGCTTGTATATTAGACAGAAGTTTCATGCAGCGAAACACCCTCAGTCAGCAGGCTTGGTTGAGAAGTACAATGGTACTCTCAAATTGAAGTTAACAAAGATTCAAGAAAGCACAGGATTGCAATGGCCAGATGCTCTACCTTTGGCTTTGTTATCAACCAGAGCGACAGCACTTTCTAGAACAGGGTTGTCCCCGTACGAGGAGGTCTTTGGGCACCCCGCCAACGTCTGGGGCGTCCCAAGACCCAAGTGCTTTTCCGAGATAGAGTACCCCCTACTTGTGGACTATCTGTATGAGTTGACTAAAGATCTTCGTTCTGTCCACCAACAGATTCACGCCACGCTGCAACCAATACCAGAGGGGCCCGGGCATCAGCTACAACCCGGGAACTTTGTAATGGTCAAGATTTTCAAAGGAAGAACTGCCTGGAGCCGAGGTGGAAGGGGCCCCTGATTGTCCTGCTCACCACTCGCACTGCAGTGAAGCTTGAATGTCGGAAGCACTGGGTGCATGCATCGCATGTAAAAAGGGTACCTTTAACACTTCCGTATGATCAGTGGGTCCTCGACGGCATTGCTGACCAGGAAGGGGAGCGCGTGCCCCGTTTTGTTCCTTTCTCTGACGCCCGATTGAGGTGGGCGCAGACAGACGAAGAAAGCGACGAGGCCGTACTTGAGGCGGTCCCCCCAGAGATAAGGGCCGCCCCGGATGCTCCCGCTTCTGGTGCACAGTCACCTGAGTCTCAATGCCCAGCTGAGCCTGAATTTCTTCCCCTTTTTGTTGATGACGAAGTGCTTGGGGTTGCCAGGTAGAACCTGCGGCCCCGACGGAAGGACAGTACGCCAGTAGGACAGTCCAAGAGTTAGGGAAGGACTCAAGCTTAGGGCGTAGGTGCTATGCCTAAGGTGCCTGCTTTAGATTAGAGTGAGTTACACTGGTGCACTGCCCTGGCCAGGATTAGCTGAGGGTGTCTTCCAAGGAGGGAGAGTGGCCTATCCTGAAAGAAGAGGATTTGTTTTCCAGCAAGGGCTGCGATCACGCAGCTTCCCCGTGGGAGTGCTTCATAGCGCCATCGTTGATGAACAATAGGAGTCTACCAGTGAGGCTCTGAAGGACACTGGGTGATTTGTACCCCTCTGGTCGGTTGTATTTTTGTGGCTCCAATTCCTAAAGTTTCTTTCTATGTACCCATTTGGCCGCGCAATTATGAAGGAGGAACAGCCTCTAGTGGCCCCACCATTACAGCAGAATAGTCCTGTGTGGTCTAGTTGGTCTACTGGGAGTAAGGTGGTAGTGGTAGTGGTCCTTCTCATTGTAACGATAACACTATTCGGGGTGGTGTGGTACTTAGAAGAACAGCATCCTGTGCACACATTGATAGGGACTACATCGGCTCCATCTGAGCATTCATTTGTTACACTGGCCCCACACAAAGAGAGGCATAGACAGACCTATGTCGAGAACGCGTTTTTGCAGATGCTTCATCAGGTACACAGTACCACTAATGCCACAAATTGCTGAGTATGTGGATTACTTCCCTCCATTATGCACAAGAACGATCTATTGGTGTCATTGCCCCTGTCATACCTGGGTAGCTGTGAGGCATGGTTCCAATTGCTTTCTATGGTGTACATGCACTATTATGCTGGTGCGATGAATATGGAACAGTCTGATTACGAAGCAGTGGTGGAATATATAGTGGCACACCAAGGATATACACCTGGGGCAGATGGAAAGGAGGGTATCCTAAATCCAGAAGCTTGTATGAATATTTTCGAGGATAATAAAAATGTCACTTGGTTACAAAACTAAATGCTGGATTTTCAAGGGTTTAATGTTACTGAATATTTTAAATGTTTCCAGGAACGAAATATAACTGAAGACAAAGCCATGCCCGTCCCTGTGATCAATACAGCAGCCAGTTTCTGTGTTGAAGGTACAGGGAACATTCCAGTAGGCCAGAGAAGTTGTAACTATACATACCAATTGAACACTGATAGTAGCCCACCTTTGCTCACACCTCCAAATGTATACTTTGTTTGCGGGGAGCAGGCCTATACCTGGCTCCCCAGGGGATGGTCTGGCCGGTGTTATGTCTCTTTTCTCTTGCCCCCTGTTTATATTGCACCATCCAACTATCACAAGGATCATAGACTACAGCGTAGGGATCTCCATTTGCATAGAGCCAAGAGAGTTGTCAATACAGAAGATATAGATCAAACGTATACTTCCCTACAGCAATTTACTGATATCATGAAGGGCATTCTGCCGTTCTGGGGCCCCATGTTCAATAGCCGTAATATCTGTCGCCTTGCTAGAGTAGTAGAGGGAGTCATTAACACTACTGCAGGTATACTGACTAATATTACAGTCGAGCTTCAGGCTACGAGACTTGTTGCTCTTCAAAACCGGATGGTTTTAGACGTCATCCTTGCTGATAGGGGCAGAGCCTAGTGCGTCATCGGCAGCAGCTGTTGTGTTTACATTCCTGATACCGCCCCTAATGTATACTCTGCCATACAGAAATTACACAGGCTTGCTTCAGATATCCATCAGGATAATGGTTCATGGTCCCTCACAGGGTGGTTCTGGGATCTGCTGACATCATGGGGTTGGAAGATACTACTTGCCCTCATAGCTATAGCAGGTGTCATCTTCACATGTTGTCTATGTATTAATTGCCTTCCAGCATGTTGCACCTATTGTATGAGCAAGCTCACCCCTACCCCTAAATTGCCAGGACGTGATATTAAGGTTTCTGCAATGATGATGCAGGATATCATGCTCATCGATGAAGGTATTTTTGAGTACTAAGTAGATGTTGATTCTCATGTGCTTTTTTCTTCTTTCTTGTAACGTGAAGGGAGCATGCATTTTCTTCCTTCCACTTAGAATTGTAAAGACCGTACCGGATAACCTCAATAAAGCATTTAGCCACCCCTGCTAAAAGGAGGGTCTGTTAGATTTGAAAATCCCATTCCTGCTATGCACTTGTATCATGCTACATTAGGTTAGCAGTGTGTGGCTAAATAGATGCCATTTGTATTCACGTTATGCAACCCACTGAGTTATCCCTGCAATGTGCAAGCTTTAGTTAGCAAGTGTGACTCCATTTTGTATTTCGTAATCCCTATTAGGCTGTGTCTGAACTAGGCCTCATTATTCGTATTGCTTGCCTCAGCAAAATATTGTATTTAATTATTATTTTCCTTTCCTGTTCAAGGCTGCATTCCGACTTACTAATGAATAGGCCATTCTGCCCTCGCATGCCTATCCGAGTGTGTAGTTCTGCTCCCACGTTAGGAGATGCTGAGACTCAGCGCGGTAACCTTGAGTTGCCGATAGCATGTACCCATCTGGCAGGTGGTAGCCCATCCTTCTGTGCCTTCTCTGTTCATGTTCGGCTCAGGCCGGTAACTTTCCACTGTGGGCGTGGTTGGGGGGTTCTTGGAGGAATGATCATGCATTGCAGGCCGTTGAGGAGCCAGTCCCTCATCAGACATCTTAGGGTGCAGGTCAGATTGGACTCCTCTGCAGAGTATTGCTAATAACTGCTTGTTTGTATTCTCTACTGTCTGACCAACTCTTCATTCTTGGGAAGGCATAGCAGATGGTTATACATAACCCGAGTGGCCCCTAAGGGCCACTTCCTTCACACTCCTGGGGTCCTTGGAATTGGTGGGCCTCGCTGAATTGCTTGTTTTAATCAATCAATCAATCAATCAATCATGTCACTTATAAAGCGCACTACATACCCGCGAGGGTCTCAAGGCGCTGGGGGAAGAGGGGGGTGGTGCTGCTAGTGATCGAAGAGCCAGGTCTTGAGGAGTCTTCTGAAGGCCACTAGGTCTTGGGTCTGTCGGAGGTTGGTGGGGAGGGTGTTCCAGGTCTTGGCGGCGAGGTGGGAGAAGGATGTGCCGCCGGCGGTCGTTTTCCGGATGCGGGGGACTGTGGCGAGGGCGAGGCTGGTCGAACGGAGCTGGCGGGTGGGGGTGTAGAAGCTGAGTCGTCTGTTGAGGTAGGCTGGTCCGGAGTTGTGGAGTGCTTTGTGTGCGTGGGTGAGGAGCTTGAAGGTTACCCTCTTGTTGACAGGGAGCCAGTGCAGGTCTCTCAGGTGGGGTGTGATGTGGCTGCATCGGGGGATGTCGAGGATAAGACGTGCAGAGGCGTTCTGGATGCGTTGCAGCCGTCTCAGGAGCTTAGCCGTCGTTCCTGCGTAGAGGGCGTTTCCGTAGTCCAGCCTGCTGGTGACGAGGGCCTGGGTGACTGTTTTCTTGTTTCGGTGGGGATCCACTTGAAGATCCTGCGGAGCATTCGGAGGATGTTGAAGCAGGATGAGGAAATGGCGTTGACCTGCTTAGTCATGGAGAGGGTGGGGTCGAGGATGACCCCTAGGTTGCGTACGTGGTCGGTGGGTGGCGGGGCTGTTCCCAGTGATGTTGGCCACCAGGAGTCGTCCCAGGCTGAAGGGTTGGAACCAAGGATGAGGACCTCCGTCTTGTCCGAGTTCAGCTTCAGGCGGCTGGTCCTCATCCATTCGGCGACGGCCTTCATTCCTTCATGGAGGTGGGCTTTGGCGGTGTGAGGGTCTTTGGTGAGGGAGAGGATCAGCTGGGTGTCGTCGGCGTAGGAGATGATGTTGAGGTTGTGCTGTCGGGCGACGTGGGCGAGGGGTGCCATGTAGATGTTGAACAGCGTTGGGCTGAGGGAGGAGCCTCGGGGTACGCCGCAGATGATCTTGGTGGCCTTGGATCGGAAGGGGGCGAGGCGGACGCTTTGTGTTCTGCCGGAAAGGAAGGATGTGGTCCAGTCCAGGGCCTTCTCTTGGATCCCGGCGTCGTGAAGGCGTGTTCGTAGTGTGTGGTGGCAGACCGTGTCGAAGGCGGCTGATAGGTCCAGGAGGATGAGGGCTGCTGTTTCTCCGTTGTCTAGCAGGGTCCTGATGTCATCGGTGGCGGCGATGAGGGCGGTTTCGGTGCTGTGGTTGCTGCGGAAGCCGGACTGGGAAGGGTCCAGGATGTTGTTCTCCTCGAGGTAGCGGGTCAGTTGTTTGTTGACGATTTTCTCGGTGACCTTCGCGGGGAACGGGAGCAGAGAGATGGGTCGGAAGTTCTTGAGGTCCTTGGGGTCTGCCTTGGGTTTCTTGAGTAAGGCGGTGATCTCGGCGTGCTTCCAGCTTTCCGGGAAGGTTGCTGTCTCGAAGGAGATGTTGATTATTTTCCGGAGATGGGGCGCGATGGCTGTACTGGCTTTGTTGAAGATGTGGTGAGGGCACGGGTCTAGCGGTGAACCGGAGTGGATGGTGTTCATGATCTCGCTGGTGTCCTCGTCGTTGATGTTGGTCCAGGAGAGCAGGCGGTTGGTGGTTGTGGGGGCAGTGGTCTCGGTGGTTGCCGGGGCGGTCGTGGTGTTGAAGCTGTCGTGGATGTCGGCGATTTTGCGGTGGAAGGAGGTGGCCAGTGAGTCGCACAGGTCTTGCGACGGCTGGATGTCGTTGGTGTTGGAGCTGGGGTTGGAGAGTTCCTTCACGATGTTGAAGAGCTCTTTGCTGTTGTGTGCGTTGTTGTCTAGGCGGTCTTTGAGTGAGGCCCTTTTGGCGGATCTGATGAGGTGATGGTGATTGCGGGTGGCGCTCTTGTGGGCGGCGTAGCTGTCCGCTGTCCGTTCGTGGAGCCAGATCTTCTCCAGTTTTCGGCATGTTCGTTTGGAGGCCTGGAGGTCTTTGGTGAACCAGGTGGCTTTCTTGCTGGTGTGGCTGTTGGGCGGATTCTTGAGCGGGGCGAGGGTGTTGGCGCAGTCGTCGATCCACTGTCTGAGGTTGCGGGCGGCGGGGTCGGAGGGTTCGGCGGGTGGGCTCAGGGCGAGGGTTGTGGTTAGCTGGACTTCCGTGACTCTGCTCCAGCAGCGGCGAGGCATTTGTTTGGTGCGGTGGTGCGTGGTGGGCTTCCTGTAGGTGAAGTGGATGCAGTGGTGGTCAGTCCAGTGGGGTTCGGAGGTGTGGTTGAAGGAGACGTGTGGGCTTGCGGAAAAGATGGAGTCTAGCGTGTGGCCGGCGGCGTGGGTGGGTGTAGTCACGAGCTGTCTGAGTCCGAGGGTGGCGAGGTTGTCGATCAGGGTGGTGGAGTTGGTGTCCTTGTTGTTCTCGAGGTGGAAGTTCAGGTCCCCGAGGAGGATGTAGTCCGTGGAGGCGATGGCGTGTGTGCTGACGAAGTCAGCGATGGAATCGCTGAACTGTGGTCGGGGTCCGGGGGGTCTGTAGATGAGGGTTCCTCTGAGGGTGGTGTTGGGATCGGTGTGGATCTGGAAGTGCATGTGTTCGGCGGTGCTGAGGGTGTCGTCGGTGTTGGTTGAGACTCTGAGGGTGTTCCTGTGGACGATGGCGATGCCTCCTCCGACTCCGTTGGTGCGGTCCCTGCGGGTGATCTTGTATCCGTCCGGGATGGCAATGGCGATGTCGGGGGCTGAAGCGGGATTCAGCCAGGTCTCCGTCAGGAATGCGACGTCTGGGGAGGTTGAGTCGAGAAGGTCCCAGAGTTCGATGGCGTGTTTGCGGGCGGAGCGGGTGTTGAGGAGGATGCATCTGAGGTAGTTGGGTTCTTTCCTGGGCGGTGGTTTGGCGGGGCGGGTGCTGGCGAAGCTGCAGTTCCGGCAGGTGAAGGGCCCTTGGGTGCGCTTCGGGGTGGCCTGGTAGCAGGCGTGATCTTTTCCGGGGTTGAGTGCGTGGAGGGCGCTGGCGTCGTATCGGCGTCTGTTGATGTGGCGGGCGCGGGGGATGCCCGGACCAGGGGGTCTGGCGCTGGGCGCGGCCACGGCGCGGACGGGCGCAGACGGGCTTGCCTTAGGCGCGCCTTCGGCGCGCCAGCGGCGCGGCCTCGCAGCGGCCGCCATAAATGGGGAGGTGGGAGGGAGGAGCAGGGGAATGGGGCAGCGAATGGGCAGTGAGGGGCGGGGCCGCAGGGCGCAGCGGCGGGAAACAGGCACAGAAAGGAAAAAGCGATCACAATCAGGGGCAGCAAGGGGGCACAGAAAGGAAAAAACGATCACAATCAGGGGCAGCAAGGGGGCACAGAAAGGAAAAAACGATCACAATCAGGGGCAGCAAGGGGCACAGAAAGGAAAAAAACGATCACAATCAGGGGCAGCAAGGGGGCACAGAAAGGAAAAAACGATCACAATCAGGGGCAGCAAGGGGGCACAGAAAGGAAAAAACGATCACAATCAGGGGCAGCAAGGGGGCACAGAAAGGAAAAAACGATCACAATCAGGGGCAGCAAGGGGCACAGAAAGGAAAAAGCGAGCACAATCAGGGGCAGCAAGGGGGCACAGAAAGGAAAAAACGAGCACAATCAGGGGCAGCAAGGGGGCACAGAAAGGAAAAACGATCACAATCAGGGGCAGCAAGGGGGCACAGAAAGGAAAAAAAAACGATCACAATCAGGGGCAGCAAGGGGGCACAGAAAGGAAAAAACGATCACAATCAGGGGCAGCAAGGGGGCACAGAAAGGAAAAAACGATCACAATCAGGGGCAGCAAGGGGGCACAGAAAGGAAAAAACGAGCACAATCAGGGGCAGCAAGGGGGCACAGAAAGGAAAAAACGATCACAATGAGGGGCAGCAAGGGGGCACAGAAAGGAAAAAACGATCACAATCAGGGGCAGCAAGGGGGCACAGAAAGGAAAAAACGAGGCACAATCAGGGGCAGCAAGGGGGCACAGAAAGGAAAAAACGAGCACAATCAGGGGCAGCAAGGGGGCACAGAAAGGAAAAAACGAGCACAATCAGGGGCAGCAGCAGGGCACACAGACGGAGCTGTGTGATGGGGGAGCGACCTACCAGTCAAGGTCAGGGGGAAATTAAATTTCTCCTTAGGCTCTTATACGCCTCTCAGAACCTTCAATTACTCTTTACTCTAGGCATGATCCAAATCATACAGAGCAGATTACTGGCATTTACATGGAAAGGTAGAAACCCAAGAGTAGCTAGGAAAATCTTGTATAGAGGACGGTGTGAAGACGACCTGGGTTTCCCCCTGATTGATAGACTGACTCGAGCAGCTCAGCTTTGTGTATGTATGGATCTTTTCCTCCCAGGTAGTGTGAAATTATGGGTACACATATTCTTTCCCAAGCCAATAAATAGCCATGGCTTACCCTTTGTATGTGAAACCACTCTGACCTTTTGGAATCCACGCAAATTACACTAACACATTGGAAGGGTGATGTGGCCTCATATCCTCCACAATTTTCCCAATCTTGAATAACTCAGACTTTTTACCAGGTTTGATAGATAGGAGCTTCCAGGTTGATTCTCCAAGACAACTGCAACACTAGGTGATCTTTTTACTAAGGGCAAGTACCTTTCCGCATCAGAAACAACAAAAATAGAACTTTGAGGGATAAAACATTTTCAGACTCGCGCAACTCAAACATTAGGCTAATACTGGGACAAGACATAAAGCAGCTAATATGGACCTTATGCCAATAGAAAACCTATTCAAAGTTCACAATGCAAAAAAGTATTACACATCTACACCAAGATCTAGTGGACCCCAACTCTACTGTTAAAACAATCTTTGCTTCGAAGTGGGAGGAGGAGTTGGAAGCAGAGTTGGATGAGGCTTCCTCGACCCATATTCATCAGTGGCATCAGTCTCAATTTGTATTCAATATAAAGAGAATGGCTACAAGATTAGAATGTGGATGTGTGGATGCAGCTCACTCCTACAAAACCAAGAACATCAGATTAGTACTTACTGGCTTGACACCTTCATTGCCAATAGTTCTTGTTCAAAGGCATAATAGTTTTCTTCAGAAAAAGTCGTTGTTAGGGATTACTAAAAACCCCCAAAAAACAATCAGATGTTCCTGCTCATCATTCTCTTGCCACTGAAGTAAGGCTTCAGCAGTAGCATTTTCTGAATCATCTGAAATTACTATAAACTTGTTTCTAGGATCGGATGCCTGAAAAAGGGAACTGGCCTTCTTAAGTGCTTGAAATGTAGTTTCAACATCTTGCTTCAAGTAGAATCTGTGTTTAAGATATTCTTTACTTCAGGGCCTGGCGAATGTTACAGGAATAATAAATAAAAGCAAATCTATTGCCTTTAAAGGTTTGCAAACCCAAGAAAAGCCTTGTTTCTTTCACTAAAGTAGAAGGTAGCCAAACCAAGGTGTCTGCACTGTTCCCGCTAATTCTTTTCTTCTGTGTGCGGCAGTATAAGGTCTCTGTGCACTGCAGCCAAGGCTATGTGCGCCAAGAACCGAACCACGTGTGTGGGTGCAGCGACAAATATCAGTGCAAATATCACTCAAACATTTGCTTAATAAAGTGAAAAGACAGTGTATTTCTACACATACAGCACCACATGAAGGGTCTTAAGGCAGGTTTGCAACATACAACAAACATAAAAAGGATACAGTATTCAAAAGCATATTCTCCATTAAAAGTCTTTTAAGGTAACAATGTGTCTCTTACTATCACTTTTGTCAAATGTGAATGCTACATCCCTGAGAGGTGTCTGTTATTCAAGATTGCACCACAATGGAATCTGTAAAAATGTATTGTTGTGGTCTATCCTTGGCCAACCACAGAACATTACTTATATGCGTTTTATCTCCTGCTGCATTTCTTGCATGCCTTTCGCAGCCCTGCCAAGTACCACGCATCAGGCTTAGACTAATGCATTTTAGTGTGGTGGTCTGCATCACCACACTAAAATGCATTAATCACATATTTGTAGCGCCTTCACAACACCTGCGTGCTGTGAGAGAGAAGCTGGAACTGCAGCTGCAAAGTGCACGTCATGTGCACTATTGCAGTAGATAACCGTGCTTTATTCAAGCTGCCAGTTTGTGGTCTCATTGTGCAATATACTTTTGATCATCCGGATATTCTTCTGCGACCGACACTACTAGACCAGAAGGCATAATCGGGAACAATGAAACAAATGGTAGCCGTATCTAACCACCAGCATACTTCTGTCTTTTTTCTAAATTGCACAGAGAACATACTGGCTGTTGGATTGCAGAAAATGCAGCTTAAATTAAGCGCTGGGGTGACATTCGCAAACAAAGGAAGTGTTGCTGTAGAGAAGTAAGATGGTTGCTATGCGGTGGCGAGGTTGAGACCCTAATCTCTTTCTGTTCTGGACGTGTGGGCGGCCGGGGCCTGGCTGCGGGCCTGGAGTACACTTGCGTCTGTCTGAAAGGGTAGTTAGTGCCCTGGTAGTGATGCACCACTGGAAGCATCAGGCAGCAAATACATGACAGGTAGCACTGCAGGAGAGGGACCCCTCTGATGTGGGGGACGTGGTGGCCTGTCGCTTGGGGGTGCTCAGTGAGTGAAGTGGCCCGGGTCCACTGGGGCCTCCCCCGACTCAGCACTTGGTTTGAATTAGAATGGAAGGACCCATCAAACATTCCACTCACCACCTAATACTACTTCATATTTAGCAGACAGCCTGCACGAGTTGTCGCGTTCTGGACCGTGGCATCTGCCTGCAGCCTGGCCCGTGCAGGGGGAGTTGTCGTGGCGGGCTGCTGGCATCTTCAAAAGTCACAGGTGAGACCCCGGGGTGCAAAAAGCCTTGAGTCTTGTATGTTGATGGTAAACCCTGCCCACCCATACCAGACATGGTATTGAAGCGGCCTAAGGACGTCGGCTGTAACGCAGCTGTGAACACCGAGGACAATGCTAAAACTTTCTCAGCCCTGTGACATTTAAATAAACAAAGCGCACTTATGAATGCTTTTTCCTGTACAGCCTGCCATGCCTGTCACTTGCAGGCCCTTGGTAGACTGTGCTGGAAACTGAAAAAGTGTGGCGCAGCCCAGGATGGCGATATGAAATAATTTAATTAAAATCTTACCTGTTCATTTCCTCAGTCCCCTGCAGCCTCACAGACAGGTTAAATTTGCTGAACGTTGTTTAGTTGTTGACTGAACAACCGTTCACCACATGCCCTTTTTCAATCACGTGACACAGTTACAGTGTACTGGCACCAGGGTCACCATCACGGCCCGGGTGACAGCGAGCTGAGACTTAGAGCTACCCAGTGCAGTTTACGTTGGGACTCGGACTCAGTGCAGCCCCTAGGACACACAGGCAGCAGCCCCTCTCTGTTGACACAGACCAAAGGCTGCGTGTAATACCCATAACGAAGCACCGTGCAATCTGAGGCCAGTCTTGAAAGGCCAGGCCCGGCTTCTCTCCTGCAATAATCAGCAAAGCAACACCATTGACCCCTAGCCCCATCTCAACCTGGCCAAATCTTGCTTGGCACAGGTGAGCTGAACACTGCGGATGTGAATGTGGTTAAGATGGACTGCGAAGGAGCAGGTTGGTTCTGGTGGATATGAATGGAGTTAGTTCTAATGGATGTGTGGTGTTTCAATGCAGTGTGTGGGGCAGGTTCGTTCATATTGGGAATGGGGTTCTAGTGTACTGGGTAGAGCCAGGCTGATTTTGCTCTCATGAAAGTGTCACTCAAAGCCGTTGAAATGTCACTCATACTTGCACTCAGGGCACGAGTCGGGGGTACATGCGGGTGGACGGCGTCCACCCACTTTTTTCACAGGGTGAACGCCGTCCACCCTGCTAAGAATTTGGGCCCCACTGAATAATGTGCTGAACTCGTCCTGGTGTAATTTCAAACACCGGGACACTTTCAGCAGCACCTGCACGTTGTCTGCTTTCCATCTGCAACAAGCAACAACGAGCAGGCGGGGACGGGGCTTTCTTATTTAAGACTCCTGCTGGGCCCATACCAAAAGGCGGAATTTGAGGGGTCATCAGGCCTCCTTTTCTTCGAGTCTCTTGGCTGTGAGCAGTCAGGAGCCTCACACCTGATGCAAATGAAGCGGAGGGGAAACAAAGGCTCAAACCTTGTTAGCCCTTCACACTTACTTAAGAGAGGCAGCTTTTCACTCCGTTCAGTCCCTGTTTAGGAGATATGCATGCACTGTAAGAATATCAGATGTGTTGGTCTTTCCAGGTATTTATACAGAGCAAATTGCATTTATATAGGGCTTACTTCCCCTGAGGTGGCGTTGAAATAATTTAAGTACCACTATTTTTTCTTGTATAGCCCTACTCATTCCAATGCAGGGTGTCAAAGTGCTTTACATCAACACGTGCATATTACATGCACAATAAATTATATAAGTTTGTAAATTAATGTACAGGATGTGTTACATAAAACTGGGGGATTGCGAGGTGTAGAAGTCACATATCCTCTTCCATAGCTCACTGTGCTATTATCCTAGCAATGCGCTCAAACATACACATGATAGACCCGCTAAACATATATGTGAAGGCTTTAGATCTGATGTCACTTCTTGTGATGCCACTTCCTGTAAAGTCGTGGCTTGTGATGCCACTTTCTATGATGTCACTTCTTGTGATGCCACTTCCTGTAAAGTCATGGCTTGTGATGCCACTTTCTATGATGTCACTCCTTTTGATGCCACTTCCTGTGAAGTTGTGGCTTGTGATGCCACTTTCTATGATGTCAATTCCTGTGATGCCATGTGTGATGCCAATTTCCATGATGTCAATTCCTGTGATGCCATGTGTGATGCCACTTTCTATGATGTCAACTCCTGTGATGCCATGTGTGATGTCACTTTCTTTGATGTCAATTCCTGTGATGCCATGTGTGATGTCAATTCCTGTGATGCCATGTGTGATGTCGTGCGCCGTAATGTCACTTGCATATTGCCTAACTAGGTTAGTCCCCCCACTTCTTTTTTTTAGGACTTGTGCCCTGATTGCACTGAAATTTTGAAAATGTCACACATAGCAATCTGAAACCTTGGCAGCTATATGTAGTCCATTTTCTGTTTGTGTGAAATGTCCCGGTTTCTGGCTTTAAAATTCTGGTCGCCCTATCTATCAACAAAAGGCACACAGCAAGCCTAACAGCACTTCACAATCCCTAATATATATTAGGGATTGTGAAAGCACACGTCGTGCTGTTAGGCTTGCTGCGTGCCTTTTGTTAATAGAGCGCAGCAGATTGTGTGCCTTTTTGAGAGTATTCGTGTTAATTTGCAGCTCCCGACATGCTTACACTCGGGGCTGCATTCAACATAAAAACTTTCAAAAAGGCACACAAACTGATGCGCACTGTTAAGAAATAGCACACAGCAAGCCCAACAGCACGACGTGTGCTTTCACAATCACTAATACATATTAGTGTTTGTGAAAGCCCACATTGTGCTGTTAGGCTTGTTGCATGCCTTTTGTTAATAGAGCGCGGCAAATTGCGTGCCTTTGTGAAAGCCCACATTGTGCTGTTAGGCTTGTTGCATGCCTTTTGTTAATAGAGAGGGGCAAATTGTGTGCCTTTTTGAGAGTGTTCATGTTAATTGCAGCTCCCGACATGCTTACACAAGGGGCTGCATTTAACATGAAAACTTTCAAAAAGGCACACAAACTCCTACGCTCTGTTAAGAAAAGGCAGGCAGCAAGCCCAACAGCACGACGTGTGCTTTCACAATCACTAATACATATTAGTGATTGTAAAAGCACACGTCGTGCTCTTAGGCTTGCTGCATGACTTTTCTTGATAGAGCGCGGAGGGGGGCAGATTATCTGCTTTTCTTCAAGTATTCATGTTAATCGCAGCGCCCATCATGCTTCTACAGGGAGCTGCGATTAACATGAACACTTGCCTCTCGTGGTGTGTGCGCTTCAAAGAAGTCACTGTGCACTCAGATTCACATAGGTGCGCAGGCGCGCACCTTAAAGGGAACAGTGGGTGTCTGTAAATTTTCTTGAGCCAATGGTCATTCCTTTGTAGATCAAAATTATTCTTCAATACTCAACTTCAGAATTTTCAAACAAACATTTTTCAGGCTTACAGAATAACTGATTCACTCATAGATGTTATAAATCCTCAAAGATATGATGTCAATATCCTTCCGGTATTTTAGAAAATATCAATATTAATGAAACGAAGAGACCTCCTGGTAACTTCAGGATGAGTTTATTATACACCCACCAGACAGTCCACACCAGCAGCCGGCCGCTACAGTTCAACACTTACCATCTGAGGTTAATGCGTTCCACTACTGACATGGTTCACATTCTTAAAGAGAACTACAAGTTAAAGGGCAAGTTACAACACATCTTCCCTTTATAATGTAAAATAACAGAAAAGGAAGAAAGGAAAAGGAAAGGTGAGATGGCAGATAAGTGGCAAAGTGAACAGTGTGTTTAAGGATAAAAGAAGTACAAGGAAAACACAAAAATAAGCTCAGCATAAAGTAACATCTTTACCTAAGAACATAATCTTGGAGATGCAAAGGTGGCCTCCTAGTTCTAATGGAGCGCTCAGGGGAATCGACTTGAGCCTTACTATCACAATTCCGGAAATGTCCAGCACCACTCTGGGAGTGACCGGTCTGAGGTTGAAAACCCACACTACCATCCTCATTCCCACATTTAGAAAGACGGGACATGCTCCAAACATCGCCACCAGTGAGCATAACAACATTCTTCATAACTTTGATGATGCGCTTGGGACCAAAGAATTTGGTCTCACCTTTGGGAGACCATACCGCCTTTTTCACAAAAACAAGATCACCCACCTTCCAATCAAAGTCAAAGTCAAAATCAGCTTTATTCGGTGCAAGTAAAAGAAAACACCATAAAAGCATACTAATACACATATACTAACAACATTCCTGCATAACAACTTGATTAGTTTAAAAACATTGACAATTTATAAATCTTCAAGCCAAGCAATGGCGAGATTAAGGCCAGTTTCCGATACAAATAAATGCAAATATGCCTATTATACAAAATACTGTTAAAAATTAACCTAGATAGTCCAAGTTAGATCAGGTTTTACTCATTGAGCTATTCACATAGCGTATTAACCAGTTATAAAGTGCTAATGCATTAAGGTGCCAAAGATACGTGAGATACAAGCTGCCACAAAATATATCATAAAGTGCTGGTACATTATAAGTGCATAACAATACATAAAGTGCACATTGCCACATCTTATCATGATAAGAGTTTAAAAAGTATATACTAAAAACAATCATCCTGATTTTCGTATAACAATGCATCCAGGTGTGCGTAGTCCTTTCTTTTCTTAATTGATAGTTGTATAAATCGAGTTACAGTTTTTATAATTTTCACATTTTCCAGGCTACACACAAAATTAAACGCATATTTATAGTTATAAAGCATGTTTGTTAAAAAGAGGGTTTTAAAACTGATTTCCGGATATCCCTATAAAAACTACAAAAAAGGATAAAATGCAACGTGGATTGTGGGGTTTTACCATCGCACGGACAGGCTGGTAATTTATAGCACCACTTTTCCGTTCTCGGGAATGCAACTAAATAATGTAATATGCCCATCCTTAGCCTGGTTAAATAAAATCTGTGCTGAATGTTCCTTACCAGGATCAAATATAGCTGAATACCTCCCATGAGCTGGCGTTCACAATAAGAAACCACTCTCTGTTTTTGTGTGGCAGCCCTTTCTCTTTCATATTCCATGGAGGTTATGTACCTCAATTTCAAGTCGTTTTTACTATATTCCAGAATAAGTGAGGGGTTCTTTTTATCAGCATTTACTTTGCATCGTGTTAAAAGGTTAAAAATGTACTCTAACTATGGTATTTTTGAACTGTGGTCAAGAGCTAGGCAATCCATTATTAAATCTTTTGTAAATTTTGTTTCTTCTTTTGCCCATAGCCCTTGCCAAAACGTAAGGCCTGCCATACTTATTGTGTCGCTTAAGTGTGG
Source organism: Calotriton arnoldi (assembly GCA_963921515.1). NCBI lineage: Eukaryota > Metazoa > Chordata > Amphibia > Caudata > Salamandridae > Calotriton > Calotriton arnoldi. The sequence continues at coordinate 70,787 of CAWUFW010011790.1, forward strand.
TACAGACAGTTCTTTATGTACTATGGTGTTCGCTGTTGCTCTTGGGACTGCCAGTAGTCGTTTTAAAAACTTGTTTTCGTTGGTTTGTAGGGTGGCCGTATTTGCTCTCCCCCATATTGCGGCCCCGTAACAGACCCCTGAAACACACTTTTGTGGAGAATCTAAAAATACCCTCAGTGATTCTTAGAAATTTCATGTTACATGATTCTATGTGCATATTCCATGTGCCGTTCTTGTTGAAAAGCATCCCCAAATACGAAAACGATGGCACTCTATTGATAACAACCCCGCCCACATGATGCTGTCTGTTCTTGGGCCTATTGCTCCCGCATGACATGACTTATGTTTTCTTTAAATTTAGCTGTAAGTCTTTGTCAGTCATGTACAGGGCGAAATTTTCTATTAGGCATTGCAGCCCGTTAGCTGTCCTTGATATTAGGACAGCATCATCTGCATATAATAAAACAGGGGTGGGGCGTATTCCAACTTTCGGGGCATCTACAGTAATTTTTGTAAAAACAGATCTACATTGTTAATGTATAGGGAAAATAAAAGGGGCGCTAATTCGCAACCCTGTCTAATGCCACGCATGACCCTAAAATCAGGCATACACTCCCCCGTTTTACCATACCGTACCCTAGACTTTAAAAATGCATAGATTTGGGATAAAAGTGAAATTATTTCAATAGGGGCCCCTAGCCCTTTCAATGTTTGCCATAGTTTTTGATGGTTCCAATCACACTTGCGTGCTCCCATTCTGGTATCAAACCTTTGTTTCTAACCTTCCTGATACCTTCTGAGTCTCCAATCATTTACAGAATTGTTCCTGTCTTTAACACTCAACCACACAGGGTTGAGCTTAGAACCTGCTGCTCTGCCCCTAAGTTTTTTAAATGGAGAACAACCTGTAACACTGTTGGGAGTGTTTCTATGTGCCCATATTTTCTCTCTAAGGACACTTCTAAGGGGGAAACCTGTATCAACAGCAGTTTGGGCACAAGCTCTCACAAGCCTGTTCATGCTCTCTACTAGGCCATTTGCTTGCGGTGAGTAGAGGGCCGTGCGATGATGAGTGATGGAAAGATCTTTCAGGAAATCGGTCATGTCCTGAGAGGTAAACTGCACCCGTTGTCGGAAACCAAAATGTCGGGTATTCCTTCACAAGTGAACACATCTTTCAATTCAATAATATTTTTCGTAACAACGGAGCTCATGCAGCATGCAGAGATCCATTTGGAAGTGTAGTCAACTAGAATGACTACAAATCTTTCCGTGGGAGCCAGAACATCAAATGGTCCAACAATGTCAATGGCAAGCTTGGACCAAGGGCGTTCAGGAAGAGCCACAGGAGAGAGCGGTGTCGTGTTGATTTTCCTGGACTTGTCATTACCGGCACAAATGGTGCAATCCCCGACAACCTCCTCAACGTGTTTGTAAACCTCTGGCCACCAGTAGGATTCCCTGACCCTTGCTTTGGTCAAACTGCGTCCCAGATGACCTTCGTGTGCTAGATTGATAATTTTCCCCCTCACAGAACGAGGAGGAACCAATCTATCTCCTCTAAAAAGCTCTCCCTGCACAATGTTTAACTCATCACGAACATTCCAAAATGCCTTGGCAACACTAGGAACATCAGAAAGAGGAGGCCACCCAGTAACGACAAACTCCATTAAGGGTCCCCTAGAGTCATCGCATTCAACACTGGCTTTCCACTCCTCTCTGTTGAGAGCACATTCCCTCACCCAAGACACAGCACAGTCAGAGGAGTTCAACACATTTTTTTCAAGCATCATCCTAGAAAGAAAATCGGCCGGAATATTTTTGAGACCAGGTAGGTACTCAATTGTAAAGTTATACTCCCATAGTCCTTCAACCCATCTTTTGATTCTGGCAGTAGTGCTTTCACCATTCCTGCAGGCAAACGTGTGTACCAGAGGCTTGTGGTCAGTTCGGACCAAAAATGGTAAACCGCATAAGTAGAACCTGAAATGGCTGATGGCCCACGAGCAAGCTAACGCCTCACGCTCAATCACTGAGTAGCGCTCTTCAGCTCCCTTTAGTGAGCGTGAGGCGAAGCCAATGACTTTTTCGTTACCGTCAACCATTTGGGAGAGAACAGCACCCAAACCCCGTAAACTGGCATCGGTGGTGAGGATGGTCTTCTTAAGTACATCAAAATGGCCTAGGGTAGGCATACGTGCAATTTCACTTTTGACCTTCCTCAAAGCAGTTTCACAGTCTTTAGACCACACGAAATCAACCCTTTTTATAAGTAGTAGCCTTAAGGGTTGCACTACACAGGCAAAATTGTGGATAAACTTCGAGTAATACTCGGACAAACCAAGGAAAGACTTTACTTGGTCCTTGTTCGAGGGAGCAGGAGCCTGTAAAATTGCTTCCGCAAGGTCAATTCTTGGGCTGATACCTTTGCTTGAAATAGAGTGTCCAAGATATGATACGGAACTGACTCTGAACTTACATTTCTCACTCTTGAGAGTGAGGCCACATTCTTGAAGTCTGGATAGCACTTTAAATAACACTACATCATGTTTGTCTCTATCCTGTCCAAAAACAAGTATATCATCTTGAAAGAATAAAACTGAGTCAATCCCTGCTAACACATCCTTCATGACTCTTTGGAAACATGCAGCAGCATTAGAAAAGGCATTCTAACAAACCTATAGGCATCCAGAGGAGTTACAAATGAAGTTAGGGCCTTGGAGTCCTCGTGTAGCATGACGTGATGGTAGGCCGACGATAAGTCCATGACACTGAAAAGGCAGGCACCTCCTAACTTAGTCAGGGCTTTGTTGATGTTTGGTAATGGCTGCCTGTCAACCCAAATACAATTATTTAGACTTCTCAAGTCGACACACATCCTAATTTTCGTGCCTTTGTCCTTTGGGGCTAAAACAATGGGGGCCAACCACTCTGAAGATTCAATCTCTTATATGACACCCAAATCAAGCAACCTATTGAGTTCCTCTTGAAGCGGTTTCAACATGAGGTTTGGGACCTACCTCACTTTATGTACAACAGAAATTGCACTGTCTTTTAAGATTATTCTGTGTTTGAAACCTTTAAGAAGTCCTACTTTTCCACTAAAACCCTCAGGATACTTCCCTATAATATCCGGATGATCACCATGAGGTGTTACCAGCATTACTTGGTTGGGAGCATTCGGATTCAAAATGATCCCAAGGTCTTGTTGGTGTCGCCAGCCTAAGAGATTATCTCCACGCCTAGCAACATAGACCTTGCCAACAGTCTCTTTTAAACACAATGGTTTGGATAGAAAACCCAACAAGTTTGATACTCTGGCCACCATAACCTACTGGGTTGATGTCAGGTAGCAAAAGTTTTACTTCCTTGAATGCAGGAGTGGAATCCCAAAATGTGTCACTTAGTAAGGTATATGGCGAGCCAGAATCAGCAAGAACAGGAACGGTTGTATTACCAACAGTTATGTCACATTTTGGCATAGAAACATAACCAGTGTCAACACCTTTAACATCATGTACAGATTCATCAGTACCATCTGTGATACAGTGGATAGTATACTGTGAAAGTGCTTCTTCGTCATCAATCATATTTACTTTCACATTCCTGCACATAATGTCCTTTTTTCCAAAGTTTCTGCAATTGGTACTCCTAGCAAAGCAATTGTGAAAGTTGGGCCCATGGTTCAAACTCCCACATCGTGGGCATTTAGTCTTGCCATCTCTGTTCCGACTGGAATTGAATTTTGGTTTGTCAACTTTGGTGAAACCTTTCTCTAATTTTACGTTGGGCTTAGATACAGTTGCAATTGCGGCCTCAGAAGATGGATAGTCTAGGTCACTTTTTATTGAGTTGGTGCTAACATCAGTGCCAACATTAGTATTACGCATTTCTTTTACCCAGTGAGAAGTGTGTTCGATACTTTCCACAATGACGATTGCCTCTTTGAGATTGGGATTCTTGGATAGTAGTTTCTCCTGGATCTTGGTGTCATTGGTGCATCTGACTAGTTGGTCACGGATATGGGAATCTGATAACTGTTAAAATTCGCAAGTCTGAGCCAAGGATTTTAAAGCCGCCACATAGTTGCAGACTCTCTCTCCCTTAGCCTGGGTGCGCATAAAAAAACTTGTGCCGCTCCATTACAACATTTAGTCGTGGCCCAAAGTGAGTTTGTAAAAGTAATACACTCATTTCATAAACGTCATTGGGTTCACCTGCTTCTCTGCCTATCGGTATGGGATCCAGGATATCATAGATGTTTCTTCCTTCGATACCAAGATTGTGGAGTAAAACTACCTGCTTCCTTGCTGCGGAGAATCTTTCCCCACCAATGGCTATGAGGTAGGAGTCGAAAAGTGGTTTCCATTTCTTCCAGGGTAGAATTGGTTCACTGCGCTCTGAGAAAAACTGAGGTGGTTGACTCATACCACTGGACGTCGACATCATGAAAGAAAAGTAACTAAACAAACCAACAAAACAGGCTAATATAACAATTTAAAACAACAGTCTAAAATAATAAGGCAAAATAACAAGCCAACATAAATGCTTCTCTTCTTCTTCTTTTTAAAATTCCAAAGGTGAGTAAAACTGATGTTAATTGCAAAATAACCATAAATAACATAAAAAACAAAATAATTAACTTGTCTCAGTTGAGAATCCTTACGGTTAACAGCATGGGGCCATAGCTGTCTTCATTTTTCATGTGGAAACGTCATTCAGTGCAGAAACGTCATTCAGTGCAGGCACTGTTTCTACAATCCACACGCTGGAAAGAAAAACAGAAGAGAAAGCTGCCTCTTCAATCTACACGCTGGAGAGGAATGCGGAAAACAAGGTATTCTTGTACGCGATGTCATAGTAGGGAACGCACCTTCCGAGGTTGCTGTTCCAGCCTCCTGCTGACGTCAACACGTCACTGTGTATGCGTAAAGCTCTGCGTCCACAGATTCGTCACAATGCTGGCTCAGGAAGACACGCGCTTTTCCCTGCGCGTTTGGACAAATGCCGGCAGCCTCGCGGTGAGTTATTTTTTAAATACACTGCTCGTGAGCTCAACGGCAGGCAGGCCAGCGTGCAGTCCACCACTGCAATGACAGTCAATCTTGAAATACGGAAAAACACAGCGGTCCACATGCAAGCCCCAAATGCTCCGCAAGTCGTTTTTAGTGCCATATGCAAGTTCCGGTGCTCAAAACACAAAAGGCAAAAGCCGACCAACCTTGTCCGTAGAAATCTGTATTCAGCTTGACAGGAAAAAACTCACGCTGGGTTCTTCGGTGGGTATATATTCTTTTGCTAGTCGTCGCCAGTAATGAAATGAAGAGACCTCCTGGTAACTTTAGGATGAGTTTATTATACACCCACCAGGCAGTCCACACCAGCAGCCGGACGCTACAGTTAACACTCACCATCTGAGGTTAATGCGTTCCACTACTGACATGGTTAACATTCTTAAAGAGAACTACAAGTTAAAGGGCGAGTTACAACAAATATATTGTCCAAATATGCTAATACCTTTATATTCAGAATGTCTACAAAGATGCTATCCATGAATCTTTGAGAGATGGAAGAAGGGTTGCTCAGGCTCCATATTCCAAATGGCCTATTCGATTCACAACAAATGATATGCTCCTAGGTAAATATCTGAGCCCTTCTGAGATATTCCATAATAACCCTGATTAAAAGTAAGGATAATGGTAATGTACTGTGATCTGATTCAGTGCTCTATAATCCATAAATGATCGAAATTCCTACAATTTCTTGAGTACAAAAAAATAGTGGAGCTCCTGCTGGTGATGTTGACAGTACAGTCAATACATTTTCAAATTTTTCATCTAGATATCATCTCAAAATCTTTTTCTCAGTTTCAGCTAGAGCATACATTATTTCATAAGTATTTTTTGCCCCTGGTTATAGATTGAAAGCACAAATGTAAGAGGAGGAAGCCTATAATGCTTCTATAACACAATATTGATCACAAAAATATTATGATATAAAAAATATTGATGGACAATTATCAAGGTTCAAAATATTGATTTGGAATTTAAAGTACAAGAATATCGACTCCAAAAATATCATGGACCTAAATATTAACTTTACATAAGTGTGTGTACATAACATTATATAGTATTTTTTTAAAGTTACATTGGTATATTTAAAAGCGTAACATATTTAGTAAAATATATATAATAAAATTACTGATGATTGTTGCCTATGCCCTCTGTTAATAATGATTAGCTTATACTTAAAAACATGTTTTTCCTGACCTACCTCATGCCAGGAGCTTAGTCCCAGGGAGTGTACTGGCGCACCCGGAAAAAAAAGCCATTCAAGTTTCGGACTGAGACCAGTTTAAGTATTGGAAGTGCTCTTTACAGCATAAGTAGCTCAGTGGGCTCTTTGTACTGATAAGCCGATAAGCTATGTCAGGCAGCTTTAGAGGGGAGATTAAAGCCTCTACATATAATACTCACAGCCTAAAGATGGTAGCTAGTACTAAATTAAAAAGAGAACCCCCCTAACATCTCCAGGTATAAAAAGGGCGAATTGCCCTAGCACAGCAACGAATGGAGTCCAGCCTGGCTGAGGGAGAGGGCGTACAGAAACAACATCTACTGCACCAAGAAGACTCAACCCTAATGTATCCGTATCAGATACCTTTCCTTTCAGACCAGATACTTTAGACATCTTTACCTCACCTGGTCATGTACCCCGTGTACCGCACAAGGCTGCTATACGGTGAAATTTACAGGCTCTACCATAAAATTGAATAATTAAGCAGATCCCCTCCCAAACCAGAATACAGTTTGTGATACCGTCCCACTCACGGGCACTGGGAATAAGGGCTGCATCGAGTACATCACAGGGGAAGGCAATGGCAATTATTTCTAGTACAATCAGTTTGAAATCATTACCTTCATCAATTGTAGAGTCAGCTCCTCCTGGTGCTCATGATCCACATTGGATTTGCGAGATACATTAAAAGCTCCTTATGAGTCTTCAAAGCAGTCTAAGACAATTCAGTGTCTAAATCAGATAGTGGTTTCACCAATAGGAATTCTATTGCCTTGAACAGATAACAGCTCCCTATGAAACAACCAAGCACAAACACTGCTCCGGGCGAGATAAGCCCGATGGAGTCACAGATCACTGATTCGGGAGATCAGCTTGAATATGCACGGAATATGCTTAAAACATTTGATGCTACTGCTCCTAATGTTTCAAATGTGACTGCCTAGGTTAAGACACCATGCTCACATTGATATGCCCCTTTATTGGGGGTGCCAGAAGATAACAATCAGGAGCAAATAACCACTTATTCTTCAAGGTTTGAATCTCTGGATCAACCTCCAAATTTGCCAAGGAACAGGCTAGTGCTAAATCTCAATCCCGCCCACCCACCAAACTTTCAGCATGCAGCACACAAAGAAAGAGCAAAAAACGAGCAGAAATAAAAGTATTTCTCCTTGTTGGACCGCATTAACGCTTCCTTTTGAAAGGCATTCGTTTTTGGCACTGCCTCAGATTTGCAGATCCGTATAAATCTGGAGCAGTGTCAAAAAGCCATGGGTGTTGCTGGTAACTGTGTTGAAGAGGGCCATATTTTAAGGGCTATGTTCAGCCACACAAAGTGGCTTAACACAGCCTTGTAAATATGGGCTAGCATAGAGCGCCACCAGAGCGTCAAAAAAAGTGCCACTCCGGTGCCGTTAGGGGCTTGTACATATGCTCCTGTGAGTTTTGAGAATTCGGTACTGTTGAAATCATCTGGATCTTGGACTTCTGCACAGCAATGCAGAGTGAGAGGACCCCCAAGTGTGACTCTGGGACGCTTCTTCCAGCCACCAGGATGCTCAAGTTAGTTATGCCAGATGGAAGCTTGTGGGTACCGGGCATTAGACGATTGTCAATTTAGGGGAGAAAGCACAGTTACTGGGGTCCTGATTAGCAGGATCCCAGCAGACTAGGTCAACAGCACACTGACACTAAACAACAAGCATTGGCATAGCCAATAGGTCTCGCCTTTGGGGTCTTGTAAGTGTTTAGGCAGAGCTATTGGCTTTGTCAGTGTCTTTAAGCTATGTTGTAGAGCAGCGTGGGTGTTGTGCAACATGTTGAAAAGTTATAATAAAAACGTATTTTAAGCATTTTTGTTACCTTATATATAACCGATAAGACATTTTTTAAACTTTGAACACATTTTTTGAATCATTGTTTTTGTACGTGTTTAAATAATTTTTCAAAATAAAGTGTTTTCATAATTTCATATTTAAGACCTCTGATGTTTTGATGCTTGGTAGTGTGTTTACGAGCTTAAGTGGCCAATTTAGTGCATTAGATTGCTAAAAAGTAGTCCATATTTACAAATTGGGGCAGTTTAGAACTTACAAACTTACATAGAACTGTTGAGCCATCGAGATCTTTAAGGCGACCAGATCAGGTTACTCAATAGTTAACTGAGAAGCAGACAAACTACACACTGCACATCATTTAAAAAACCCAAACAAAAACAAATAAATTAAAACCATTGCCTTTTATACCACTACAACGCTGGGATAATGCGCCCCACCGCCCCTCCCATTTGTCTCTGGGAATCTGAGGAATCCCAGAAATGTGAACTTTGGGCTCTTAAACAGCATTTGGGAGGAGAGAAGTAAATCTTCACCTTGCACGACTGTCAGGGAGCTTTAGCAGGAAGATTGCAAAATACCGTTTAAAAGCTTTTGGTGACGCAGCCTTTGCTAACAGCACTAGGCTACAAGCATGAAACACGAATATGCTGGCGGGTGACGCACACGCTATAGAGTGATTTCATTTCCACATGCAATTTAATTTGTGAAGATGAAAGTGGACTCGCGTGACCCAATCACTCACATTGTGTTTTGAAGAAGAATGGTAATACAGCATGACAATTTCCAGTAAAAGCAAACATTTTCACCAAGCCCCCTCCTGTTGCACACACACACACAAAACATAGCAAACGAATGCTGTTAAGTGTGCCGATTAAAAGGCATGTGCCTTTTATTTCTAACGCACGCATGGTGCAAAATGACATTTGCAAAATGTCAGAAGTGAGCTCAGTGGAACCTCTGAATAAATAAATGAATAAATAAATGGACAAGTGGATGAATGTATTACTTACAAGTAAAGGGCATTTTTTGTGAAGTAATCTGGGTACTATATGCTAATAGATCCCTCCTAAGTCACCACTGTCGCTTCGCTGTATTTAAATCATGTTTTCTCGTTAGCCTGTGATTATGGGCATATCACTTCATTTCCCCGTGCCTAAAAAAACAAGCAACATACTATGATTTGAAAATATCACCACCAGGTTGTGTAAATATTAAAAATAGCACATAATTGTAATGACCAACACCTGCACGCCCCACTCGGTAGTCTGCTATCAGAGAGAAATTACTAGCCACCATGATGCCACATGGGTCATCCATCTCTGTATGCTGTGCTGGTACCGACATATGAGTTGGGCTTTCTCCCTTGGACGTACAAAATGCAACAACTATTACTGTGGAGTATAGTTACCCTGACATGCAAGTGATACTGACACCTCTGGAGTGCACCCGCTGAGGCTCAACAAGTCCAGGGGTAATTTACCATGGAAAAATAGTTTGGAAAAATGCCGCCTGGTAGGATCAACAACAGACGTGCACAAACCCAGGGAAAGCCTCTGGTAAACTCAAATCTCGCACTGCAGAAGAGACAAGGCATCACAAAGGAGTAATTAGATCACATGGCCCTTTTAAATAGGAAACCCTTCACCACTTACTGGTAAACCAGCAGGGAAGCTCTCTCCACTTAAACAGAAAGCGCGAGGATCGCGCTGGCCCGAGGAATAACTCTTCTCCTTGGACCCGACTTGGCTGTAGAATATTTTGAAGAAAAGGAAATGGACAGAGGAACCCCACAGACTTCAGCACCTAACCCACTATCCCTAATATATATGTAAATAATCTGGAACTACCCAGAAAGGTGTGTGCACACTAACAAAACACCCACTGTCACTGTGTGATTCCCATACAGGAATGTAACAATTTCAACAAAATAGCACAGGTGCACCACATAACAATTTAGACAAAGAATTTTATAAAATTCATGTCCATAAGTTTTCTTCCAAGTTTCTTCTTTTATTTTCAATGAAATCTTTAAAACATAGTCCAGGTGATTTGAGACACAGCCGACGCGTTTCGTCCTTATCAAAAGGACTTCCTCAGGGCAAGTTAATGTATGATAACGATATTAATCGAAGGATTTCAGTCACCCAGAAGGCAAATTATGGCGCACAAATAGACATCCGTCATTCAATATATTATGTATCAAAGCGATTATTAATGCCTTGATCCAAATAAAAAAGGAAGGTAGGTATATGATGACTCCCAGTTATTAATTCTCTATCCCTATTCAGGGATTCAAGAAATATACAACAGTTTTAACATCATTTAAGATGACCGACCGGGATCAGTCGGGGCAGTCCTCCCAATAGGGGAATCGAAGCATTGGCTGTAGAATATGTGCAGTCTAATTTCTGCGCTGGCCCGGGAACTATTTGGACCAGGGCTGCGCTGCTTGTCTGGGATATTGTGCTGCAGCTGGCACTGGGGTGGAAGGCACATTTAAAAAGCCCGCTGTACCAGGTCACATGATAAGAGAAAGAGCAGTGTTGCCATCTTGAAATGTGTTCTTGCCTATGCATAAATATAACAGCCTGCCCTCCGAGAACAGCACCTCTGACATCAAAGCGCAAAACAAATTAAAAAGTACACAGCCAGATTTTCTAATGACACAATGTCACTACAAAAAAAGAATTTGTACATCCCTGGGTGTGTTGCACTAACACTATTAATGCAAGTGACAACTGAAAGTAAATAAATAAATACACAACCCACTTCCTCCATGTCTCCCACAGCCACTCATGTCCCAATCACAGTGTTGTTTTAAATAAAGCAACTAGGAACCCTAGTTGGCTAATGATCTGAATTAATTTGTGAATACAGAAACAGAAATAAACATCCTCAATTGCATATGTACAAAATTCCACCTGTTTGCAGCATGCATATTTCCCAGGAAAACTTCAGACAGCCCAGCAGCCCTTTGGCTGAGTCTGTACAGCGAGGTACCGAAGTGCAACCGTTAACATGTGCAGAAACCTTAATGGGGGCTGACTGCTGCACCCAGAGGCATCACGAAGCCAACAAAGGGTCTTAAATAAACAGCTATCAGCAATCTTTGCAACCTCGCTCTGCAAAAGCAATAAAAATGTAAGAGAAAGAAAACCAAGCAGGTCTGGGAGAAATTTACAAGGGACACAGCTGTATAAACAAGTAAACTATTTCAAATAGTAAACAGGCTCAGTGTTTTAACGTTATTAGAAGTTATTTTGTATAAAGCGATCCTTTAAGTAAGGGCTTTAGTGGTACAAAGTGGTTAAGGAGGCTGCCGTGTCAATGGAAAAATAAACGCGCTCTGTGTTTCAAGAAAACTATTTCGTTAAGGAGGCTGCTGTGTCAATGGAAAGATAAACACTCTCGATGTTTCAAGAAAACTATTTCATTAAGGAGGCTGCCATGTCAATGGAAAAAAAAGTAAAACAACAAGCATTTGCCGTGCGGCCATGAAACTGACGCGGCCGCGAAAGTGAAAGTAATCGCGAGCGATAAAAGCCGCTGCGAGTTATCAGGGTGGGAAGCCAGATGGCAAGGGAAGCCATATGGCGCCTGATCGCGCGTGCACGCTCGCGTGAACGCAAGCTGGTCGCCAGCAAAAGCCACTGCTGTTTGCACTTCTAAAACCCGCTTACTAAAACTCTCGCCGAGAGCAGCGCTAAGCGCTGGCTCAGGCGACACCTAAAAAGTGGGGGTAACCATGAAAGCAGATCATATATATATATACACACATGTATATATATATATGCACACATATATATATAAATATACTATATATATATATATATATATATATATATATATATACATACACACACATATATATATATACACATATAATTATACACACATATATATACACCCACATTACCTACTGTTATAGGTAGTTATAGTTAGGATGTAGTTTCCATAGGAAGAGCGTTTTTTCATTTGCCAATAACTTTGGCATCATTTGATGAATCCTCGCAAAATGTTCAAAACTAATATGCCAGTCACTTCATATGCTGTCTTAAATATTTTGGGGTGATCCGTCAAGTGGGGGCCGAGAAAAAGGGGGGTCCCAAAACGCTTTTTCGCCATGTTAATTTCTATAGGAAACTTTAGACACTGCTACAGTCCGAACTGCTGAACAGAATTAGACCAAATTTGGCAAAAAGGTGGTGCTTGGTTCAGAAAGCAATGTTTTTGCTAAATGGTGTAAATATGTTAAGTAGTTGCTGAGAAATTTAAAGATTTCTCAGATATATAATTGACGCCGCAGTTGATCCGCGACCCCTTCCGATCTCATGGCTGAGATCTGATTGGCTGCCAAAACTTCAAACCAGGAAGTATTGGCAGCCATCTTGTGACTCGGTAGAACCAAGTTACAAGAACAAAGGTTAAAAAAAAAGGGAGCAGAGTAGAAACACCCTGACCCCTAGGCCTCTGGGGGGGCCCAAAAAGCATTTTTATCAAAACGGTGAGAGTCGCATTGGATCCGTGAATCCCGCAGAAATTTCAAACAAACAAAGCGCAGGTTGCCGCACTTTGTTTAATTAGGCCCCCGGGTGTGCCAGGTCCCGGGGGTAATTACATGTAATGATGGGGGGGCCATCAGGCCCCCCACAGCTTCAGGGACCCCCACCTCCCCAGGGCTAATTCACATAAATGCAGGGGCCACAGGGCCCCCTCGCAGACCCGGGGACCACCACCTCCCTGGGGCTATGTTAAAAAATAATGCTTGGGGGGCTCCAGCCCCCCCACGCAGCTCCGGGGACCACCACCTCCCCGTGGCTAATTCACTAAAAAAATTCAGGTGCGCTACATGGCCCCAGCAGCCCCTAGACCGCCACCTCCCCAGGGCTATTTTCAAAATTAATGCAGGGGGGCTCCAGGGACAACGGTATAGTAAATTATATATGGGGGCTGTGCGGCCCCCACAGCCCTGGGGACCACTACCTCCCCGGCGATTAATTTTTGTTGGAGGGGACCTACCTCATGGAGCCATAAATGGCCCTGGAGACCGCCACCCACGAGGGTCGGCTCCAGCAATGTCCCGGGGTGCCGACCCCCGGGACATTGCAGTTTGCTATGGCTTGGCGGGAGCACCACCATAGCAAACTGTGGTCTGCTTCATGGAAGCAAGAGCATGTTTGCAGCTCCCTCTGTCCAAAAGCAATGCTGGCTCCCACAGGAAGCGGGGAGCCAGCAGGGACTGCGGGGGCCTTGAGGCTCCCACCATGGTCCCCAACAACCTGGGCATGCCCCAGGAGATGGGGTCCCCGGGGCAATATTGTCCCTAGGGAGGGGGGCGTGCAGGTACCCCCTCCCTTTAAAAAAAAAAGAAGATAAATACAGCCCTAGCCCCGAGGGATGGGGTCTCTGGGGCCGAAATTGGCCTTAGGAAGGGGGGCCGCACGGCCCCCCTCCCATTTAATACATAAAAATTAAAGAGCAGGCCCCGGCAGATGGGGACCCTGGGGCAAAAGACGTCCTTGAGGGCCAACTACCCTTCCTGTTACCTCCAGTAAGTACCACACAGCGAAATTGCTAAAATGCCCCCCTGGTACCTCCTGTAAGTCCTACACAGCGGGATTTCTGAGAGCTGGTCGGAGGCCCAGCCCCCTTTCTCCACCACTCTACAAACGCGATTACTAGTTAAATAACTAATGGAAATTCACTGAAGAAACAAAAGTTACAGGGACGATATAGTTAGGAATTAGCTTTTAAAAAACCTTAGAAATTCACTGAAAAATACAAAGGTTATAGGAACATTCTACTTAGGAATTAGCTTTTAAAAAAACCTTAGAAATTCACTGAAAAAACAAAGGTTGCAGGGACGTTATAGTTAGGGGCAGATTTCACTCGTACAAAACCAGAAAAATTTGCAGTTATAGTTATCTGAGCTAACTATAACTTACGCCCCCGCAATGCACTGCTTATCTGCTTATGACCTCACATATTATATCACACATGACATGGTCAGTGACATCACTGATTACATCACTGATGACATCTCAGATGACATCACTGATGACATCATCCACAGAACCACTCACACACCTATTCACACTCCCATACAACCTCTTGTACGCCAACTCACACAACAGTATAACCACTGACATACCCATTCACAGACCTATACCAGTACTCACACACCCACTCAGTCCTCCATAGAGCCACTCACACACCCACTCACTTACTTGTACACCCACTCACACAACCATTCACTCACCCATACAGCCACTCATACAACCAGTTACTCACTCATACAGCCAGCCACATAACCATACACTCACCCATACAGGTCCTCACACACCCACCTACTTACCTACAAAGTCACTCACTCACCCAATCAGCCTCTCACCACAGCCACTCACTCATCCATAGAAGCCCTCATACACTCACTGACACAATTACTTACATACGCATTCAAACATCCATACAGGCACTCACACATTCCTGTACTCACCCATACAGCCATTCACACAGACACTCTCTGTCCAATACAGTCACTCACACACAAAGTCACGTAACAAAACACCTACTTGAACAGCCACTCACTCACCCATACAGCCACTTACACACTCAGTCAATTACTCATACAGCCATTCAGACACCCACTCACTCACCCAGTCACTAAACACCCACTTACCTACTAATAGAGCCAATAACACCGTCACTCACCCACCCATACATCCACTGACACACCCAGTCACTCATCATTACAGCCACTCACACAGCATCTCACTCACCCACACAGCTGCTTAAACAACCACTTATATACCCATACAGCCAATCACACACCGATAGGCACCATGATACATACAGTCACACAGCCACACTCATGATATATATTAAAAGTCATGTAACGAAACACCTACTCAAACGGCCACTCACTCACCCATACAGCGACTTACACACCGAATCAATTACTCATACAGCCATTCGGACACCCACTCACTCACCCATACAGTCACTACACATCCACTTAGCCACTGATAGAGCCAATAACACCCCACTTAGCCACTGATAGAGCCAATAACACCGTCACTCACCCACCCATAAATCCATTGACACACCCACTCACTCACCAATACATCCACTCACACAGCATCTCACTCACCCACACAGCTGCTTACACAACCACTTATAAACCCATACAGCCACTCACACACCGATACGCACAAGGATACATACAGTCACACGGCAACTCACATGATATATATTAAACGTAGTATCACTCAGTAGTACACCCAGTGGCGGCCGGCGTGGCTTGTGGGTGGGGGGAGGTCACGGGGG
This sequence comes from Calotriton arnoldi, assembly GCA_963921515.1. Lineage (NCBI taxonomy): Eukaryota > Metazoa > Chordata > Amphibia > Caudata > Salamandridae > Calotriton > Calotriton arnoldi. Next base: position 86,248 of record CAWUFW010011790.1, read on the forward strand.
GTGTTGCAGGGGGGGTGGCCCGGGGATAAAAAAAAAAACATACCTTGAGGCCGGGTCCCGCACCTCTGCTCCTGCTCTCATGTCTCCGACTCCAGGAACAGAAAGCAGGCAGCCAGGCTCCCTCCCCTAAGCCAATCACAATGCTGCAATGCAGCATTGTGATTGGTCTGAGTACCATGACACGGCATTCAGCCAGGGGCTGGAGGGGTGGGCATGTTCTCCATGCAGGCTGTAATGCAGCCTCCATGGAGAACGGGGAAAGTGCGCATGACTGGTTTGGGTGGCCTGAGGGGACCGACCAAACAGTCATTGTGCACTTAGGAGTGGGCAAACCACTCCTCCCCTGCTCCGAGAGCAGAGCAGCCCCGACCACCGGCCCACCCGTAAAGCAGCAGGACACGAAACATAAAATGAAAATAACTCTGTTATTATCATTTTATGTTTCTAATTGGCACTTCTTAAAAGCAGTAGGGCGATGCTCCTCCGCCATAGCGGAGGAGCCGCCAATGAGTACACCTAGTATAATACTTTAAGCTTTGTAGTACATTAGTATATATGTTTAACACTCATAAACTCTTAAAAAATACTTACACTCACTGAATGGTGTCATCAGTAATGTCATCAGTGATATCACTGACCAGGTCATGAGTGATGTAATATGTGAGGTCATAAGCAATGCATTGTGGGGGAGTAAGTTATAGTTAGCTCAGGTAACTAGAACTGCTGAATTTCTCTGGCTTTGTAAGAGTGAAATCTGCCCCTAACTATAACGTCCCTGCAACCTTTGGTTTTTTCAGTGAATATATATATATACACACACACATATATATATAAATCCATACACACACATACATATACACACACACACATATATATATATATATATATATATATATATATATACACACACATATATATACACATACATATATATACGCACACATACATATATCCACACACATATATCCACACACATATATCCACACATTATATATACACACACATTCACGCACACATGTATATATACATACACATATATCTATATATACACACATTCACATGCACATATATACACACACATATATACACACACATATATACACACACATTATATATACACACACAAATATATACACACACATATATATACACACACACATATATATATACACACATATATATATACACACACACACACACACATATATATACACACACACACATATATATTCAAACCAAAGTCCTGTCCCTCCTTCTCCAATGAGAGGGAAAACACAGCAGGTACGTACCAACGAAGTATTCCAATAAATCCAAAGAGATCTGGTTCAGAGTTCCATTATTTATTCTTGTATTCACCCAATGAAACAGATGAGTGTCCGGCCCAGACGCGTTTCGATCGCCACAGCGATCTTGATCACCTGACGCGCTGGTGACGACGCACTACACATATACTCAGTGCAGCCAATCCCTACAGAGGACTGGTCAAAGGTCAGTGCAAATAGAAATAGAAAACATACTGTTGTATGGAGCATGTTGATGGAAACAATCATACTGGCAATATGGCATGGCTCATAAAAATACTTCAATATAAATACAAAAATAAGTAGCAACAGTGCAAAGATTGTATCAGCTCTGGGTGAACAATAAATCGAATTAAATATTATCTGGGGAATAAGAAACAACAGGTACTCTATGTGCAAAAGAGCATGAATATTGCGACCTAGATAGCACTCAAAATTTGGTCAGAGCACACATATGCTGGACATCTTGGCAAGTGCCAATAATTGATAAAGTGCAAAAACAATTATTAAAGGTCACATAACACATTTGAATACCAAATAATGTAGTCTCTCCAATATTTAAAACACATTTAAAAATACACCATGGCTTGATTGGAAAAAATTCAAATGACATTGAATATTGCACATATGAAGTAAAAACAAGCATCAACCAATTGCTAAAAGCTCCATACTCTCGACATGTGCAAAAGTGCCAAAATAAAGTAATATAAACCAATAAAAATACCCTTAAAAACACTGATAAATATTCGGTAGTGGGGCTGTGCAAAAGGTGCAGAAAGTCCTATAAAGATATAGCCAAAGGTTATAATTAAAGTGCTATTGCTAATTTAATAAAGTGTCGGTGCCTACCGGATGCAGTACGAATGATATTTATCAAAAATGTGCAAAGAACGCAGTTCGAATTCATAAAATCTATGTTCTAAAAAGCTGGGAAGATGTAAACATTATTATACATAAAATTCTTATGAGTTATGTATAAATGAACGAAAGAGACAGTAGGTCCACAGCCCTTGAGCGGATCAGATAACCAGAAATCATAGAGGAGGCCCTGCTGCTAACACTGCTATAGATAGTTGTGTAAGTCCTCACTATTATTTAACCCGTTAGGCATCTTTATATCGAGGGTCAAAATGAAAGAGGACTCTAACTGTCGCAGCTTCCTTTCTCTGTTGCCCCCTCGCATAGATGGGGGGACAGCCCCGATCACAGAGTATTTTAAATCACCGACTTTATTCTGATGGATAGCTTTGAAATGCCGGGCCACTGGGTAGTTGGGGTCTGAGTTGATAATAGCTCGCAAGTGCTGCAATATTCGATTGAACACCGGGAGCTTAGTGCTGCCGATGTACTTAAGGTGGCATGTGCATTCTAGCATGTACACAGCATATTCAGTGTGACATGTGTAGTGTTCTTTTATCTGTACTGGGATGTCACTGAAAGCCGTTAGGTATTCAGACATATTGACCCCAAACTTGCATGCCCGGCAAGAAGAACATTTAAAAAAGCCAGATTTAGAAAGCCAGGTAGATTTAGGTGTTAGTTCAGGGCTGGATTTAACCAAGGCATCCTGCATAGAGGGTGCTCTCCTGAAAGAGATAGCAGGGAGAGTTGGCAACAGTAATTTCAATGTTAAGTCTGTGAGCACAATGGGCCAGTGTTTGTAAACGATTTTTCGAATTCGTTTGTCTTGCTTACTGAATGTAGTGATTAGTCTAATGGGTTGTGTACACACATATATATATATATATATACACACACACACATATACACACATATATATATATACACACACACACGCACATATATACATATAATAAGCTCACCTGAAAATTACTTACATTTTCGTTGTAAAGTCATTCATGGTAAAGGCATATTCGTGGTTAAAAATGTCTGTTTAATAAAGACTTTCGTTGTTAAGACGCTTTCATTGTTCCAGCACTGTTATTAAGGACATTTGTGGTTCCGACGGCATTGATAATGCTGTTTACCCCTTTCAGCTATTGCCTGTGCACCCAGAGGACTGTCAGTTGACAGGCATTCAGTTTCAAGGACAGCTTATTGAAGATAAAGCACTGCCTATGGGATGTTTAATTTCTTGTGCTATTTTTGAGAAGTTTTGTTGTTTTTTGCAATGAGCCTTTGAAAGCTTTACTGGAAGCAAGGCAGTTACTCATTACCTTGATGATTTTGTACTGATGGCATCTCAGAATCAGGCAGCATGTTGAAAATGCTTTCTGCCTTTCAAGAAGTGATGGTGGATATTGGAGCTCCACCAGCCCCAGAGAAGACAGTGGGATTGCAGAGGGCGTTGTCATAATTGGGTATTGAGATTGATGCCGAGGCGATTGAGGCCAGGCTGCCCAAAGAGAAAAGGGGGCATTGCTACAGCTGCTAGAGGACATGTCCAAGAAAAAGGCCAAAGTGAGGGAGATGCAAGTTTTGTCAGACATTTGAATTTCGCCTGTCGGGTAGTGACGGTTGGGCAGACATTCTGTAGAAGGTTGGGTTTGGCACTGTTGCTTCACCACATAGAGTGAGGCTGTCAGCTAGAGTTAAGGCAGAATCGCGTGTTTGGAAGGTTTTCTTGGAAATGTTCAATGGTGCACCCCTGGCAGGCATTAGGGAAGAGAAAGAGAGGCCCATTCAAATCTTTTCTGATGAATTGGATGGGGTGGCTGTGGCCTCTACTGACAAGGGTGGCACTGTGCAGACGAGTAGCCAATGACTCAGTGGGGGGGAAGGGGAGATGAAGAGAGCCCACCACCACATCCTCTGCAGCGCCAGCTTCGGTTCCAGAATGCAAAGGCCCCAGCACCTGATCGCCAACGCTTTCAATATGGCCACCCCGTATGATCTTCTATGAGGCCGCAGGTTGTTGTCTCTCTTTCCAAGCAGCCTCCTTCACTCATGAGTGTCCTGGCACCCAGTACCTGTCAGGGAGATGTGGGCCCCACCTGACTCAGCAGCACAGGTGCAAGTGCTGCCTCAAGTTCGCCAGCTGACCCTACATCTAGTGGGCCTCTGGGTCACCCAACCTCAAGGGATTCAATGCTGCAGGGTACACAGCCTGAAACTTCTCATTCATGCAGCCATTTCGGCTACAATGGCACACAGGGAGCTGTACCATGCCTACAAATGTTTTCTTCACCCTTCCATCCATCCTTTTTCCCGTCCAGCAAGCTTTTATTTAATCGTCCAGCCATCAATCCTTTCACTCAATAACCTTTTACCCATCAAGTCATTCATCCACCTTTCCATTTCTACAACCTGCCCATCCTTCATTTAACCCCTCTGCCCATTTTGTTACCCTTCCCCTGTTTACCATTTGTGTTTTCATCATTCCATCCACCCACCCTATCAACCATTGATTCACCTTCCCCCCTCTATCTTTCCATTCTTTTACTCCTCCATCCATCCTTTCACTCTCCTTTCCTTCTTTTACACCCTTGTCTTCACCTGTATTTCTTCTCTTTCAACTTTCCCTTCTCTCCTGTTATATGACATCCTTTCAGAATAGTTTCAAGTAACCTTCCTTATTGGTTTCCCTATTTTTTATTTTGCTATCGTGCATTTTTTTCTTTTGTCCCCTCCATAGTTTTTCTTTCTTATCTTTCTCCAGCTCACTCTTTCTGTTTAGCTCTGTTCTGGTGTCTCCTTCTCTGTTCTTGGTTCATTTGGATGCCACTTGCCCCCCACCCCTTATTCCATTATGGTGTTATTTGTGAGCTATTGTCTGCAGACCTGCAGAGAAAAGAGACTCATAAAATCAAATCAACATTTTTGTGGCCTAGTAGCAACCCCGGTTAACATAGGGGTTCATTAAGCCACTGCTATCAGTGATACCTTTATGAATTCACTTGGCTAGAAATAAATCTTTGGTGGATCCCGGGTGGTGGGAAGCAAGTGAGGGGAAAGAAAGGTTTCCTTTGGAAGCCAGAATACTTAGGGGCTTTTTGTTCTTTACCATTGTGAATCAATTGCTTTTTCTTTGGGATTCTTTTGGAGTGAGTGTCTCAAAAGTTTATTAATATAATATACTGGTAGAATTCCCAGGAGCTGTGGGAGAAGGAAGAAGGAGGATTGTTGCCGCCGCTGAGAAGCTCGCACACGGAGCTGCTCCCACGCCATAGACGCCACGTAGCTGTAATGGACTTTCTCTAAGTACAGAGAAACATGGGAAACGAAGGAGAAGGGAGAAAGAGATAAAAGGGCACCTGAAAAAGAAGCTCTGGTAACAAAAGAGATTATTGCGTATATCCGGTAATTTCTAAATCGGCGAGGCCGACAACTTTATCTCGCGCTCTGCTGTAACTAAGGGGGACGGAGCCAGCACGACTCACTCACCTGCATCATCTTGGTGATTACCCGGATGCCACGGCAGGTCTGACTCTCTGCCTGGCGAGGTTTGGCTGACTCTCGACGCTCCTCTCTCTGCTGGTTTTCCTGGGGCTGCATGCCTGATCGCTCATCTGCTTGGACTCAGCTGTGTGAGATGGGTCCACCGAAGGTGACCGCTCAGAAGGAGGACGTGCTGGATCACACTCCGCGGCGCCGACTGTGGAGACGGCTGGCTCATCTGGTGTGGAGGAAGAGGCACACCCCACCACTGTAAGAGGCAACACGACACGGACTGCTGTTTCCAGAGTCGGCCGTCCAATAATGAAGGTACTGCATTCGGCCAAAGTTACCGAGGTCATTAATCCTGGGGGGTTGCCACTTTTTTACTGGAGACCGAGATGATAGACGCATTAGTAGGGGCTGTACTCTCAGGCACCAGGGATAATGTGACAGTAAATGTTGAAGCTGAAGCTACCTTGGGAATAGCACAGCCACCTTCCCAGTGTGTAGACGATAATCCTGAGTACATGGATGGGCTGCCATCAAATTCAACAAACTCACCAGTAGGTCAGGCTGCTAGGGGCAGCGAGAGGAGTGAGGGGCCAGTAGAGCAAACCATTAGCCTAGTAACAGAGCAGCCGGTCGCCAACCAAAAACTGTACATTCAGCAAGGAGAGATATTGCTTCAGTCTGGCACTATCTTGGAAAGCCCAGGAGGTCTGAACACTGATGTAGGGACTGGACAAGTTGGTAAAGTAACTTCAACACTTCAGTCAGAACATTCAGCCAGCTCCTTACCCACTAATGCTGCTGACTCACTTGGGAATAGATCTAGCGGCGGGGCTAGTCCACACACAGCTAATACCAGCTGGGACAATATAGCTATAAACAACGGGGTTTTATGTCGAATCAACCGACATCATCTAGCCATAAAAAAGGCAATGCTAAACCTAAGGCCCCGAGATCTTATAAAAAGGGAGCTGACAAGCAAGGTGACATACGAGACAGCAGGATCAGTCTTGGTAAACTAGCCTCAGCTAGCAGCCCTCTTCGGCAATGGGTTACGGCGAAAGGGGAAGTTAATAATCTGATATCACTGCTATCCTGCTCTGACCCAGCAATGGGAACTGGTTTAAAACAAAGACCTAAAGGCGCTGGACAGGAGAAGGCAGCTCCAGAACTGATGGATTCTAATATAAGCGGGATTTTAGCACACAGGACTGGTCATTTCCCTTCCGCTTCTCTAACTCCCCCAACGGTTATAGGAGAACATGACCCAACTGGTCTGCGTACAGCACCTGATGAGGCTTCTCTCACAGTGATTCTTCAAGCATTGCAAGTCCAGAGAGAAGAAGCACAAGAATACTATGCTCAAGCTAGGGCAGATAGTTTACTAATCAAACAGTCTCTCACGGAGGTAAAAAGCAAATTGGCCTCCCTCGCGTCAGACATTACGGAGTTACAGCAGCGAATAGCGGACACAGAGGATTATGTTACCAAATCAGCTAAAACTTCAGAAGCACAAGATAACCAGCTCAAGTTTATGCAGGGAAAAATTTCAGGATCTTGAGAATCGGCAACGCCGAAATAACCTCCGTCTTTGGGGTCCCAGAAGGCGAGGAGGGCATGGATCCCCGGACATACATTGTTCAACTCTTCCAAAAAATCTTTCCAGATCTTGCTGACTGGGACAGTCAAATTCAATGAGCACATAGGCTGCCACTGGTCTCTAACAAACCAGCACGATGCTTCCGTAGGGACCCTTTCTTATTTACTTTGGCAACTTTTTATTAAGACAAGCGGTTCGACCTACCTCTCCTATTTGTGTGGATTCTTTTTCTGTGTTCACCAGATCGGACTTTTGTAAAAATACAATGGACAGGCGATGGAAACTACGCCAGTTTATTGACCCTCTAAAGGCTAAAGGGGCAGAGGTTTTCTTGCAGGAACCTGGTCGTTTAAAAATGATTAAAGATGGCCAAATACAATTGGTATATACGGAACAGGATGCCCAGGAGGTCTTGGCCAGATGGCAGCAGGGGGCCTCCAAATAACTAAAATTGCTATTACGGTGTGGGCTTGTCTCCTTTCTCTTTCTCACAATGAATGTTCTTTTTCTAGGGATTTTCTCTAGCTTTGTTTAGCTTTCTTTCACTTTATTTGACCAGACAAATGGCTGGGTCGACCTCTGTGTGCGATCTCTCTCCAAAACTGCCTATATCGACAGCAATGAGGGGGGGGTGATTCCTTTCCATAGACACGGGGTGGGTGTTGGGTGGGGCGGGGGTGGGCTAGTGGGGGCATTGGGTGAAAGCAAGGAGGGCACTGTATTAATAGGGCAAGGCACCAGGGAGGAGAGGCAGCTTGCAGAAGCTTCTATATTAAGTGCAGACAGTACTAATAAAGGTTATTTTAGGGTAATTATGTGTATCGCAGGAGAATTTATGGTGTACGAGGTATTTTTTGCTATAATATGGGGGTAATTAAATTTTTATGCTGGAACGTCTCGGCTAAATGCTGGATGCAAACGTCAATTGGTACGTGAGGAGTTAAAAATGTACCGACCTCATTTGACATTTTTAACGGAAACCCATTTAGTGTATAAAGACCGGGCATTGCTTAACCAGCTCGGATATGAAATAGTTGTGTGTTCATCTCAGAGGGTATTGATTAGGGGTGTTGCTATTTTAGCTAGTAAAAGACTTGCATATAAAACTCATCAAATCTTAGCAGATCATAAGGGGAGATGGCCTATAGCTCAACTTGAAATCTCTGGTATTAAACATGTTTTAGTGGCTGTTTACGGGCCTAATGTTGATGACCCAGAGATGTTTAATTATCTAATGTTAACTATACTGGAACTGCAAGGGGTATTAATAGTTTTGGGTGATTTTAACTGTAGTATGAATCAATCTATAGACTCTACTACTCGGCGAACAACTATAAGAATGCTGAAAGTACGGACATCTATTCTAGAGTTAGCACGCTTACATAATCTCAGGGATGTATGGAGAGTCTTACACCCAAATCTCCCGGGGTTTACATACTATTCACACCCAAACAGGCAGTATTCAAGGATAGACTTGGTCTGGGTTAACGATACTGTACTTCGAACAGCCAAGATTGAGGTATGCCCTAAAATTACATCAGATCACAACCCTATCTTGTTTTCTTTTCACCTACAGCCGACAAGTAAATCTAGGTTTTCTTTTTCTTTCCCACATTATCTATTGACTGATGATGATTACATTTTACTCATGGGGAAACTGCTGTCGGAATTTATTCATTTTAATATTAACACTGCTTCATTATGCATGGTTTGGGAGCCAATGAAAGCGTTCATAAGGGGTATTACACAACAATTTATATTCGTAAAAAAACAAAACCAGAGAGGCTTCCATTAAGACGGCTCGTTTAGTGTTAACAAACCTAGAAAAATGTCATGCAACAGCTATTAGGCAGCATGACTGTAATCAGATACAGTTTTATATTAATTTGGTAGAAGCACGAGAAACAGCAGTAGGGATACTTAGAGAAAAAGTGACTGCCGCTTACAACAAATATCGATCTACTCAATACGAATATAGCGAGCAGGTGGGCAGGATACCAACTTACAAATTAGCAGACAATGAGGCAAAAAACTTAATAAAGGCCATTAAAGGAGTGGGTAACATACTTTATACAGAAACACAAACGATACTTGCACATTTTGTATCTTTTTATGAAGATCTTTATGCTCCATCAGACCCAATAATAACTGAGGAGGTCTCTAAGTATTCAAGGAGAGCAGTACTACCATCTCTACCAGCAGAGGACGGTGCCCAACTTTGTGCAGAGATCTCGCCAGAAGAAATTCTGGCTGCTCTGTCTTCACTCCCTGCAGGTAAGGCCATGGGTGAAGACTCGATACCTATTGAGTTTTACAAAATATTCAGGAATACAATAGCTCCACTCTTTGCCAAGGTCATTCAAGAGATAGGTGATACTGGTACTGTACCACCAACTTGGGATATTACTAATATAGTATTTTTCTTGAAAAAGGGAAAACCACCGGAAGAAGGCAGCTCTTATTGCCCGATATCGCTTATCAATGCTGACGCCAAAATGTATGTCAAAATTTGGGCTAACCTTCTCGCTCTCCTGATGTCAAAACTGGTCTCCAGTCAACAGCACGGCTTCATAGCGGGCCGAGATACTTCGGCACATATCAATACTGCTATAATGGCTTTTGACCGTGTGGCATGGGGTTGTCTGTGGCCTATTCTTACCTCATTTGGAATGGCGGGCCGATTTCTTATGTGGGTAAGGGCACTTTACCATGCTACACAGGCCAAATTGAATTACGCCAGATCTCAATCTGAGCTCTTCCGTATAAATAGGGGCGCGCGCAAGGGATGCCCTCTTTCCCCATTATTGTTTGCCCTGTATCTTGAACCCTTCATTCAGGTTTTACTTGCTAATAAAAGTATCCTGCCAGTATGCTCGGGACCTAATGAATTAAAAATCAATGCTTATGCAGATGACATCGCTATTTTCACGACGGACCCGGGTAAATCCTTGGAAATAATTATATATGAGGCAGGAATATTTGGATCCTTTTCTGGATATAAACTGAACCCTAATAAAACTCAGGTGTTATTGAATTTCAGGCCCGACAACCCTGTAATGGGAACATGCATCGAAGTCACTTATTTAGGTATCTGCATTTCATCTCAGATTGAACGTATAATTAAATTAAATTACGATCTACTCCATATTGTTATCAAAAAGTTAAAGAGTTGGCATAAATTACCGATAAGTATAGTTGGCAGGTGTAACATCACTAAAGATGACGTTTCTCCCAAATTTTTATATTTATTTCGCTCCATCCCTCTGAGAGTTACTAATTATTATTTTTTTTAAACTGGATGGTGTAATAAGCAGTTTCATATGGGGATATAAACGCGCACGCCGAGCAATTAAACTACTAAAGTATCCATTTAGCCAAGGCGGTCTCCAGCTCCCCGATTTTAAATTATACTATTGGGCCTCTTTTGTGAATAGGTTATGCAGCCTTCTCTCTAATAGTGGTCAGGATTTTAATCACAAACTTCTGTTAGGCCAAGATTGCTGTAGATTTCTCTATCGAATTCACGACCAGAATTACATTTAGAGATAGTACGTTTTAAGACTTTCAGGGGCTTAGTCTTTACATGGCTGGAAATTGTATAGCTAGATACTCTCTACCGATATACTATAATAAATTCCCTCTTATGGATAATCCACTTCTTCCAGATATCTTTCATGACGGTGTGTCTAAACAGTGGGCTTAACTTGGCATTGACAATCTCGGAGACCTCTATGATCTTAATGGTTTTTGAACTTTTCAAAATCTGCAAGATACTTTCTTAATGCCACGTCAACACTACTATAAAATATTTGCAACTTAGAGATTTTTTGGGGAGAACACAGGGTCTTAAATTAGTAGAGGCACATGGCCTATTGACATTTCTACGTGAACCTCCTCAGAAGCATGCAATACGCGTCGCATATAAGTATCTTTGCCAGGATAGAACTGACCCATGTCAACAGTTAGCCTTAAAATGGAGTACTATCCTGGAGACTAAAACTACTTCTATAATTATAGATGAAGCATTCACAACATTAAAAGACGCTGTGTGGTCTACTAATATAAGGCTACAACAATTTAAGACAGTATGTTTGTTTATTACACCCTTGAAAAGATGGCCAGCTGGGGGCGACAAAGAACTCAATATTCGAGCAATAAGCTGAATTGCCCTAAATGTGGTGTATATAGCGCAAATTTTGTACATATGTTTGCTACATGTCCGCAGCTAATGGCATTCTGGCAGGGAGTTATACAGGCATGTAAAACCCGTCTTGGATTAGATCTGGTTTTTACTACACAGGAGATCATGTTGGGCTATTAGGGAGATCCTAGCTGTGCACGCCGTGCACTACTCTCTATAATTGTGGTTACTGCTAGACTAGCTATCTACAGGGCCTGGATTTTTCCTAGGCCTTGTAATGTTGCGGAGTGGTGGGCTATTGTTGTGGAAGTTTTTGAGAGGGAAAAGGCCTTGGCTAAAATTAGAGGCTTAAGCTCAACGTGGAGATTTAATGCAGTATGGCATAAAATGATAAAAGTTTGATCGTATATATTGAGATACCCCACTCGAATTTTATGTTTTTATGAACTTCATGTATTTTCGTTTACCTCCTATGCGATATGATTTTCAAACTTCTTTTTTGTATTTTTATTGGAATTGGTAGAAGCTGATGTATATGTATTTGTTTTGCCTCCCTTGCTCGAAATTCAAATAAAAAAAGATAAAAAAATAAATTAAAAAAAGAATTCACAGGAGCTGTTACCTCGACTAGTCTGGGTGAGCACGGGTTCTTGTTGTATTTTACTGATTTTGTTGTTTTTCTCAAGCATGGATTCTTAGGTAGGATCTGTCACTACAGCCCAATGTACTCTCTACTTTTCACACGTCTCAACAAATAATGTACCCCCTTTTTTACTCTCATCGCCAGCTTCAAGTGAGGTAGAGTTTTGGCATGTATTGCATGTCAGGTGGGTGGTTCTTGCTTACTGTGAGAGGCCCAGTTATTCAGAAAAAAACAGACTTTTTTTTTTCTCCTCCATTTGGAGCTTCTGGTTGGGGAAGTAATTTATCCACTGTGTCCCAAACCCATTGGATTTGGTTTACAATTTGTTTGCCATTAGCTTTGGTCCCATTCTGCAGTTACGTTCCATCTGTGGGGGCGGCTTGGTTGATTAGGGGGGTGGATTGGGTGGTTAAAAATGTATTTTTAAAAAAAGTCAATGTCATTAAAAAGTAATAAAAGTAGTTCCCCTGATATCTCAGGACGCTAATCAATGAAGTAATGGGCTTGCAATCAAAACAAACATTTGTATTAACCCCACAATACACTTAGACCCCAGGTTTGTCTGCATAAGCACTGGAATAAATGTAAGGGATTTATTTCACTCTCACACCTCAGGCTCTTATTTCTTTAAAAATGTACAGGCCAATTTGAAAAGGCCAAAGTAATACATAAGGACCCAGTTCCCTGCATTTCAGGTCAATTGGAGATACATGGAAGACAATTCAATGTTTTGGATAAACAGGAAAATCTTATTCAAATGATTAATTGTAAATATATTCTAAAAACCCGAGTCAGCTAGAAAACATTTCTAATGACAAGGCTACTGTGTAGTGCAACATGTTAAAAAGTGCGTTAATTTTAAGATAAAAAGTAAATTCATATAAGAATTCTATCTAACGAATAATCTAAAACACTTCAAAGACAAAATCGAATTTCAAAACACAATAATGCTGGGGTAGTTGACACCACATAGCACAAACCAATGTCGCAGAAAAGGGTTCATTACAAGCGCTGCATAATTTGCGTTTTCAAAGCAAACGATTCAATGAATTACACAACGATATTTCATTCCAGCTGACCTGCCGGGTTCCACCGTGGTTACTGCCGGGTTCTGGTCAGCGTGGCTAGCTCTTAACAAACATTAGCATAAGACATAGACCTGTATCTTGATGCAATAATGTTTTCTGTGCACTGGGAAATGCTTTTATTTAACTAGTCTCAACATTTAAATGATTTCAAATTCGATGTTTCATTTGACTCTCTCTGCCAGACAAGTTGAGGGACGCTTCATCAACTCCATCATCCTGATTTCTCATTTTGTGGTCGGCCATTTGATCACTCAGAGCGTAGTCATTACGCCGAATTTCTAAAATGAAGAAAGTTAGACTGACGAAATCAGTCTGACGAGAGAGGCCTTGCCCACAAAAATATAATGTGTCAGTGGAAAAGGCAAATGCTTATTTCAAAGGACAGCATGCTCGGAAGGCATGAAGAGAAAATGGCTTGGGTATATAGGATGGGGGAGGTGTGGATGGATAAGGGGTTCGCGAGAAAAGAGAGTAAAACGGGAAAGGAAGTAAAGAGTTTGAAACAAATGGGGTAAAGCTCGGGTCTGACTGGCCTATAGGGAAATCAGGGCTGGACTGACAGATCCATTTGTTGGCCAGTTTTATGGCCAAGTGAACCGGTTTTTACTGTTGATTTCCCTGATATTACCACTTTTTTTTAATGATATGCTTTAATTGTGGTGCTCGGGCCTATTTTCTTTCCCATTCCGACCCTGGGCAAGGCAAGATGGGAAGGGTTTTGTAAAAAAAGGGAGTAAAGTAGAAGGGGTTTGAGAAAGAAGAGAACAAAGCATGCAGGAAATGAGGGGTTTGTAAAAATAATAGGAGTAAGGCAGGAGAAAAGTAGAGGTTTGGGAAAAAGGAGTAAAAAGGAAAGGGGAATTAAGGCTTTGAAAAAAGAAAAATAAGCAGGAATGGAAGAGATGAGTTTATAAAAAAGTAAGTAAAGTGGGAGGAGGAAGTCAGGGGGTTTGAAAAAAAGGGGGAACAGAGGGAGTTGAAGTAAGGGGTTTATCAAAAAAGGAACAAAGCGTTAGGAGCAATAAGGGGTCTGTAAAAAAATGGGAGTATGGTGGGAAAGGGAGTAAGAGGTTTGAAAAAATGGAGTAAAGCAGAAGTGGGAGTAAAGAATTTTTTTAAAGGAGTAAAGCTGGAGGGGAGTAAGGGACTGGAAATAGGGAGTAGAGCAGGAATGGGAATAAGGGTTTTATTTAAAAAAAGGAAAGTGAGAGGGGAAGCCGGGGGTCTGAAAAGAGGGTGTAAAGCAGGAACGAGAGTAAGGGGCTTGCAAAAAACGTCTAAAGCTGGAGGGTGAATAAGTGGCTTGAAAAAAATGAGTAAAGTGGGAGAGAGTAAACAGTTTGAAAAGGAAGGCAGTATGGCGTGTGTAGGAATAAGGGGAGTACTGGGGTGGAGAGTAATGGGTTTGACAAAAGGAGAAAAGCAGGAGGGGAATAAGGGATTTGAAAAAGGGAGTAAAGTAGGAGAGGAATACGGGGTTTGAAAAAGTGAATAAAGCAGAAGTGGGAGTGAAGAGTTTGTAAACAAAGGAAGGAAAAAAAGGGGAAACTAAGGGGATTTGAAAAAAGGGGGTAAAGAGCAAGGGGGAGTAATGGGTTTGTTAAAAAAGGAAGAAAAGCTAGAGGGAGAGAAAGGGGTTTGCAAAAGGAGCTAAGTGGGAAGGAATAAGGGGTCTGTAAAATGGGAGTAAAGGTTTGAAAAAATGGAACAAAAAGGAAATGAGTAAAGGTTTTGTAAAAAAGAAATAGGAGTAAAGTTGTACAAAGAGTAAAGAGTTTGAAAAAAGGAGTAAAGCAGGAATGGGGTAATCAGTTTATTAAAAAAGTAAAGAAAGGAGGGGAAGGAAGGGGTTAAAAAAGGGCATAAAGTTGGGGGCAAGGGGTTTGAAAAAATGGACTAAAGCTGGAAGGGAGTAAGAGGTTTGAAAAAGGAGTAAAGTGTTAGTAAGGGCTTTGTAAAAACAATTGGAGTAATGCAACAGGTGAAGTAAGAGGTTTGAAATAAGGAAGTTAATCATATGCCAGCATAAGAGGTTGTAAAAAATGAGAAAAGTGGGAATGGGAGTAAGGGGAGTAAAGGGACATGTAAAAAAAAAAGTAATACATTGGGAGGAGTGGTAAGGGGGGTGTAAAAAAGCAAGAACAAAGTGGAAAAGAGCTAGGGGCTTCTAAAAAAAACTAGAGTAAAGTAGGAGGGAGGACTAGGGCATGCAAGAGGGTTTCGAAAAGGCACGGAGAAGTGAAAAAGTTTCAAGAATGGCTTTCAGCTGTTTTTTGCTCAGCCTGGGGAAAGCAATTCTATAAGAACGATTTGCCAACAATGGTTCTACTTAATAAATTCTTCAGAACCATTTTCTTCATGTTTGATTTTCATCAAAATCACCTACAACTCACATATAGATAGGAATGTGGTCAGTTAGCAGGATATGCTACAGGAATATCTCAATGTGAAGCTTTACACTTTACCTTCCATTTGAATTTCAAACACTACAATTTAATCCCAACTTCTTAATAATTTCCATAATTCTAACAGAAAGTTAATCACAATCCTCTATTTAGGTCTCACCTACGCAGCGCGCATGCGCTGTATAGGAAAAAAGACCTTTTGGGATCGCTTCGGCTTTTCAGCCAAAAACGTGCACGCGTTCCATTGCCTTCAATGGCAACGCGTGCACGTTTGGCGATTCACTTGTGGGAGCGAGCGGCGCCATATGGTAGCAATTATCGCTCCTGGCGCCGCTTGCTCCCGCAAGGGAATCGCACTCCCCCCACCCCTCCCACTTCTTTAACCCGGAGTACTTTCACTTTCGCGGCCGCGGCGCGGGCCGCACTTCTGTTTCAGTGCTTGTTTTAATGGACTTCGACCGCTACTTAATAGAAAAGACAACATTGAGCTGATCTATTCATGTTTATAGATATGATCATGTTATTAAAGCCTGGAGTATGTTTCCGTGACCTGAAATGCAATTTAAATGCCGATTGTATTACGTTAACAAAACACAGTGGCACCCTTCCAATAAATCTAGCCTTATAGGTGTTGGGGGCTAAGATCAGTGTTGCATGATAACTTGTTGGTTAGTATTAAATAATGTGTCCGCGTTAGATCAAGGGTCTCTGTGCTCATGATACAGCAAGGGCACCCTAGCGCTGATCCTTTTCCTCCGATTATTATACCCAAATGCTTTGGACTTGACTTAACGTGGCAGCCGAACCTGACGCACGATATAAAAGAGTTTCGGTCTAGCTTCGAAGAGATTCACCCTCCAATTGAAACGATGCACTCTCATCATACTACTATGTGTTCATTGGAGAGAGCAAAAGAACAACACTGGCCCAATCAGACAAACGCGTCTTTCGTGTGGACCAATTGCAAGCCTGGGGCAGAGGAGCGCGCAACATGTTTGATCACTGTGAAGTGGAAGTGAACCTAGAACTGGAAGGGGGCATGGAGGAGTGGATTTTTGACTAGAGTTAGGGCTGCAGTCTCTGGAGCTGTCCAGGGGGTTGCAACGCGGCTAACATGGCTTCCACCTATACTGCTGTGCTGCTGGTTGACACAGCTCCCGCGAGCCCAGAGCACCGCTTGCGCCTCAGGCTGGTCGCTTTGCGGCTTTTAAACTATCTGGGCTGCCACCTGGGTCCCGGCCAGGTTCGCTGGGGCTCCCGGTGCTTCGACTCGCGTGGGCTCCATGGCCGGCCATCTCGTCTCTGCCGTTTTCGGGAGCTCTGGGCCCGCAGCTTTGAGGATCTGGAAGAGGAGTTGGAGATTCGAGGGGATCGGGAGCCCTCTCGTACTACCCGCACACGAGTCCCGCCACCGGTCTCCTTGACGCACACTGCACTGAAGGAGACGCTGTTGGATTACCAGTGGGATCGGCCGGACATTACTTCGCCAGCCAAGCCGGGTCTGTTGCGGTCTAGGGGGATCAGGCGAGGTCCCTCCGAGGAGCCACTACAAACTCCTGGGCATACCTCTCCGAGGAGCCGCAACGCCATATTCCTACTTGCCCCCTGCCCACATTCAGAGGGAGAGTTGCTGCGCTTTCTGGTGGGAGCCGAGGCTGAACTTTCCAAAGGAGGGGGCATCGGCCAGGAGCTGAGAGACAGGCTATTTCCCAGGCCCCTTCAGGACTTGATCAACAGCAGAAGTGTCGCCCTCTATTGGGTGGACACCTCCGAGCAGAACAAGGTGAAACATTCTAAAGTTTGGGCATGTCTGATGTGTCCACAGATGCAATGTCAGTCTCTCTCCACACCCTACTCTTAAGGGTGAGATCAGGATCCCCAGTTAATTGGGTGACTGTTGGGATCACTCTTTGTTCAGCTTCGTCTTTTTGAGCCAGGTTTGGTCTAGATGTAGCTCGTAACAGAAATGTCATGGCGGGGTTGAACTTCAGGTAGGTGCTGAACTTCCATTTCTGGTTAAGGTGTTGCCTGCTTGAGGTGTTGGATGTGTGGAGCTGATTAGACTTTAAAGTTCAGTTGGCGTTGCCATAGGGTTCCATGTAAATGCTGCAGATGACCAAGCAAGATAGAATCCTGTCTGCAGCTGATAGTGATCGTCTGAACCCTGGGTGTGGTCATGTGAACCAACTAGTGTCTGTTGACTAGGCAGGAGGAGAACCAATGAAAGATGTTGCTGATGAATCCCAGTAGAATCTTAATGGTATGGGTTAGGATGAGATGACCAATGTCGAAGGTAGTTTAGAGTTCTTGCAGTATCAGTAAGCAGGTATCAACTTTTCCTATGGTTAGGAGGGCACCGCCTACGATATGTAGGTACCTCCAGGTGTATCTTTATTTACAGTACAAAAGTGATGTAGCAGGGTAACTTCTGTGCACTATAGTGTTAAATATTTAATGCACTAAGTCCAAAATGTTGCTCCAGGCATGTGAAGCAGCCACTGCACCCTTCAAGTAGGCGACCAGACTGCCCCCAATCACAATTAATGTAATCCCGAGGACCAATGTTCAAATCAGTGTTTCCACAAGGAGTGGAGGTAGATATGTTCTCCTCTTTATTCTCAATCTTCGTATGTCTTCCAAATATACTGTCTGTAGCTAAAATATATATACATGTAATCCTGTGATATCATCAAGGACTGTATAAACACTAAAACATATCCGCACCCTCACTATATCTTCCAAACATACCATATCCATTCTGCATTGATATGGTACGTTAGGAAGATATAGTGAGGGTGCTGATATGTTTTAGTGTTAATATAGTCCTTGATAATATGATAGGATTACATGCATATATATTTTATTTACTTACAGACTGTGTACTTGGAAGACTATGGAGAATTTTGACTGTGATTTGGGATGGCAACCGCATTGATGAATACGGTAAGGAGTTGATCCTTCGGGGGCTTACAATTGGTTTGGACTTTGGTCAAATATGGGAGCACTAATGGCATTACTTTATCTATTTAGGACATTGAAAGGCAGTATACGATATTGTGTGCTCGTAACAACAGCGCCTTTACAATAGAAAGAATAGGTGAGTAGGTTTGGAACGGAATCAGTCTGCTTACGGCTGATCTTTTGGTTTGAGCACAATACAGTGGAGTAAGGCATGACATGATTTTGATAAGAGAAATTATGAGGTTATCCTTCACCTCCTATTTTTTAGGTCTCGCCTACGCAGCGCGCATGCGCTGCATAAGAAAAAGACCTTTTGGAATCGCTTCGGCTTTTCAGCCAAAAACATGCACGCGTTCCATTGCCTTCAATGGCAACGCGTGCACGTTTGGCGATTCACTTGCGGGTGCGAGCTTTGGCAACATCTGTTTCTAATTAGCTTGGAAACAGATGGTGCCTCTGCTCGCGCCCGCAAGGACGTGTGTGCTCTGGGCCGCACTGCCCCCACCCCTCCCACTTGTTTATTATCGCTCTCGCGCGTCGCGCGCACCACTCGCAGGCAGCAGCAGCATCTACCGAGAAACCCGACCAGCAAAGGGCGTGCGGAGTGTCCTAAAGGGCACTGTCCCGTTCCCGCTTCGGGGACAGTCGGCGTAGAACAATTTACCATCTTTCGTGGTTTCATCGGGCTGCAAAGAGACTATTTACCCCAAGACTGTAACTAATTCACCCACCTCCTAAAAAACCCTCCGACCTCTGTGGCCTGTGCCCTCGCCCCTGACTTCGGGTCCTTGTCCACATTACACAACGGGGAGGGCACCTTTCTTAGAGCACTTAAGGGCATCAAAGCGGCTATTTACCCCAGCTACCACAACCTTCTTCTGAAGCAGAGGCTCGACTATCTATCATCTAGAACACAGACCCCCTCAGTGCTGTGCCCAATCACGAGGGATATGTATCATCATAGAACACCTTACCTTGTCTGGGGCCCCTGGCGTGCCATCTGCCAAAGTCAAAGCGTCGATTTGTCCTAACGTTTTCAAAAATGCGCTAAATGCGCAACCATTCATGTCCTGTCAGCAGAAGGTTATTCGCCGACGTGCTGTAACTGTCGTCTCGGTCCAGCACGTGTAACACCCTACAGCTCTCTGGCTTGCCCTACCCTCGGGCGCTGGTCTGCACGCACACCCGGCTCAAGGACTCTTTGCGGAAGTCAGATCTGCAGGCTGCAGAATGCCGGTTTGCAGCCCGCAGAAGTCATTCGAGTGGCCCCTCATGGTCGGTATTCTGTGCTGACAGTACCTGAAGCAAGAGGGGGGCGGAGGCGCTTGTTAGAAAGTAAGACGTTTGATTTCTATTTCTGCAGATTGAGTCACGTAAATGTGCAGTAAAAAACGAAATCGTCCAATACACCTTCTAAACACCCACATCATGCTTCATCCCCTTTGTGGTTAAGCAAAGCTCTCTGTCCTGACATAGACGTTTACAGCGCCGAGTGTGTTTGTATATAAAACACATCAGTGTCTATCGGCTGCAACCTGGCGAAGGACACTCCCTAAAACTAAAACTACCTCCAGGCGGGTGTCTGGGCACGCTCCCCGCTGCCCACCACAGGGGTTTGCGATGCGGGGTGTAATTTCACACCACAGCCCAACGCAGCAAACCATTGCACAACAGCCTGACTTTGAACGTGCCTGCCCACTAAAATAAAGCTCTCCAGTGGCCATCAAAACGGAATCCACCCTGACTTCTCACTGACAGACTCTCTCACTGACAGACTCTCTCACTGACACTCTCTCACTGACAGACTCACTCTCACTGACAGACTCACTCTCACTGACAGACTCACTCTCTCACTCTCACTGACAGACTCTCACTGACAGACTCTCACTGACAGACTCTCACTGACAAACACTCTCACTGACAGACTCTCTCACTGACAGACTCTCTCACTGACACTCTCTCACTGACAGACTCTCTCACTGACAGACTCTCACTGACAGACTCAATCTCACTGACAGACTCACTCTCACTGACAGACTCTCTCACTGACAGACTCTCTCACTGACAGACTCTCTCACTGACAGACTCACTCTCACTGACAGACTCACTCTCACTGACACTCACTCTCACTGACAGACTCACTCTCACTGACAGACTCACTCCCACTGACAGACTCACTCGACTCACTCTCACTGACAGACTCACTCTCACTGACAGACTCACTCTCACTGATAGACTCACTCTCACTGACAGACTCTCCCACTCTCTCTCACTGACTGACAGACTCTCACTGACAGGCTCTCACTGACAGGCTCTCACTGACTGACTGACTAACCTTCACCCTCCTGTTATTTATCCCCCCCATAGCAAACAAAAAACACAACAGGCAACCATTGGGACAGTCAGATACAAGTTGCCAGCATTGAAAGGACAAAAAAAAACTTGACATTATTTTTAATACTTTTTTAATATGGTCGTTCAGTTGTACATAATGCTTTTTTGGTCATATCTAAGGTAACAAAAATGCTTCTGACACTTCTTTATTATAACTTTTCAGCATGCTGCAGACTTCTGTACAGCACAGCTTAAAGACATAGGTAAAGTCAATATCTCTGGCTAAACACTTATAAGTTCCCAAAGGCGAGACCTATTGGCTATGCCAATGCTTGTTTTTGTTGAAAGGGAAACGTCACTCGCTTGGTGATTTACCTCGTAATGACAAAGTAAATCTTTATTCGACATCAACAAAGTTTCAAATAAGAAGCCTGTAATACTGTCCAAATACTTCCAAAATGTTTCTGTCTAGACCCAGCCAATCACTAACAATTGCACCTTCCGTTTTGGTTTCGACTGACTTTTTCCCGTCCCTCTGGGCTTTTTTTCGGACTCACTGGCTCTAACTGCACATGATGCACCTCTCTTTACTTACAAAAACAATAGACTGTTCTCCACTCCTCTCCAGCTCAGCCATGACCGCCTCACGCCATACATGAGCCTTTTGTCCCAAACAAGATTCCATTCCGAGGAGCAACGTTCCTAAGGGACCTTTGATAGTGGTCTCCCACAGAAGCAAACCCTTTCTGTGAAGACAGTTCTTGAGTCATTAACCTTTCTCCTGAAGACAACACGACATTTTCTAGTGTAGTGGTCTTCAAACTGTGGGGTGGGCCCCCCGGGCGCCGTGAAGTGTTGTCAAAGGGGGTGGGGGGTGGGGCACTGGGAAAGTGGAGCACTTATCCTGCCCCAGGGAAATAATGATAAACTTCATGCTGAAAAACTGAGCTGTGATTTAGTGAAAGTAAACAGGGCAGCTGTGAGCTACTCTGTAATGGGCCATCAGTAACCCTCTTTTGTCAGTCAAGTCCTGGCCGGACTTGGTGTTAAAAGGGACCTTTACATAATCCCAACGCCTCACTCCCTCAATTTTAGGATGAGGGGGTCTGACAGCGGCGTGCTGGCAATCATGGGTATAATTGTGAAGTTTAAAATAGTAAATATGTTTATAGCTAACAAGG
Source organism: Calotriton arnoldi (assembly GCA_963921515.1). Classification (NCBI taxonomy): domain Eukaryota; kingdom Metazoa; phylum Chordata; class Amphibia; order Caudata; family Salamandridae; genus Calotriton; species Calotriton arnoldi. The sequence goes on from CAWUFW010011790.1 coordinate 108,249, forward strand.
GGGCAGACATCTTGGGCAGTATTTTAGCCTAAAGCTCTGCAATTCGGAACTAGTCGTTAGCTCTGCAATTCGGAACTAGTCGTTTTACTTTTAAGACTGTAAGTATGAGCACAAAAAGTCCAGCATGCAAAGTGCTTTTGTCTGAGAACGCCAAGATTGACTTAGAGCGGTGCACATGACATAAGGCTGATTGGCAGCTAGGTATGGCATTGTGTGGTAAATTAAAAAGCAGTATGTTTCAGTATTGTGTCCAGTTGTTGTTGTGTTTAGTATCAAGCACTACCAAAATTATTTAGCAGTATTTAAAATTTTACAGCTAATTGTGAGAAAATATGTTTGCCATTTTCGGTGGGAGGAGTGATGACATTTTTATGCTGTGTAGGGGTACGGCTCTTATGGCAATAGCACACCAGCTCTCTGACCTCAGCATCGGTCAGCCAATTCAACGTGCTTCAACTTCTCAAATGTTATTCAAGGAAAGCTAAAACAAGCCTTGAAACTATCATCTTAATGTGAAAGTTCGTCTTCACACCGTGGGCAACTAATAGCTAGCATCAATGGGCTGAAAAGTTATATTGTTTGAGCTGCCAAAACAAGATTTCATCAGATCCAGGGTGTGTGTTTTCGTCTATATAATATTGCAGATTTTGCCTCTTCCTTTGTGCTAGGTGTAGGACATATCGATACAACAACGGCTATGTGTTAATTTATGGATCGTTTGCGGACATTCTAACTTCCAATAAAAGGTTGGCGCGGTTTTACCCAAGGTTAATTAAGGACCATTTGCCAGGATTTGGAAATCATCATTACCTATGGCCTACCTCTACAATGAAAATATGATCAATGCCTAGATTGTTCGGCCTTCCATCTGAGATGTGTCAATTAATATGCACATATGTCTCATTTAAAGGTCTGGTTTGTTATCCTAGATCAGGAACTTTTGCCAATACGCTAAATGTCTGATTTCACAAATGGAGAAGATACTTTTATGTTAAATGTGACACATGTCCAGTATTTGGAGATCCTTGGAGATGTTGACAACTACATTATTCTCCTTTTTTATTAATGGTCACGGGCTTCTAACCAAATATGGTGCCACATTTCCACGGCACAGATGCTACTGTGCTCTAAACAATCAACTTCCAACATGCTTTCTGAAATGTGCATTCCCCTCTTTCACGCACTCATGTAGTTGGGGTGGAAAGCCCCCTGCATGTCTTTTGAATCCATTCTCTCCCTGCCCAGTCTCATCTTTTCTGTACAGTGTCTGTGGGTGTTTATCCCTATGATCTCGACAATCAGGCCAATGAGGGCTTCTCTATTAAAATGGATGATGACCCCAGAGCCATACTTTGAAGTCACAAAAACACCCAAAATTCACCCATCTTTAAGTGAGTGGCTACTGTAGAATCTCTAACCTGGCTTTGTGGGACTGACCGTGGTGGCATAGCAATCTCTAGTGCAAGAACAGGACTTTTTATCTGTCTCCTTCAGCTGGAGTTGCCTATTGGCCTCCTCCATGTAAAAGATTTTGCCAGTCTCCATTAACCGGGTCTTTCACTTCCTTGTGTTTGGATGTGTGTGGGTAGTGTGGCTGCATATTATGTATGTTATGGGTTGAGTGTAAGGAAGGCGTTTGTTGGGCAGGACTGCATGTTGGAATCCATTTAGGAGGGAGGCAACCTAAAATGGTGGAGCGCTCTGCAGGACCCTCTTTTGTCACTGGTAACCAGGGTTTTATGCTTTCAATTCTTCACAGTTTCTACTGTAATGTGAGACAGTGTCTCTGTGGATGGGTGTGTCTGGGCCTCCTTCCTTTGAAGCTTGCCACTCTGCCTGATCACTCTTACCTCTGCCCCTCCTCCTGCCTCTTCGAGGAATGTGATCTGCTGTCTAGACAAAACCCACCCCTGTACTAGGATGAATGGAACCAGACCAAGGGAGGCTCCTGTTACCATTGGCACTGGCATGAAACTATCATGTAGAGGGCCACACAGGATATGACTGGAGGAAACCATCCGATTTTGAACAGTGCAAAACAGTAGATTGTCCGGGTTGGCCATTTCCTGGGTCCCTAATGAAAAAGGTAGGAGCTGTGCACCAGTGTAGTTGAGGAGGACTGAGCTCCAAAGACTAAGTCTGCCTGTTTGTGGTTCCCTTCCATCCAGTGATCAGGTCATTAACACAAATCCTGCTGAAATGCTACTGGACTGCCCTGCAAGGAGAAACACTCTGCCTTCTGTTTGACTAGTTGCTGATAGCATCCTATAGGGGAGAGTCTGCCTGGAAGGAGTTCATCGGCTCAGCTGCCTGAGGACCTTTGGGAGCTGTCATGGGGTCTGGGCCAACACAGGACACAGGGGTTTCCAGCTGCTGTGCAGTAGGAAAAAACACATCTTTCTGCATTGCTTTGGGCTCAGGAGAAGAGATGGCACTTTAATTGTTGGAGAGGCTGCTTTGTCCCTTTTGCATGTCGATGATGCAGAGAAACCTATGTGAACCTCGTGCTACCTCCAGAAACACCAAGGACCCTCTCATTCGATACTCTAGCCAGAGGAGGTTGTAGAGATAGTAACTTGAGGCTTTGCTGGTTCAAGAATCATTGACTGCATGAAAATCCATCAAGGGGTTCCTGTGAGATTAGTCCTTGAACCCTAGCTTTACCCTCACCACTGCAGTACATATCCCTTGATTCATGGACATCCCTGGCACTATAAGAACGTAATTGGAACTGATTATTTAAAGGATATAGTGCTTAGAACTAGTTTCACCCAAAACGCTGGGACTTTTGGTGAACGGGCACCGGACCCATTTGTCCCCTACCATTGTAGGCGCTTGTTAGAAATGGGGGTCTCTAGTTGGCAGAGGTAGGTACCTTTGACCAAGTAGGGGCCCTTGCTTCTAGTCAGGGTAAGGGGGCTACACTCCTAAAATAACCCCTCCTCACCCCCTTGGTAGCTTGGCACGAGCAGGCAGGCTTATCTCAGAGGCAGTGTGTAAAGCATTTGTGAACACATACAGTAACACAGTGAAAACACTACAAATGGACAGCACACCAGTTTAGAAAAATAAGTAATCTTTATCTAGATTTAACACAAGACCAAACGACAAAAATCCACAATACAGAATTCAAAAATATGATTTTCAAATGGTAGAAATAGCTTAGTTCAATGTAGATTGTAAATGCAACACTTTACTCTCAAAGTACCTTGGATGTGTAACGCAACATAAACAAAAGGGTCGCAGGGAAGGCGATGCGTCAGTTCCTTGCTTCGGGGGAGGCGGCGCACCTGTTCCTTACTGCAGCGCAGGGGAGGCGGTGCGTCTGTTCCTTACCGGAGAGGAGGCGACGCGTCTGTTTCTTACTGCGTTCCGGTTACGATGCGACAAGATGGCGCCTCGATACGATGGGACGAGCCGGTGCGATGCGACAAAATGGCGTCTTTGATGCGATGCGACAACTTGGATGCGATGCGTGCACGCCGATGGCCGTGCGGCGAAATCGATGTTTCCTTGAGCCGCAACAGGCCCTGCGACGCGCTTCTCCGGTGATGCGACGGCCACCTCTGCGGCGGCGGCACGCTCCTCCGGTGATGCGACACGTTTCATCGGTGATGCGACGGCAACCAACTGCGGTGCGCTTCTTCGGCGATGCGACGGCAACAGCTGCGGCGGCGACACGCTTCTTCCTCGTTGCGTCGCGCTTCCAGCGACACACAGTCTCTAGAGGGCCCAAAACAACAGCAGGCACCTCTCTGCCGGTAGAATTCCCTGCAAGGAAATTCAGAGGAGCTGGGGGTGAAGTCTTTGTATCCCTGAGACTTCAGAACAGGAGGCAAGCTCAGCTTCAAGCCCTTGGAGATCTTCCTCAAGATGATAAAGTACACACAAAGTTCCTTTTCTCCTTTCCTTGGCAATAAGTAACCACTGCAGGCCAACCCCAAACAGCAAACAGCACAGGGGCAGTCTCCTCCTTCAGCTTTCTTGGTTTCTCTCCTTGGCAAAGGTTCGTCTTGATTCCCAGAAGTGATCTAAAGTTCTGGGCCCCAATATTTACACTCCAAAATCCTTTGTTCTCTGAAGGCAGAGAGTGTCTTTATCTAGTCAAAACCAGTTCTGTCCACCCTGGTGCAGCTTCCTGGCAGGAGGTGGAGACAGCATTGTTGAAAGCAGACCTGGCCCAGGTAGCTGAAAAGAAATCTCCTCCCCCTACTCTCTATTCTATGTAGGCTCAGGCATGTGAAAGAAAATCTCCTCCCCCTACTCTCTATTCAACCCAGGTCCTATTCAGCCCAGCCCTGACTCATCAGACTGCTGGAGCCAAAGCCCTCTCCAGCCTCCTGTCACTCACAAACCAGACATGGAATACACAAACCTAGCAGAGGCATACTGGATGGTTAGGCAAGAAAATACCTACTTTCTAAAAGTGGTATTCTCAAACACAGAATGTAAAAATCACCCACACTAAAAGATGTATTTTAACATTCTGAGTTCAGGCATACTAAACTTTATTTCCCTATCTTGTTCCCTGGTTCAGTTATGGTTATAAGATGTTATAATCAAACTGCCCATTCTGGCCTATGGGAACAGATAGCCTTGCAATAGTGAAAAACGAAATTGGCTGTAATTCACTATCAGGACATGCCACACACACCAGGGCATGTCCTACCTTCCACATACAATGCACCTTGCCCATAGGTGTACCTTGGGCCTACCTTAGGGGTGACTAACATGTAGAAAAGGGAAGGTTTAGGGACTGGCAAGTGGGTGCACTTGCCAAGTCAACATGGCAGTCCCAGACTGCACACAGGCTCTGCAATGGCAGGCCTGAGCCATATTTTACAAGCTGCTTCTGTGGGTGGCACAATCAGTGCTGCAAGCCCACCAGCAAAACACACAGGATGATGGACGGAATGCTGCACATTGGCAAACATTCACCCCCAGTCACAGATCTGGGTTTAATCCATCGTTATTTTGCTTCACCACGCCACCCCAGTTCAGACATAGCCATATGCAAATCAGTCTTGACCCTGTGCCTCATGGGAACAGTCCAGACCGAACTGCCAAGCCATGTCTTCCCTGGACCGGAATCAAGCATCCTAGGACCGGTTTCAGGCTATCAGCCTTCATCAGCCAGGATAGCTTGACTCCAGTGGCGTAGTGAGCACAGGACCCACGTCTGGGCATACCCTTCCCACTTAGGGCGAAATGCAAAACACACAAGATGATGGACGGAATGCTGCACATTGGCAAACATTCACCCCCAGTCACAGATCTGGGTTTAATCCATTGTTATTTTGCTTCACAACGCCACCCCAGTTCAGACATAGCCATATGCAAATCAGTCTTGACCCTGTGCCTCATGGGAACAGTCCAGACCGAACTGCCAAGCCATGTCTTCCCTGGACCGGAATCAAGCATCCTAGGACCGGTTTCAGGCTATCAGCCTTCATCAGCCAGGATAGCTTGACTCCAGTGGCGTAGTGAGCACGGGACCCACGTCTGGGCATACCCTTCCCACTTAGGGCGAAATGCAAAACACACAAGATGATGGACGGAATGCTGCACATTGGCAAACATTCACCCCCAGTCACAGATCTGGGTTTAATCCATCGTTATTTTGCTTCACCACGCCACCCCAGTTCAGACATAGCCATATGCAAATCAGTCTTGACCCTGTGCCTCATGGGAACAGTCCAGGCCGAACTGCCAAGCCATGTCTTCCCTGGACCGGAATCAAGCATCCTAGGACCGGTTTCAGGCTATCAGCCTTCATCAGCCAGGATAGCTTGACTCCAGTGGCGTAGTGAGCACGGGACCCACGTCTGGGCATACCCTTCCCACTTAGGGCGAAATGCAAAACACAGAAGATGATGGACGGAATGCTGCACATTGGCAAACATTCACCCCCAGTCACAGATCTGGGTTTAATCCATCGTTATTTTGCTTCACCACGCCACCCCAGTTCAGACATAGCAGCATTTGATTTACAGGCCCTGGGCACTCATGAGGCACTGTACTAGGGTCTGACAAGTAAATCAAATAAGCCAATCATGGAGTCACTAATCCATTACATCAATTTACACAGAGAGCATATGCACTTTAGCACTGATCAGCAGTGGTAAAGTGCCCAGAGTCATAAAACCACCAAAAACAGGTCAGAAACAATACAGGAGGAAGGCAAAAAGTTCTGGGATGACCCTGCAAAAAGGGCCAAGTCCAACAGCACTTCTGTGGACTGTGCTCTTCATTGGACACTGTGAACTGGAACTTACCCCTTTTACCACCCTAAACCGCCTTGTGTCTGTTTACCTTCTGCAGGTTTTAGGTTGGCTTTTCTGGCCATTTTACAATGTGTTGCTAAGTTTGGGCCTCAGTGGTTTCAATGCAAGTGCATCTAAAACTTGTAAAAACATTGACAATTTGCACAGTAGCACAAATCTCTACGGAATAAACACAGCAATACATTTCCATCTGAAATGTAGCAAATCAACCTGTGGTTGACTGATGGCCACATTGATTTGTGTCTAGCAGGAAGCTGAGATTATGCACCATTTCTGATTGTCATAGACTGTGATTGTGAGCATACGGTGTGCACAGTCCTCATTGAAGCAAATGATCAAGGATCAGTTAGTCTAGTCCCTTGCTCAAAAAGTGTCCTTGGTTTGCTGCTTGTGAAGTCCGTAACTGATGGTGAACAACTCCTTAGATTCACCTGAGAGAGAGACTCCAACGTTAAGAGAAATTCTATTTCTGCCTAGGTGCCCCCGGATTTGGGACGCGCCACAAACTTTTGGCGGTGCAATGGTCCCCACCTGAAAGGGCGAGGCTGGTGACGGCTGCGTGTGACGCAGCCGGAACCAGCCCATGAAAGCGACCGGCCCGGGATTGGTCTGCCGGGCGGGGGACGCGATGGAACCATTTTTTGCTGGACCCCGCCCCTTTAAAAGGGGCAGCGGAGCGACAAGACGGTCTTTCTGCACCGTTCGACGCTCCGTATTGCAACACATCGAGCTGCCCCATCGGGGGCCTAGAAAATGATCTTTTTGTCCCTATCGATTCCCCAGTCAAAAATGGATCAGGCTGGCAGGGGGGGATCACGTCTTATTGCACAGGGCGCAAGGGAATGCGTGCTGTCCTTTGAGCAACCTAGAGAAATTCCTGGCTCATAGACCTCGGGGGACCGGTGGTTCTCTCTTGATCCATGGGGATGGCACTCCTTTAACAAAGTTTCAATTCATCAGGGTGCTTAAGTTGGCCCTCAGAGTGGCGGGGAGGGACCCCATGGAGTTCGGTTCACATTCTTTCAGGATTGGGGCACCCATGGAGGCCACAGCAATGGGTCATTCAGGGCAGACAGCACGGGGAATTGGCAGGTGGTCTTTGGAATGTTACAAGCGCTATGTGAGGCTGAATATGCTTTAGGCTCTGATGTGTTACCAATAACGGTTTTCTTTTTCATCTTCTGCAGTTTTCATGTCCTGGGACGCAGGAAGGAAGCTTGCCAATGAGCTACAGATGACGGATTCCTATGCAGCCCAGGCCCACGGCTAGGGGCAGGAGAGAACTGAAGTAGTGGTTGTAGGTCAACCCTATGTGCAAAGATTGAAGCAATTTTTCTCTACAGGAAACTATAGGGCTCGAGCCCGCCAGGCAGGTTTCAACATTTCTTTCTTTCTTTCCACTGGCAAGGAGGACTGCGGCTGGGACAGTTAAGGAGCATGATGAGCCCCTGTTAGGTAAGGGGCGTAGGCCCCCTGGGGTAGTGGTAATACACTTGGGGGGCAACGACCTGGTACATCTGGGCAGGAGGGGTGTGCTAGAAGCGCTGATCACCGAGATTGGGTGGTTGGCCAGGAAGTGCCCGCAGTCAATTTTAGCTTGGTCCCACATGATCCCAAGGTAACAGTGGCGAGGGGATGAGTCTGTTTGGGCCCTGAATCATTCCGTCAAGTGAATCAATAAGAAAATGGATAGGTTGTCTAGATCCCCAAAGCTCCAGACCATTTTAACGGGTGCATTCGGGGAGAGAGGTTTTATTTGCAGGACGGCGCCCACCTTTTGAAGTTGCGAAACAAGTTCTTTCTGGAGAATTTGTTGCCATGGTTGACCTGCGGGAAAGGCAAAGCACGACTTTGTGTCGGGTTTGGGGGGGGCAGATAGTCAGGTAACTATGCTGGCCTGTGGCGGTACGGTCATGATTGGTTGGGCATTTACGGTCCTTAGAAGGCATCCCCATTGTTAATGGGGATAGCTGGGGGACAGCGGACTCTCATGGACCTCCCCCAGGGGCGCTTACGGCCAAATGGCTACAGGGTGTAGGGTTGGGAAGTGCATGCTTCCCAACCATATGGCCAATCCCTGCACGTGCGCATCAAGCTAGCATACCAGCGCAGCCACTGGGGGGTGGTGGTATTTTGAGGGCGTACGGGTGCCTGAAGTAACAAACCTTCAGGGCAGGCGGGCCTCCTGCGCAAGGTCACTCCGGGGTGGGGGGACCCTTACAGGTATTTGGACCAGTCCTGATCTTACGCGTAGGCTCAATGCAGGATACTCAGAAACAATTAATTTTAGTTATGGTTAGGAATGGCTATGTATTAGAGTCTTAGTTAAGGTTAGCCATCCACGCATATGTAACAAATTTTGTATGGACTGTTATGTTTTTTTTTTTGTGCATAATTTATAAAAATTGATAATTATTTTGATAATTTTGATAAATGTAAATAAAATACGGCCGGTGTTATTACAACCCCTAACCCAAAAAGGTTTTGTCAGTAATTTGTGTGTGGTGTATGCCTCAGGGGAGAGACCCCATGAGGAGATGGGTTCTTTTGAGGTGGGGACTCGGCCCTACCTGTCCATATGCCTAGGTGCCCCCGGACTTGGGACGCGCCGCACCTATGGTGGTGCGGTGGTCCCCACCAGAAAGGGCGGGGCTGGTGATGGCTGCGTGTGACAGGGCCGGAACCAGCCCCTGAAAGCGACCCGCCCCGGATTGGTCCGTCGGGCGCGGGGCCCGGAAGTAAATTGAGCACTTCCATGGCGCAAGGGAACCAGTTTTCGCTGGACCCCGCACCTTTAAAAGGGGTGGCTGAGCAACGAGACGGTCTTTCTGCACCACTCGCCGCTCCGCCTTGCAACACATCAAGCAGCCCCATCGGGGGCTAGAAAATAATATCTTTCTTTTTGTCCCGCCCACCATCCCCTGAGGCAGCAGATTGTTCTGGTTTTAAGAGTGTTTTTCTCTTTTTAGGTCTTCAGCTATCTGATTATTTTCAAGCTGCAATTTGAATATTGGGCTAGCATTTGCAATTCAGTGTAACAAATTCTTTTCTCCAACAGTGGTCCGCAATGTCATAATGTGTCGTATTTTGTACGATTGTATCCTTGGTCTGCGGTAAGGTCAGGATTGATGGGGCATTTACGGTCCTTATATGTCATCCCCATTGTTAATGGGGATAGGTGGGGGACAGCGGTCTCTCATGGACCACCCCCAGGGATGCTTACGGCCAATCGGCTACAGGGTGCGGGGGTGGGGAAGTGCACACTTCCAACAGGCCCTTACGGCCAATCCCGCACGGGCCAGTGAGCGCCAAGCTAGCAAACTAGTGCAGCCCCTGGGGGGGTGGTATTTTGGGGCCGTAGGGCGTGCCCAAAGTAGCTAACCTTCAGGACAGGCAGGCCTCCTGCGCAAGGTCACTCCGAGGTGGGGGGACCCTTACAGGTATTTGGACCAGTCACGATCTTACGCGTAGGCTCAATGCAGGATACGCAGGAACAATACATTTTAGTTATGGTTAGGAATGGCTATGTATTAGAGTCTTTGTTAAGGTTAGCCATCCACACACATGTAAATAATTGTGTATGCACTGTTATGGGGGGTTTCTGTGTATTTATAAAAATTAATAATTGTTGTAATAATTTTGATAAATATAAATAAAATACCGCCGGGGTTATTACGACCCCTATCCCAAAAAGGTTTTGTCAGTATTTGTGTGTGGTGTATGCCTCGGGGGAGAAACGGGACGGGAGATTCCATGGGGAGATGGGTTCTTTTGGGGTGGGGACTCGGCGCCACCTGACCATATTGACTTGTAGCATTAAAATAATGCTTGCGGCGGATCTCTGGCTATAAGGAGCGAAAAGGTTCAGGTTTTCTTTATGTAACCTTAATATAGGTAAAGTTTTTTTATCTTTAGAATGAAGTGGTAGCTGTACTGAGCAGTATTACTGTGTTCCAAGTGTCTGACCCACATCATCTCCTTGATTAAGCCATGGATTAAACTGCCTCGCTATCCTGTGAGCCACATGCTACAGAGGAGTACTTGTACTTGATAATCCAGTTTGGGATCCAGCAGTGGCAGTTGCCAGATACTGGAAGTGGTTGGACAGGCAAATGGGTGGGTGCATGTATCCAATTAACATTAACTTATTTGCCAACATGCATTACATTATCATTTTAAAGTAAAAATGTTTAAGTTTAAAATGGTAATGTAATGCATGTCGGCGATTTAGTGGACATTAAATAAAGTAAAAGTAAAATTAAACATTCACTTATCTTGCTGCACGTCCTTGCTCCGGTGTTCTTCTCTCATCTAGCGCGGGTCCCAGCAAACTCCCCTAACCAGTCCAGACGCTGCTCTCATGGTGTTAACCAGAATGAGAGAAGCACCAGGATTGGATAGAGTGGGCTCGCTCAGTGCTCCCAAGGGCGCTGGAGGCCTGTGCTTGCTCTCCACCCAGTTGTGTGCATGTCTGGCTGTCCGTCGTAAAACAGCCGGCCAAAGTTATGTGCGCACTTTAAACTTAAGTGCCCAGCTCACCATTCCTCCCTGCTGCTGCCACTCAGCAGCAATGGCCCGCCCCACCCTGACACTTGGCTCGGGATGGGGGTGGGTGAAAAATAAAATGGTAATAAATTAACTTTATTACCATTTTATTTTTCATCTCTGGGGCATTTGTATTTAGTGGGACGATGCTCCTCCGCCATAATGAAGGAGTTGCTTCTGGGGTTCAGTAGTACAGGGGCCCAGAATTACAGAGCTAAATGACTCCAGTTGTTACAGTTGAAACCCTTTTCTAGATCTCATATATGTACAGTTTCTATTTCTTGAAGCAAGAAAACGAAGTGTCTTTCATCTGTATTAGATGGGAGCCAATGCTCTCAACCACACATCAGTCAGACTGTATGTGGTTTTCCAATTCAAGCAGAATAAACTATATTTTACCTAGCATATGCTATAATTCTGTTTATTAATATGCAAGAAAAGTCCTCTAACTCTTACTTCAGCTCTTCTGGCGCTTGTCGAATGGGATGAAGTGCATGTAAAGAAATATTCAGCATTGGCTGTGCCTTTATTTTACAACAAAAGTATTTGACGTACCGGGGAATGGTGCCAACACCCCAGTGTGTGTTAATCACCCCTGTGAAAAAGCTTACAAACGCCTCCAGGCAGAAGGGGCCTTTTGTTGTTTGTCGGAGTCAGAGGAACACGCCAACGCCTGACTGGTTACTTTACCACTGGGATTTTAAAGCACCATGGCACCCCATTGCTCTATTTTAAGGACTTCCATATAGCATGAAAAAAGTCTAAAGAGATGTCCAGCAGTGATAGCAAAACTCAGGAAATGTGAGTTAAGACGATTTTGAACTGCATATAGCCTAATGCACGGGAATAGCCAGTGATAACATGCCACATGTGTGTGAAAAACTACACTGAAAGTTACAAGAGGCTCCTTCCCGCTCTAGGGAGTGGTTACCGGGCATACATGAGGGTAGTTGAGTAGTTTACCCCAGGAACTTAAATACAGCATGTTAAGTATCCAAAAAACGGACAGTTCGCTTCTGCTGAATTCCAAATTGTATGGAACACATGTGAAGAGCTGTCAGGCACTAGCTGTGCTTGTGTTTGACAACAAAAGCAATCTATGTAAGCAGAACGTTTGTTGTGAACTGCGCATGCCATGATGCACTGGAACGACTGGTGCACACAAGGAGCAGTGTTTGAACCTCCCCATTGACACTTGTTTAAAACTGGATTTTGAGTCACTTCTAAGCTCAACTACCCCTTTATGAAAGGAAAGCAAAGATGCAATTTACAAAAAGTAAAAATTAAATATATTGTTTTTGCCACGTCAATGTATGATAATAATTCAGTTCGTATTTTTTCTATGGAGACCACATCAGAGTGTTAATAAAACATGAAGATAAACTCATGCACTTTGTCTTTTTCTTTTTAATTGATCGCAAATATCTGCCCTTTACTTTAAGTCTTCCCTGATATCTCCTTGATGAGTTTAAAATATAAATAACAGACTAAGAGCCCATTGCTTATCAGAAACAGTCTCTGCATTCTTTAATATATGTCTAATTTCACAGCAGGAATGTATGTATTATGCAAATGATTACATGCACGCATTATAGTTTTAATGTAGACCTGTGTATAGTAAAGGTTGTGACGTTGCTTTCTTGACATCACTTCCTGTGATGACAGTGCACATTGCTCTTTTAATTAGTCCCCCTACTTATCTTTTAGGAGTAGTGGTCTGCACATAGGACAATGTAATTAGCCCATTCTAAAAAACATTAGCAAAGCCAACAGGTCTAAGCTACAAAAAGCTAATGCTTTTTTACAGTCACAGGCTTGTGCTTGTGTCAAGACACAAGCACACGCATGGCGGGCACTTTTGCAATGGGTTTCCGTTAAAGAAAACCCAGTCCAAGATGGCCATCGGTGGGTAGGCATATGATGAGATGAGTGCACGCAGGCACAGGTGGTCATGTTTAATTGAGCAATCATGGTGGACTTTGCAACTGCCAAACCCTCTTAAAATTTTATATATTTATATAGAGAGCGCCGCTGTCAGACCGCTTTGTTGTGGATGTTTATAAAAGTGGCAGCGCCCGGTCTGAAAAAGGATTTTAATTTCTAGGAGTTGGCAAGGAGATACTAATTCACTGCGCATGTACTTTACACTTCAAGACACAGACTTCAAAGGCGCCTGGCGAAACCCTGTGCTGGGATGACAATCTCACCAAGAAAATATGGTGAGTGTATATCATCTATATCCACACACCGATGCCGCCCGTAATTGAATGGGAGTAGGGCCCGGAAGGCAGCAACATGTTTATTTACATTAAAATCTGCCGAACTGGGAAATATGCTAATGGAACCTTTCAATGAAAACATAAAATTAACTGCCTTAAATTATCACCATGGTGCAGTTGAACTTCTCCGTTACAAGGTCTCACAGGTGTGCTACATCTAAAGAACTATATTTCCCACAATACCGCTCACCCTATATCAGGCATGGAATTGAAAGCAATTAAGAACGGCAACCACTTGAAGAAGACTAATGTCGAAACGCGTCGTGGTGGTTTTAAATGCTGTCCATTGAATAAAAGAGTGTCGGCACATGGAGCCTACAGGAGTGCAGCGTTGTATCCCTTTTGTGCATTTATTTTTCGGGGGTTCTTGGTCTTTACCCCCAATTCTGTCACCGGCAGTCAGAGCGCGCCGTTGTCAGATCACTTTATTGTTGATATACATATAATTCACTGAAAAAAAAAATCAAAGGTTACAGGGACGTAATAGTTAGTACATAGAATTTAAAAGACCTTGGAAGTTCACCGAAAAAACTCAAAGGTTACAGGGACGTTATAGTTAGGGTCAGATTTCACTTGTACAAAACCAGAGAAATTCAGTCATTATATTTAGTGAGCCAACTATAACTCTTCCCCCACAATGCACTGCTTATGACCTCACATATTACATCACTCATGACATGGTCAGTGACATCACTGATGACATCATCGGGTGACTGTGAGTGTTTTAAAAAGTTTGAGTGTTAAATTATATATCAAGGTGTATTGGTGAATCAGTGGGTGTAGGAGTGCCTGATTGGATGATTCAGTGGGTGCGTGACTAAATGTATAAGTGAGTGATTAGGTGTCTCAGTGAATGTACTGGTGAGTGACTGGTTGTGTCAATGTCTGTATGTGTCTGTCAGTTGGTGTCTAAGTGGCTGTATGGGTGCGAGAGTGGGTGTGTGATTTTCTGTATGAATGAGTGATTGGTTGTCTGAGTACCTCTATGGGTGTCTGAGAGGGTGGGTGATGAGTGAATGGGCGAGTCAGTTGCTGTATGGGTTAGTGAGTGCATGTGTGTGGGGCTGTATGGATGTGTGTGTGCATGGCTGTGTCAGTGAGTGAGCGTATGTGTCAGTGGTATATGGGTGAGTAACTAGGTATGTGAAAAGCAGCATAGGTGAGTGATGAGGTATATGAGTGACTGTATGGGTGAGTGAGTGAATGTGAGAGTGGCTGTATGGGTGAGTGGGTACTTGTGTGACTATATAGGTGAGTGAGTATACATTAGTATCTGTATGAGTAAGTGTGTGTGTAACTGTATGGGTGAGTAAGTGACTGTGTGAGTAGTTCTATGGGTGACTGACTTAGTGTGTGAGTGGCTGTATGGGTGAGTGAATGAGTGGGTGTGTTGGTAGATCTATGAATCAGTGAGTGGGTGTGGTGTAAGTACTGGTATGGGTCTGTGAATGGGTTTGTGAATGGTTGCGTGGGTGTATGAAAGGTTTTATGGGGTATGAGTGGGTTCGTTCGTGATTCTGTGGATGATATCATCAGTGATGTCATTCGAGATGTCATCAGTGATGTCACTGACCATGTATTGAGTGATGTAATATGTTCAGTCGTAAGCAGTGCATTGCGGGGGCGCGAGTTGTAGTTAGCTCACTAACTATAACGGCTGAATTTCTCCGGTTTTGTACGAGTGAAATCTGACCCTACCTATAACATCCCTGTAACCTTTGTTTTTTTCTGTGAATTTCGTAGGTTTTTTAAATGCTAATTCCTAACTATAACGTTCCTGTAACCTTTGGTTTTTTCAGTGAATTTCTATGGTTTTTTTTAACTAAAAGTTGCGTTTGCAGAGTGGTGGGCAAAGGGGGCTGGGCCTCCGCCCAACCCTCAGGAATCCCGCTGTGTAAGACTTACAGGAGGTACCAGGAGGGCTTCTTGGCCCCCAATGTCCCTCAGGAGTAAAGTGGACTTCATGCCCCAACCAGTAGTGCACCACAAGCCGCGTTTACAGAGTGGTGGAGAAAGGGGGTGTGGCCTTCAAAGACCTCTTAGAAATCCCACTGTGTGGAGATAACAGGAGGGGTAGTTGGCCTCCAAAGACATCCTTGGGGGCCAACTACCCCTCCGGTTACCTCCTTGTAAGTCCCAAACAGCGAGATTGCTGAGACCTGCTAGGAGGCCACGCCCCCTTTCTCTAACACTCTGCAAACGCGCCTCCTGGCGCACTACTAGTAGGGGTATGAAGCCCACTTGGCTATTGAGTGTCCTTGGGAGGGCCAACTAGCCCTCCTGTTACCTCCAGTAAGACCACATAGGTAGATTGCTGAGAGGTCAGAGGCCACACCCCCTTTGTTCATCACTCTGCAAACATGCCTCCTGATGCACTACTCGTTGGGGGGAAAAGTCCACTTTAGTCCTGAGGCCCTTAGGAGTTAGGCCCTTAGGAGTTAAGGGGACCTCACTCCCCCCACCAGCAGTACGCTGAGAAGAGCATTTGCGGAGTGGTGGAGAAAGGGGGAGTGGCCACCTTTCAGCAATCCCGCTGTGTGGGGCTTACTGGAGGTAACAGGAGGTCTTGTTGGCACCCTAAGGAACTCAAGGGGACTTCATCCCACAACCAGGACCGCGCCAGGAGGCACCTTTGCAAAGTAGTGGAGAAAGGGGGCTGGGCCTTCGGCGCGTTGGTGGCTTTTATTTCTTTTGAATTATTTTTTAGGAAGTGGGGCCATGTGGCCTCCTTTCCCTGGACCATTTTGGGCTCTGGGGACCCCATCCCCTGGAGCCTTACCCTAGTTCAATTTTTAAATTAAAAAAACAAGAGGGGGGCTGCGTGCCCCCCCTCCCAGGCAGATTTTCCCCCGGCGCCTGCCCTTTTTTATTATTATTTGTTTTTTTAAAAAGGGGGGCTGCATGGCCCCTCTCCCGGGCAGATTTTGACCCCAGGGACCCCATGCCCCTGGGCCCGGCCTGTAGTGTGGGTACCCTGGTCCCAACCCAGGGCACTCACATTTTTGATGTTGGGGACTGTGTGGGGGAGCCTCAAGGCCCCAGCGGCCCTTGCCAGCTTCCCGCATCCTGTGGGAGCCGGCATTTCTTTGGGATCCAGGAAGCTGCTGACAGCCCCCTTGTATTTCTCTTGCCTTCAGCCCCAGGGAGGTGGCGATTCCCCATTATTCTTTTCAAATGCACCTGGGGGCCTAACTTAAACAAAGCGCTTTGTTTTTTTTCATTTTCAGCGGGAGTCGCGGATCCAACGCGACTACCACCAACATTTTTTTTAATTAAATGCTTTTTTGGCCCAAGGGAGTCCCTGTGGGACCCCCCCCGCCCCCAGAGGCCTAGGGTGTCAGGGTGTTTCTACCCTGCCCCCTTTTCTTTTTTTAAAATCTTTTTTCTTGTGACTCAGTTGAACCGAGTCACAAGATGAATGCCAACACTTCCTGGTTTGAAGTATTGGCAGCCTATCAGATACCATATCGAGATCGGGAGGGGTCGCGGATCCACCGCGTCCCTATATATACAACTGGAAATTTCTTAAAATTGCTCAGCAACTACCAAACAGGTTTACACCATTAAACTAAAAGAGTGCTTTCTGGACTAAGATCTAACTTTCCGTCAAATTTGGTGTAATTCCATTCAGCAGTTCGAGCTGTAGCCGTGTCTAAAGTTTCCTATGGAAATTAACATGCAGAAAACGCATTTTGGGACCCCCCTTTTTCTCGGCCCCCACTTGACGGCCCACCACGACATTTGCAAGACAGCAGCTGAAGTGAGTGGCGTATTAGTCTTGAAATTTTTGCGAGGATTCGTCAAGGGGCCCCAAAGTTATTGGGAAAACAAAAAATGCTTTTCCTATGGAAACTAGGTCCTAACTATAACTACCTACTGGCAACCGCCAGTAGGTAATATATATATATATTCTCTGAAAAAACAGAGGTTAATGTAACGTTAGAGTTAGGGGAATATGAAAGAAAACACAGACATTCACCCTTTATAGCTAGCAGAGCCAACTATAACTTGAGCCCCTGCCATGCACTGCTTATGACCTCACATATTACATTACTCATGGCATGTTCTATGACATTATGCATGACATCAATGATGTAATTGGGGATGTCATATGTGAAAAACCATATAGGAAACATGGTGAGCAGTGGACTGTCTAAATGCAATAAACAATTATGTAACCACCCAAAAATTGTTTGATGTCATAAACACATATTTTATTTATTTTTTTTAAATTTTATTCATTCATCATTTGTTAATATAAAAATTCTTTCTTATTTGTTTATTTCTTTTTTCTTATATTTTCCTTATATATTATAAAAAGACAAAATGCAATGATATATGCATAACATTAAAACAAATAATGTTCTGTTCATTTCTGACCTATTCTCTCAAGTATACTGGTTTATCTAATAATGCTAATCTCATGAATTTGCAATTAATTTCGAGAATGCATAAATACAATCAAAAGACAATCGTATGTCATGGCTAAGGGTGTGATCCTACGCGCGTTTCGGCTTTATGCCTTCATCAGGTAGCCATGTATAATGTAAACCTAGAAAAATAGTAACAGAACAATTTTTAGTAAAAGAAATGTTGAGCGGTTACATAGCATCAGTCCTATTCCAATGTTCAATCAATAAATTTATTAATTCTTTTGACATGATTGCGTTGTCACAGGCAAAAAAGCAGATGTCTAGTTTTTTAAAAGAAAGAAAGCAGAAGATACAGAAAACAATGCCTAATAAAAAATCCAATGATCATTGAATATTTATTAGGAAAATGCCAAAAGGTGGTTGTAAAAAGTAAAGTAAACTTATCACCCATGCACACATGTATTAGCACCTATCGTGACTATATTCTGGTGTCTATCTAAAATCAAGAATGTGAAGCGAACCTTTACCTTAATTGAGGTATATAGATTCACTGATGTTGAAACTGTTCATTATTTTTAGTTTAGTATGGCTTAGCAGTTCCAATACCGAATCTTCAGAGGTAGCTTAATGATGAAAAGCCATAGAAAAATTAGGAAAGGGAAAGCTATTATATACAATGATTCCTATTTTTTAAAACTAATAAAGTCAGACAAGCAACGGACTTACCGGTGGAAATGTAAGATGGCTAGATGATATCTCTTGATAATTTAAAATGGAGTTCCTATAAGAGAATATGTGAAAAGTTCCTTAGAACACATTCCTAAATGTGTATTTTTATGTTGCATATTTAGTGCAACAATGTTGATTTAACAATATCTGGTTCACACATATTTTCGTCCCAATAGTCTCTAATGGTTTTTTTAAAAAGGGAGGGTTGTAAAGCCACATCTTAATGAGAAGGCCTATTTAATAACGCACTAATAGTATTTATATTTCTAACCAATGCGCATTGTTAGCATAGCGCAATTTATACACGAGAAGGTATTATTTAGAAAAAGTTAATTAAACAGCTTGAATCACAGTACCATGGGGAAGAGAACTAGAGTTGAAAGTTTGTTGCTCTTACCCATAAAAACGACGACATGCGAGTAGCTGTGGGTCTCTCACACATACCCTATGGGTATCGACCATCCGTCAAGGTCTTCAAATCGTGAGAGAGCATTCCATATGAGCTCCGTCAATCGTCCGGTTTACGCCAGCTAATTTGCGCAGCACAACGTGGCCGTAGCATTGGCGGCTGAAGACTGTTCGAATATTGAATGCGCCAAAAAGATACTAGTTTAAAAAGGGTGTACTACGCATGCCCGTACGCGAAGTGCCTATTGGGTAATATCAGATGCTCTGATATACTGGGAATGAGTCGGGCAAACATGAGCGCCATATTGGTCGAATGCAACTCACAGTGCATTGACCATGATGAACCCAGTTTCCATGCTCCCCTGCATACATAATCAACCGTATCCCATTGAACAAAGATGCGCTACGCATGTCAGTGCACTAAAGTGCCTATTTGATAATAACCAATATTCTAGTATGCTAGTCATATATTCACGGGCGCCATGTTGGTAGAGTATTGCTGAGGCTGCAATGTCAGTAATTAACCTAGTCTTTTATTTACTATAATAAATACCGCATCTGCGTCTCGCTATGATGTAAGTGACTACTCTACATCACAAACGGTTTCCTACACAGGAAATATGGATATTGGACTGTATCTGCATCTGAGGTGAATTATTAAATAAAGCCAATTCGTTAAATAATGATAAAACTGAAATTAGTGCATCATAGATGTAATTCAAAATGGGCTAGATATTATATATATGCATTTATAGGGTAGAGGCTAATAGAGAAATACCAAGATTCATATGTGGTACCAGATAATGTACCCAACTTGCAGATTGTGTACAGATGTTGAATTTATCCATTATTACATTTTATGGCTTGATTCCAGGGAATTTCACTGTTCAAGCCTCTTTTGTATGTATCCAAAGTAAAAATCCAAAAGACTTCCCTGCATTTTCGTATTTCTGTGCTGGAGGGGCCTTTAATGTGGATTTTTTCCAGGATAAGCCATTTGATATCCTCAGTTGTATGATGGGCATCTAAATAATGTTGGACTAATGGTGCATTCGTCTTTCTGGTCCTAATGGCGGACCTATGTTCAGTAAGACGTGTTGTCATTGATCGTGAGGTTTCCCCACATATCCCTGTTCACAAGGACATAGGATTAAATAAACTATGTTAGTTGTTTTACAGTTTGTTAGGGATTTAAGGGAAAAGTTCGTGCCATTTACTGAATGATTTTTGGTTTCTATGGCAAATTGGCATGCCACACATGACATGCATTTATAATTACCCAATGGAGGTACTATTCCACATAGAGTTGTTTGTGTAAGTTCTTTAACAGGGTTGGTCATGCGAGAGCGCACTATCAAATCCTTTAGATTTTTATTCTTGCGATGAGCAAAAATAGGTTTTGGGATTGACATAGTCCTATCTCTAGTTGCATTTAGAATATGCCAATTTGAATTCACAATATGGCGAATCTTTTCATTTATGGTGGAATGGCGTGTGATAAACACCAATCGGTCGTTCTTTTTGGGTTCTTTTGGTGTCAACAGATGTTGTCTATCATAATATCGTGCTCTTTTATAAGAGTCACGTACTAATCTGTTAGGGTAGCCTCTGGTTATAAATTTGATTTTCATCTCGATGGCTTGTGTATCATAGTCTATTAAATTTGTACAGTTCCTGCGTAATCGCAGGAACTGCCCAAACGGTATACTGGTTTTTTGTGTTTTGGGGTGATAGCTATTAAAATGTAGCAACGTATTCCGTGCAGTTGGCTTAATATACAAGTCCACCTCCAGTTGTTGTCCATTTGATTTGATCATGATGTCTAAGAATTCTACATTGCTATTACTAGAATTTGTTGTGAAAAGAATGTTACTATCACAGAGATTTAGCCATGTAGTGAACTCATTGAGTTCATCAGAGCTAGCTGTCCAGACAAAAAAGATGTCATCTATATATCTGGACCAGTAACTGATGGACTCACTGAAAGGGGCTATCTCATTATATACATATTTGAATTCAAAATGGGCCATATAAATGTTAGCTACTGTGGGGGCGCAAGAAGCGCCCATACTAACACCTTTGGTCTGCTTGTACATGGATCCATTAAACTCAAAAGTGTTTTCATGCAAAACAATGGTAAGACATGCTATGACAAAGTTCTTGGGACAGTCAATCTTAAAAAATTCAATAAACCAAAGAGCCGACTCCAAAGCACCAGGTAGAGGGATATTACTATACAATGCCTCTATGTCCATTGTTACCATGACTTGTGTCGTTTCATTAAATGTAAGATGTTCTATTTTATTAATGATATCTGTGGTATCTCTTATATATGATTGAATCTTGGGGACATGAGGCCTTAAAATCGCACCCACATATTTAGAAAGAGGCTCTGTAACTGACCCAATAGTGGTTACTATGGGTCTATAAGGGGGATTTGTACTATGTTTGTGAATTTTTGGAACCCCATACATTGATGCCATTCTGGGTTTATTTACATTTAAAAACTGCCATTCTTTTTCACATATGCAGTTCTCTTCAAGGGCTTTGGTGGTAGTTTCCAAAATTAGCTTAGAGACCTTCTTAGTAGGGTCTATTCTAATGGGCATGTAATGTTCAGTGTTGGAAAGCATTTCTCTCATATTTGCAACATATTGACTGGTTTCCATAAGAACAATGCCTCCACCTTTATCGCAACCTTTGACTGATGTTCTGATTTTGAATGAGGTTACGTAAAGCTGTATGCTCCTCTAAAGTTAGGTTATATGTTGGCCTAGGGATGTATTTGAGGGCAGCTTTCATTTTATTGAACACCACATGTTCAAAGATTGCTATTTCTGGTCCCACTTGTTCTAATGTGGGAAGGAAGGTAGATGGAGGTGAGAGGCCTGATCTATTTTCCATATGTTGTATGTAGTCTTTTTGTCCTTCAAAGAAAACATGGAGTCTTATTTTACGAAAAAAGGTTATTAGATCTTGAAAGATCTCAAATCTATTGGTCCCAGTATGTGGGACAAAAGATAGACCTTTTGTGAGGAGTGATTCAGTATACAAATCAGTAGTCTGATTACTGAGATTGAAAATCGGTATCTCATTTATTCGCGCCAATACTGGCCATGTCTTGTTACCAAGTATTGGTTGTCGTCCTGATAATGGTTCTGACCTTGTTGATAATTCTGAGGTGGTTGGTAATTCTGAGGTGGTTGGTAATTCCCTCGAGATCTCGGTTGGTATCTAGTCCGCCATCTGGTCTTTTGTGTACCACGCCTGGCTAAAAAAGGAGGACGATCTCCTCTACTTCTACCTGATATATTTCTGCCTGGCTCTTGATGTTGATACTGATTATATCCTTCCCCCTCGGAGTCTGATGTATCAGAAAATGTAGTCACTTTTTTGGGGAATCTATTATATGTGAACTGATATTGATCTTCTTGTATAGGTTCTTGTTGGTAGAAATTGTCCGCCAGGTAAGGATATGTTTTTTCTTGACTAGCATACCTCACATCTTTCTTCAATTTTTCTGTTTTCCTTTTTAGTAAGTATTCATTATATGAGGCACGTTCTGTTTCAACTTCATCTAATTTCTTTTTAGCCTCTTCTACCGCTTGGCTGCTCTTAATTTTTGCCTCTAACTCCTGCATTTCGTCCAACAAAGTTTGGACCAACTCCTTGGCTGTCTCGATTATTAAGATCATTAAATCTCGAGAGCATCTGTTGGCAATAAATGACCAACGTTCAAGAAATTTGCAAATTTGTACAAATAGCCCAGGGATATTCTTCACTCTTAATCCTTGAGGAATTACCCCTGCCTTGAGATACTCAAGCATAAAATGCCCGTGCAGTTCAATTCTTTTTATTTTTTTCTTTAAGGCCGTAAGTTTATATATTTCTTCATTGCCTGACATTAGTAGAGTTCGATAAATTCCCTCCTCGAGATGCTTCCCCTATCAATGAAGCAAAATCTTCATCGGTGAAGCCAAATGTCTGTAATTTATCCATGATGAAACCTGACACCAAAATTATGTAACAAAAAAGAAGAAAAACTTAACTTAATCTAAGTAACATATAACGTGAAAGAGACACTCAATTATGATATCGTGAATAAAGATAAAAGAATTAAGAGTTAAAGAAATAGCTACTATAGTAGAGAGAATATACTAAAAAGGTAGAAATAAAGATACTCTGCCTGTGACAAACTAGACAAAACCAACTAATATACAATGATACAACAACAACAAAAATAACCCCGCACAGACAGGCTCTGGAGAAATCAATAAGTACAAAAAAGGGGTACCCCTAATAACGTCTCCTATATCAGGGTCTGCATAACATATGTGAATAACATATGTGTAATTGGGGATGTCATCAGTGATGACATCATCCAAGCGTCTTTTGTACTCATTGCTCAATAAATGGGTATAGCGTTAGAGCTATGAAAGTAAGTGCAAAATAGCACAGATTAATATGAAGCATCGTTACTGCTATCATGCATACAACCCCCATATGTAAAGTAAGCTTGTGTTTTGTGAAACATTGACCTTATACCATACACTTCATTGGTAGCCGAGTTCATGTGGACTATGAACCACAGACGAAAGGGTAACATATCCTGCACACAGTGTTCAATCTAAATGCAACTGTTCAGGGAAAACCAAGGTTCTGCAGATACTGAAGCCCTGCTACGTAAGTAATGCCCTACTACGGACAGGCTTTACCTGTATCAAAACTCTGACAGTAACTTAACCTACATTGAGAAATGGAGTGGATATAAGTAGAAAAGTGGGTACTGTTCAAACCCCCCCTCACCCCCCAAGGATATTGCGGCATGAATTAGCAAATTTTGCAGCAAATTTATGGAAATTTAGCGGCACAAATATGAGAAATTTGCAGCATATTATTTTGCAATTTTTTGAACACCAAACACAGAGATCTTTTTTTTAATGAGGTCTTTTACAACACGAAAGTTAACACCAAAACACTTGGTACACTATTTATGGTGCCAGGTTCATCTACTGTGTGGATCACGCAGTATTTATGTTCATATTACTTTCAGCTTGAGCACTGTGCCATCGTTACTTATAGATTTCTATAAATTTCTTGGGACAATACGATTGTAATTCTTTCCAAAGGGAAGCTGTTAGAAGGTGGTTCTGACACTATGGGCCGCCCGGATTTTTCACTTTTTGAGCACCTAATTGTTGAGCTTTTACTGTGGGAGAGCCTCGTAAATTGGGACTCATCCACAGTGAACTGAAGATGGAAGAGACTGCATGTGGATTTTTACTGGTGTCCCCCTAGCTTGACTAGGCCGCTGCGTAGCAGCTGGAGTAAGGGGCACCGGGCTGGTTACATGCAGACACCTGTGTACATGCGTGTGCACACGTGTAGAGGCTGCGCAGGGGAGATTCTTGGCGTGCGCAGTCCGGGAGCAGCTACGAATTGAATGGTGTGGCAGGACTTATGCAGAATTGGGTGGTGACACGGAATAGGCCTTATACACTAGGAAGGAACATGCCAGGGAAAGTCAGTGTGCTTTACTGTGTTTTTCACTTCATTATTCCCCTAGGGGGATGTGGAGCCCATGTGCTAGATCAACTTCCGTAAGGCCTACAGATTCCAGACACGCACTAAAGTCCACGGTAGCGGATGTGAAAAGGAGTATTCTGCAGAGTCCTAAGTCATATTTGTACTGCTTTTGGGTCATCCAGGAATGTCATATTTCTCTGAGTTCCTGGCTGGGGTCTGGCCCTGGCAGGTTAGATTAATGACCCTTCTTCCCAGACCAAAGATCTTCCCTCCAAGGAGAGGAGATAGGTGGAGCTACAGGCTAATCCATCAGCAGCTGTCGCTGGGTGCCAGGCACCAAGCTGAACCAAGGTGAAGGCAGCCCTGGGGAAAGGGTCTTGTTTCAGAGACCATGTGGCCAGAGACCCTGGACGACGCCATTTTGAACAAGCCCAGAGGCTGGACAAGGAGGAGGGAGCAGGGGCAGGGAAGTGATGTGTCGCTGTTTGATAGGACAAGCAGAGACTTCCTGCCAGCCCCCTACTCAACTTTTAAAAAGTGCTTGCACAGGAAGAGAAGCTCTCTCTGGGGTGTGGTCGGCGGAGGCTGAAGGTGCTGGAGCCTAGCGCAATGGGCAGTTGGAAGGAGGAACCCCCTGACTGTCCCCCAGGGCCCTACCAGCACCAGAAGAAAAGCCCAGGACCAGCGCGCAGAAGCAGAGGCCTCTGCGCAGGGAGAAGAGAGGCCAAGGAGGAGAGACAGGCGAAAGGCTGGTGCAGGGAGCCAGTGAAGACAGCTCCCTGCCGGATCCCCCCTCTCAGAGACCCCGAGGGCGAAGGAGAGTGCTCCCAGTGGCTGGGGGCCGCCGCCAGGAGCAAGAAGACGCGAAAATGGGGCAGATCGGACCCCCAGGGGCTGAGATATGGCCCCCGGAAGGTGAGCGACCTTTGACCCCTAAGAAGACCGACGACGAAGCACGTGGGGCTCCGCCGCCGGTCCATGAGATGCCCCCGGGTGGGTCAGGTCCCGGGGGCTGCCCCCAACAAGTAGGGAAGCCGGGGAGCGCCGTCGTGCCCCCCGTGAAGGTGCCCAGCTGGGGGGCCAGGAGCCCACCGTGGCCCCCACCGAAGTAAAGCCGGGGCCGCCATCGCGCCCCCCCGTGAAGAGGAGGAAGGCGGGGGAGCCAGGAGCCCACCCTGGCCCCCGCGAGCGAGTGAAGACGGGGAGCGCCGTCGCGCTCCCCGTGAAGAGGAGGAGGCGGGGAGCGCCGTCGCGCCCCCGCAAAGTGGTCTCGAGGGGCTTGGGACCCCATCCCCGGGCCCCGAAGCAAAGTCGGGGAGCGCCGTCGCGCTCCCCGTGAAGATGAAGAGGGGCCCGAGAACCCATCCCCGGGCCCCGAAGTGCAGGCTGGCGAGGGGGGAGTGCCGTCGCACTCCCCCGGGGACCGGAGGAGCCGGAGAGGTCCTGCACGTCTGCCCGCCGAGCGGGCAGACCAGAACTGAGTTGCCGGCTCCCGCAGCAGCACGCGGAGGTGCTGGCCGGGCGGGGAGCCGGCGGGGGCAGCCGGGGGTGGGCTTCCCGGGCTGCCCTCCAACCAAGGAGCATGCGGGGGTCCCGGGTGGGACCGGGGCCCCCCCCACAAGAGGACCAGAAGCGGTGCGTGGGGTCCCGGGTGGGACCGGGACCCCGGAAGAGAAAGGAGGGGCCCAGGTGGGATCGGGCCCCTGAAAACTTGGCAAGGCGGCCGGGGGTGGGCTCCCCGCGCCGTAGGACGTACCTGGGGGTCCGGGTGGGACCGGGCCCCCCACCAAGCCAGGAAGAGGCGGCGAAGCCGCAGTGCGATTGCGGCTCCCTCAGAAGCAGCGGGGGAGCCGCTACTATAATATGCAGTGATCCCACAATGCCTTGCAGGCCAGGATCGGCCTGCAAGGACAAAACAGCGTTTTCTCCGCGTGTGGTGGCCCCAGGAGGACGGGGTCACCACCCTACATGGGTAAAGGTGCTGGGGGAGCTGCTGGAGGAGCGCAGTCTCCCCCCAGCACGAAGAGAAAAGTCCCACCCTAAGTGTCTTGGGGACTTAAACCGAATAACCCCTCAAGGGCTCAGCGTGCTTTTAACACCTTCTAGGCTGGAACTTTTGTTCTACAGCTGAGGGTGTATTTGGAGGTGCTTCATGGAGTGAAGGGCTGAGTTGGGGATGTCTGGAGAAGGGCATCCCCTAGAGGTGAAGAGGTGTAATTGCACCGGAACTGCATTTACTAATGGTTATTCCTTTTTAGAGAGACTGAAGGTCACATATGTAATGTGAAGTACCTGTGTAGGGTGACATCATAAGCAAAGTGGGTTATGTTGCCAGACATTCCTGCTAGGGTGTCTGGCTGTATATGCGTAATCCTGTGATTTCATCTGTGATGCCTTTAGGGGCTGTAATTGCAACGCATTCTAATGTCCAACAAAGGTGATGAGTACTGTCATTCCAAAGTGGTGCTAAAACATGTATTCTTGCTGCTGCGCATAAGTGAGGAACAACCCAGACTGTTAGCCCTGAAGATGTAGGGGTGCATACTGTATGGTCAATATAGGATGCTCAGTCAGAGTTATGTGTCACTAGGGCAGGTGAACCCATTTTTTTTAATGCTTGTTGAGGTAACGGGGTGGGGCGCCACTGGCATGAGGCCAGTGCGCAGGGCCCGCGCTCCAGGCTACGATAAACTACTGCATTAGGGGGCAAGATGATGTGCACACAGAAGAGCTGTGGTACTAGACCTCACCCCCTGCGGGAGGGGTGGAGATGGTATGCAACGTCACAAAGTAATTCCAACAGCTTATGTATATTTGTAAATTGGTGCATAGTATTGAGTAGTGTGTGTGTTTAATAAATGTACTCTTACTTTTATAAAGCAAAGTACAGACTGGACAATCAATTATTGAGTGTTATTTTCGCGCACCTGCAAATGGCGATTACTAACCCACACCACCTCCCTTGAGTAAAGCCTCAGACTGCTCTGCAACGCTACCCTCTGAGAGTCAGGCGCTACAATTGGGTGTTTGGTTCCCAGTGAAGGACAAATGTAGTCATGTTATTTGTGCAGGCCTCACAGATACTGCCTCGTTTTCCAACAGAAGCCCTATGTATATTTTGCTGATTTACAATTCAGTCAATTTGTTTTGGGTCAAGGGCTACATATATGGCATAAACATGTTAATGAATAATGCCCACGGTACCTGTATGCTTATCTACTTAGGTTTTAATCTTGGCCATGTATGTGCAATTCTTCTAAGCAGTCCAAATCTAGCCCAGTATATTGCTGCCGATTATAATACAATAACATTAAGCCCGGATGGATTGTTCTGAGAGGGACTGTCGTCTGGCTGACACAATTTTGTAAATGCTTTTGCTCCTTTCAGCATCTGCAGGACTGATCACACAACCGTTGTACACAGCTACAAGCTGTGAAAGGACTGGAATGCGGTCAGCTATCCCACGCCAAAAGAGGTCCATGTCGATCACCCCTGAATCTGATGCCTGCACTGCTTCTGTGCCTACATGTTCAAAGAAGAGGCGAAGCTCCTGATCAGGAACTTCGCTCCAACCAGGGATGGATGAATATGCACTTTTGTCCTTGGGTAGGATGCAGAGTCATGCAGGATTGAAAAGGCGCACTTGTTTCAAGAAGCCAATGCCTGGTTGGGCCTCCCCCATGTACTTGCCCATCCTTTCAAGAGAATTTTCAAATGCGTTATTAAGCTAGGCTATCTTTTTTTTCATGTGCCAGAGTTAATTTATTCCTGCAGTGGTCTCTAGAAATGGTTGCAGTGATTCCACAGTGAGGACTGAATTGTTTGTGAGGTTTATGTGGAAATCCTCTAGATAATCATACACCTTCATTGTCACTGGTGTCTAACTCTGGAATAAGTCCATCAGATTTAAAATATTTTGGCATTTTTCTGTCACAATGTCCATTTGAAGTTTAATACAGTTTTTTTGGTCACTATTCAGAATCCTTTGCAGATTTTCAAAGGAATCTGGGGGAGACTTGCTGAGTTGCATCTCAGACTCAACAAACCCAGCATAGGCATCAAAGTCCTTGCAGTGGTACTGGACAGCAGCAAACCAAGAATTCCAGCGGGTAGGGTCAGGTGCCATCCGTGGTTTCATCCCATTGTTCTCAGCAAGGAGGTACAGGCACCTTCACTTTCTGCTACCGGCCATGTAAAAGATTCACAAGAATTATAGAAGGAAAGCATTTAGCTCCACAAAAGGCTTCCTAAACCACTCTCCTACAAGGTTCATGATGTGTGCCAAGCAGATAATAAGTATGGAGTTTGTTTAAGATTTCTCAATTTGTATAAAGATTTCTCAACACAGTGTTGTATGCCTTGAGCATGTATGCAGCATTGTCTGTATTAAATGAAATGACGTTCTGAAGGGCTATGTTGTACTCTGTGAGCACCCTCACAACTGCTTGCGCTACAGTCCCATTGTTGCACTGTGAGAGGAACATTGTGTCTGCTAAGTGGGTGTGAATTTGACGCCCGCCCTGTGCAGAGACTACTGCAAATAAAACATTCAACACACATCGCCCTTCAACATCAGGTGTTTCATCAAATATCTTACTGATCTTCTGATCTTGCAATTGTTCTTTCAGATTGTTCTTGGCTCCTACATATCTCTCTGGGGGATAACATTCTTGAAGCGGACGATTTCCAAGTATCGCTCCACCATTCTGTACTCACTTGTGGAGAAACTTGCACAACACAGGGTGGTCAGTTTTGCTCAGCAGAATGTTCAGCGCTGTGAAGACATTGACCCACTCACTTATTTCCTGGTTTGAGGCAGCTGTACTCTTTGTGAAAAGTGAGTTCACAGTCATCTGACTGGCACGTTTCGGTGAAGAGTGAAGGTCTGGAGCATCTGTACAGCGCTTCAAGTGTTTCTGGGACCACACATGCATATCCACTGTGCGTTTACAGATGTGGTCCACCACCACATTGCACACACCACAAAATAGCACTCCACCATCAGCATGCATCACGTCACTGTACTCTCTGGCCGGATTTGCTGCTGTTATCTAGATAGGTAAAGGTGATCGGTGCTTCACATCCTTCACAGGCTGCATAAACCTCTCCATCCTGCTTTTTGTGTTGGTGGATTGTTGCTCCCTTGGAATCCAAAAGATCTTTGGGGGTTGTGGCGCAGTCATGTAACTCACCTGCAAATATATTTAGTGTTACTGGATGTGTTCCAAAGGATAAAAAAAGGCATCGCAATTGTTGAATGGAAAGTTAAGAAAATGGAGAGAAGCAGTGATTAAAAATGCACTTAACTCTGAAGCATTTGTAAATGACAATAAATGAAAAACTTGTTGAAACAAAACTACAATGGAAAATGGCACTCGCCAAATGGAGTTGAGAAAACAGTGTTAAAACTGCATGGTCAGTTGCAAAGTAAGGGAACGGGAAACCTTTTGAAGCAAAGTTGCATACATGGAGTGTAAATACATACAGGAAGGCAGAAGTTCTTTGTAGTGAAATGACACACCTGTTGGTTCCTTTAGTCAAGTCTGAGTGGTCTTTATGGGGGTGTGGTACAGTCACTGGACTGGCCTGAAAATATATTTGGTGTTATTTGATGCATTCCGAACGGAAAAAAAGGCATTACAATTGTTACACAGAAAGTTTAGAAAATTTGGGGAAGCAGCAATTAAAAAATGCACTAGCACTTAACTCTGAAGCACATGCAAATCAAGGAGAAAAAAGGAAAACTCGTTGAAATAACCACAATGGAAAACGGCAGCCCTCAAATGGAGTTCAGCACACACAGCGTGAGCATGGTTAGTTGCAAAGAAAGGAAAACATGAAACCTTTTGAAACGAATTTGCATACCTTTGCAGTGCAATTGCACTTTTGTTTGGTCCCTTTATGCAGGTTTGAGTCGTCTGTGGAGGACGGTGGGGGAGAGAGGTGTGTTGGGCCACATAAAAGCATAAGGCAAACATTATTTCAAAAAACAACTGAGCCTGCTCTAAAGTACCTGCCAATAAAAAATAACATGACAAAGGCAACGGAACCACAATGAAAACACTTTACATTTTTTCAAATTAATTTGCATGGATGGTACAAAATGGACAAAAAGGGCAGGATGACCTACCTGCAAAGAAAGGGAAACCTAAACCATCCAAAATAAATTTGTACAAGCATACTTTGAACACAGGAGCAGAGAAACCAAGCTTTTGCACTCAGGGGGGGGGGGAAATATGAACTAGCAACAGTGCTTAACCCCTTCGCTGCTAGGCCTTTTACCCCCCTGTGCTAAGCCTTTTTTTGGCTATTTGGGGGTAGTTCGCGCTTAGGCCCCTGTAACATTTTGACCACATAAGGTATCCACGCAAAATTTGCGTCCTTTTCGATCCAACATCATGGGGATTCTAAAGGTACCCAGAGTTTGTGGATTCCCCTGGAGGGGACCCAGAAATTAGCCAAAATACAGCTAAGTTTTGGTTTTTGGGGAAAAATGGGAAAAAAGTGCTGCAAATGAAAGCGTCTGGTTTTTTCCTTGCAAATGTTATCAACAAAGGGTTTGTGGGGCTGAAATCACCATTTTCCCAGCTTTCAGGGACTGACAGACTTTTGTCATAAAACAAAAAAAATTTACACAGTTTTGGCATTCTACTGGGACATAGCCTATTTTCTATTTTTTGTGCTTTCAACCTTCTTCAAGTTAATGGTAGAAATGGGTAACAAAACAATAATGTATCCTGGAAAGCTATACATTTTAGAAAAGTAAACAGAATTCAGCAAGGGGTCATTTGTGTAGACCCTTCAAGGTTTTGTTTATAGAAACTAACAGTTGAAAATAGGAAAAATTGAAAATGAGTTGGAAAAAAAACAGCCATTTGTGCCAACGTTTTTCACCTGTAACTTCTTCTAATTATGACAGATGTTTGAAAGCAATATACGTTACATCCGCTGGACCTTTCTGGTTGTGGGGATATATAGGACTTGAAGGTTCACCAAGAACCCGACGAACCCAGAGCCAATCACTGAGCAGCGTCTTGCAATGGTTTTTTATTATGTATCGGGTATATAGCAATTAATTTGGGAAAAAATATACAGTGAAAAATCGGGATGAAAGACACATATGTATTTCTGAAATTGGAACAAAATAAAGAAATTAGAAACAGTAGCTATTTGCACATTTCCGAAATTGTGAGTGCCTGCCCGCCTTCCCAGCCCCAGCCCCTCCCGCCCTTGGGACAGGATAGAGCCCTCCGGCCGGGTGGCGCCAGGATCTTCCAGCCTCAGCCTCTCCTGCCCTAGGACCAGGATCAAGTCCTCCGGTCCGGGTGGCGCCAGGATCTAGCCCCCCCGGCGTGGTTTTCCCGTAGTACTTCTCACTCCGGTCTCTGGTGAGTCGGAGCTGGCCTTGCCTGCCTTTTCCAGCCTCAGCCTCTACTGCCCCTGGGCCAGGATCGAGCCCTCCGGCCTGGTGGCGACAGGCTCTCCCTGCGTTGCTGCCTCACTGCGGGTGCCCGGTGAGAGGCTGGGTGTTCTACAGCTGTGTCCCATGGATCCAGAGCGTCGCGCTGGATGGATCGGAGAAACACGTCGAGATCAGGTGATCGTTTCTGAGGGGCGGCGAGCGAGGAGTGTGTTTGAAGGGTCGCGCTGCAAGAGGGCTGTCCCGGTTTACCTCGGCTCCCTCGAGACCCCAGAGGCAATTCTAAGGTGCAGCGTTAGAGAAGAGGTGTGGGAGGGTCGCGCCCCAGAGTGCAGACTGCCTGATCTGCAGGAAGCAAAATGATACCACTAAGGGTAAGGAAGAAGGCTACTGGTGAGCTCTTCTGCCTAACTACAGCTATCAGTGGCGAGGAACAGAAAGGTCGCGCTGTGGGGGGAGGGCTGCTCCTGATCCAAAGCGAGTTTAATTTAATTTAAAGCCAAATCGGAAGGCTTCTGGGGGATTTATCTCGCACAGCAGCAGTCTCAGCCGGTGGGTAGCCAGACACGGCAGAGACCCAGCCTCCGTGCAGAACGTGAGGATACGGCTGCGCTCTGCCTGAGCTCAAGTTAGAATAGCATTTTTATATTCTTTGAGCAGTGCTACATAAGAGGATTTTTTTGTCCAGGGAATAGTCGTGTTTCCACCTACGTTCAGCTTGCCTTAAACCGCGATGCAATAACAAAGACGGTCTTACAAAGCAACAGACCAAAATAGCTGTGGAGATTCACTTGGGAATTGACCTGATTTACTGCCCCAGACATCTTTCCTCCACACATTACCCTCAGGAAACAAAATGGTCTCCGTGATCTGACCAAGGACATGCCCCCTCCAATAACAATAGTAGTAGAAAGAAGACTTATACCCTCAGGGAGCTAGGAAAACTGCTGAACAAAAAACAGGACGCCATTGTAAGTTCCCATGAACTGACCAAGGCCACACCCCCTCCAATAATTAACAGTTATAGAAAATGGACATATTCCAGTGAACTCACCAATGCCCCGCCCCCTCCAACTAGTGCCTTCCCAGTGTGTTCTGAGTGACTGCCACTTATTGCAGTATTATACCTCTATTTGTATTCTGTATCTTATGTATCATGCACACCTGTCACTGTTTCCTTTTGTAACGTATCATTTGTTACCTCTTTTTGTACTCTGTTTTTGTTATTTGCACAATTGTCACTTTTTCCTCATGTAATGCAACGCTTGCTTTTGTATTTCGCTCACTTGTAATTTTCTCCTCATGTAATGTTACTGTTCCTACGGTGAAGCGCTCTGACACCTTCGGGAAATGTCTGCGCTAAATAAAAACGCATAAAATAATATAAATAAATTAGTAACAGTAGTAAAAAGAGGACATGTACCCTCTGGGAGATAAGAAAACTGCTGATCATAGAAATAGGACTGCACTGTAACGATACCAACAAGCTCAATATATCAGCCTGGGAAACAAGTTCAATATATCTCCCTAATCTACCTCCTGCCACAAGACAATCACTACATCTCTTCAAACTCTACAAAATGGAGATGCCTCCGACCCCACACTATATTGTCCTTCAACATTGCTTATGTATCTGTTCTGTGAATCTTATGTGACCTTTCCTGCATTCCCTTTCCAACTCTGACCTTCCTCGCCCTCGCAAGTATTGTCGTTGCTTCTACTGATTGTCAACTCTACCCTCTTACTCTAACTTTTTACCGCTTATTATTTTGCTTTGCTTCAGGTATTCCCTTTCTAATTGTCTCCATTGATTGTTGACTATTCCTCTTACTCAAACTTTTTTACCGCATAGTATTTTCTTGGCTCATTGATTTATCCATATGTCCCTCTAACTCTTTCTATATTTTTACTCCTGTATTACTCTCTCTTCCGGTATTCCCTCTCTAATTTAGACATTCCACGCCCTCGCAAGCATTGTTGCTGTCTTCTACTGATCTGTGCGTACTTGCCGATTGTTTATCTACTTGTTTGCAAACTTTGATGCTGGTATACTGATCTGATCCACTTGTGCCGACTGCTTATATATTTGATTTGTTCCATGTTGTCGATATAATTTGTTTATCTATTTGATCTGCTCCTTGTTGCCGATTTATAATTCCTCGCCTGTCTACCCTATTCCTTGTCTAGCCCCCATATTTCTACCCCCCACTCTCCCAGTGCCCCCCTGGGTTCCCAATCCTCATCTCCTATTCTACCCCCCATTTCCTTAACTTCCCTCTCGCCACTCTCTCTTCCTCTCACGTCTACCCAACATGCCCCCTCACAGCATTGACCATCACCCCCAGGACCCTACTCTCTCCAAACATGGCCCCAACTCATGGACCATTCTCTACCCCCCCAATCTCTCCAAACATGCCAAGAAAAACTTCAAACATAAACTCCTTATCCGTAACCCTGAAACACTCATTGTTGATAACTACCTCAGCCTCACCTCCCCCATTATAACCAACTACATCTTTTACTCCAAACGTCCTTCCAAATGGAAAAGCATCTTCCTACAACACCTCCCAATCTCTAAATCAACCAAAATACCATATGGATTCAAAATATCCACCACTCCCTCCCCAGCCTTTCTTGGTGATATTGATATCTCCATCTTCAAAACAGGTAACATCCTCATACAAGCCACGGTATCCCACCTTTCCATCTTCGAACACCACTTCAGCATTATGTCTCTCCTCCTTGACCACCCTGCGCCTAACAATCCTTCCCCCTACTGAATAAAGCCCCTCCAACCTCTCCCTCCCCCCTTCCCCCTCACTCCACCTCCACCCTCAACCATCCAGCTAACACCATCCTCCAACAATCGACTTCACCATCACCCTCCCTGGACCTCTCTACAGCAAATGACATCTCCCAACCACCGTTATCTATTTCTCATCCCCCTCTAATTTCCCTCTCCCCCCCCTAACTCCCGGAACTCACACTCCTCGGACCCCTCCACTAAAAACGGTTGCCCCCAATCCCTGCCGTCTACTTATCATTCCCCTCCCATAACCCCGCCTCTGCCTGACCCCCCAACCTCTCTCCCCTACCCAACTACTCACGTACTCCACCGTCCTTGCCCTTCAATCCCCTAACACAACTCCTCACCCCCCTCCTACCCATCCCGTACACCCTCTTCTCCTCCCCATCCCCCCTATCCTGCCCCTTCAGGCCCTCCTAACTCCGCCTCCCAATCCTTTATCCCAACCCCCGATAAATACACAACCCCTCCACCCCAATATATCCGCTCTCCACTCACTCTATGCCCCTTTATCCTCTCTGACCACATCTCCTGAAGTTCTTAACCTCCTGGCTAACCTAGCCCAACCCCTCACACCTAACAGCACCGTCACCCCTCACTCCACACCCACTACCCTATCTCCCCCCTCACACTTCAGTCCACCCTCCGCAACTAACCCAGACCATTCCCTACCTCCAGATCATTCCCTTCCCCCCGCCCACGCCCCTGCAGTACCTCTCCTTACCCTAATTGCCCCGAACCTACACAACAGTGAACTCGACCTATCTAATTTGATTACCGAACCCCTCTCATCTAACAGCCACGTCACCCCTCACTACACTCCCACTACCCTATCTTCCCCCTCACACATCAGTCCACCCTCTGCAACTAACCCAGATCATCCCTACTCCCCGCCCACGCCCCTTCAGTACCCCCCTCCACCCCAATTGGCACGAGCCTACACAACACTGAACTTGACCTATCCATTTTGATTACCGAACCCCTCACACCTAACAGCCCCGTCACCCCTCATTCCACACCCACTTCCTTATCTCCCCTTCACACATCAGTCCACCCTCCGTAACTAACCCAGACCACCCCCCCTCGGTACCTCCCCTCACCTTAATTGCCCAGAGCCTACACAACATCGAACTTGACCTATCTAATTTGATTACTAAACTCTCTCTATTCAGGAAAGACTTTATCTTCCCCAGCTCCAGAACCCTCCCTCACCATAAAATCCCCACCCAGCCCCTCCCAAAAATCCCCCCCAAAAATACCTCCCAAAAATTCCCCCCAAAAATTCCCCCCGAAAATTCCTAACACCAAACACAATCTTTGGAGATCGACTCCTCTCCGCTGCCGTATACATAGACCTCGCCGCACCTCGAACCATCTCGCCCCGTCCGACCTCGCCGACCTATGCAACTCTTACCTTCCTAGCTTATCAACCACCAATCCTCTACTCCCCTACTCCCACATCCCTGTTATCTTAGGGACTAATAGAATCCCCTCCTCCCCCGCTTCCCCCAGACCAACGCCCCAACTCACGTCGATCCACCCTTGCCCACCCACCATATGCAACCCCACACCACTTACATGTATGCTTGTCAACTGTCGCTCCGCAGTCCAACATGCCACGGAAATTTCAGAAACTATCTTGAGTGAATTCATTGACATTGCATTCCTCACAGAAACCTGGCTCAAAGACCACTCAACGAGCATACTTGACCTACTCTCCCCACCGGGATACTCTATTCTTAGAAAAGATAGACCTGACAGAGTTCGGGGTGGTCTAGCCATTATCTTTAAAAATGAACTTCAGCTATCCCTTGTCAATAATTCTGGCTACCCCTCCTGCGAATACCTGGAAGCTGAACTGACAACTCAAAATTCCCACCCAATTAGTCTTCACAACATCTATCGCCCTCAGGGCCCCCCCCAGCCCTTCATCGAGGACTTATCTGAGCTCCTGACACAATCCTCATTATCCAACTCTAAAAATCTCTTTCTGGGGGATCTTAACCTCCATTGGAACGATCCCAATGATCCCACTATCTCCCTCCTCACTAATCTACTTGAGATCAATGAACTCAAACAACTATGCCTGTCCCCGACACACACCAAAGGAGCCATCCTTGACGCCATTCTTTCCAACGAAGATCTGGCCTCCGTGACCAATATCGTCCCCATTGACTGGTCTGACCATCACCTTATACTGTTCACCATTGCTACCAATGCAAATCTCCCCACCCCCAAAATTAACAGACCTAAGAAACTGACCAGAAATCTAAAACATATCCCCCCGGGTGTTCTTGAGTCTAAACTCCAAGCTCAACTTCGTCTCATTCCCCCCTCACAAAATGCTAATGAGCTCACTGAACACTTTAACAATACTGTCACTGGTATTCTTGATCAACTAGCCCCGCCTAAACTCAAAAACCAAAGAATCACCCCCTCCAACTCTTGGTTTAATACCGAGCTTAATAACGAACGATGATCACTCAGACTGTCGGAAAGAACCTTGAGACACCATCCCTCTCCTCCCATCTTGCACTCCTCAGACATGCTAGATCCACGTACAAAAAACACATCTTCAAGGAAAAGGCATCCTTCTTCCGCACACAACTTGATCGTGCCAAAAACAGACCTAGGGAACTCTTCAAAATCATTCGTAACCAAACTTCCCCCGCACCTCCAAATCTGATCGCCTCCTCAGCCAGATGCGAAGAAATTTCCCACTTCTTCTCGGAAAAAATAGCCAAAATTGATCAATCCTTCCGTTCCACACAGCTCCCCTCCAAATCCCAATGCAAGCCCGTCCTCACCTCTAGTGCCTACTCCACATCCCCTCGACCAGCTGACCCCTTCTCTCTTCCGCCCACTATTCCACCGCTCCCCAGCGACTCTCCTCTCCCACCTACTTCCTCACCCCCCCTAACCACTTCCCACACCTACCCACTGCCACTTCTCCGGAAACCAACTCCCCTAACTCACAATTAAAGAACAATGCCTCCTTGCTCAACTTCCTCCCCGTGACTGAGCTAGAAGTCCTTAAAATAATTGGTAATCTTAAACCGTCCTCCTACACAAAAGACCCCTTACCCTCTAACCTTGTCCCTGCCCTTAAGCACATCACCACCCCATACTGGACCACAATCATCAACACCTCTCTCTCCACTGGCTGTGTCCCCACCTCCCTTCAACTTGGACAAATCTCTCCCATAATCAAAAACCCCAATGCTGACCCCAATGACCTAAACAATCTCCGCCCCATCACTAACCTCCCCCTTCTCTCAAAGGTCCTTGAAAAATGTGTCCTACTACAACTAGACAAACGCATCGAAACCTTCAACCTACTCAATCCCTTTCAATCAGGCTTCAAGAAAGGCTGCAGCACCGAAACGGCAATGCTAAATGTCGTCGATGACATCCACCACTCACTCGATAATGGCGAGACCTGCCTTCTTATCCTCCTTGATCTCTCCGCAGCGTTCGATACAGTCAACCATTCAGCCCTACTTAGTGTGCTTAGGACCCGTTTCGGCCTCAATGATACTGCCTACAAATGGTTCGTCTCCTACCTACAACACCGAACTCAGCAAATCAAAATTCAAAATTGTCTTTCTAACCCCACTCCTGTCTCCCTTGGAGTCCCCCAAGGGTCTATTCTCTCTCCCTCCCTCTTCAACCTCTTTATGGAACCCCTCACCCTCATTCTTAAACAAGCAGGCATCAACTACCACCTCTACGCCGATGACACCCAAATCTATTACAAGATTAAAACTCATGCTGACATCTTACACCTGAACAACACCCTCACCAAGATCCAAACCTGGTTCCACTCAAATCATCTCAAACTTAACCCTAATAAAACTGAAATCATTCTCTTCTCCCCTAAAAACAACCCTCTCCCCGTTCAATTATGGATCTTTGACCTTAACGCACTCAACTGCTCACTCACCCTGTCCAACTCCGTCAAATCTCTTGGTATTTCTATCGACAACACCCTAACCCTTAACGTCCACATCAAAAACTCTGCTAAAGGAGCCCTCTTCACTCTCCGTCACCTCAAGAAAATCAAACCCTTTATACCTACCGATGACTTTAAACTTGTAGTTCAGTCCCTTGTTCTTTCACGTATTGATTATGGTAACGCCATCCTCAACGGAATCCCCAAGGTCCACCTTGCTCCAATCAAAGCTGTGCTCAACCTTGCAGCCAGGCTCATTACAGACTGCAAACGCTTCGATCACATATCCCCGGCTCTCAAATCTCTTAAATGGCTTCCTATTGAAGGCAGATCTGCCTACAAAACTGCCTGCATCACTCACAAAGTCCTACACCAAAACACTCCGCAGTACCTCTCCAAGAAACTCCTCATTGCGGGCACCACACGATCTCTCAGAAGCACCAACTCCCTCCTCCTTCTACCACCACTGCATAAAAAGAAAGCCACACAATCACGCTCCTTCTCTGGTAATGCCCCTATCATCTGGAATGCCCTCCCAAAAAACCTGCGCTGCAACCCCTCCTATTTCAGCTTAAAAAAAGACGTCAAAATACACCTCCTCAACTATTATTGGGGATCCTCACCTGTGACCTGCACTTGATCTCGAATTTCACCATGTTATATTAGTCCAGTAATACTTGTCCATTTCCTAAACATCATCTGCCTAATTACTTGATATGTATAGCTCCTGCCCCTGTTTATCTATTTGATTTGTTTATCTATTTGTTTGATTTGTTTATCTATTTGATTTGTATATTTCACATGTTGTTGTCATTATCTTTTATCTACTTATACGCCATGTTTGGCCCAATTATTATCGGGGGTGCTAACCTGTGTCCTGCACCTCATCTCCAATCACCATGTTACATTTTGTCCAGTAATATCTGTCCATTTCCCGAACATCATATACCTAGTTACTTGAAGTGTATAGCTCTTGCACCTGTATATCTATTTTTGTTTTGTATATCTCACACGTTGTTTCATTATCTTTTTTATCTATTTGTATGCCATGTTTGCTTTATATTATCTTCTCATGTAAAGTGCTCTGATACCTCTGGGTCTAGCCAGCGCTATAGAAAACTTTTAAAATAAAAAATAAAATAAATAAAAAAATAAATAAATAAAAACCCATACTAGCATGAGAATTATAGGACATTTTTCAAAGTGACTTCTTTTTTAAACATGGTCTTTCATTTGGACGGCAGAAATGCATCGAAAGTCAATAGGTAAAAACAGTTGCTCTACAATTCTGTGTTACCCTAAGTCTCCCGATAAAAACGGTACCTCACTTGTGTGGTTAGGCCTAGTGCCCGCGACAGGAAACGGCTCAAAACGCAACGTGGACACACTTCATTTTTACAGTGAAAACGGACCCCTTTTGCAAAGTGTCTAGCTGTAGATTTTGAACCCTAGCTCTGCCGGCACCTAGGGAAACCTAGCAAACCTATATATTTTTGAAAACTAGACACCCAGGGAAAACCAGGATGGGGTGACTTGTCTGGCTCTCACTTGGTTCTGTTACCCAGAATCCCTTGCAAACCTCAACCTTTGTCCAAAAAAACACATTTACCTCACATTTCTGTGGTGGAAAGTTCTGGAATATGCGTGGATCCACAAAATTCCACCCACCCCGCATTTCCTAAAGTCTTCCGAAACAAATGGTACCTCACTTGTGTGGGTAGGCCTAGTGCCCGCAACAGGAAACGGCCCAAAACGCAATGTGGACACACCACATTTTCACAGTGAAAACTGACCCTTTTTTTGCAAAGTGCCTAGCTGTAGATTTTTAACCCTAGCTCTGCCGGCACCAAGGGAAACCTAGCAAACCTATACATTTTTGAAAACTAGACACCCAGGGGAATCCAGGATGGCATGACTTGTCTGGCTCTCACCAGGTTCTGTTACCCAGAATCCCTTGCAAACCTCAAACTTTGTAAAAAAAAAAAACACATTTTCCTCACATTTCTGTGGTGGAAAGTTCTGGAATCTGCATGGATCCACAAAATTCCACCCACCTCACATTCCTCAAAGTCTTCTGAGAAAAATGGTACCTCACTTGTGTGCGTAGACCTAGTGCACGTGACAGGAAACGGCCTAAAACCCAACGTGCACACACCACATTTTCACAGTGAAAACTGACCCGTTTTTTGCAAAGTGCCTAGCTGTAGATTTTGAACCCTAGCTCTGCCGACACCTAGTTAACCCTAGCAAACCTATACATTTTTGAAAACTAGACACCCAGGGGAATCCAGGATGGGGTGACTTGTCTGGCTCTCACCAGGTTCTGTTACCCCGAATCCCTTGCAAACTTCAAACTTTGTAAACAAAAAAAACACATTTTACTCACATTTCTGTGGTGGAAAGTTCTGGAATCTGCGTGGATCCCAAAAATTCCACCCACCCCGCATTCCCCAAAGTCTTCCGAGAAAAATTATACCTCACTTGTGTGGGTAGGCCTGGTGCCCGCAACAGGAAACGGCCCAAAACGCAACGTGGACACACCTCATTTTCACAGTGAAAACTGACCTTTTTTTTTACAAAGGGCCTAGCTGTAGATTTTGAACCCTAGCTGTGCCAGCGCATAGGGAAACCTAGCAAACCTATACATTTTTGAAAACTAGACACCCAGGGGATTCCAGGATGGGGTGACTTGTCTGGCTACATTATAAAGTGGCAGGATGCACACCATTTGTTTGACTGTCCATGTTTCCAAAATACTCCAAGGCAGCACATAATGCTTGCAGACTGGCGCTGCGCCTTGCCCCTGCAGCGCAAATGAAGTATATCAAAGTTAGTGGAGCAACTTTGTGCTCCAATCGCCTGTCGCACAGCAAATTTGCAAAGTATTCAGCAGACTCGTTATCAGTTAACAATCCTTTTTAATCCATGTAACTCCAAGTATTTATTCCACATCATCGATATCCCATTCCTTACTCAATTCATGTAGAAGGCTGCATATATCCCCATTTGTTTCAAATGCTGCAGATATGCCTAGCCGGGCCTTTTTCTGTAGCACGTGGGTTTAAACAATTCATCTTTGGCAGCTATGTTCATTGTAACCCAATGCATTTCGGGCCTGACATCCCTTCGTCATGGGTAGCTATGAATATAAATTAAGACTACTGTTAATCTTAGTGACATTCAGACATACATCATAATCTGTAATCTACAAGCCCTTATTGCAAACTGTTATTCATGCACGTTGAGTTTTAGAAAAATACAAACATAAACTCCCATAACCAATCTGTCTCAACCCTTCTCATTACGCATTCCAAATGAAAAACATTTACAAACGAAACCATATTGAAAAACTCCCCGCTTCCCAAAGTGTGTCAAACTTAACCCCCATTATGTTATTAATCCGTCTGTACCTGCATCTGATGAACGCTGTATTTAGCGTTTAAAAACCAGCTAATCTCCTTCTCGCACCACCATACGAGTGCGCAGCAAACTAACAAACTAATGCCTCATGGTTCCCATAAGCCCCACCTATTTACCACCCTTTCCGTGCAATTAACACTTAACACCTGGCTCTACTTTCCATTTCAAACACACCTTTGTAGAAAAAATACAAATCCCACTATGCATTGCAATGCCTTATACAAACACCCACCGTGCATGGGATAACCCCAACAATTTGCTTGTTCTGTGTAAACTTTCTTCATGTTTATTATTCCCTTTATTTTTTACAAAGTTTGAGGTTTGCAAGGGATTCTGGATAACAGAACCTGGTGAGAGCCAGACAAGTCACCCCATCCTGGATTCCCCTGGGTGTCTGGTTTTCAAAAATGTATAGGTTTGCTAGGTTTCCATAGGTGCCGGCAGAGCTAGGGTTCAAAATCTACAGCTAGGCACTTTGCAAAAAAAAAAAGAGTCCGTTTTCACTGTGAAAATGTGGTGTGTCCACGTTGTGTTTTGGGCCGTTTCCTGTCACGGGCACTAGGCCTACCCACACAAGTGAGGTACCATTTTTCTCAGAAGACTTTTGGGGAACATGGGGTGGGTGGAATTTTGTGGATCCATGCAGATTCCAGAACTTTCCACCACAGAAATGTGAGGAAAACTTGATTTTTTTGACAAAGTTTGAGGTTTGCAAGGGATTCTGGGTAACAGAACCTGGTGAGAGTCACACAAGTCACTCCATCCTGGATTCCCCTTGGTGTCTAGCTTTCAAAAATGTACAGGTTTGCTAGGTTTCCCTATGTGCCGGCTGCGCTAGGGCCCAAAATCCACAGGGAGGCACATTGGTAAAAACAAGTCTGTGCCTAGTGGGTAGAAAGACTGTGGCTATTTGTTCGGGGGTGGGGGCATTTGTATGCCCACTGTGGGCAGCCCCCACGCATATAAAAGCCAGCGTAATCGCTGGCGCCTAGTGGGCTCTCTGATGCCCCCTGGGGGGGGCATATCAGAGGCTACTGCCCCATCTATCTCCTGGGGGGGGCAGAAAGACTGTGGCATTTTTGGGGGTTGGTGGGGGCATTGGCATGCCCATTCGGGGCAGCCCATACCCCGGAATTAAAAAAAAATATTCCCCAATGCCTATTGGGCTCTTCCCCCGGGAGGCAGATAAGGGGCTTTGCCCCCTATCTGCCTCCCGGGGGGGCAGAAAGACTGTGGCAATTTTTTGGGGTGGGGGCATTGGCATGCCCATTCTGGCCAGCCCCCACCCCTACGTATATATATAAAAAAATCCCTGATGCCTTGTGGGCTTTCTGCCCCCTGGGGGGCATATCAGGTGCTACTGCCCCCATCTGCCTCCTGGGGGGCATAGAAAGACTGTGGCATTTTGTTTTGGGGGTGGGGGCATTGGCATGCCCATTCTGGGCAGCCCCCGCCCCGAACTTTGGAAAAAAAAATCCCTGGTGCCTAGTAGGATTTCTGCCCCCCCCGGGGGGGTAGATAAGGGGCTATTGCCCCATCTGCCTCCCGGGGGCAGAAATACTGTAGCATTTTTTTGGGTGGGGGCATTGGCATGCCCATTCTGGGCAGCCCCCACCCCAATAAAAAAATCCCTGGGGCCTAGAGGGCTTTCTGCCCCCCTCGGGGGCAGATCAGGGGCTATTGCCCCCATCTGCCTCCTGGGGGGCAGAAAGTCTTATGCTTTTTTGGGGGGTAGGGTGGGGGCATTGGCATTCCCATTCTGGGCAGCCCCCACCCCTGGCATATAAAGAAAAATCCCTGGCACCTAGGGTGCTTTCTGCCCCCCAAGGGGGGCAGAAAGGCTGTCTGGCAATATTTTATGGGGGGAGCAGGGGCCCTTGCCCAAGGGGCCGCTCCCCCTCTCCCTGGTGGCTAGTGGGTGGATCCCTGCTTGGGGATCACCCTCCTGGGGCGATCCCCAAGCAGGGATCCACTAGGGAAGGGCACCATTGGAAAGGGGAGATTCTCCCCTTTCGAACAATACCTCTCCCATGTTTTTCAGTGCTCGGGGGCCGAGATAGCCCCACAAACACCGAAACTGTGAAACTGAAACTAAGTTTCAGTTTCGTTTTCATTGTAATGACGACAGCGCGCCATGCGCACGATCGTCATTACAATGAAAACCCAATCTGTGCTTTGGGAGGTTGGGGAAGCTCTTCCCCACCTCCCAAAGCAAAAAAAAAAAAATGAGAAATCCATCTGCTGTTTACAGCA
Source organism: Calotriton arnoldi (assembly GCA_963921515.1). Lineage (NCBI taxonomy): Eukaryota > Metazoa > Chordata > Amphibia > Caudata > Salamandridae > Calotriton > Calotriton arnoldi. Next base: position 152,244 of record CAWUFW010011790.1, read on the forward strand.
GAGGGATTTTTTTTAAAGTGTGCTCATGATGGAATGGTTCCGTCATGAGCACACTTGCACTTATGCTCATGACTGAACCATTCCGTCATGAGTATGGAAGGGGTTAAAGGGTGTGTACGGAAAATCTAAAAGTTGCTCCAAACCACCCCAAAATAAACACTGAAACCCAGGCACAGTGCAATGACGGTGGCTCCAAGGAATGAAAAACATGAAAACAAAAGAAATAGAAACACAGTTTAAACAAGAATGCAGGAGACATATCCCAACTCAAGATGCAAAAAGGGTGGAACATGAATTTATGGGCTCAAAATCACAACCCCGAACCCCCCAAAACAGAGCAGTTACAAAAACAATTGTATATGAGATGCCTTTTGGTCAAAGGCTATAAATCATGTGTTGCCAAAAGCCCCCAAAGACTGCATTCATTTGTAAAGCATAAATAAATAAATACATAAATACACATTAAAAAACCACACAAGAATACACAGAATTCCACCGCAAAACCATGAGTTGATTTTGGGCTACTCCTGTGAAAAGACATGATGCAAAACGGTGTGGGGCCACCCAGTCCTTCCACCCATTGCAAGTAGGGATTCACAAATATGGATAGAGACCTCAAGGTTCTGCGCTTTAGCATATGCATTATTTATCTCCCCAGAAGTGTACAGAACCCAAAACGTAGCTGTGGTGTGCAGCAGCAAGCATATATTGCAGTTGCCAGACCGCCAAATAGCTCTTGAACCAGCAGATGCTTTCCTCTCAGACTCTACAAAAGAACAAAAAAGAGTTAGAGTAAAAAGTAAAAAAAAAAAAAGCATGCCATACACCCAGAGATGTTTTAAGGCATGGGCAAAGTGGGCTGTGGCCCACGGCCCCAGCCATTTATCTGGGCCAATTGAAGGGAGGGTCCACATTCCTTCAATTTTGTGGGCACTTTTGTTTTGTCAAGCAGGGGTAGTGAAAAAGGAGATGACCCAAAATGCTTTTTTTCCCCAGGCAATTTCCATAGGGAATTTTAGACACGGATACAGAAAAAACGGCTGAACAGAATTATTGAATTTGGAAGAAAGCTAGATCTTTACTCATTCAGAGGCCTGCTGGGGGTTGACTGTACATGCGAATGGTTAGCGACAGATGTATGGTCATAAGATCTTACTTTTCATTAAAAAGACCAGTCCCATTGAAATCCACTGAAAAACACAAAGGTTAAAATTGAGTTATACATCTGTAAGATAGCAAAATTTTACCTTACGTTAAAAATTTTTAGAAATTCACTGAAGAAAACAAAATGTTAAGTGTCAGTTATACCTCACATATTACATCACTGATGACATCTGGAATATATGCCGGAGCAAGTAATACTTAGGTCTTTGTAAGAAGCACCAAAAAGCCCAGAGCACTGAATTGTGTTCCAACTAACTGTTCGCAGTCAAATTCTTAGATAGGGGTATGTATACATGCTCACTACAATCAATGCTGAGAGCACTTCCCCGGTCATGGTTTTGTGCCAGTTGGCATCAAGCCCAACTGTACACTTGATTATAAAATGTACACAGGTGGAGTGGATAAGAATGACCAGCTACTTCAGCCATATAATGGGAGTTGTAAAACTTGCACATGGTATTAGAAGTTGTTTACCCACCTGGTCCAGCTGGCAACATACAGAGTGTATGTCGTGTACCGTCAGACCACCACAGAAAGATCAGTGTATCTTTCCTTGACTTTCACTTGCCCGTTATTGAAAGTTTTACTGCTGTAGAAGCAGTAGGCTCTACTTCATCTGCTGTGGAGGATGTTGTAAGTCTGCATGACCATGTTCCTGTAACAGAGAGAAAGTCAACCATGTCGTCAATGTTTGATCTAAGCAAGGAAAAAGGCAGGAGAGACGTTATTTCTGTCTCTAGTGCCCGTCTCAGCCATGCCTCTGTTTTCCAAATTGCTTCACTTTATACTATACAAATGTGAAGTTTTGGGAAATCGAGTGAGGTGGAGCCTTCATACTGATAGTATATGCTTTCAATTGGTGTGCATGGATACGTACCTTCCATGGGACACTACTTGACTAAGCAAACAGCCCTTCAAATTGTTCCATCTATTTTAGAAAATCATGGTCTTATGGCCTGCTTGCCACCCTCATCCTTCATCAGAATGTGGCTTAGGTTCTGTTCCCCCAATAAGTACATTATAGTCACAGCACTGCATATAACAGTGGATTGAAAATACGCCACATTGTCACAGAGTACCCTGTGCAACAAAACCTAAAGCCCTCAGTAGGTTTCGAAATGCTCTTTAGGGAACTTAGGTCAGTCTTTCCCAGCATGTTTACCTTTGTTTCAAAGGTAGATATGCTCACACAGATCGAGGATTGTAGGCTAAGTCCCAAAGGAATCCTCTGAGATCTCCCAACTTACATCCACAAACTGCAAAGAGTTGAATTTAGCACAACAAGTGTGCTAAAGACCCATGAAAGAGTTGTCTTCCTGAGCTTCAGTTGGCTGGCACAGGAGGCTTTTGACAGGTAGTAAAAACGAAGACTAGGTTTCTTTTTATTTGGGATGCTGGGAAGCTTGTTGAGATACCAACCTATAATATGTTTGGAAGTATATGGGTAGAGAGGTTTGCTGGTGATGTGTTTGTATCATCGATGACTAGGTGGGAGGTGGTGCAACTGGTAATTCAGTACTATGGCATATGAATGTCATGGGCCCTTGAATGGCGGCTGCATGTTGATGGAAGTGTTATACTAGTTTGTGTTGGGCCTGTGGGTGGCAGCATGAATGGCATTGTGTGAGGCACATGAAAGGTAAGTGAATGGCATGTAAAGTGGTTGAAACCTTGACAAGGATTTACAGCTCACCTCAAATAGCCATGGTTTCAATATTCAAATATGGCTATTAGTATTTACTCTTTGAACCTAGCACTTCTTGAGATCTGAAACCAACCAGTGTGAGCCTGTATGCATGGACTCCCAATCAACAACAACAACCCCACACAAGTGGGGAAGCCTATTTATTGCGACAAGTGAGGGGAAAGTTTGGTGGTTGGAATTTTGTGGAGGTCTGCATTTTTCGGAATTTTCCATTACAGAAATGTGGGGGAAATGCAGGATTTTAAACAACAGTCAGGGTTTGCAGGACATTTGGGTAAGAAAACATAATTGAATGCATGCAAGGCACGCCACCTTGGATTCCCCTGTGTGTCTAGTTTTCACCATGGCTGTGTTTGGCAAGTTTCCCTGGGTGGCGTTGTTTGGCAAGTTTCCCTGGGTGGGGGCTGAACCTAGACCCAAATACCACAGCTTTCTCTAATGCCCAGTTAGGTCGTTTTTTTTTTTTTTTACAGGAAATGTTGATGTTTCCACATTGCATTTTGGTGCCAGTTGTGCCGCAGACGCTAGGCCCACCTACACAACTGGGGTACCATTTTTATCGGGAGGGATGTGGGAACACTGGGTAGTAGGAAATTTGAGGAGTGCCACCGAATCTGGAATTTTTGCTCACAGAAATATACTGGAAATGTGTGTTTGCAGGCAAAGTTTGATGTCGGCAAGGGCTTCTGGGAAAGAAAGCATTGTGAGAATCATGCAAGTCACACCACCCTGGACCTCCCAGGGTGTCTAATTTTCTGAAATGTTTGGGTTTGGTAGGATTCCCATGCTGGTGGTTGATTTTGGATTTGATCTGTCCATGTTGTGCTTTGGGACATTTCCTCTCTATGCGCTAAGCCCACCCACAAAAGTGGGGTACCATTTTTATCTGAAGACTAGGAGCACTGGTTGGTAGGAAAGTTGTGGATTGCCGTAGATTACGGAATTTACCCTCACAGACATATGATTATGCGTGTTCGTAGCCAAAGTTTGTGGATTGCAAGTGCTTCTGGGAATGAAAACTTTGTGAGATCCATGCAAGTCACACCACACTGGACTCCTCTAGGTGTCTAGTTTTCAGAAATGTCAGGATTTGGCAGGTTTCATTGAGTGGCAACTGACTCCGGGCCGAAAATCCACTGCTACCCGTATTGTAAAAAAGCATGTTTTTTAATGGAAACATTTAATTTGTCCCTGTTGCATTTTTGGGGCTTTCCTATTGCGGGCAACAGGCACACCCATACAAATGGGGTACCATTTTTATTAGAAGACATGTCACGGAATACTAGGTCGTAGGAAATTTGTAGATCACCATAAATTCCAGAACATTCCCTTACAAAAATGTAAAGAAAATGTGTGTTTGTAGCCAATATGAATGGTTTGCAAAGGATTCTGGGTAAGAAAACATCTTGAGATCAACGTAAGTCACAACACCTTGAAACCATTCCGTGTGTCTAGTTTCCAAAAATCTCCAGGGTTGATAGGTTTCCCTGGCTGGTGGGCTATTCCAGGGTCAAAATCCACAGCTACCCTCATTAGAAATAAAAAAACATTGGTTTTCACTAGAAAAATGTCACCTGTCCAGGATTTGTTTTGGGCCCTTTCCTGTTTGTGCTCTTGCTCACTCACACACACACAAATTGGGTACCATTTTATTGGGAGACATGTGGTAACTCTGGTGGTAGAAAATTGGTAGATCGCTGCAGATTAAGGAACTTTCCCTCACAGAAATTTAAGTGTGTTTGTAGCATAGTTTGAGGTTTGAAGGGGATTGTGGGTAAGAAAAGGTAGAGAAATCCACACAAGCCAGATCACCCTGGACTCCCGTGGGTGTCTTGTTTTCAGAAATATTTGGGTTTGGTAAGTTTGTCTGGGTGACAGCGTCGCTAGAACCCAAATTTTGCAGCTACCCACATTGTAAAAAAAACATTGATTTTGGTGGGTGAAATGTGATGTCTCCAGGTCACGTTTTGAGGGGGTTTGTGTCATGGGCGCTAGGCACAGCCACACAAGCATGGTACTATTTTTACCAGGAGACATGTAGAAACACAGAACAGTAGAACATTTGCTATTAATTTGATTTCCCTGCATTTGTGACTTTCTAATGTAATCCAGTGTACAAGAACTAACACATTTTTGCAAAATGCCCTCTGAATCACATGATAGTATGGGTAACCCCAGATTAAGAGGTGTACAAATAATTGCTGTTTCTAAATTCAGTATCTTGTGCACATATCAGAAATGCATAGGTATCCTTCATACCCAGTTTTCATTGATTAGATTTTAACCACATGAATTTCTGCATGGTAGGAACACTATAACAAATCATAAACTGCAACCCCATTGTTGGCTCTGGGTTTCACTTTTTTTTTGTGTGAAATCCTCTAAACGCTATACATCTTTTTGACCAGAAAGTTTTGACGGATGCAACAGTGATTAGCTTAACTTATTTGGAAATTAGAGGTCACTGGCCCTGTGCTGGCTACTACCTACTAGGTCAGTAACCCATCTGACCAATAAATTATGAGTTAATCAGTTTCAATAATGTAACAGTGTATTGCTTCTGTAAATCAACCACTGTGGTAAAAAACTTACAGATGAGAACATTGTCACCAGTGGCTATTTTTTCCTACTCATTTTAATTATTTTTTAATTTCAAAGATTTTTTTGGGTGGGGAAAATGTTCGGGGATCTTCATAAATGAGCCTTTGCTGGATTCAGAATTTTTTCTACTTTTCTTCAGAAATGTCCAACTTTCCAGGATCACCCATAGGTTTCACACACGTTTCCAGCACAAACTGCAAGTAGGTTGAACCCACAAAAATTAGGAAAAAATGTACTACGTCTTACAAAAATATCAAAACAGAGGTAACTTTTTTTGATACAGCTCTTGTTCCTGAAAGCTGGGAAGATGGTGATCTCAACACAGCAAACCTTTTGTTGAAGCTATTTTATGCCCTCAAAAATATATATAGCTATATTTTGGCTATTTGATTGGTTCCCTCTAAGGGAATCTACAATCCCTGGGTTCCCTTATAATCCCCAGGATGTTGGAAACACACAGACGCAAATTTAGCAAGGATATCTTATGTGGAAAAAAAGTTATTAAGATGTAGGCACGAGGTACCGCAAAAAGCATAACCCAGTAGTACTGCATGTATTTTGTCGTCCTAAATTGGAAAAACGTGGCATGTGCAGTATTTTCCCTGCACAAAGTCCACCCGTTTTTATCACACAAAATTTGTGCCAGAAAAAAAGTGTTTTATTACTGTATTAGTTGAAATCTGTTCTGACACAGGCTCCCGATCTGTGCTCAAAGTGGGATTACTGCCAGATAGGGATGAATGACGTCCTTTGAAATTATTACTGAAGAGATCTATGGTGATTCGAAAAAGGCAGCTCATGGGCTTTGGGGCTGTGAAATCATAGCATGAACTAAGCTTTGGAACTGGGGGCCTACAGGCAGGATTACAAATGTTGTAAACTATGATAGAATAAGTCCCTAAGAGATATGGGTGTGTCCTCATGAGCAGATGCAATGCTGACAGCAAAGTCAACAGGAACTGCAAAAAGAAGTACTCGATGGAAAGGGAAAACAAACAATAAAACATATTTTGCAAAAACAGACTTCAAACTGTAGATCACCAGCATCCAGATCTTACATAAATATCACACTACAAAGCTTTCAGATTGCATCCTACCTCACTGTGAAGTACTAGCCCCAAAATGTGCTGTGTTTGGAGTTAGAATAGAAAATTAACTCCCACGTCTTCTTCTGCACTGTAACTCTCCACTCTGGTCCTCGAAAATCATGTTCACAAATCATGTCCAACAAACTATTATTTTGTTTTAATGTATATATATCCACTCTCCCTTCAAAATCATCCTTACCTGGGAAGGGAGGATGGGATAATGCTAGCCTCTGTGTCTTTAATGAAATCCAGATTCTCTCTTCACAAACTTGGAGAATCTACATTTCATGTCAAGACCGGAGGCTAGCATTATGTGTGTTCAAAGCTGGAAAAACACAGCAGATGAAACATGTTCCATTGGTTTTATATAAAACCTTGCAAACATATCTGCATTAGAATAGTCTGCCGCTTTTAATATCTCCTCTAGACCTGACGAGAAAAAGTTACTCGCCATTGCACCTCTGAATGAATGTGCACCAAACTTCTGCATGTCTACTCCTATCTCAAACATACAATTTCTCACCCTACATGCTATTGTAGTTGAATTTGTTGGATATGAAAGGTCTCGTATTTGAAATCAACAATTGTGTTCCCTTATCCTTTCGAACCTCTTCCATCCTACTCTCATACTCTTTCAAGCAGCGTACCACACATAACTTAGGATGCTCATCAAGTTTTGGATAGAATATCGAAGAAGACATAGGGGCCGATTCCGATTCGGAAAACATACCGACTGACTCGGTACTGGAATGTAGTCCGTCCGACACGTACCGGCGCTGCCCGATCTGAGTAGTACGATGCAATGCATGTGAATTACGACCGACTCGTACGGAACACAAGCCGAACGACCGAACCGCACGGAAACCAGCTATCCGGCCGGGAAACTACGCGAATAGAACCGACCGACACGCACCAGGAATGAACCCGACAGAAACGTACCCGCGAACTCCGACCCGCGCAGTACGATGCAATGCGTGTAAAACCAGACCGAGTCGCACGGAGCCCAAGCCGTACGACCGACACGCATACAAAACCGAGCCGAAGCAACCCAATACTCCGCGACCGACGCGTACGCCGCACATGAAACCCATCAGGAACACAGCTTGAAAGACTCGGAGAAGCCCGCACGAGCCAACTGCAGCGTCCTACTCGGTCAGAAGAACGTCTCCTACATGCCCAAAACCTACAAAGGAAAAAATACAAAAAAAAGGGCCAAACAAGCAATGACAAAGTCAATAAATACAGGGGTGAAAAAACATGGAACAAAGACACACCCACAACTCCACCCATATAAAGGCCACAAATCACTACCATGATCCTTTGCAAATTCAACTGACCTGCCAGCACAGAACACCATCAGACAGCAACCACAGACACACTCACAACTCATCCATCACACAAGCCACACACCATTAGCACCTCCCAAATAGCACCCTCACATACACCCAGCAAAACCTACACTCACCCACCCTCACTTGCACACTCACACACACATATCAATACCCACCACCACCCATCACCATGCCCCCAAAGAAGAATCCAAAGTTCCTAGACAGTGAATTGGAAGTCCTGGTAGATGAAATCCTCAGGGTAGAGCCACAATTGTTTGGTACATTGGTCCAACAGACCCCCATGTCGCAGAAAACCAAGATGTGGGAGAGGATCGTCGACAGGGTGAACGCACAATCACCATGTTTGTGCACAAAGGAAGACATCCAGAACAGGTGGTATGATGTGCGCAGGAGGGTCAAGGACCTACTCAAGAAGGATTACGCCTTGAGTCATCGCACCGGCAGTGGCCCTCCTGCCAAACCAGTATACCTCAGGCCCTGGGAGGAGAAGGTGCGGGCCATCCTACCACCAGAGAGCGTACATGGACTATCAAACATCCCAGAGCCTGGTGAGTACACAACCAATATACCCAATATTGTGTGACAATACACACACATCACTGTCAAGGGGATAGTCAAACCATGCACCCTTAGCAAATCCACAGCAACCAAAAGATAATCATCCCAAGATGTGTATGTTAGTTAGATAAACACAATACATGCCATCTCATAGTGATATGTAACTGTGTCATGACATGTACAAACCTAACAACAAATAGAGCAAGGCAGTGGCACAAATCTAACCAACAAACACAGTCAGATATTTTGCCACCACTAGAACACCACCTCACAGGGAAGCTCACTGAAAGGAAGGAATTCTGTGTATGCTGGTGAAGTGAGTGTAGCCAATAGCATGATGGGAGTTGTAGTCACAGATATTGGTCACCCTCACAATTGGCCCATCAACACCACTCTGAACCATGCTCACATCACAGGGAGTGGAAAAGAACTGACAAGATGGCTGACACTGGGTACTGCTGTGGGGAGCACAAGGCCCTGCTGGGAACTGTGCACCAACCAACAGCAGGACACCACTGACTGACATCCTGAAAGCCAACTTGCACTCCCTGCAATGGAAGCACGTTCCATGGTGGGATATCTGGCTGGGTGGGAAGGAGGACTGACAGCTCTGACCATAGTTACAAGCAGCTTTTCTCACACCCCCCCTTAACACAAACTCCACACAACTCACCTGGGAGAATGCAATGCCTCACACTCTAATTAAATATCCCACAAAGAACAACCACACTGGGTTATGCTGTGTGAAGCACAGGGACACTTTTGGGACTTGTAGCCAAACAAACGCCAGGACAACACTGTCAGCCATCCTGTCAGCACAGGCACACTACCCCACAGGGAAGCAGAGTCAAAAGGAAGGAAGTATGGGCATGCTGGGAAGGGGGTGTAGGCAATAGCATGATGGGAGTGGTAGTCACAGCTCAACATCCCCCACCCACATGGCCCAGCAAGCTCACACTGAAGCATGCACACCTCACAGGGAGTGAAAAGCCACTTCTAAGATGTCTGACAATGGTGCTCTGTTGTGGGGAGTACCAGGCCCTGCTGGGAACTGGGCACCAACCAACAGCAGGACACCACTGACTGACATCCTGAGAGTTAACCTGCACCCACTGCAAGGGTGGCATGCTTCATGGTGGGATAACTGGGCTGGGGGAGAAGGAGGTCCGGATGTCAACCAAATACCACCAATGCTGGTCATGCACACACCTCAACATCCACATTGAAATGCATCAGGTTGGCAGGACAATGAGCCACACCAATATCAACCTCTGACTGTGACAACTTAGGACAATGCAATGTACAGGCCCGCATCCAGAGGTACAGTCACAACTGTCATGTGTTTGAACCATTGATGCCTGCAGAAACATAACATACATTGTGTGTCTCTTCCAAAAACAGGTGATGATGGGGACACAGCAGCAGATGAGGAGGAGTCCCTGTCCCAGGCTCCGGTGGCCCCTGAGCTCTCTGGTGTGGAACAGCCTCTGCCCTCATCGGATGGCGAAGACCAACCTGGCACCTCCGGTGTGAGTCATCATGCAGCACCAGCAGGACCACCATCTGCACCCCCTGCACCCATTCCTCCAACATCTGGCAACACACAGACCACCCCCGCCGACACGGACAGACCAAGGACACTGAATGACAACAGCACAGGGACCCCAGCCCACCGTGAAGCAACGGACAACAACCCCAGTACCAACCCCCAAGGGGGCCTAGGGTCACCTGTGCGTGCCACCGCAGGTCCCGCACGTGTGGCCAGGGGTGGTGGGAGGGGTGGTAGGCAGAGGTCGCTGTTTGCAGAGGGGTCTGGACTGCATGATGACCCACAACTGGTACGCATTGCTGATGCGTACCAGAATAGCACCGGAGAGGTCAGCCAGGTAGTGGGGATCCTCAAGGACATTCAACAGCAGCAGGCTGCCCATCATGCCCGCTTGGACTCCACATGTCCCGTGTGGACTCCCACATGTCCCGTGTGGAGACACACATGTCTGGCATGGAGTCCAAGTGGGACACATTGGAAGAACTGACAGCGGTGCAGAGGGACATATTGACATGCCTCCGCCAGATTAGCACCAACATGTCCACACCTCCCTGTGTGCCCACAACATCTGGTGCCGCAACAACTGCAACTGCCACAGGGAGGGAGGATGACTCTGGTGGAGAGTCCTCTGCACCGCAGTGGCCTGCACGTGAGGGTCCCCCCAGAAAGAAGAGGGGTCGTCCGAGGAAGGACAACTGAGAGGCCGATGGCCATGTACATCCCCCAGGAACCCAACACCTGTTCTGGAAATTCTCCTTTGTGTGCAAACTGTTCACCCTGTCGAATGCAACCCAACTCTCCCACATGACATGGGGAGTTTAAGTTGGACTAATGTATCAGATGACTGTGGACTTTACTCAGGACATTTCTGCTACCAACACTTCCAACTCATCTGGGAACTTTGGATTCCAATCCCAATGTACAGCACCCACCATCCTGTGCACTATCCTCACACATGTATGTAAATAAACTCACTAATACACCATACTTGCCTCTGTTGTGATTCCAACGTTGTTTTTGTCATGGAGATGATGATCTGCTAAATGACACTGTGCATGCTAACTGCTACAGCAAGTTCAACACCGTCATGTGAGTCATGGCGACGTGACACATATGAGGGAGACACACCACTAGGGCTACACAACACATACACACCAGGGCCATCTGACTCATCGCCTACACTGATGTTGCCAGGAAATACAGTGGAATGCACAGACACCACACCTATTCAGAGTCTGTGTTAACTAGCCCACAGGTGCAGTAAGCAAATGTCAGTCAGATGTGTGACCACAGACAACGCACATCCCAAAGTGAAGCACAGGTTTATTACACATTTGCAACATGTTGTTTCCACTACAGATGCAAGGTAATCCCACGTGGCAGTGGCCACACAGTCAACAAGTGTAGAAGAAATAAAGTCCAGGGGTGTGTGGCACATCACCTGTAGGGAAACGACTGCTTCCACCCTGGAAGCTGAATCATGGTGTCGGGGATCCGAGTTGACCAAACAACTCTGAAAGTACCCTGTGAAGGACAGACATGACACACAGTCAAAAGCACTGAAGAACAGGACAGAACTGCAATACTCATGCCCAATACATGTCACAAGATACCTACACAAAACCAAGTTAGCATGTCAACACTGTTGGGGAGTACAGACTACCTGTAAGGACACATCGCTGCACGCATCCAGTCAAGTAGCACATGGCCACACTCAAACAGCAACAGAGCACCACCAACACATATCATGCAAACTCAAATCATTGACATGACATCTCTGTATACTCACATTCAGCTGAAGAAGTTGGTGATGAGCTGTGTGCGGACATCACCCTCATCATCATCATCATCACTGGCATCGTGGCCCAGGCCAGGATCCTCCACAGGTGGCGGATGTTGGTCATCGTCATCCAGGATGAGAGGCAACTCCTTCCGCACTGCCAGGTTGTGTAGCATGCAGCAGACGATGAAAATCTTGCACACCTTTGCAGGGGCATATGGGAGGGCCCCTCCTGTCTTGTCCAGGCAGCGAAAGCGGCTCTTCAGGAGACCAAATGTCCGCTCGATCACTCTCCTGGTCCGACCATGTGCCTCATTGTAGCGCATCTGGGCTGGTGTCACAGGGTTCCTGAGGGGTGTCAGCAACCACGGCATGTTGGGGTATCCGGAGTCACCTACATACAGACAATTGCACATTAGCTGAGTTGGAAAAGAGGGTGGAATACAACATTGCAGAACACACACAATGGTACAAAGTCAGTACACACCGACAAGCCAGGCACGCTGGTTCTGCATCTGTGACATCATCCTCGGGATGCGACTACTCCTCATCACGTAGGCATCGTGTGCAGAACCGGGGAAACGTGCACACACATGTGAGATGCTCATATCTGCAAGACATACCACCAGAGCATTGATAGAATGGTAATGTTTCCTGTTCCTGTATGCCTGCTCATGTGCCTGTGGTGGTACCAAAGCCACATGTGTCCCATCAATGGAGCCAATGACATGTGGCATCCTCCCCAGGGCATAGAAGTCACTCTTGACGTCAGTGAGTTGTTGACGTTTAGGGAAATAGATGTACTGGTTCAGGTATCTCAACATCGCCTCCAAAACATCGCGTAGCACACGGCTGAACATGGTCTGTGACATCCCACCAGCAGACGCCACAGTGTGTTGAAAGGTACCGGTGGCAAAGAAGTGTAGGGCTGCCATCACCTTCACCTTGGGGGTCAGCGCTGTAGGGTATGGCCGGCCAGGTTGCAAATGTGGGGCCAACCGCACCGCCAATTCCTCAATCAGCGGCCTGTTGAAGCGGTACCGTCGGATGCAGTCACGTTCAACCATGGTTGCAAGGTCAGGGAATGGTCTATGGACAGCTGGTGCCCTGCAGTGCATAGGTGAACAAAGAAAGATTGTCAGTCACCCCACATATGTGGCATTGACCATACTCAATATCACATGATACATCATTACGAGACACAAGTACTTGATGTGTGTGCCGTTCTGTATGGACATATATGGCACCTACATGGCCAACATCTAACATCACAGTTCAACATGTGTTGACAACAAGTTCCAGGTTGTGCTATGGGAAATCATTAGGCTGTGTCACAGTACCCATGTACTGCTGTCACGTTCCAAACACACACCACAGTGACAAGTGAGGACAGATGTGCCACAGGCATCACAGCTCTTTGACAGGTAGATTCCCAGGGACCCTGTATTGCCACATGGACACTGGCATGACATGGCGTATCATGTACACGTCAGCAAAACAACCATGACTCCCACAGGTAGTGGCCCCTGTTGCCTCTGCAGGACAGACATGGACGTCTGTGACACACACACGCACAACATCAAAGTCGATGCACAAACAACGTGGATGTGGAGACTGTCTCCCATTGTGCACATGGAATCAGAGACATCTGAAACACAACATGCACACAGACTGTGGAGGGCCATCACAATTGTGGCAATGGGTCACCCTGTGACGTACATACCTTCCCAGATGGGACTCAGGGTGTATGTGACATGACATACACATACACAACCTGGAAATGTGACCATGCCACATGCTCTGAACTGAACAGTTGCACATCACAGTGGTCATGTGCACAACACACAAAGGATTCTGTCCCCATGAACACGTGCACAGCCTGGGAGTGGCTGCCCCCAAGTGCCACCCAAAAAACCACATGTTGACCCCCATACACACACAGGTAATGGAGCCTTACATGCCTTAGGATACAGTGTGGACAGGCTGTGGTGTTGTAGGTGTGCCCATGAGTCCCTGGTAAGTAATTGTGGCTGGCATACGTTCACCAGTGACAACCATGGTGACATATGCGAGTGACTTGTACAGGGACGCGTCGTACAGCAATGGACCGATCGGTGCGCACGCATTGGCCATTGCATATGATGTGGACGGATGCGTGTTGTGTTTAGAAATACGCATTGTACAGCAATGGACCGATCGGTGCGCACGCATTAGCCATTGCATATGATGTGGACGGATGCGTGTTGTTTTTCGAAATACGCGTCGTACAGCAATGGTCCGATCGGTGCGCACGCATTGGCTATGGCCTGACATGGTAACGGACGCGTTTTCGAAGCTTTAACGAGTCGGATGCAGTGAATTCAGTTGGCCACCCACAACAATGTTGCAAATTCATGGGTGTCATGAAGTTGAACTTTTGAAGGATGCTGTGGCCGTGTATAAGTGGTGCAATTCCATGGATTGGCCAGATTCAGAAGATGCAAACGACTTGGACCTATCACTTTGGACACATGGGACAGTATCTGCCTCTGCAGCACACATATAATGCTGGCTGTTCCCCTGAGAGCTCACTTGCCTGCACTACATGCTCCAGGACGACATCTGCCACCACCACTGCTGCTGTCTCTGCATCCTCTGGCTACTGCAATGGCACGTACTGTGGATAGAGCCCCAGCCTTCAGCACTGAGGAGAACCAGGCCCTGCTGGACAGCCTCCTTCCACAGTACAGCAAGCTGTATGGGAAACCAGGGGGAGCAGGTGAGTGTGCTGTCCACTGCCTTACTAATTGTGCATGTTGTCTGACTAGCAAGACTTAAAGTGTGTGCACCAGTGGTTAGCATGTTCACTGAGTAGTTGTCACCCCCCAAAGTGTGTAGTCACATGCACTGAACAGGTATAGTGCAGTAACAGTGCATTCCAACAAGGTTTGACTTCCCAGGCAATGATACCATTTAGTAACTGCTGGCAAACTGTTCATAGCCATAGTTGCACTACCTGTGTACATCATATGCCCCTGTGATTGAGACATGTATATCCAACTGTGTGATGCACGGAAATGTTGCATGTGTAGTAATGGCCTTTTCACTTTGTCATCCTCACAGGTTGATGCCCACCAGAAGCAGGAGATCTGGCTGACCATCGTCCGGGCAGTACGATCTGTGGGGGTCTACAGGCGCAGGATCCGCAACTGCCAGAAGAGGTGGCAGGACCTTCGGGGCTGGACCCGGAGGATCACAAGGATCCAGCTGAAGCTGTCGCCTCCTCGCAGGAGGGGCGGACTCCGGACCCTGACCCCCCACATGCTCCGGATCCTGGCGGTGGTCTTCCCTGACCTGGATGGGCAGCTGAAGGCCAGACAGCAGCAAGGATGGGGTAAGTGCTAGCCTTAACTGTGTACTATGACTAACATGCTCTATGCACTCCTTTAGCCTGGTTCCACTTCCACAGTACAACTGTCATGTCGTCCTGGACTCATGTCCCTCACTTGTGTCATGCCCCCTCCTCATCTGATACACAGGTGTGGCCCTTACAGTCTGTGACTTAGGTCACTTGGGTACTGTGTACTTGCAGTTACCTGTGGTTCAAGTTGGGGACAGCATCAGTTACAGGAACTTTGTGGTGGGCTGCATGGGTGGTACAATTGCTCACAATGCCTGTGATCTGACATGTACTCTGGGTATGGCTTTAATATGTGTTCCAATTGCTGCTCTGACTCACCACATGTCTGGGGTATGTGCCACACACCCATGCTGCAGCAGAGACCAAGGTAGGAGCCTCAGAAGTATGTACATCATGTGTGTGACACATGCATAGCCACCTGCCTAGTGTTCAGGGTAATACCATGTTGCACATGGACCAGGACTGTAATGCCTACTCCGTACATCGAAGGCACTCTGTTCTCCCACTCCCGTGTGTCAGCATACATATTGGGCATTGTGAAGAGTGCACTCAGGTGTATGCCTCTGTGTCACCGTGGTGTGGCCTTGCTTTTGGACTCCTGGAGTGTTTAACAATTTGGGGTGGCCAGCCATCTGAGTTGTGACTATGGGATCTGCACATAGGTTAATGCATAGGTCTCTGATCCCTTGACTGTGCACAATGTTGTATGAAACATTGAGGTGCAGGCAGCTTTGGTTCATTCTCATCAGACGGTGAAGTGCTCATGTGTATGGATTTGTGTTTGCAGTCACTCAAATGTCTCATTTGATTGACGTGGGATCATCTTAGTCCTCATGATGTGGGTGGCCAGGGGTGCACATGTGCACCTGTCAGCTACAGGGCTTGCATTCCAAAAACTTCCATGATTGTGACACAGTGCAGACTGGTGTTGTGTGTATGCACTGCCCCTGTGACAGGAGACAGTTATGACTGACTTGCCAGACAGGCCTGTGCCATGACATTCAAATCGCAAAGGGTGATCCAGCAGTAGTGTGATATGTCCTGCATGCACACCATTGTCGCATTGTCTATCAGGACATGAGGACATCATTGTGTCTGGTGATGGAAGCAAAACCCGCATATCAACAGAGACTCTGCCCATCACTTTTCCTGACACATGTACTGAGTCAGTGGCAGGAGATGGCATGTGTTTGGAGTGACACATTTCCATATGTTCTCTTGGATGTCCAACAACTGTGTATGTGGTGCATGTGTGCACATATGATTAGTCGCATACAACAGGCAGCAGACAGATGGGTGCATGGACAGGTAGGATATGTGTGGCATGACTGACTGTCAGGCAGACAATGGGCTTCTTCAAATCAGTGTCAGCACTTATTGCAATGTCTAGCAAATGATGGCAGGGCTTGCTCTGTGATGTGCTGTACTTACTGTGGTATGTGTGGTCAGTACAGGTGACTAATGTTGCTCTGTTTATCCTGATTGTTTGCAGATACATCCACGGTCACAGGAGGAGACAGCTCCATGGACCAAGAGGAGCGGCAGAGCCAGACTGGGTCCACTGCATGGGAGAGCGAGGGACCCAGTGGCACGGAGGGTGAGGGGAGCCACACTGAGGAGACCTCAGCTACGACCACCTCGGCTGGGGAAAACAGCACTTCCAGTGAGGACTCCCTTGTGGAGGCGGGTGTCAGCAGACCAGAGGCAACATCAAGCAAGTCTGTCCCCGCCACCACCACCATCTCCACCCTCCCATCTGCTCCCATCCCACATGTCCGTGGAGGCTCCCGTGTAGGGGAGCGTGTCTCCTTCATGCCAGGCACCGCACCCCTGCCTCTGTCCCCCTGCTGCCCTGAGTGTGGAGTCTGTGGACTTACTGAAACAGATCCATGTAGGGCAGACATCAATGCTGAGTGTCCTCCATGCACACACAGGTCTGTTGACACAACTGGTGTCATTCATGGAGGGCATGTCATCTGGCATGTCTGCCCTACATCGGACCAATCAGTCCATGGCCTCCTCACTGACGGCAGCAGTGTCCCTCCTGCAACAGTCCCTCACCCCTCCTACCTCTGCCCCATCCACAATCCCCAGCACCCTACCTGTCCCAAGCACACACAGGCACCGGCACCGGCACGCACCAGCACAGACACAAGCAGCACACAGACACACAAGCCAAAATCCAGACGCACACGCACACACAGTCAGGGGACTGATACCTCACTCACAGGGGATGGGGCCCAGACACACACACACATGCGCATCCACGAGCACTCCGCAGTCCTCAGATACCTCTCCCTCCAAAAGCCCTTCCCTTGCCTCACCTGTACCCCCCCTCCCAGAAGCTCTTCCTCTGAGCTTGGCCTCTTCCCCACAGATCCATCTGACACGAAGTCCAGGCGGAAGAGGTGACCACCACACACAGAAGGGAGTGCCCCTCACACCCGGACACCCTCCCCCAGGCACAGGCAGACTGAGGACCCCATTCAAAAGTCCCCCCGGACCAGGAAGGGCAAGACCCCACCACCACCACCACGCAGCTCCACCACACAGTCTCTCTCCTCCATCCCCCAGGCCACCACTCCACAGGTTCCACCGCCACACCCTGCCCCAGGTTCCCCCACACACCGATACCGCATCCCCAAACTGCTTAGGCCCTCCCCCTACCACTTGCTCTTCCACCCCCAAACCAGACGCTCTGCCTGTTTGTGCCACTGGTGTGGAGACCGGGTCCCCCCTCTGTCCTGCCCACCTCATCTGCCCCCCTTCCACTCCCTTGGAGTTATGCACTGCAGTGGAGTCCACAACCACCCCGTCTGACTCGGGCACTGCAGTGGGGACCCAGTCCACTCCATCTGACCGGCCCACTGCAGTGGTTGCAGCACCCACATCATCTGACTTGTGCCCTACAGTGGTGCTGGCCCCCACTGAGTCAGACACCTCCACTGCAGTTGCCGGTGACACTCCTGCACCCACCACCCCTTCACTGCCTCCTTCTGGCATCCCCTGATCCTGTCCCTGCGGTGCCTGGCCTGCCCCTTGTATGCCCCTCCGAGGGGGATGTCCCCTGTCCGTACCAGTGCAGGCAAGCAATGGGTGACAAGTTGTCACATATCACCCTGTTGGGACTGTGTATTTGGACTGGCCATTGGCCTTAGTTTCTTTTGGACTTGAAATTTTAGTTTCACATTTGCTGAATAAAGCCTATTTTTGTTTACTTGTGGTTTTTCTTTGGATGTACATGATGTAGATGAGTATCATCATGCATTTGCAGTTGTAATAGTGTTCAGATCAGGAAAATGAAGTGTTGCTGTGATGGACTCCATGTGGTCCATGGGATATGTGTCCTAATGTAGTCTGGATCTATAGCATCCTTTGCTGCAGTCTGAGGGTGTAATGTTCAGCATTTGACACAGGGATGTACGTTTTGCATTTGTAAATTAACATCTTTGGCTTACACTGATGCACATCTGGTGGGCTTACCACTGTTCAATGTTTCTATTTCCCTGACTGTGTGCCCATCTCCACTGGACATGCAGTTTACCACATCAATGTTGAAGGACTCATCTGTGTATACAGTGCAACTTGCCTGACACGTGTTTTGGGTGTATGCAGATGACTGACGTGACACTCCCGTACCCAGGCTGATGTGAGCAGAGCCTTCAGTGTATTGTAGTTTTTGACTCACTGACCGAGTGTTCTGCTGACATGTTTGAGTCGTGCACAGACAAGGTTTGGCACAGCGGACCTTCCACAGGAGTGGAGTGCCCTCATGGCAGTGTGTAATCCCGTGACATTGCCTGGGCCCGTGTTGTGTGTTGTGTGAGCATGTCTGTGCGTGTTCCC
Organism: Calotriton arnoldi; assembly: GCA_963921515.1. Taxonomy (NCBI): domain Eukaryota; kingdom Metazoa; phylum Chordata; class Amphibia; order Caudata; family Salamandridae; genus Calotriton; species Calotriton arnoldi. The sequence goes on from CAWUFW010011790.1 coordinate 171,287, forward strand.
TTCCCTTTTCCTACACAGGCTGTGTCCCTACGGATGTTCCTGTTTGTGATGCTTGCTGAGTTGTCCTGTGTTCATCCAGCATCTTGGACCTGGTTTCTCCGGGATGTGGGTGCATGGCAAACTAATGTTCATCAGGTTGTCATCCCTAGTTGTCTTTGTTGTCAGGGCTGGGGATGTGGGCAAACGTAGATGGGACACCGTCAGGATTCCCCTTGGCACTTGTTGGTTACACAAGTCATGTGATTTACAGTTTGTGGTAGCTTTCAGTGATTGTGACACGTTGTGTGTGTGACTGCTGCCACTCCTCAGGGTCAGAGCTGCAATGTTGGAAGTTGTCTATGTGTGTTCTTTGTGGGTCACCTTGGCTTCTTCATTGGTGTGTGACTGTGGCCGGGATCCCATTGATTGGGGTGGATTTCACGTCATGCCCATGTACGGCGTACTGTGCAGTGTGTCAGACATTCACGAGTCTTGTTGACTGGCCATGTGTGATGGGTTTCTGCACCTTAGTTCCCACCACCACCCCTGGGATTGTCATGGGTGCATGTGCAATGTCACCAGTCCATGTGAGCTTCACTGCTGCACATTGGTGGAGATCAAGGTGTGTGGTGTTGAGTGTGTGCAAATGTGAGTTGTTGCACGGCTAGACCCCTACCTCCATATTGGCCTTGGCTGACAGGCCGTGCTGATTGATTTGTGCTTGTGTAGGTGTGATGGTAGTTTGTTGCTCAGGACACATGGCTGTGGTTCACAGTGTGAACGACATCTACCTTTGTCATCACAGTGGGATTATCATGCAGGCTAGTGTCACCACAATGTGGGGTCCCAGGGGGTAGTGCTGTGGTGGGTCTGTCTCTTGCTGTGTTAGTTGCTGTTCCTACAAGCTTGTGTGACATGTGTAATTTGGGCTCCCTCTCATCTAACAATGCCTGATTGCCCACATAGGGGAATCCGATCCATGAGTTACTTTTGTGTGGCACTGTATACACATCTGTGTAATTGGGATTCAGGCCTCCTCATGTGTGGGTGGTTGCCTGGGGACACTGGCACACCCCCATCACCTGCGGTGTTCGCCTGTTAGAGCGGGCCCGCAAGCTCAGGTCAGCGTGCTAGCGGTTTTACGCCGTCCTTCCCATAAATCCCGTGATGTGCCGTCCGCGCAGCGGGCGCGCCGCTGGTGCGCCGAAGGCGCGCCTAAGGCAAGCCCATCTGCGCCCGTCCGCGTCCTGGAAGCGGACGGCGCAGGACTTGTCACTGGAGTTTCTCCTGAGGACGGCAAGTACCTTACTTATAGCAGGCTGCAGCTTATGGCCTTGGGCTCGAAGAAAGCTGCCGCCCCCATGCGCCCATTCCAAATGACAGTTTTAGTGGGGTTTGCAATTTTTGTGGTTGGGTCTTTTCTAACTCAGCCACTGATGAGTCCCCTATAATAGGTTCCAGGGCGTCTCCCCCTGTAGTGAGCCCAAACCTGTCAAGGAGATCGATTATTTGAAGGCTATGCTTCTCAATACTCGATCTCTTGGGAAACATGCCCTTCAAATCTATGATCTACTCTTAGACAAGGACCTTGACTTTCTTTTCCTAACAGAGACATGGCTCAGTGAAACATCTAATCCCACCATCGCCATGGCCATCCCCCCCGGCTACCGGATAGTCAGGAAGGATCGGTTAATGGGTAGGGGGGGAGGCATAGCCATAATCTTTAAAATACAATTTGCTTGCTCCTTGATCCCTATAGCTGACATATTGGGTGCTGAAAGTTTGGGTTTTCATGTCAGACTGTCAGCGAAGCAATCTGTGTCAGGCATCTTGATTTACAGACCCCCGGGTCCGGTGGGCCAGTTCCTCGACTCTATCTGTAATGCTGTCTCTTCCTTGGCTATCAATTTTAAACACGGTCTAGTTTTAGGGATTTTAATATCCATATGGATAACCCTACTGATCTAGAGTTTAGCAGATTACGCGATTCATTAGCCTCTTTTAAAATGTCACCCTCCGTCCACTTAGCGACGCACGAGAAAGGGCATATTTTGGACCAGATCTTTTCCACAGACACACTAGTGACCTCAGCCCCAGTCCCGATAGTTTGGTCCGACCACGCTATGATTGAGTTTATGATTAAAAAGGTGTCTAACCACAGTAACGTCCAGGGAAGACCACTTTTATGCAGTCTCAGACCTTTCTATCAAATTACAGCTGAGGCTCTTACCATGGCCCTCAGTAGACACCCTATCCCCTTTCTTGGGATGGCGGAGGAGGATGCGGAAGGTCTTGACAACTGGCTCCAATTGCAAGCTGATGAGCTCGCCCCCCCCTCAGTGCAATCCGCTAAGGTCCCGCGTGCTTCTGCACCATGGTTTACGGTCGCTCTCTGGAAAAGTAAGAGTGACTGCAAACGCTTGGAGAGAACCTGGCGGAAAAATTTTGACCTCTCGAAAAAAACAACATATAAATTGGCACTAAAAGCGCATTATAAAAAAGTTTTAGAAGAGAAAAAAAAATTTTTGGCCTCTAAAATAGCCCTGGCTGCTAACCAAAGTAAAGAAATTTTTAAAACAGTCAAGGAGTTTCTATCCCCAAAGGCTGTGGCAATACCATTTACTCCGACTGAGGAATGGACGAGCCATCTAGCCTCTTATTTCCATGAAAAGATAAAAACCATCCAAGATACCTTTTCTTCGCTGCCTAGGATGGAGGGCGAGTCTCGAGCGTTTCTCACCCCTCCTATACAGATACGGAGCCCGCTTCTCATGCAGTTCCCCCCTATATCTCTGAACAATTCTTTGGTAATTATGAAGGCCCTTAAATCAGGCTCCCCATCTGACCCATACCCTGCCAAGATCCTGGTGTCATTAGCCGAGGTAATTAACCCTGCGCTAAATCGGATTCCTAATACATCCTTGGAGACCGGGATTGTCCCGGTCAGGTGGAAGAACGCCAAAATACTTCCACTGTTAAAAAACCAAGAGCAGACCCTGAGCTAGCCTCTAATTATAGGCCTATATCCTTGCTCCCTCTCTTCTCGAAGGTCTTGGAAAAGTATGTTAATAGGGTCATTACCACTTATGCCGAAGCCAATCTAGTTCTCCACCAGAGTCAGTCCGGTTTCAGGTCGAATTTTAGTATGGAAACCGCGCTTCTTGAGGTCTCGGAAACTATTAAAGAGACCCTAGATCAGGGAGGGAAGGCTGTGCTGATTCTCTTGGACTTATCAGCGGCCTTCGATACCGTGCCCCATGATTTACTTCTTCGGAGGCTTCAAGAATGCGGCTGTGGGGGCACGGTACTTTGATGGTTTACCTCGTTTCTGGACAATCGCCAGCAAAAGGTGTGGTCCCCTCCTTTTGCAGCACCCATCCTCCCCCTCAAGGTGGGGGTCCCACAGGGCTCAATCCTTAGTCCTACACTTTTTAATTTGTATATGTCCCCCCTGGCGCTTCTGGCAGAAGCTCACGGAGCGAAAATTGTATCTTATGCGGATGATACGCAACTGCTCTTCACCTGTGACAAGAAGTCAGACTTCAGAGGTGAGGCAATAAATGCCTGCCTCTCCGAGGTGTTTTCCTGGTTTCAACTTCACCAACTTAAATGTAATTCTGATAAATCAGAGATTATACTCTTTGGCCTTCCTTTAGACAATGTGTGGCGGAATTGGTGGCCACAGGACTTGTCCCCCCCCAGCACCTCGGTTAAGACTGTCAAAAATTTGGGAGTCAGGATGGAGGATAACCTATCCATGAACTCCCAAATACAAGCTGTGGTGGGCTCTTGTTTCGGAGTGCTTAAAATGCTTAGACAGGTCCTGCCCCTTTTGCCAGTAGCACATAGACAAACGGTGGTCCAGGCGTTAGTCTTATCCAGGTTGGACTACGTCAATAGTCTTTACCTGGGAATCCCTGACTACATGTTGACTAGACTACAGGTGGTCCAGAATGCTGCGGCAAGGGCCATTCTTATGTTAGGGCCCAGAACTAGGATGTCTGCCCATTTGAAATCCCTGCATTGGCTTCCGATCCGTAAAAGGATTATGTTTAAAGCCATGGTTCTAACTTTTAAATCCCTTCATGGGATGGGGGCCCCTTACCTCAGAAAGAGATTTCAATTCTACTCCCCACGCTGTGCTCTGAGGTCGGCCGCACTTCAGTTGGCTAGCATCCCTAAATTTTCTTATGCTCGCATTGGGGGCCGCTCTTTCCAGGTGCAAGCAGCACGACTCTGGAATAGTCTCCCCCTGGCACTGAGACAGATGCAGGACCTTCTCCCCTTTAGAAAGTCATTGAAGACCTGGCTTTTTCAGTCATAGTGTGACTTATGCAAGATAGTGCTCACGATTAGCCCCACCCAGAATTTGTAGCACCGGGACACTCTATTGAGTAGCCGTGCGCTTTATAAGTCTCTAATAACATAACATAACATAACATATGCAGTGTGAGGCTGCCTGTTTGTGTTTGTGCATCTGCACCACTGCATTGGCATATCTTTAGTGTGCCATTGGCTGTATGTTGTTTGGAGGATTTCCCCTGCTGTCCCTGGGACTCCTAGGTCATCAGTCAGCACAATAATCATGGTTTGTATGTCCCATTGCTGCCATGGTATGGTATTTGTTCACCTCACATCTACAGTCTCCACAGGATATCTACATTTGTGTGTCCATTGGTGCAGATATGTGGGTCTGCATTATGATGGTCACTTCTGTCATTGTGTAATTGATAAATGTTGACAATGTCAGCCCCCATGGGTGATGTTTGTCTGCACATGGCCAAAGGTATGTTTTATTTGCACTGCACTGTTTGCCTCACCCAATCTATGTTGCTATGGGACACAACCACTACTTTGCCACTGATGTGTTTGTTGTTGTGTGACCAGGAATCATCCATGCTGTTTGGCAGTTGCAGCTTTTTCCATGACAACACTTACCTTTGGTCACTGTGATGATGGGGGTTTAGACCCCATTGCCACAATGTTCAAAATGTGCTTCAGCTATGGACCCCACACTTACCTTTTGGTCACTGTGATGATGGGGGTTTAGACCCCATTGCCACAATGTTCAAAATGTGCTTCAGTTATGGACCCCACACTTACCTTTTGGTCACTGTGATGATGGGGGTTTAGACCCCATTGCCACAATGTTCATAATGTGCTTCAGCTATGGACCCCACACTTACATTTTGGTCACTGTGATGATGGGGGTTTAGACCCCATTCCCACAGTGGTCATGGTCTGCTTGCATTGTGGAGGCCACACACATTTATGTGTGACACATGTGTAGGCTTTCCTGTTTTCAGTTTCTATTTTTGGGAAATTCTGGTGGTGTTTTTTCAGTGTTTTCCAGTGATTTCAATACCTCAAAAAAACAGTGCTTTTCAGTGGTTACTCATTTTCGCTCCATAAAAAACAACTGAAACAGTGTTTTACCGGTGTTTATGGAACGCTTTGCTTTTATTATTGCTTTTTCCATTTTTCTTCAGAAATTGTATACTGCTCTACATTTCAGAAGCTTAATACAGTCATGAAATACTTTCCATTGTCCTTTGATTCTGCAGCTCAGATTTAACAAGCATTTGCAATGCAATAGGTCTCGCATTTTTGCAAGTTTAAGCTATTGGCATTGTAAATGACAAAGCCTTTTATTTATGTTTTAAAAACGAAAACAAAAATAAAAGGCATTGTTATTTGCAATGTCAATAGCTCAAAACTCGCGTAAATGCGAGACCTATTGCATTGCAAATGCTTGTTTTAAATGAAAGCGTGAATTGGTCACTCAGCAAGTTGGAAATTACAGTCTGTGTTCCAGAGTCGCTACCCCTCTCCTGCTCAGAGAGTGTTGCATTGCATTGTATCATCGGTATAGCGCCCTCACACGTGTTTTGTGCGTGAAGTGCTGTTTGGCACTTCATTTGGTGTCTTTCAAAGGAATGGCTGACTGCGCATATATTGCATTTTCTGCGTTGTTTACGCGTGGGTACCATTGGCCGCCTGTGGCCCCCCCCCAGCACACATATAGCTCCAATACCTTCGGGTCGAGTTCCCGCTATATAATACTGCCGTGGCTGCTGAAGTGAATGGAGCGTGAGGTCTATTGCGACTGTGAGGTGTCTGAAATACAAGTGTACTTCAATTAAAGCCCTGTTCTGTACAGCGCTTAGAAACGGCAGAAGTGCGGTATGACGTGCCACATAAAACAAGCTACAATTTGTATTGTTATTAAAGTGAATTGATACTTGGAAGAGAGGTTCACCTTACTTACACCCTCTGAAGAAGAGACAGTTCCGCTCATGAGCCCAGTGTGCATATGCGCTAGTCCCCCAGAGAGATCCCACCCCGGGAATGGATGTGCTGTTTGTATGAGACTTGACTGTGTTGTGCGTATAAGATCGGACTTTCTATACTTTGAAAACAGAGGAAGTAAACATGAAAGTCAGACCTGCATGGAAGTAGAACCTTCCTTGAACACCGGTGACGCGCCTCTTGCACATGTTTTCAGGAGGCGCTGCCATGTGTGACCCCCGGCATAAAACCGGACGATGTGTTATCATTGAATCTCGCTTTTCTAAATCTACTATCCGTACGTGGTCATGCAGTATACTTGTCAATAAGTTATTATTATGGCTTGGGTCACATTAATATTTCTTCTGCCTCTCGGTCGGACACTTACGTTCCCATTTCCTACAGCCTGCATTTTCCCATTCACTTTCAAGATATTACCTCTGCCCATATTGACTTGGTGATTGAAGGCTGGTGTGGTCACCTTTAGAGCATAAGAACTATATTAGAAACTTTCATGGCTCTCTATTGCTCTGAGGAACAGCACCTAGCCGTAACGGTGTATTCAATCATGTAAAGTCTCTAGTTGGCACAGGTTTTAATTGATTGAAATGGTGCTGTAATCGAGCATTGTTAATTAACAGGGTGGAACCTTACAGTGCATGTGAGGCAACATGCTAGCGCTTTACAAAGCACTAAGCTTATGAGTAAATGCAACGGATTCTGAACCTTAAAAATCAGGTTTTTAAAATATTAGTACATTTTACTCCTTAGGTCTAAAGCGCAAATATTATAAACCAAATTGGTTCCTTTAATATGGAGCTATTTAAATGCCGTTGGTTGTATATAATCTGAACTACCTATTTTCTTACTTCTTAAAGCTTTATTACGATTATAAATAAAATAAAAATATTATTTTTAGCCAATGTCCAAATATCAGAAGAGGATGTTGCATTCTTCCGTCTTGCAGAGATGTTCCCTCTAGAGCTAAATATACATTCAATTGACATAACTAACGTTTTCCAGATTCCTAAAGTTATACATGACCAGGACACTGTTAATGTTAGTCATTAAAACTGTAGCAGTTTTAGGATTAAGAACACAACATAACTCCCCCATTCTCCATTAAGGGTGAATAGTGCAAATGATAAACGCAGGCCCAAACTAAGCAGGGTAAAGTGCTCATTTTTTTAATGAATATCTTTGCTATTTTACGATTATATTTGACATTTTTGGCTAAGAGGATCCTTCGGTAATGAAATCACATATCTGAACAAGCTAACAGAGTCTAGAGACAGTTTTATACCGTGGGCAAGGCTGAGTCAGGAACTCTCACTAATCTCACAGGAATTAAGTGTTTTTTTAAAAGATGTGAGTTGGTTCTCGCCTCTATGCCATAAAGAACCGCAACAGTAATAACCCTCCTCGCAGAGACAGCGGGACAACATTTATCAGCCAGACCGATGTATCGCAGTAATGCTGATCATTACAGGCGAGTAAGGAGGGGGCAGGAGGGACTGGAAAAATCAGTAGGGGCCTTAAAGTAGTTCAGGTGAAATGCTTAGACCGCAGTCAGAGACAAAGCAGTCCAATCCTCCATCACAATACAAGTTATTTTCAATGTGATTAATTTCGACAGAGTGATGTTGCTTATTATAAATGAAAATGTCCCGAACCCGAAATTCCTTTCTGCCTTTACAGGGAAGGCCTTCCACAGGAGCAGGCTAGAGCGCCTTCGGGGCTTCTCTGCGCACGTTTTGTGAAGGAATGCAGCGAGTACAAGGAACACACTCGCCAGAGAGCCCTTCTCTCCCGCTCTGCTTTTCGTACTCAGGGTTTATCAAGATGAAAGTCCGACGGTGGAAGCCCGGAGCCGCTTTAGTTCTGTGTTTGGTGCGTGCTGAATGTTTCCCGAGTCCGCCTCCATTTAACTCACTCTGACAGGGTGAAATTGGATAACGCAGCGAGTTAAACACTAACGTGCGGGACGTCCTGGCTGCCTAAGCATCAGGGCTCCAACCCCCCCCCCCCGGGACAGAAGTGGCAGAGACCCCGATGACAGAGTCTTTCAGACGCCTGTTTCCTCTCCACTATACATCCGGGATCTCTTGATATAGCTTCTCAGAAACACAACTCTACAAAGTGAATTCGACAAATAACTGCGTATTTGTGGTAATGGTGTCTTTCTTCCATGTCACTTGTAGAATTTATAGATGGCATGAGACTGCGGCATTGTGTCGTCATGTAGAACACTATTATGTAATGTGGAACTCACTGATGCAGATGCTTAAGTTTGAACCTCAGAGAAGCGGTTGGAGTCTCCTGGGTTGGACGCTTAAGCTTTTGCACCAGTGGGTCGTTGTATGGCACCTGAATAAATAAGTATATCTTACTTTACTTGACTCCTTCGCTTCATTACAATGGCGACGAGTTTGTACTAGTGCCGACCCACTGTGCCTCCTTAAATATTTTTCACGCCGTGGAAGACTATTTCTACCTACATCGCTTCAGAAATCGAAACTTAAGGACTTCATTTAATCCTCGCCACGGAATCAACTGCCTTATTCAGCATCCTGACCCTTTGTGATTTCTCTTAAGGTACTGTGAATTTATATTTACTGCATTTGAAACCTTACCGGCAGTTGCGACCTTCCTGCTCGTGAACGTTTGCACGCGCTTGGTGTTTTCAACGCGATGAATTTCCAGCGCTCGTGTGGCTGTCCTCCTTCCTTCTTGTGACGTTTCCATTGATTGACGTCGGCGGTTGCTAGGAGACCTCACGCGGCTGCGAGTATTACGCAGATTGAGATCTCACGCTGCTGCGAGCTTCACGTTCCTCTGCACGTCTTTCACGTTACGTGACGGCCATATTGGATTTCCATTGCACTGCTTCAATTTCACTCGGAACTGTTCTACTTGTCAGTGCACTGTCAGTGTGCATTTCTACTGCCAGTTTAAACGTTCTACTGACATCGGAGCTGTTCCTGTGATTCCAGTTATATTACGTACTCCAGTGATGTGCACACTATCCACAGAGTTTACAGCGTTTTGGTGCATATTTCAGTGATGTGCACACTGTTGTTTACTGCATATTAATTACTGTGGTGCTTTCTGTTCTCTCAGTGATGCACACATTTATCTAATCTAATCTTATCATTTAAACTCCAGTGGGTGTCTACTCTCACTAGTTCTGATTCACCTCAAGGCAAGGCTGTAAGTAAAGAAGTATATTTTGGTGCATTTCTTGCGGATTCAGTGATTCGCACACTTTCTTAAGAGTTACATCTTTCTGTGCAGGTCTCAAAAATTATATTTTTTTTGGCGCATGTCTTGCGGATTCAGTGATTCGCACACTTGTACAAGACTGGCACTTTAACTTTATTTATTGCAGGAGCAACACAGTGATTTCACAGTATTCATTCTACAGTGATGTGCACACTTGTTATGATTAACTGCAACAGTGACATGCACACTTTATAAACACTCCTTTGCATGTTTCCAGTGATGTTTTGCTTCTACGTTCTTTATTTTTAGACATACATCCCTGATTTTCGTTTAGTATCTGTTTATACTTTCAGTGTTTGGGTTCAATTACCGTTTTTTTTCCTCTTTATTTTTTTTCCCTACCTACTCACTATGGCAGCTTCTCAAATTTGTAATCAGCCTACTATATTTTTGCAAATTCCAGGCAAACCGAAATTGCGGTGGAAGAAATGGTTTGAAACCTTTGAGAACTATATAGTTGCCATTGATGCTACAAAATTTTCACCGGAGAGAATGAAAGCCATCTTGTTTAGTTTTCTTGGCACAGCAGCGATAGAGATTTTCAAAAACCTTGTACCTATAGCGCCACCTGGTAGTGGAGATGGGTGGAATGTTTTCAGTGAAGCTGTAGCTAGGTTAGAAAAACAATTTGAGGATGAACCCAATGTGCTGATTGAAAGACATGCTTTTCACAAAAGAAAGCAATTTACTGATGAATCCATTGAGGAATACGTTGCGGCCTTGAGGGTTTTGGCTGCAAACTGTGAGTTTGGTGCAAATGTTGATCTCTCCATTAGAGATCAATTTGTGTTAAATTGTGAGTCAAAAAAAGTACAAGAAAGACTTCTTGCTTGTCGGAATCCTACGTTGGCTGAAGTTTTGGATTTAGCCAAAGGAATTGAAAGGTCTATTCAATCTTCTAAAATCATCACAGCAGAAGAAACGAGATTTTCTTCTTCTTCTTCTTCTCCTGTGTGTGCCATTCAGTCATTTAGTAAGGGTAATGTCAGAACAACCAGGGATGTCAAACCTAGTTGTTATAGATGTGGTTCTAAGTTACATTTGGCAAATTTTCCAGATTGTCCTGCTTTAAAAAGAAAATGCCTTAAATGTGGTAAAGTTGGCCACTTTTCGTCACTGTGCAAAGCACCAAGAAGAATTCCAAATACAAATGTAAATAATATTTCTAATGTTGAGCACGATATGCAAAATCTACTGCTTACTGTGTATGATGATTTATTTGACAATTCAGTGAATAATCTAGCTGTTCCTTTTAAAGCACCTTTAGGTACTGTTCTAATTGGCAGTGTGGCTTTTGAAGCCATGGCAGATTCAGGCTCACCTATCACCATCCTGTCAGATATCTTCTTCAAAGAGAATTGGGTGGGGGTCGAGCTCATGGAAACCGACGTTAACCCTAAAGCATTCGGTAATTTTGACATTAGCATGCTAGGTTTCTTTGAAGATACCTTAGAATTTGAAGGGCGCAAGGTGTTTACTAAAATTTATGTGGCTATTGATGGGAAAAACATAGTTGGATGGTATGATTTAGGCAAGTTGGGTGTAATTTTATGTCCAGGCTCTGATCGTCCCATCCAATTAAGAGAGTTAACCATCAATAGTGTTTCTGGTGATAAAACTTCTCTAAGTGTTATTTTAAGTAAGCACAAAAAATGTTTTTTGGATGAAGTAGGTCATGTCAAAGGCTACACTCACAAAATCAAACTCAAAAAGGGAGCTGTGCCCATACAACATAAAGTACGCATGGTTCCTCTAGGCATGCGAGAAAAACTAAAATCTCATTTAGATTCTTTGTGTTCAGAGGGCATCATCGAATCCACCGATAGTTCAGAATGGGTTTCGGCTATAGTTATTGCCCTTAAGAAAAATCAAGATTTGAGATTGTGTGTGGACCTTAGGTCTTTGAATAAAAATATTGTGATAGATACTCATCCATTGCCCAGAATTCAAGAAATGCTAGCTGCTGTGAATGGTGCTAGATATTTTTCTATAATTGATCTAAAATCAGCTTATCACCAAGTAGTACTTGATGAGTCCTCGAAAGATCTCACTGCATTTATCACTCCATTTGGCCTTTACAGATTTTTGAGAATGTCGTTCGGGCTGGCCTCAGCGGCCAGCGTGTTCCAGAAACTCATTGAGAGTTTGTTTCAGGGTCTGAATGGTGTGCAGTCATTTCAGGATGACATTTTGATTTTTGCAAAGACTTGTGATCAACACAATGTCATTCTTGATAAAGTTTTAAAGATTTTAGAAAACAAAGGGATGACTGTGAGTAAGGACAAGTGTAAGTTTCTTGTTGATGAGATTAATTATTTAGGTCATAGGATCACCCCTGAGGGCATTTTTCCTAAAGAGGATCTTATCAATACATTGGAGAAAGCCAGCAAGCCTCAAGACAAGGATTCCCATGCGTTCCTTCTTAGGGTTAGGCGAGTACTACGCCAGATTTGTTAAAGGGTATGCTCTTGTTGTTGAGCCGCTCAGACAACTTCTTAAAAAAGGGGCTAAATTTTCTTGGACAGATATTCATGACGAAGCTTTTGATAATGTAAAAAAAACTTATCGCTAAAGCTCCTGGCCTCAATACTTTTGATCCGCAGGGCAAATCCTACATTACTGTTGATGCTAGTGCCATTGGTCTAGGGGCCGTGTTCACACAGATGGTGGATGGCAAAGAAAGAGTTATTTCATTTATTTCCAGGGGAATTCGTGGTGCAGAGAAACATTATAGTACCATAGAAAAAGAGGCGTTGGCATGTGTTTGGGCAGTAGAAAAACTAAAAAATTTGTTGTGGGGACGACCTTTTGTTCTGGTTACTGACCACAAGCCCCTTGTTTTTATGATGGATGGTGTTAGGAGTGGTAAAGCGTCGTCCAGGCTAGTAAGGCTTATTGCCAGATTACAGGAGTTTAATTTTGAGATTCAACACATTCCTGGCGGTAAAAATTTTACGGCAGATTGTCTGTCTAGGCTCCCACCAATAGATGAATCTGGAGGTGAGATCATTGACCAGCATGAGTGTGTTGTGGCTATGGTAGACGCCATCGACTCGTGTAGTTCTGCTGTATCTGAAAAAGAATGGAATGACTTTGTAGCTGTTGATTCTGTTTTGTCTAAAGTCAAGCATTTTGTTACCAATGGTTGGCCCTCTTGCAAGAATTTAGAGATCCCTCTTCGTAGCTTTGCACAGGTTGCTGATGAACTTAGCATTGAAAATGACATCTTATTGAGACAGGATTTGTTTGTGCCACCGGTTGGTGTTAGGAATAAACTCATCCAGTTAGCCCATTCTGGACATTCTGGAGTGTCCGGAACAAAAAAACTGCTCAAAACTCACTATTGGTGGCCAGGTATGGACGCTTCTGTTGAGCGGTTTGTGAACAACTGTTCCATATGCATTAAATCAGACAAACATTGGAAAGTTTCCACTGAACCTTTATCTATTCAAGATGCCCCTATGGGTCCTTGGGAGAAAGTGTCTATTGATTTTTCTGGTCCGTATGAATGTTTAGGCAGGGAGAAGAGATTTTTAATTGTACTCATTGACAACTTTTCGAAGTGGTTGTACTACACCTTTGTGGAACATCCTGTCACTGATGAAGTGATATCATTTTTGGAAAACATTTTTAGAATTGAAGGTGCACCCATTTCTCTTATGTCAGACAACGGGGTGCAGTTCATTTCTAGTAAAATGCAGAATTTTTGCGGAAATTTGGTGTGAGTTCTGAGAGGGCACCTTTGTACAGTCCCCGTTCTAATGGCCAAGTTGAAAGGGCTAACAGATTCATAAAAGAAGGGATTCAAGCTGCATTGGAAAGCAACTTGGATGTTTTTGAGTTTCTAAAGAAAAAGTATGGAGCTACCATATAACGCCCAATACGTGCACGGGAGTATCTCCATATTTTCTTATGAGAGGCAGACAGGTCAAGTCTTTGTTAGTGCCCTTCTTCAAAAAGGGTGCTGAGAGAGACACTTTTGAGTCTTCTATTATCAAAGCCAGAAGGAATATAACTGAGTCACGCATTTGTGGTAAGTCTTACCATGACTTGTCTCTCAAGACCAAAAGTAAAAGTGTAGAAGTTGGTGACTGGGTAAGGATTATCAATCCGGCATTAACACGTAAAGGTTCATCTAAATTCACTGCTCCCTTCAAAGTTGAAAGGGTCACTGATTCGTCAGTTTTGTTGAAGAATAAGGGTTGGTGGAACAAAAGTGCTATTGTTGTTCTCAAACCGGGGCAAGAGTGTTTTTTGAAAAGACGGGGGATGGTGGTGATGTCTGGTTTGATGAACATTGTTCTGGGGGTTCTTCTTCCCAAGTTCATTCTGGGAGTAAGGATACCTTTGTTCCTGATGCATCTACAGTTGAAGAATCTGCTCACACTTCTGTTCATGATAATTCTGTATTACAGAAGAGGAGTACCAAGGTACCTAAGAAGTTCGATGATTATATTCTGGAGTAATTTTGTTTATTTTGTTATGAAAGGATACATGTGGTAATGGTGTCTTTCTTCCATGTCACTTGTAGAATTTATAGATGGCATGAGACTGCGGCATTGTGTCGTCATGTAGAACACTATTATGTAATGTGGAACTCACTGATGCAGATGCTTAAGTTTGAACCTCAGAGAAGCGGTTGGAGTCTCCTGGGTTGGACGCTTAAGCTTTTGCACCAGTGGGTCGTTGTATGGCACCTGAATAAATAAGTATATCTTACTTTACCTGACTCCTTCGCTTCATTACAGTATTGTTCAATAAAATACAAATGCATTTATAACACTAACCTTGCATCTTAAAAGGCGGACCGAGTCTGAAAGCCTGAGGAAGGTGTCAGAGACGCTCCTTTGTGTGGGTTTAATTCCTGCCTGATGAAACTTGAGCGTGCCGCCTCTTTCCCCGCCACCCACTCCTTTATTAACAACAAAGCCTCGTTAAGTAAATGGTCTTTTGAAAGACCTGTGAAATACTCGGATGGGGCCGCAGTAAAACAGACGGCAGACCACAACAGCTCCTCTCTCCCCACGTGAGCCAGGCAGGGGGCCTGGTGTTGCTCTGGCCCTTGGGCCATTCACACCTCGGCTCCCCATGTGCAGAAGCAGTGTTTTCCCCCCCCACACCTCCGCGCCAGGCCACCACAGGCAGGCCAATGGTTTTTATTAATGCTTTGGCTCCATCAAGTGGCCAAAAGGCGCAACAACTATGAAAATCAGTGACGCTCGGTTTAAACAGAGTCAGCTGATTTTCATCCGGTAGGGTACAGTCGGGTACAGTCGGTTTTAACCGATTTCCGGACAGCCTACACATGTGATAGGGGGGTCACATTGTATGTTCAATGTCATGTTCAGTGTTGTAGGCATTTGACAGACTACACACTCTTGTCATGATGTTGGGGGGATGACTTTTTCTGACATTCCTTATGTTGGAGTATGCTGGTTGTGTCATGCATTACCCGTCCTATGAGTGGGGATGGTAGTAGTGGTAGGCATCCAGGCCCCCATGAGTAGGGGTAGTGGTAGGCATCCAGGCCCCCATGAGTAGGGGTGGTGTTAGTGGTAGGCATCCATCCTCCTATGAGTGGGGATGGTAGTAGTGACAGGCATCCAGGCCCCCATGAGTAGGGGTGGTGGTAGTGGTAGGCATCCATACCCCTAGGAGTGGGGATGGTAGTAGTGACAGGCATCCAGGCCCACATGAGTAGGGGTGGTGTTAGTGGTAGGCATCCATCCCCCTAGGAGTGGGGATGGTAGTAGTGACAGGCATCCAGGCCCCCATGAGTAGGGGTAGTGTTAGTGGTAGGCATCCATCCCCCTATGAGTGGGGATGGTAGTAGTGACAGGCATCCAGGCCCCCATGAGTAGGGTTGGGGTTAGTGACAGGCATCCATCCCCCTATGAGTGGGGATGGTAGTAGTGACAGGCATCCAGGCCCCATGAGTAGGGGTGGTGTTAGTGGTAGGCATCCATCCCCCTATGAGTGGGGATGGTAGTAGTGACAGGCATCCAGGCCCACATGAGTAGGGGTGGTGGTAGTGGTAGGCATCCAAGCCCCCATGAGTAGGGGTGGTGTTAGTGGTAGGCATCCATCCCCCTATGAGTGGGGATGGTAGTAGTGACAGGCATCCAGGCCCCCATGAGTAGGGGTGGTGTTAGTGGTAGGCATCCATCCCCCTATGAGTGGGGATGGTAGTAGTGACAGGCATCCAGGCCCCCATGAGTAAGGGTGGTGTTAGTGACAGGCATCCATCCCCCTATGAGTGGGGATGGTAGTAGTGACAGGCATCCAGGCCCCCATGAGTAGGGGTGGTGTTAGTGGTAGGCATCCATCCCCCTATGAGTGGGGATGGTAGTAGTGACAGGCATCCAGGCCCACATGAGTAGGGGTGGTGGTAGTGGTAGGCATCCAGGCCCCCATGAGTAGGGGTGGGGTTAGTGGTAGGCATCCATCCCCCTATGAGTGGGGATGGTAGTAGTGACAGGCATCCAGGCCCCCATGAGTAGGAGTGGTGGGAGTGGTAGGCATCCAGGCCCCCATGAGTAGGGTGGTGGTAGTGGTAGGCATCCATCCCCCTATGAGTGGGGATGGTAGTAGTGACAGGCATCCAGGCCCCCATGAGTGGGGGTAGTGGTAGTGGTAGCCATCAGGCCCCTATGGGTGTGTGTGGCATTGGTGATAGCCATCCCGCCCCTATGGTTCGGCTGTTGCTAGTGTACGTAATTTCTGCAACCCTATGTGTGTGTGACATATGTCGGGTACGTGTCGTTTGTTTGTGTAGTGGGTGTTTGACTTACCGTCTGCGCCGTACGCGTCCGTACCGGTTCCGGTAATAGATGTAGAGTATTGGTAGGACCTGCGCGATGGGATTCATGGTTGGGTCGTCTCGTTCGGGTTTCTCGTGACTTCGACTCATATTCGTAGCTGGCTTGTTCGTCTCGTAGCCGTGGATCGTCTTGTGGCGCGAATCGGAGCTTATGTGCAGCTCTCCCGGATGCTCTGACGTGCCGAACGTAGCGACGGGTTCGGTGCGTACGGAAGGCGCATCGTACTAGTCCGGCCGGAAGGTGCTGTATATTTACTTCCGTGCGACTCGAATCGGCGTTTACGGATCCGGCTTGTGCGGGGAACAGGAGCTGGAATGGGTACGTACGGCTGGGTCGGAATCTGAGCAGTTATGCGCATCGTACTTGCTCGTTCGGACGACTGTTCAAATCGGTCGGGAAACATGCGTTCGGCTTGGTTTTTTTCCGGACGAATAGTGTTAGATGCGCTTCCGGCCGAGATCGGAATCGGCCCCATAGTCTTTGTTCATCTTGAAATTTGAAACAGTACACCATCTGGATTATAAAATCAATTACTTACTTCTAAAGTTCGTACATCTGAAAAACTCTTCTAAAAGATATTAAGCATAACAATGTTGCCAATTTACAAGACAGCTGTTGTAAAGATAAATACTTATTTGCAGGCCAACCCTCCAATAACTGAAATATCAAATTCACATCCCACAAACAATTATACCCAGGCCTAGGTGGTCTCTGTAACTTAATGCCTTTCATCACTCTACAAATTAAGGAATCTCTTCCCATTGAGCAATCTCCTACAGGAGCATGACCTGCCACCACAGCAGAACTATAACAATTAATTTCCCTATAACTCATGCCTTTTTCAAATAAAAAAAGATAAGAAATGTGTAAGCTCTATGGCAAAAGCCTCCACGGAATCCAAGCCCCTCTCCAAGCACCAACATACCCATTTCTTCTATGCTCCAACATAGGGGCTTTCTAGTACCTGGTGCCCAAGACACCTTGAGTAACTCCTCAGCCTGTTGTGAAAGACCTGCAAAATGCTTTCCTCCCCTGAAATCTTCCAGAAAAGGAGGCTCAAAGCCCCTTCCATGACCAAAGAATGCAACTCCTCTTCTGGCCCTGACAGAACTTCTTCTGAATACGGAATCAAATATGATTCCTCTACCACCAACTCCAACAACCCTGGAAACCAAGGTTGAGCTGTTCAAAAAGGAGTGACCAGAAATATCGGACATCTCTGCCTTCTCACCATCAACAACACCCTCAGTATCATAAGAAAAGGAGGGTATGCATCCCCTCGAACTACCTACCAGTCCTGCTAAAATGCATCTACTGCTTCCGCTTGGGGATCTGGCCTCCAACTATAATAGCGGGGTAACTGAAATGTCAGCCTTGATGCAAGTAAATCTATCTCTAAGGGGTTGCACACTTGCTTTATTCTCTGGAATAAATGTACATTCAGCTTCCAGTCGCTGTAGTCCCTGATATACCTCTAATTCCAATCTGCCACCGTATTGGATAGACCCAGAAAATACTCCGCTTGTAATCCTATTTTTTGCTCCAGACAAAAATTCCAAATCTCCTTTGCAAACTGAGTCAGATTCCTCGACTTGGTGCCACCCAATCGGTTTATGTACCGACCGCCGAAACATTGTCCATTTTCATCAAAACATCGTCATTTTTTAACACCTTCGCAATACTTTGCAAAGCAAGAAGTCCTGCTCTCATCTCCAAACCATTTATGTGCTCGAAACCCTCTTTTATTTATTTATTCAATGTTTTCTATAGCACGAACAATACCCAAAATGTGGGAGTCAGAGTGCTTTACATTCCAACCACCTTCAAAATCAGCAGATATCCAATTCTTTAACGTCAAGTAAATGTATACGTATTCCAATAACATTGGCATATGCTTACCCGTACACAAATCACATAAAATGAAGAATACTAGAAATCACTAGATTACAGTAAAGCATGCCATATCATAATTAAATTTCAAAAGAAGACCACTCCTGAGATCTTAGATATCTACACTGGTTATAGTATTGCTAGTCTAATCAAATATACCTGTGGATTGATCGAGGTACCTGTCCATAGACAACATCACTGTTGACAGTCGAAGGGACTAACTGTATCCAACCTAGCTGAATATAGCCATTAGAGCTCAATCAATGACAGTAAGCTGGTTCGTGAAATGACCAGTTTCTTTGTTCTGCGATTAGCAGGACTTTAATCCTGCTTACAGTAGCCTACTTGAACAGCTGAATGTAGAGGATCGCCGGGTTAACTGCAGATCTCAGAAAAGTCTTAGTAATCCCTGTTGTTCATTATGGGAGAAATTTACCCAGAAATTTATCAGAAACGACTTAGTCTCCTTTTTGAATCGTGGAGCATAGGTGATTCTTCTAATATTCTGTTGGAACGAATTCCAAATCCTTGGTGCAGCTCCCGTGAACGCTCGATTGTATGTTCTCTTCTTACGGAAGAATGCTGGTTTCAGTAAAAAATCTTCGGATCCCCTGGAGGGTCTACTGCCTCCAGACAGGGTAATTTTCTGGGCCAGGTAATGTGGAGTATTGTGGTGTATTGCCTTGTGTGTAATACATGCAATATTTAGCTGTATTCTTGCCTCGTACGGTAGCCAATTGAGCGCTTTCAGATGTGGAGTGATGTGGTCAAATTTTTTTGATCTTGTTATAAGTCTAGCTGCTGCATTGAGACAAGCTTTTAGGGGAGCTGTTGAGATCTTAGGGTGTCCTGATAAAGTTGCGCATCCATACTCAATTCTTGATATGACCAGCGCCTGGACTGCCATTTTAAGATCACCTGAATCGATGAACGGCTTCAATTTTCTGAGGTAACTATGATGGAAACAGGCGTTTTTTGCCATTGTGTTGATGTGGGTTTGCATGTTTAATTCTTTATCCAGCGTGATTCCAAGAGACTTAGTTGAATCTACTAGAATCGGGATACCGTTTAGCGCAGTGATCATCTTGGTCCATTCCTTAATCCTGGCAAAACTTTTAGGAGGGGAGATCAGAAGGAATTCGGTTTTTTGAGAGATGAGCTTAAGATGATTGCCAGCTAGCCGTTCAACGGTTCTCTGTAGTTCTTGGTTAATGCTGTTGATCTCTTCTGGTGATGAGATCTTCATATGCAGCGGAGTGTCGTCTGCATACACATGGAAGGAAATGTTAGCCTGTTGTAATACTTCTGTTGATGGTTCAATGTACGGATTGAATAGTGAAGGGGATAGAGTTCATCCTTGTGGAACCCCAATTTGAATCGGAGATGGTGGGGATAGTTTGTTGTTCACCAGGAATCTTTGCGATCTGTTCTCTAGGAAGGAATAAAATAATTTCAGGACGGTTCCCGATAAGCCCATCCTATTCTCCTGGCGGTCTAATAATTTGGGATGGTTTACTGTGTCAAATGCGGATGATAGGTCAAGAAGGACCAGGAGACAGATTTCATTATGGTCCAGAGCAAGCAGAGCGTCATCTACTATGTGCAGAACTGCTGTTTCCGTGCTGTGATGTGATCTGAACCCTTTTTGGCAGTTGTTTAGTAGCTTAAATTCAGTAATGTGTTGACTCAGTTGTTGTTGAGCACATTTTTCTCTTACTTTGGCTAGTAAGGGAATGGTTGTTACCGGCCAAAAGTTGTTTGGGTCCGAGGGGTTCTCAGTAGGTTTTTTTTTTAAGAGAGGGATGACCTAGCCGGTTTTTAGACAGTCAGGAAAAGATCATTGGGCTAGCGATTCATTAATTATCTTAGTCCAATAGGGGATGACCATGTGGTTGAATGTGGGCCAACATTTTATAGGCAGAGGATCATTGTAATGGTTATTTGGTTTCAAAGTTAGTAAGATTTTGGTAATGTCATGCTGGTCATATAGTTTGAAGGTTGACGAATGAGCATTATTTTTGGGCATTACTTGTGCAGGTAGGGCTGAATTCTCCACTTGTTTACTCCATAGATTCTTTCCATGACCATCTGCCACCTGTCTCTTGTTGACCTACACAAACTCCCCAACCAGAAAGGCTTGCATCTGTCTCCAACACATAATCTGGACAGATTCCAAAAATAGCCCGGCCATTCCAGGCATCCAGATTGTCTAACCACCAAACCAATTCCTCCTGGGCTTCCATTAAAACTTGAATCTGGTCCCCATACCATAATCCTCTCCTCAAACCTTCCAAATTCAATCTTTTCAGAGCTCTGTAATGAAATGGTCCCGGAAAAACCATCGAAATAGAGGATGAAAATAAACCTGTTACTCTCGCCAAAGTTCTCAGTGAAACAGGCTGTCTCTTCAAAACTTGCATCACCCCGGTCTTTATCTTCATCACCTTTTTTTCTGGTAAACTCAATGTTGCAAGCACTGTATTCACCTGAAACCCAAGAAAATCCAACTCCTGACAGTGTTGTAACACTGACTTTTCCATATTGATCAAAAAACCTAGAGATTCTAGGGCAGAGTTCTTCAATCTGTGGGGCGCACCCCCCAGGGGGGGCGCGCCACCATCCCAGGGGGGGCGCGCGCTCCACCCAAAAATCTTACCTTTGTTGTCTTGTTTTTCATCTGTCCCACGTCGCAAGTTATCACCCATTTCAAATGGGGATTTTTGATTGGGTGCTGCTCCCGCTTTCTCCAATCAGCACGCAGGAACGTCACCAGTGACGTTCCACCAATGAGGGGGACAGCAGCTGAGATTGCAGGAAGTGCCGCGAAATTTGCGGGCATAAAGCTCCTGCTTTCTACTTTTGCTGACTTTTCTTCCTGGTTTCCTGTGAAGGCTTCCCTACATGTTCCCGTCGCCTCGCTGTGAAGGACTGCTGAAATCTGCACAGGTATGAGGGCTTTCTCAAGGTCTGGGGGGGGTGGGGGAATGTTGGGCTGATGTTCGGCCGTAACGGAGGTTTGGAGGGAGGGGAAATCGATGGGGCACGACGTGCCCATGCTTCTGCAATTTCACTGGGTTAATTCCTAATGCTTCAGCTGTAGTGGGAGGCAAGGAGTCTCCTCTGCTAAAACCGAAAGCGAACGAACGATTTGGTTTTAGCAGAGGAGACTCCTTGCCTCCCACTGCAGCTGAAGCATTTCAGCTGTTGGAATTTAACCCCGTCCAAGGAGGATGTAACTTTCAGTGAAAGTGCTTGGGGTATGTTTGGGCATTAACCCACTTCACGCTTTACCAGCTGCAGGATCGTATTTGCAAATGTGGTTTATGGACGGTTCCTTAAAATGCTGCAGGACTCTTTTTAGTAGAATGGCCACGTAGCACAGACAGGGGTATTTGTTTTTTTTCACGCCCATTACTACAATGTGTTGTGCCTATATAGACAATGTAGCCTAGGCTATTTGAATATTGATATGTAGATGCGCTTCTGCTCCTACAGCAGAAACATTGATTGAGTGCTGAATTGGGACAATGAGGCTGTTATGAAGTGGGGTGTAAAGTGATTTTCGGAGGCAGTGCTTCCTCCCAGCTCTTCGATTGTTTGGATGTTTAGAGATGTCAATGCTAGTGTCATGTCATAGCAGCTGAGATTGCAGGAAGTGCCGCGAAATTTGCGGGCATAAAGCTTCTGCATGTTACTTTTGCTGCCTTTTCTTCCTGGTTTCCTGTGGAGGCAAGAGGGCTTTTTCAAAGTCCGGGGGGGGGGAAGGGGGTGATGTTGGGCGGAGGTTCGGCTGTAACGGAGGGAGGGGAAATCCATGGGCCACGATGTGCACATGCTTATGCAATTTCAAGTGGTTAAATTCCTACTTCTGAAATGTTACAGCTGCAGTGGTAAGCACAGAGTCTCCTCTGCTAAAACCGAAAGCGTGTTCGTGCGCTTTCAGTTTTAGCAGAGGAGAATCCCTGCCTCCCACTGCAGCTGAAGCATTTCAGCTGTAGGAATTTAACCCCGTCCTGGGAGGATTAGCTTTTCCCACAAAGGAGAAAAAGTTTCTTTTAGAATTATACAGGCAGTAAAGTATCTATTAGCATCCTAAACTGTATTGTACTGGTAATTATATAATGCTTTTTGCTTACTGTGAGGGCTGAAGTACTTTTGGGGGTTATGAGATATTCCTAGTCACTTGTCTTCAGAGGTACCTTTAGGGCAGCAGCCCCTGGGTCTGCACAGAGAAGCTAATTACACCATTTCAAACCGGTTTGTAAATATTTCGGGAATGTTTAACTTTCTCTAAAATATTCCCGTACTGGAGTTCAACAATTACATAGGCCTCCCAGGCAATTGTGTGGAATGTTGCACTTGGGCTGCATTTAGAAGAGCACAGCAGCCAAGCTGGAAAATACGTAGTTTCTTTTAGAATTATACAGGCAGGCAGCAACACCCACAGGGCTAGAAGGGCTTCAAGTTGCCAAAAGAAAAATGCCAGCCATGTGTTGTATAAACACCCTGCAAATTGCTTGTCTTGGCACTAAATACGGGTTATAAATAAAGAAGTATGTATTCATTTGTAATGTGACTTTTCTGTCTTTCTTCCCTTTCAGTCATGGATCTTTCAGGCAGCCCTAGAACACAATTTAAAGTGCTTTCTATTTATATTTGCTATACAAGTATGCACAGATAAGTGCTGAAAATACAGCTTTAGGTGACTGCTTATTTTTGTACCGCCTGGGATATCAAAATAAGGAGCTGGCAACCCCAATCATAAAACTGGAAGTTTGTTGTAGGATCAGCACGTTATTTATTTCCTCCACCCTCGATCCCTGGTTAATGCCTTAATACCAATAGTTTAACTTATATGTGAAATCCTACGCCGCCGTCAATAACATGCTGACATACTTCAAGTGCCTGGGAATGCACCCTACATTCAGACAACACACTCCTCATTTTCACCCTTCCCTTTCACGCTCACCCTGCACTCACAGGGATCACAATGCCCTCACACTGTTCCCCATGCACTCACCATTCACCCGCTCACTCTGCACTCACAGTGATCACTCTGCACTCACAATGCACTTGCGCTGTTCACCCTGTACCTCACCCTGCAGTCACACGAGCACACTACTCACCCTGTACTCATGTGACACTTCACTCACCTGTCCCCCCTCACTGCTCACTCTGCAATCTCACTCCAATAAGCCTATCACTAACCATACATTCATTTGTCCCACTCTGCACTTACATCCGCTCCCAAATTCATACGGTCACCTCACTCACCCTGCAGTCACTACTCTTACCCTACTCTCTCACTGTAGCATGGCTCACCGTGCACTAACATGGGCACTCCTGCCACCCACACAGCGCAGGGGGTTAATGTGCCTGCTACAAAAAACGTGTACTATGCAGATCAAAGAACTGAGTGTGAGTAAACTATGAGTAGCGCTATAAAAATATGAAATGTTTGTCAGAAAGGTGCTATAGAGAGATGAGGTGCATTGTTGGTGAGTGGTAGTGAGGGAATTTATGGAGGAGGAGGAAACTGGGGCGGGGGCGCCAAAAGAGACTGTTGCACGGTGTGCAACCAGTGCTATGGCCAGCCCTGGCTGGGAGTGTTAGCCCCCTCTGAAGTTCGGGTCTAGTTGCGCCCCTGCACACAAGTATGGGCATGTCGTGTCCCATCAAGGTTTTTGACCTAAATTACAAAAGGACACCTTTACATGCACTGCAATCCAGCCTTTCAGGGGGCACCTTGATAGAGACACCTCTGTTTTTGCCCTGATGGCCTGGAATAATTCCTAAACAGATTCTTGTAAATACAGTTTTTTTTTTTTGCCATTTCTTTTTAATGTGAGTGATGTGCGAGAGTCTATTACTATTTGCAGAGAAATGTGTTTGTTTCATGCAACAACCATAAAGTTTATTTTAGATCAAAACGGGTCCTCGCATACGAGAAATTGGAGGATATCACAGATATTATTCGCTGTAAAATTAGTGGGCTGCTGCTGTGTTACAACAGTGAAAACACACATCACTATCTCTGAAAATTAGATGTAACACTTTTAGAATTTCGACCATAGTGTCTGTGCACCATTAGTAGCCTGGTTAAAGAGGGTATGGCAGAGCTGAAAGTGAATCATAAACTCAAAGCTGTTCTGAGCAGGGGCCCCCAAAATAGTTTTGGCCTACGGCCCCCAAAATCCTTAACATGTCCCTGTCGCCACAAAGTATGTCAGACAGCAATGCTCTGAAGTAAAATAGGCAACATCATGAATTTTTTTATTAGTTCTATTTATTTAAACATAAGCCCGACGTGTCCTAAACCCCCACTGCTTCAGGCAAGCAACTTATCGTACCACTAAGGAATTCTCAATGAGGTGTTCGTTCAGTGCCCTCTCTGTGGACTTTGACGTTTGTCATCAGATCCATAACTGGTTGGTGGGCAATTATTCCATTAACTCTGCCTTAAACGTTTGTTAATGATTTCTAGAGAAGAATTGTTCCTTGTGTACCAGCTCTGAGCTACGGAGTGCTTAAACTCTGATAACACTGTCTCCCTTACAGACACTCACGTTTACATGGGTACACATTCTGTCAAACAAACACATAATAGTGCACGTGTGCGTACAAACACAGCTATCACTAGCAGCCTTGAAAATGCTACAGAAGTTGGAGATTCAAAGCATCATACACACATTATTGTACTTAGTATGATTCCACTTTGAAGATTGATTTGGGCTGAAAAAGCATACTTACAATTCAAATTTCTGGCATTTTTAGGCTTTGTTTACATATAATGCTAACTCTTCATAGCTACCTGGGTGTGTAGGACGTTGGATGTCTAAAATCGAAGCGGAGAGAATGTGGTTTTATACTCCGAGCTGGTGACGTAACTGTGGAGTCAGGTTTGAATCCTGGCCTTGGCGCTACATCCTGTGATCTAAGACAAAATAATTTAATTTATCCGTGCGTAATGTAATAAATCTGACCCTGTGTATTGTAACTGGTGCTCATTTAAAGTGTTCCAGTGCCCGGGAACCGAGTTTGCACAATGTAAAACTGTGAAAAGATATTATTTATAAAGAAATTATTGGCACTAATTTTTCCCAATATATCTAGGTGGTGTCTTAACCAATGGAGTCTTAGCTTTGGCATATGAAAGATTTATATTTTTAATACAAATTTTAAAAAAGGTACAGAGGGGCGGTACAGAGTATCCCAGGAGCCCTCCTTGTTCTGTTCCAGATGCCATTCAGCTGCACATGTTGTATGAACCCTTTTTGATGCAGTAGAATAAGTTATTTTTCCCAGTGCTTTTTTGCCCTGGCCGTACGTCTGTAATATTGCAAAGGTCTATGAGCAAAGGCCGGGCCTCCATGAAAATTATGCGTCCGTACTTAAACAGTCCAAAAACCACAATTAAGACCTCTGAAGTAAAAAAACTTTGTGCTTACAGGAGAGTGGGTGTATTGTGTATGGGGGATATTGAAGTGAAGGAGCCTCAAGGAAGTACATGCAAGGTCAATTTAACAAACTTGAAAGAATGTAAAGCTACTGTGGCCCTGCCAGAAATCACATTTTTAACTTGCAGATCATGGCCATCTTACCAGCCATCAGGACTTCAACTAATAACTTGCAGATCATGGCGTGTTTTATTTGCCCTTAAGATAAGGCAGCAAGTAACTTCTAGGCATGTCATTCACTCCCTTGCCCATCACTATGATTCTGATCTCGGGAGCTTTCATGGCGTCTCATGCAAAACATACTGAGAACATGCAAGTAATATTTCTTAAACGTTTTCTCTTCATTGCAAGGGAAAAAGCTACTTGATCGCTAGGCCGAGGACTCCTATTCAAGCAGAAGAAACATCTGAGGAAGTGAATAAGAAGGTACGCATTTGTTTTTGAGTGATGGGTGAAGGGGCAGTGCTGAAGTTTGCCCTCACTAACCTTTGAACAAGTAACTTGCAGAGCCTCATCGGTGGTATACAGCATATACAAACTGCAGCAATTTTGGGAGCACCTACTTAAAGCCTGGATGAGCTGGAATTACTTTTTATCCACTTACCACAGAATGATTCGTTTATCCAAAATTATTTTATTTAAAACATAAGATTTTTTTTAAAGAATTTTTTTTTTGAAACTACAAAGTAAAAACCTGCTGTACCTCATGCAGCTGTAAAATTGCAGCCATGTACTATTCATTAACATGCAGCTTCAAATTTTGTATCTTAGGTTAAGCAAGCATTTGATA
Organism: Calotriton arnoldi; assembly: GCA_963921515.1. NCBI lineage: Eukaryota > Metazoa > Chordata > Amphibia > Caudata > Salamandridae > Calotriton > Calotriton arnoldi. The sequence continues at coordinate 197,794 of CAWUFW010011790.1, forward strand.
TGGATCGTTTTCTGCTCCCAAAAGATGGTAGAGTGCTCAAGCGAAAGGCTGAAACAGACAGATGGAGAGAGAAAAGCTGCAAAAACAAGGAAATATGATGCCTCCTATTTGGACTTTGGGTTCACCTGCATTGTTGTTAGTGGAGAAAGCAGACCACAGTGTGTGGTTTGTGGTGTGATCTTGGCTAACGACAGCTTGAAGCCAACCAAACTAAGGCGTCACTTTGAAACAAAACATGGGTCTCTAGCAGGAAAAAACTGAGATTTTTTTGTCAGGAAGTTGCAAGAGATAACTCAGCAGAAAGAAGCGGTGAAACATGTGGCAAATACTCCTGCAAATGCATTAAAAGCATCATACCAAGTAGCATACCACATTGCCAAAAACAAAAGGCCCTTTGTAGATGGAGAAAAGGTGATTCTCCCAGCATTGCTCGACGTAGCTAGGACAATGCTTGGTGAAAAAGCAGCAGAGAAGTTCAAAAGTATACCCATCTCAGACACAACAGTTTGCCGCCGCATCTCTGACATGTCAGAAGATATCCAGGGACAGCTCATAGCCCGGTTGAAATCAAGTTTGTTTGCTTTGCAGCTGGATGAAGCAACTGATGTGTCAAAGGATGCCCATTTAATTGCTTATGTTCGTTACGGTTATGAAAAGCTAGTATTAGAAGATTTTTTATTTTGCAAGCCAATAAAGGGGCGGGCAACAGGATCCGATTTGTTTGCCATTATCAATGACTTCCTGAATATCCATGGCTTAAAATGGGAAAACTGTGTTGGAATCTGCACAGATGGTGCTCCTTCAATGTGTGGTGCAAGGGCTGGCCTAAAAGCTAACGTACTGAAAGTGGCTCCACATATTCTGTGGACCCACTGTATGATACACCGGGAAGCCCTTGCTGTTCGAAATATGGACAGCGAACTAGAGGATGTGCTGAATTCTGCTATAAAAATAGTAAATTTTATAAAGACCCATCCCACAAGAGCTCGTCTATTTGCAATTTTATGTGCAGAAATGGGAGCTGAGCATGATGGCTTGCTGTTTCATACAGAAGTGCGGTGGTTATCCCGGGGAAAGTGCTGTCTCGCATCTTTGAATTAAGGAATGAAGTACGGCAGTTTCTTCTGTGTTTGGACCCCTGCAAAGCAGAACAACTATGCAATTCCCGCTGGCTTGTGCTTCTAGCATACCTTGCTGACATTTTTGAGAAATTAAATTCCCTGAATCTGTCTCTGCAAGGAGCTGACATGACTTCTTTTACCATGAATAAAAGAATAACTGCATTCAAGAAGAAGCTTGAATTATGGAGAAGACTAGTTGAAGATGGCTTGTTTGAGCAGTTTGCATGTTTAGTAGATGCTCTTACGGAGACTGAATATGAACTTCCAAGTGTTGCTGAAATAATAAAAAATCACCTGACGTCTCTCAGGGACAGTTTGCAAAGGTATTTTCCTGAGGACAACGATCACTTGAATGACTGGGTCTTTCAACCATTTCTGGCAGAGGTGGCAAGCCATCTCCCGATTCGTATGCAGGAAGAACTGATTGATCTCCAAAGTGACCGCACTCTGCAGATGCATTTCAGCAAAGTCTCACTGGGAGAGTTTTGGCTGAAAATGTCTGCAGAATATTCAGCTTTGAGAGAAACTGCTATCAAAACTCTCTTGCCTTTCAGCTCGTCCTATTTATGTGAGATTGGGTTCTCAGCACTTGCGGTGTTAAAGACTAAGTACCGTTCAAGACTGGATGTGGAGCACAACCCGAGGATGGCAGTAGCAAAAATCCATCCACAGATTGACCGTCTCTGTGGCGAAAAACAGGCACACCCGTCACATTAATGGTGGTGTTATTATCAATCTGTCGTGTAAAACAAAGCATCCTAGTAAAAACAATTTGCGCACATTTTATCTTGGAAAAATTTGTTTTGAGATGTGTAATAAGCCTCTGTCATTTAACCACACCCACTCACAAACCTACAGTTAACTAAACTCTTATTGCGTTGAACATTATTTGCCGGATATGGCCCGGGATATGTGGGTGGCGGTCAATTATGTAGTGTACCAGATTCCAAAAATTTCTGTCAGGTAGTGGGGGGGCCCGACATTTCAAAAAATTCAGCTGGGGGGGCTCAACCTACAAAAGTTTGAAGACCTCTGTTCTAGGAGACCAGATACTAAATGAAGTTGCTTTCTCAACTCCTCCTGATCTTGTGACATGATCAAAAAATCATCTATATACATTATCATATGAATCCCCCTTTCTGTGGGCAAAGCTGCTACTGGTCTAAATACCTTTGCATAACACTAAGGTGCTGACGCCAGACAGAACAGAAGAAAAGTAAACTGATAAAGGTCTCCTAACCACCTGAACTAAAGAAACTTGCTACTCTCCTTCGCCATTGGAATGGTAAAATATTCATCTTTCAGATCCAGTGTCACCATCCAGTCATTCTGTTGAAAAATCTCTCAACAGATGGATACCCTCCATCTTGAAATGTCTGTAGACCAAATACTAGTTCAGATTTCTCAACTTTATCACAGCCACCAGCCCTTGTCTTTTTTCTTGACCAAAACAATTGTGCTCACAAAGGTCACTTCCTCTTCTGACATGCTCTCTATTGCCCCCTTCTTCAACATCTCCTGTACCTCGGCCAAAACCAACTTCTGTTGGTCTTCCTGAAACACCATTTGTCTTGGTTTCACCATCTGTGTAGGTAATTCCCTGAAGTCTATTGTGTACCCTTGATCTATCTAAAACCCATGGATCTCTTGTCAAAATCCTCCAATTGTTTACAAACGTCTGTAACCGCCCCCCCAACCTTTTTTGGGGTAGAACCAAAAACTGTCCTTATACTTACCTTAAGACCCTTGGGAAAACTGTGCCCTTCCTCTGGCCTGGTGATGCCTGCCACCTCTTCCTCTCGGAGGGTAAAATCCTGTGGCAGATTGAAACCATGTAAATGAACCTAGTCCTTGTTACTAATATTGTAAATGACCGGCCAGAGAATTGTCCCCTTGCTCTGGCCCAACCAAAAACATGGCCACCAAATATTCTCCTGAGCGAGGACTGAGCCTTATCAAGGCTGGTGAACACGGAGACGTACTTTCCTACTCCCTTCACCAAACCATCTCCAAACAGATACCCCTTCGGGTCCTCTGTTGGTTCCTTCTTTGCAAAGTCCCCAAGCTTAGGACTCATCTGCATTAAAATTACCTTCCTCCTCTCTGCCATTAAAGCAGCATCAGTGTTTCCTAAGAAACATATTGCCCTCTGCGACCAGCCACACAGCAAATCATTGTCCACCTGTACCAATTTTATCTTGGCCTCTTCAGCCATATATAAAATTCTGGCTAATAGACCATTTACATCCAGTAGCCTATCCTGACACTGCTTTGGTGCCCTCTCCAGACCTTTCCTGGGATCACATACCAATTTAAATAAAAAACGTATTAGGCATGAATTCAAATCAGGTGTTACACAGGCCTGGTCATCTACTACCGGAAGAAAGCACTCCGCCCTCATCATAGCCCTAGACTCCTTTTCAAATGGTCTTTTAATCCATAATTCAATAAAATCAGCCACATGTGGCATTGGCCACCAATCCACGCTTCTGGGGTGCCAGATCATGTCTGGGCTGAACAGGTCTATCCCCTGTGGATACTTAACAATCCCTTTCTCCTTCTTTGCTTTCTCTATTTTGTCTTTGTCCATGTCCCAATCATCATTCTCATAATCATCCAGTAGAAACTCATCATAACCATCATGCCCATGGTCATGGCCATTAAAATCATCAGGTCGTGCCGGATTCTCTTTTGTGCTGCCTAGGACACCCTCGTTTGTGCCGCACTGGACACCTTTCTCCTCTGTGGCCCCAAGTCATCCAGCTCAATATTTTTCCTTTTAATTTTCTTTCCTGATCTTTTAACCTTATTTTCCTGATCCTCCTCCATGGACCAATGCTCATCACTAGAGACATCAACAGTCTTTCTCTTTTTCCTAAAAAAAGACCCAGAAACCTCCTTTACAATGGTCATTACCTCATCCTACACCATCTTTTTCAGGGAAGTCTCAGCACTCCCATCAGATGACTCTCCTTCCTCACACATCCTAATTAAATTGAAAATTACCCCCTGTACATATAATAATGTATCCCTTCACCACTCCAGCCTAAGGCACCACAATACATTTTAGCATTTAAACTTCACCTGTGTGGTATGCGAAGTGAAGGAACCGTTTCACTCCCACAATTCTTTGATTGTGCCGACCGTGCACCACCCAACAGTGTAAATATGGGCATCAGTGCTTCAAATCTATTTGTTTAATGGGTTAGTAAACCCGAAATGGTCGCTGTTAAGTGACGCCAACATGCGTACTATGCGTGTGATGTCACAAAAAAATAATCAGCTTCGCTGAAGCAGACAACTCCATGGAGGCCTATGGCAACCGCAAGCACGCGACCCTGAATGTGGGTGGCCGTGCAAAAGGCAGCCCCTGCGCGTGCACTTCCACAGCACAACTACTCATAGAGATGCCTCGCGCTGAGTCCTTAATTGCCGTGCCTCCAAAACTAAATAAACGTTAAGACCGCCTAATCTAAACTGAAGTATAAGAGTAAACAAGTGTTACCATACCATTCTGCAAAAAAGTTTCTCAAAATACAATTTAACCAATAATACACCTATAAGATGAAACTATAAATCCCATAAACTGGGAGCAATAAAACTTGAATTATCAAAAAAACACATATTATAAACAAAATACTTTAACACAAGACAACTTTTTTATTTAAACAATAATAACTTATAAAGGCCAAAATTTAAAGAAATTATCCACATAAGATATTTAGCTGTCAAGGAGCACCAAACAAAAAAAGAGGAATATGGTTGCTGGGTTGGGACTTATATAGACTCTAGTGACATTCTGGTTCTGGCATTTTGATGTGTGATTACTGTTTTCTTTGAAGTGCTGCAATGGAGTGGCAATAAAAGTCTTATGCATAATGCTAGCCTCAGGTCTTGACATGAAATACAGCACACTGTTGCTTTTAGAATTGGAAAAATTAGATCCCTGGTGCGTGGAGAGGGGACCTGCTAATGCTGGAGAATCATGACAGAGTATCCCTTCAGGAGCGTGACGGCTCCTCTGAAGTTTCAGTAGGACCACTGGTACGTCACGTGATAACACACCCACTATTTTAGGGGTGGGAAGGGAAAAGAACCCTTTTCTTTTGATAACCCTTACCCACTCTAATAGTGGCATGCTTCATCATCGGGTTCACCCGGACTCCTAAAGGTCAGGGTGGGCTCAACCGTATTCCAGGAAGCACTTGTGAAGATAGGGTGTAAGGGGGCGTAACTTTAAAGATAAAATTCCTCACCTACTCCTAAAGTATCCTTTATTAATGGAGTTGGCGGGAAGAAAAGAAAATATATTATCCGGTATGAGGATATGATGGTCCTATGACCCTAGTTCACCAACATGTTTCAGCCCTGTTTTATCGGCCTGTGTGAGGTCCTGGGCTTTTGTCAGGGTGGGTAGCGAAGAGGTCACTCCCCCAATGACGTGACTAACGTGTAGTACTTTGCTAATGGCATGCAAATAGCATGCACAAGGTTTGCAGCGTATGTACTTGCCGCTTATTGGGAATTAACTGTAACGAGAACAATTGATGCAACCACGGTTAGTGATTTATACCAGTAAGGTCCCAGGGGTACATTAGTTCTTGTAGCTCATAAATAACTGCATGTAAGGGATCATATCATCGTTTGTGATCTCATTCATACACATGCATGCACTGATGCATTATTCAGCCATATTGACTACCATCATATTTACATATAGTGTAGCGACATATCAAGAGTGTTTGTGCCGTTAAATCATCCGTGCGGGTTAGGGCCCACTTGTGAATTCATACCTTGCTATCTCATTAAAATCAGCCACCGTGCTTGATCACCACCTAAAGATGTATTGCAAAAGAGAATGTTTTCTGTGAAATTCGGCATAGGAAACTCACCCAACTTGAGTGGAAAAAATGCTCCCCCGGGGGCATGGGTGATAGCCCTTGTAGTCATACTCTATAGGGCGCAGGGAAGTAAAATAGCAATACAAGTAAAAGGTCCCTCCTAGAGGTAAAATGTAGCATGAACAGGACTCCTAGCGACCAATGAACCACGGATCTTCCTTGAAGATCTCTTGTTTAGAAAAGAATGGTCTCTCATCGCCTGGCGATGTACACAAGATTGTTTGATACTCATTATTAATACTGCAAAACGCTAATCCGATGCCTTACTTATCAAAATTAAGATAAGTGAAGACACACTTAACAGCCATATCCAGATCACCAATTACAAAAAGAACTTGGAAGAAATAAAGAAATTACAGAACAAAGATTTCCTATTGCAAAGCAAAATCACCAAACTCCAAAAAGACCTAAAATAATTCTCACAAGAATGGGTCTATCCCTACATCAAAGATGACTACTACAAGAAAAATTAGTCCAATACTGACTCAACAGGAAGGAGTGACCCTGAATCTACATCCTCCAAAACAGATGACTGGCCAAGCGATAACTCCAACTTTAATAGAAACAGGAGAGGAAGACGTAGAAAACAAAGAGGAAGTCTTCCCTATGCCACCTACTACCAACCACAATTGATGTTTTGGCCAGGTAATTACGGCCCCAACCATATCCAGGCCCTCCACCACCGCAACACATACCCTTCTTCCACCCTAACCAAACTTTTTTAGAAAGAGGCTGCAGGTGAGGGAGAAGAGGACAAAGAGGAGGAGGATGTGTCCAATGGAACAACAAAGACCTGGAAGGAGCCAACACTCGGAGCCGGACCCAGGAACTGCAACAACCAGGCCCGAGCAATCAATGAATATGGTTGTCAACCTCTCAAATGAAGTACTGACAGAAGACGAGATAACAGTTCTGAATAAAGGTCTGGGATTCGTTCCTACTACAGACCTAGACAAATTCAAGATAGGATGTGAACTGGCAAATGTTTTTAGAAAAATCCATATTAAAGTATTCTTTCAAAACAACCCCCCTATGGATACGACTTAAGGTCACACCACCTTGAAAAAGAAATCTAGCTTTAATCCTTCACCGTTAACAATACCCCCTGAAGTGTGGGCCTTTGAAGAGGCAGTAATTAAAGATATAGAGACACATCAGGACAGTGTGCTATTGGCCTGTACTCTCACTAGAGGGCCCTAGTCGAGGAGTTTGACCCAGCCACAAAACTTGGGGCCAAAGCCCAGTTTGTCAAGGACTTGAAGAGGTAACTCCAGCCGATGCAGTCAAATGCCATTTTGGCATCCAATAATAGGAGCACAGCCTGCTCTGTATGTGATGCTTTAGTCATATACCACACCCCATAGAGACGCCTCAGTTTGTGTCGGGTTTCTCTATGTGGAATAAAGCCCGATTGCTCTGGATGGACCACTGTGGTGATCACCCCCAGCAGCCTGGTCACTAAAGCTTTCACAAGAACCTTAGCTTCCATGTTAAGCAACGATATAGGTCTGTATGAACTGCATTCCACCAGTGGTTTATCCTTCTTGGGAATAACTACGATAGTGGCAGATCCCTGATCCTCGGGTAAGCTCCCCTCCCCTCAAGCCATTTGGAACATATCTAGCATATGCTCTGCAACCTTATCTGCCATGCATTTATATAATTCCCCCGGCAGGCCGTTGGGCCCCACTGCTTTCCCGGACTGTAGGTCCTGTATTGCCTGAGATATTCCCTCTGCAATTAAGTCTTGCTCTACAGTTTCCCTATCTTCATCTGGGGGTGTTGGGAGGGTTAGGTCCTTTAGGAAGTCTGTACTTTCCTCCCCAGTCATGGTAGTGGTGGAGGTATATTCCCCCTCATAGTACAAAGCAAAACTTTCTGCTATGGCAGTACTGGTCATCTGGAGTGTTCCATCGCTGTCTCTGATCTCCAGGACCCAATTTCACCTCTTGTGCCTCTTGTCTAACCATGCTAGCAACTTGTTAGCCTTATCACCTATGTCATGTAGGTGGCTCTGGGTCGCCAACACGCAAGCATGCTTGCGCGTTGTCGACCCAGTGCCACCTTGTCTTTGTCTGGTTTTCCACCAGTCCCGTAGCTCATGCTGCTTGAGGCATAGTTGGTGGTGGAGTTTGAGGTCAACTGTCCCCCCTGCTAGGAGACGGGTTTCTAAAGAGTCAATGTCTCACTCAAGCGCCTTGCATTTTATCTTCCGATCTTTCCTTTTTCTGCCAATCAGGGCTTGTGCATGACCATGGATACCTGCCTTAAAGGCTTCCCAAAGTATACAAGCAGAGTGAACAGTACCCTTGTTTTTCTGAAAATATTGGTCAGCCCTTTCTCTTAATTTATCTTTTAGGGTTCCATCCTTCAAGTGCCATTGATCAATTCTAGGAGGTAGCACACTATCTCTTGTGGGACCACATAGCACCACGTCCACTGGGGAATGGCTCGAGATGCTGTGTGCTTTATGCACTGCGTCGCTAAACTTGCCTGCATGCAGTTGCTGAGTAAAGATAGGGAATAACTACCATGAGCTACTGATAGATAGGTGAACGGTCTTATCATTGGATTGTGCTCACGCCACAAATCCACCCGGCCCATTACTTCTGTAAAAGCCCATAGGAGGCTTGACTCGACTCGCCTGTGGTTAGTGACTTAGTTTCTCTGTCCATGCCAGGGTCTACCAGTGTTCATGCCCCCCCCCAGTATGAGTAACCCCTGTGGCATCTCTAAGAGTAAGGCGCTAAGTGCGGGGAATGTGGAGGTGTGTAGTTTTAGTAGTATATATAAAGAGCAGATGTTCAGTGTGTATCCCTCCCAGTTACTGGTTTGTGCCATAGATCTACCAAGTGGGTCACTCCATGTGCGATGGGGAATGAAGGGCACCAATTTTATTTTGAGGATGTCTGTTCCCCTGGAGTCTGTTTTGTAGCCTGCATGTGCCAAGGGGGTGTACCACAATCAATCCAAATCCTTGTATTGGTTACCTTTAAGGTGGGTTTCCTGCAAGAGGACCAAGTCCGGGGCATGCCTACGAGGCATTGGAGCACTATGGTGCATTTGATTTTGCTGCACAGTCCATTGATGTTCCACATCAGGACCTTCAAAGCTAACTGTGTTGTGATTCCCATCAGGTGAAAGTGCGTATGGAGCCCACCATGTGCCCACTGGGGATCTAGCGGTGTCCCCCATCCCTGTGTGTCATATAACCCAATCTATGGCTGTGTAGTGTTGCAGATACCAAGGGCGAACTGTTACCGAAGAGGCATACATGGAGATGGCTGTGAAAGGAATCGACGTCATGGACAGTTTTGTGGCCAAGTCTATTGTAGAGTACTTGTGAGAAAGATATTATGGGACATTTGCTGAATACAACTTTGAGTATATGATGTACTGTATTGTAGAGAGGGACAAACACCTCATCCCTCCACGCCTTCTTGATGGAGAGCACCAGAGTGCAACTTGCTCCTTTTCCTGCTTTTGGCTTCATGCTGCTGACCCATCTTATGGTAGAATGACTTCTTAGGAAGGCTCTACCCACTGACATCTTTTGTTTTTAAAGCCTTCTGCCCATATGCTAATTTAGGGATGCCACCTGTAGAGCTAGAGTAGGGACAGATAGAATTAAATGCTTTATACTGACAAAGTGCCAATGCAGGGGAATCTGAACTTTTGCTTTTTCATTCCTTGCATAATCGTCATAGAACGGATTGTTCTATTTCGGTTACATCGAGTGAATATCTTTCAAAGATTTGGATTCCTTCTGTTTCCCTTGTGTTTTTATACTCTCATGCTAAGGTTTGTGTGTGTCCAACAATTTTTGAGTCTGCAATCAATTGACTAACCTTCACCTGGTCGTCAACTTGGGTTATTGTGTAGCCATTATGGAGTTACACTGTGTCCTAAATTGATTCACAAAATGTTACTCCCCTTTACACTTTCATGCTGCTAAAAGTAGCCATCGAAAGACCGACTTTAGGACAGCATTGAACAAGTGGGCCCAGGCCCTTTCAGTTGGTAGCAGAGTCAGATGGTTTGCACATGAAGTAAGGGTAGAATCTGGAACCTGATCTAGAATATTTTGAAGCCCTGACCCAAAAGTCTCCAGGTAGAGCCCCAGTGATTGAGAGCTGGAGAGGACGAAGTTTGGCAATGCGCGGCGAAAACAGCGGCGAAAGGAGGAGCGAGTATTAATAGGGGTGTGTAGAGCGTGTTAGATTGTGGTGGTGATTTTGTGAGAAGTTGGCCTGGCATATGCTGTCCACTAATTATAGTGGGCACCTTGCACCAGTCCAAACAACCCCTTATTGGAGATAGGTTAAAGACAACCTTTATTGAAAGCTATCCTAGTGGTAGCTATGGAGAGCAGCCTTCAGGCTAAGTCTTGAAGGAATGTAAAGCAGCTTGTTTTACCAGTCTATAATCTCTTGAGTGATCAAATGAAAGAACACCACACCAGGTATATATTCAAAATATATGTATTTATTGCTAAACACACCCCTCTAGTCTCTTTATGAGGCTAGAGTTCAAGTACACAAGTTATAAGTTATTTAAACACAGTAATAGCACAAATACACGTTTGGGCCCTAGGGGCGTACCAAACCATATACCAATAAAGTGGTATAAGAACCACGACTGAACTAGACACTAGGCCTAGAGCCTCTAGAAGTGCTTGGACCACAAGGAACCACCCAAGGTAGTGACACAGGGGACCCACGGGGGACGCGTGCAGTGTAAATACACAACCGCGATACGCAGTTAACTTCTATGGAGAAAGTCGCGATCAGGAAATTAAAGAAAAGGGACACGTAAAGGAGGACTTGGAGCAAACCCTTTGAGAACTAGGTCGTTCTAGAGTCTCTACCCACGGGAGCACCGGAGTACTCGTGTTACCTCACCCAGGGAAGCCGGGTGCATAGGTGCCTTTCGGGGTCGGGTTTCGTCGTCGATTTGAATGGTGATCTGCTGCAAAGTGCGGCTGGCGACCAAGTGGAAAGTGTCCGGGTGGATCCAAGAGTGGATCGCAGATCTGAAGAACCTGAAAGCAGAGGGGACAGAGTCTGGGTCACTAGCCAGTGACCAGGAAGGCGATGGACAGATGCCCCCCGATGTCGCTTGCTTCAAGTGCGTTGACGGTCGTCTTGACTCTTCAGCCACGAGGTCCAGGAGGCGATGTCGGCAACCAGGAGCAGGATTCGGGCTGGTACACGATGTTTGTCGAGTGCTGAGGCGTCGACGACCGGATTGGACCCAACAAGCCTTGGCAACGGCAAGTCTTGGTGAAGATGAAGATCATCGATGGTGCAGACCAGCAAGGTCTGAGGAACTCACCCAGCAAGGGTAAGTGAGGGCAAGCCTGGAGCAACCAGGGAGCCCAAGAAGAAAAGGATTGGCCTTCGTGAAGGGCTACTAGCCAACGGGCTAGCAACCGCAAAGGAGCCTCAAGACGTCGCACGTGGATCTGGCTCACAGGACACTCGTGGAGTGGAGGCCAGTGATCTTCGGTGCAGTTGGTGCTGGAGGCTAGGGCTACTCGGAGCCCAAAGCACCACTTCGTGGGAGACCCAGAAGAGGATGCACTAGCAAATACATGCGGTGTCCAGGGGTCACGGTTCCACGTTACCCACGACAGCTACGGGCCTCAGCTTTTCTGGGGACTCAGGGCAGCCTCGGGGAAGTCTGGAAATCCACCTCTGGTGATGCAAAGACTTCGGCGTCTGACGGGAGCTTAGGCGATGCAGACCGGACAATTGCTTCTTTGGTGCCTGCCAAGCAGGGGAGTCACTCCTTGACCCCAAGGGAGATTCTTCAGTCCTCTAATCTTAAAGTAGAGCGTCAAAGGTCCAGGATTCTGTGTCAGAGTTTCGTCCAGGGATAATCTAAAGTCCTAAGGACTGGGTTCCTATACTTATACTAAGTTTAGGGGTTGGACTACTCTGTGGCCCCACCTATGGGTGGGTCAGGGCAGAGGGGTGGCTACACCCCTTTCCCTTTGTCCAGTTCGCGCCAAAGCAGGGGCTGCAAGCCCCTGATCCGGTTTGAACTGGGGTATGCACAGGGACACCAAGTGTGCCCCCAGTGCAGGACTTCAAAGCACCCGAAAGTGCTCCCGCCCAGCCCCAATACACATTATCCTGTCTGGGGAGGTGGTCACACCTCCCTGGGACAGGAAACCTATTGTCCAGGCCTCCCTGCCGGAGTTTCGTCCAGCAGCAGGAGGCCAGACTCGTGTCTGTGGCAGCAGCATCCATTTTGTGATGCCAGGGCTTTAGAAAGAAGTTACCGGCCAGGCCAGAGTTAACATGTCTCTCCCTCTAGAAGGGTGGAATGCTACCCCAGCCGCCAGAATTGGCGGGGGGGGTAGTATTCCAAGATGTTTGACACCAAACACGACATGTTTAGGTGCAGTCATTCCAAAGTTAGCATTTAACGCGAGGTTATAATGCGCTTAAGAGTATATGGTCAGGCTGCACTACAAACAGCATCAGAGAAGGGTCTCCGAACGCTGCAGAGGGGCCCTGCTCATGCAGGGGCACCCTCTCACATAGGAACCACGCACTCTGCCTTCAGGATTGATAAGGCCTGCCATAGGAGTGACTTATAGGTTTATATGTGTGTATGTATTTAGTGATATAGGTAACCTATATCACAGTAAGGGGTGCATGCACCACCTTACCCAGGCTGCAGTAGCAGACCTGTGGTGTCAGTTTGGATGGCCTTCCAGGGGTGGCATAATACATGCTGCAGCCCCTGGTAGGCCTCTGAGGTACCTATGCCCTTGGTACATAGTATACCATATACTAGGGACTTATAAGGGCGCTCCAGATTCCAATCAGTGATGTGCCTAAGGCACATGGAAACCATTTTAGAGAGGAAGCAGCTAGGCTGGGGTTCTGATTAGCAGGGCCCCAGCCAGACTAATGTCAAACAACAGTGAAGCATCAGCAAAAAGTGGGGGTACCCATGTGAAGCAGATCCTACTCTCCTACACAACCCCCCCCAAATGTAGGGACATTAAACTAACCTTGCCCAGTTAAGTCTTCATGTTCTAAGTGGAAGTACCTAGAGAGTCCATCTGCATTGGCATGGTTACTCCCAGGTCTATGTTCCACTGTGAAGTCCATCCCCTGTAGGGAAATGGACCACCTAAGCAGTTTGGGGTTTTCACCCTTCATTTGTTTTAGCCATAAGAGGGGCTTATGGTCTGTCTGAACCAGGAAGTGGGTACCAAACAAGTATGGCCTCAACTTCTTCAGAGCCCAGACCACAGCAAAGGCCTCCCTCTCTATGGCTGACCAACGTTTCTCTCTAGGGGTCAGCCTTCTGCTAATGAAAGCTACTGGCTGATCCTGACCTTCTTCATTCAATTTTGACAGTACAGCCCCTACCCCCAATTCAGATGCATCAGTTTGAACAATGAACTTCTTGGAGTAATCAGGACTCTGTAGAATGGGAGCAGTGCACATGGCCTGCTTCAGGTCATCAAATGCCTTTTGACAGCTAGCTGTCCACTGAACCTTTTGGGCATTTTCTTAGAAGTTAAGTCATTCAGGGGTGTCACTATTGATCCATACCCCTTGACAAATCTCCTATAGTACCCAGTCAGGCCTAAGAAGGCTCTCACCTGAGTCTGGGTAGTTGGAGCAGTCCAGTCCATGATAGTCTGGATCTTGCTCTGCAAAGGTTGAACCTGGCCTCCACCCACAAGGTGGCCCAGGTACACAACCTGACTCTGCCCTATCTGGCACTTAGTGGCCTTGATAGTCAGGCCTGCTTTTTGCAGGGCCTGTAAAACATTCCTGAGGTGGACCAGGTGATCCTCCCAGGTGGAGCTAAAGACAGCAATATCATCTAGATATGCTGCACTATAGGCTTCCATGACCTGTGAGAACTGTATTCACCAACCTCTGGAAAGTGGCAGGTGCATTCTTCAGACCAAAGGGCATCACCACAAATTGATAATGCCCACTAGGGGTTGAGAATGCTGTTTTGGGCTTTGCAGTATCAGCTAGTCTGATCTGCCAGTAGCCAGCTGTCAAGTCAAATGTGCTGAGATATTTGGCTGAGGCCAAAGTATCTATGAGCTCATCTGCCCTTGGTATTGGATGGGCATCAGTCCTAGTGACTGCATTGAGACCCCTGTAGTCCACACAAAACCTCATCTCTCTTTTTCCACCACTGGTGTGAGGTTTTGGCACAAGGACCACTGGACTAGCCCAAGGGCTATCTGAGGGTTCAATAACTCCCAATTCCAACATTTTCTGGACTTCAGTCCTGATACAGTCCCTGACATGGTCAGGTTGCCTATAAATCTTATTTTTAATAGGCAGACTGTCCCCAGTGTCCACTTCATGAGTGCACCAGGTGGTCTGACTGGGTGTCAGTGAAAACATGTGTCTAAACTGATTGAGAACCTGTCTACAATCAGTTTGTTGCTGGGTAGTGAGGCTGCCTGCCAAGGCTACACCATCTACTGACCCATCGTCAGGGTTCTGTGAGAGCAGGTCAGGGAGTGGGTCACTCTCTTCCTCCTGCCCTTCATCAGTAGCCATGAGCAAGCCCATGTCTGCCCTGTCCACATATGGTTTTAACCTGTTGACATGGAGAACCCTGTGGGGACTCCTGGGTGTTCCTAGGTCTACTAAGTAGGTAACCTCACCCTTCTGCTCAACAATAGTGTGGGGTCCACTCCATTTGTCCTGGAGAGCTGCTGGGGCCACTGGCTCCAACACCCACACCTTCTGTCCTGGCTGGTAAACAGAACAGCCTTGTGGTCATGCCAGGCCTTTTGAAGTTCCTGGCTAGCCTCAAGGTTTTTGGTTGCCTTTTTCATATACTCAGCCATCCGGGAGCGGAGACCAAGTACATAGTCCACTATGTCTTGCTTTGGGGGCTTGAGAGGTAACTCCCATCCTTCCTTCACCAAGCACAGTGGACCCCTGACAGGGTGGCCAAACAGAAGTTCAAAAGGGCTGTAACCAACCCCTTCTGAGGCACCTCCCTATATGCAAATAAAAGGCAGGGCAAGAGTATGTCCCATCTTCACCTAAGCTTTTCTGGGAGCCCTTTAATCATGCCCTTCAAGGTTTTGTTGAATCTCTCAACTAAACCATTGCATTGTGGGTGATAGGGTGTGGTGAACTTATAAGTCACTCCACACTCCTTCCACATTGCTTTTAAGTACCCAGACATGAAGTTTGCACCCCTGTCTGATACTACCTCCTTAGGAAAGCCCACTCTTGAGAAAATTCCCAGGAGGGCCCTTGCCACCACAGGTGCTCTAGTGGTCCTGAGGGGAATAGCTTCTGGGTACCTGGTGGCATGATCCACTACCACCAGGATAAACCTGTGCCCAGATGCTGTTTGGGGATCCATGGGACCAACAATGTCAATCCCTACCCTTTCAAAGGGCACCCCCACCACAGGTAGTGGTATCAGGGGGCCTTTGTAGTGCCACCTGCCTTGCCATTGGCCTGGCAGGTTACACAGGAGCGACAAAACTCCTTGGTGTCTTCAGACATGTGGGGCCAGTGAAAGTGAGGGACAATTCTGTCCCAAGTCTTGTTCTGGCCCAGGTGACCTGCCAAGGGAATATCAGGGGCCAGGGTCAATAGGAAGCCCCTGAACTTTAGAGGTATAACCAACCTCCTGGTAGCACCAGGCTTGGGGTCTCTACACTCTGAGTACAGGAGTCCATCATCCCAATACACAGTATGGGGACCACTAGCTTTCCCAGCAGCCTCAGCAGCAGCTTGCTGTCTGAGGGGTTCAAGGGAGGGGCAGTTCTGCTGCTCCTGGCTCAGATCTGCCCTGGAAGGTCCCCCTGTCCCCAAGAACTCAACCTGGTCAGGTTCAAGTTCCTCTGGGACAGTTCCTTCTTCAGGACTGAGATCATCCCCCTCAAGGGACTGATCTTCTTCCTGAGCCAAGGGGGAAGGCACTGCCTTAACCCTACTACTCCTCCTCTTGGAAGGCACTTGGTCCATTATTCCAGAATCCAAGGCCTGTTCAGTGCTAGACATTTTGGCTTGTGACCTGGTCACAGCAAACACATCTGCAGGGATCCCCAGCATTTCTGCATGGGTCCTGAGCTCCACTTCTGCCCAAGCAGAAGTCTCTAAGTCATTGCCAAGCAAGCATTCGACTGGTAGGTTTGCACTCACCACAACCTTCTTAAGGCCAGTTACCCCTCCCCAGGAGAAGTTAACAACTGCCAGAGTATGGTCTGTTCTGACGTTGCTAGCATTGGTCACTTGGTACATCTCACCAAGTATAACTTGCCCAGGATTCACAAGGTCTTGTGTCACCATTGTGACACTTGCCCCTGTGTCCCTAAATGCCAAAGCCTCTCGTCCATTGATTAAAGGCTGTTGTCTGTACTTGCCCAGATTACTGGGACTCACAGAGGAGGGCACATCCATGCCTCCATCACAGACTAACACAGCCTGAGTTAGTTCTCTGACTAGGTCAGAGCCCAACTCAGTACCCAGGGTGAACCCTACGAAACCCTTGGCTGGAGCACTCCCACCAACTGTAACTGTACTAGGGGGAACAGGTGCCTTAGGGGCATTGGTGGGTGCTGGACTGGAGGCTTTGGACTTGGTGCAATCACTGGTCCAGTGGGTCTTTTGCTTACAGACCTTGCACCATGGTTTTCTTTGGCATTTCCCTTTTGTAGACTGTGAATCCCCACCTGAAGAAGATTTTTGGGGGCCTGGTGAAGACTTTTGATCTTTACCCTTCTCCCCACCCTTTTCAGAGTTCTTAGCATCTTGCTTCTTAGGGTCCCCACCTTGGTTCTGTATCTTCGGCTTCACCCTGGTTCTGACCCATTTGTCTGCCTTCTTTCCCAATTCTTGGGGAGAGGTCAGATCAGAGTCCACCAGGTATTGATGCAACAGCTGATTTTGGCAGTTAAGAATCTGCTCCCTCATTATCAGATTGTGCAATCCTGAGAAGTCACACACCTTACTGCCCATCAACCAGCCTTCCAGAGCCTTAGCAGAACAATCCACATAGTCTACCCAGTCTTGAGTCTGTGCTTTTTGGGTATCTCTGAACTTCAACCTGTACTGTTCAGTGGTTAGGCCAAACCCATCAATAAGAGCACTCTTCAAGACCTTGTAATTATCAGCATCCTCCTCTCTAACAGTGAGGAGCTTATCTCTACCTTTGTCTGCAAAGGAGAGCCACAAGATTGCTGCCCACTGCTCCTGAGGGACCTTCTGTACTTTACAGGCCCTCTCTAGAGCAGTTATCCACTTGTGGATGTCATCCCCACTCTGGTAGGGAGGGACAATCTTGCTCAGGTTCCTATGGTCATAGGACCTTTCCCTATCTCTAGGGACATGGCTGCCACCATGGGACTCTAGTCCCAACTTTCTTCTCTCTTTGAAGAGATCTAGGGACTCCCTGTCTATAGCCAGTTGCTGTTTTCTGAGTTCAAGCTGAGCTTCCTCATATTGAACCAGCCTCTTTCTCCTCTCATGAGAGGATTCCCTCCTATGAGATGAGACAGAGGTCCCTATGGAGGTGCCAGAGTGGTTAGACTCCTGAGAAGGAGATCTAGACTTTCTGGGCACACTCATAATCCTTCCTGGGGGACAAAGTGGGGATCATCCTGATCTTCCTCTTCATCGTCCACAGGAGGGATTGGGTTATCCAGGTCAGGGTCATTGTCACCCTCCTGGCCAGTTTCAGAGGGGGGCTGGGGGTATTTCTACCCCTGGTCCCATCCTCATCTTCTGCCCCACCCTCAGCTCCTACCCCTTCAGTCCCCAAGGGCTTACTGAGATCATAAGCTTCCAACATCTCTCTAAGATGTTGGGTGGTGGGACTTTGTCCTGTCTTCAATTTCCTCAAGTTACATAATGCTCTCAATTCCAAGAATGGGAGTGTATCATACTTGGAGGGGAGAAGCCCATGGGCTTCTGGCAAGGACTCACTGGGTCCTGGCTTTGAAGACATCACTAGTGAGGTGTGGTGTATGCACTACCTACTCTAGTGTGGCCTACTAAACTCTCTTGAGTTGTAGAAAGGGTGTGCTATCCCTTAACACACAACTCTAAGTTCAGTAGAACTTACTGTATTCTAAGCTTAAATTATATGTACCTTAGGTACCTTTAGTGGTTTTCAGTTGATCAATTCAATTGAGATTATCTGGTAAAACAATAGCAAGCTGGAATCCCATACGCTGCACACCAATGTGAGAAGTTGGTCTGGTATATGCTGTCCACTAATTATAGTGGGCACCTTGCACCAGTCCAAACAACCCCTTATTGGAGATAGGTTAAAGACAACCTTATTGAAAGCTATCCTAGTGGTAGCTATGGAGAGCAGCCTTCAGGCTAAGTCTTGAAGGAATGTAAAGCAGCTTGTTTTACCAGTCTATAATCTCTTGAGTGACCAAATGAAAGAGCACCACACCAGGTATATATTCAAAATATATGTATTTATTGCTAAACACACCCCTCTAGTCTCTTTATGAGGCTAGAGTTCGAAGTACACAAGTTATAAGTTATTTAAACACAGTAATAGCACAAATACACGTTTGGGCCCTAGGGGCGTACCAAACCATATACCAATAAAGTGGTATAAGAACCACGACTGAGCTAGACACGAGGCCTAGAGCCTCTAGAAGTGCTTGGACCACAAGGAACCACCCAAGGTAGTGACACAGGGGACCCACGGGGGACGCGTGCAGTGTAAATACACAACCGCGATACGCCGTTAACTTCTATGGAGAAAGTTGCGATCAGGAAATTAAAGAAAAGGGACACGTAAAGGAGGACTTGGAGCAAACCCTTTGAGAACTAGGTCGTTCTAGAGTCTCTACCCACGGGAGCACCGGAGTACTCGTGTTACCTCACCCAGGGAAGCCGGGTGCATAGGTGCCTTTCGGGGTCGGGTTTCGTCGTCGATTTGAATGGCGATCTGCTGCAAAGTGCGGCTGGCGACCAAGTGGAAAGTGTCCGGGTGGATCCAAGAGTGGATCGGAGATCTGAAGAACCTGAAAGCAGAGGGGACAGAGTCTGGGTCACTAGCCAGTGACCAGGAAGGCGATGGACAGATGCCCACCGATGTCGCTTGCTTCAAGTGCGTTGACGGTCGTCTTGACTCTTCAGCCACGAGGTCCAGGAGGTGTTGTCGGCGACCATGAGCAGGATTCGGGCTGGTACATGATGTCTGTCGAGTGCTGAGGCGTCGGCGACCGGATTGGACCCAACAAGCCTTGGCAACGGCAAGTCTTGGTGAAGATGAAGATCGTCGATGGTGCAGACCAGCAAGGTCTGAGGAACTCACCCAGCAAAGGTAAGTGAGGGCAAGCCTGGAGCAACCAGGGAGCCCAAGAAGAAAAGGATTGGCCTTCGTGAAGGGCTACTAGCCAACGGGCTAGCAACCGCGAAGGAGCCTCAAGACGTTGCACGTGGATCTGGCTCACAGGACACTCGTGGAGTGGAGGCCAGTGATCTTTGCTGCAGTTGGTGATGGAGGCTAGGGCTACTCGGAGCCCAAAGCACGACTTCGTGGGAGACCCAGAAGAGGATGCACTAGCAAATGCGTGCGGTGTCCATGGGTCACGGTTCCACATTACCCACGACAGCTATGGGCCGCAGCTTTGCTGGGGACTCAGGGCAGCCTCGGCGAAGTCTGGAAATCCACCTCTGGTGATGCAAAGACTTCGGCGTCTGACGGGAGCTTAGGCGATGCAGACCGGACAATTGCTTCTTTGGTGCCTGCCAAGCAGGGGAGTCACTCCTTGACCCCAAGGGAGATTCTTCTGTCCTCTAGTCTTTAGTAGAGCGTCGAAGGTCCAGGATTCTGTTTCAGAGTTTCGTCCAGGGATAATCTAAAGTCCTAAGGACTGGGTTCCTATACTTATACTAAGTTTAGGGGTTGGACTACTCTGTGGCCCCACCTCTGGGTGGGTCAGGGCAGAGGGGTGGCTACACCCCTTTCCCTTTGTCCAGTTCGCGCCAAAGCAGGGGCTGCAAGCCCCTGATCCGGTTTGAACTGGGGTATGCACAGGGACACCAAGTGTGCCCCCAGTGCAGGACTTCAAAGCACCCGAAAGTGCTCCCGCCCAGCCCCAATACACATTATCCTGTCTGGGGAGGTGGTCACACCTCCCTGGGACAGGAAACCTATTGTCCAGGCCTCCCCTGCCGGAGTTTCGTCCAGCAGCAAGAGGCCAGACTTGTGTCTGTGGCAGCAGCATCCATTTTGTGATGCCAGGGCTTTAGAAAGAAGTTACCGGCCAGGCCAGAGTTAACATGTCTCTCCCTCTAGAAGGGTGGAATGCTACCCCCGCCGCCAGAATTGGCGGGGGGGTAGTATTCCAAGATGTTTGACACCAAACACGACATGTTTAGGTGCAGCCATTCCAAAGTTAGCATTTAACGCGAGGTTATAATGCGCTTAAGAGTATATGGTCAGGCTGCACTACAAACAGCATCAGAGAAGGGTCTCCGAACGCTGCAGAGGGGCCCTGCTCATGCAGGGGCACCCTCTCACATAGGAACCACGCACTCTGCCTTCAGGATTGATAAGGCCTGCCATAGGAGTGACTTATAGGTTTATATGTGTGTATGTATTTAGTGATATAGGTAACCTATATCACAGTAAGGGGTGCATGCACCACCTTACCCAGGCTGCAGTAGCAGACCTGTGGTGTCAGTTTGGATGGCCTTCCAGGGGTGGCATAATACATGCTGCAGCCCCTGGTAGGCCTCTGAGGTACCTATGCCCTTGGTACATAGTATACCATATACTAGGGACTTATAAGGGCGCTCCAGATTCCAATCAGTGATGTGCCTAAGGCACATGGAAACCATTTTAGAGAGGAAGCAGCTAGGCTGGGGTTCTGATTAGCAGGGCCCCAGCCAGACTAATGTCGAAAAACAGTGAAGCATCAGCAAAAAGTGGGGGTACCCATGTGAAGCAGATCTTACTCTCCTACAGATTTGATTGTATGATGTCTTGCGGAGTTGTCGCGAGAACTGAGTGAATGTGGTTGTCAGGTCTGATGTGGCCCAAGGAGTTGATATAAGGTTATCGGGTCCCGAAGTGGCCCACGACCCCAGGATATTTAAAGGTGTAGAAGGCACAGAGATTGTGATTGTCTGCTGAAGAGTTGAGGGGCTTGTCGTAAGGCGTTGTTGACAGTTCCACCTAAGACAGGGAACTTTGTGTGAATGGGACGATTGTGAATCATGTAGTAAACCTTTTTGCGCAAAGGGTAAACTGTAATGATTTTGGTGAATCTCCGCTGGTCGAAGGTTTACTGTAAGTGTGAATTCTTGTATGAGTGTATCTCTATTCTCTTTTAGGAAGACAGACAATTACAGATTATAAGATGATTGTGTGAGTGAATGTGTACGGAGAAATTGTGAAGAAGGGTGAGCCGATGCGAGGAGCAAGGGTGATGTCAGATTGTGCAGCGCCGGGATAGGTTGGTTGGTGTTAACGCCAGGTTTGGATTGGTTGCCGATTGTTTATTACATCGGAGGTGTTTGAGATCGCATCGTCGTACTATTTGATTTAAAACTGTTATTGGATTGTTGAAATTTCATAAACAGGCAAAATCATGCTATGTTTTAGGGTCTTGCAAGATATGTTTCGGGGGGATGAGGGCATTATGACAAGGGTGGGCGAGGAAGCACCACCAGAAGATACTTCGGATCATTACATGGCGACAATGTGGGACTCAATATTATTATAAGGCTTCAAAATTGGCACAATATCACCAATAGGGTGCATTGTCATTTCCACGCTATGGCACTTTCAAGCTGTAAATACTTATCCAGTTGAGGGGAGTGATGTTTGCAATGAAACCTTTACCTAGGCCTACACAGTTTGCAGCGATTGATACATGGATGCATACAGGTCATGCAGAAAAGAGAGATTGCCATCAAGGAAAGATGAAGAAAACAATGCGAGCTTACAAGGAAGAACAGTGGGATGCTAAATTGAGGGTAGACATGATTGAGGGAGAGAGGTTATATCCAGCACTGATAAGGACGCGAAAGATAAGGACAATAAAAATGAGACATGGGAACTGTGAGAAGTTGGCCTGGTAAATGCGGTCCAGTAATTAAAGTGAGCACCCTGTACCAGTCCAAACAACCCTTATGGTGATTTAAGAGATCAAAGATAACCTTATAAAGCTATCCAAGTGGTGGCTGTGGTGAGCAGCCTTCAGGCTTAGTCTTGAAGGAATGTGAAGCAGCTTGTTTTACCAGAATGCAACCTTATAGTATTGGTTAAATGAAAGGAGAACCACACAGTAGTTATAAAAAATATGTATTTATTTATATAATACTCTTTAAGTACGACACAGTATCTTCTACACAAATATACTCACAAAGCACACAATACTGTAGCACAGAAACAATAGTAAATAGCACTAATAAACAGTGGGCTCCAGGGGGAGACCAAACCATATACTAAAATAGTGGTATAAGAACCACGAATCGAGTCAAGACAGTGTCTAGAGGATGTAGAATCGCTGGGACCCCAAGGAACCACCCATGGTGAGTAAGTAGGGACCCCACGGAGGACGGTGCAGTGTGGGAACACGACCGCGTGCCAAGTACAATTCTATGGGAGAGTCGCGGTTGAGGTTTTAAAGTTTAAGGACCCTTCCCAGTGGACTTCAAAGAAACCCCATGGAACTTAGGAGGTTGGAGAGCCACCCTACCCATGGATACCAAAGTGCCAGAGTTACCTATCCCAGGGGAGTCGGGTGCATAGGTCTGAAGTGGCGTCGGAAACTGCTGTCGAACCCAATGGAGGACTTCGAAGAAGAGCCGCTGCTGGAAGGAAGAAAAGTGTCTGTTGGAATCCAAAGGTGGATTCTTGATGAAGGGTACCTGAAAGCAGAGGGGACAGAGTCTGGGTCACTTAGGAGTGACCAGGGCTCGGTAGACGAATGCCCACCGATGTCGGGTGCTTCAGGTGCATTGAGGGAGTTCTTGACTCTGCAGCCACCGGGACCAGGAGATATCGAGGACAACCAGGAGTTGGATATGAGCTGTCCCAGAAAGAATGTCGAGTACGGAGGGATCGGTGTCCGGCTGAATCACCAACAAGCCTTGGCAACAGCAACCCACACAGAAGGTCAAAGAAGAGTACGGTTCAGACCAGCAAGGTCCAGGAGACTCACCAAACACAGGGAAGTCAGTGCAAGCCTGGAGCAACCAGGGGAGCCCAAGAAAAGCAAAATTGACCCTCAAAGGGACTCACAGGCTGGAGGCACAGGAGTCGCGAGGGGACCTCAAACAGTTTCATAAAGCAACAGCCCACAGAGCACTCGGTGAAAGGAGGCCGGAGTTCTTTGTAGGAAATGGTGTCAGATGTTGGGGCTACTTGGAGCCCAGTGCACTTGTTCTGGAAACACCAACAAGCATATGCACTTGTAAATGAACGCTGTGCACAGGGGTACGGGTATTTCAGCCCCCACGAGGGATTCTGACCTCAAACGTGGTGAGAGGGCAGCTCAGACCTCAAAGGACTTGGGGCCAGATGCATCAAGCATTTTTCTCCTCGCAAATGGGCCGATTCGTAGAATCGGCCCGTTTGCGATTGCAAAAAATGCTTTTGCGATGCATCTAACCCAATTTTGCGATTCGATAACCTGTTACCGAATCGCAAAATGGGTTTGGGATTTGCCATTTGGAAGGGGCGTGTTTAGGGGGTCCCTTCCAAATAGCGAATCCTAACAGTATGCATGAATGTTTTGTGACCGTGAATGCGGTTGCAAAACATTTGCATATTACTACCTACTTCAAGTAGGTGGTAAGACATTCGCAAATGGGAAGGGGTCCCCAAGGGACCCCTTCTCCTTTGTGAATGTTTGTAAAGGACCACTGCCTGCTCTTA
Organism: Calotriton arnoldi; assembly: GCA_963921515.1. Taxonomy (NCBI): domain Eukaryota; kingdom Metazoa; phylum Chordata; class Amphibia; order Caudata; family Salamandridae; genus Calotriton; species Calotriton arnoldi. The sequence continues at coordinate 221,699 of CAWUFW010011790.1, forward strand.
AAAAATGAAAAGAAAACTTTTCATTTTTCTTTTTGTAAAGCATCTCGTTTTCCTTTAAGGAAAAGGGGCTGCTTTACAAAAAAAAAAAAGATTTCTTTATTTAAAAGCAATCACAGACATGTTGCTGATCTCAGTAGGCCACCATCACTGTGATTTTTGCGATTCCTAGGGGGTCGCTAATTGCGACTTAGCTCATTAATTTTCATGAGATAGGTCATTTGCGACCCCCTAGGAATCACAGAAAGTGTACTGCACACTTTCATGCATGCCGTTTTGCGATTCCCTAATTGCGAATCGCAAAGATTTGCAATTAGGGAATTGCAAAACATTTTTTGATGCATCTGGCCCTTGGAAACCCACCCCGTGTTGCTGGAGCCTTTGCAGTCGATAGGAGCTCAGGAGCAGCAGATCGGTCAATCGGGTTGTGGTGCCTGCGGTTGCAGGGGAGTGACTCCTTCACTCCAAGAGAGATATCTTCAGTTGTCCTTGATGCTCCACAGGTCCTGCACAGAGACTGTATGGCCCACGGTCACAGACGATGCTTCAGACTGAGAGGGAGACGAAGTCGGGCCCAAACGAAGTCCAACGAAGTCCAGAGTGTCCAGACAGTCGAAGTTCAGTGGTTTCTTGTTCAGAATCTTGTCCACATCGAATCTAGGGTCCTACAGCCAGTTAAGCCCTTTTGTACCCACGGTAGAGGGTTGGACAGATTCAGGGGACCCTCCCAGGGGAGGGTCTGGACAGTGGGGAGGTTACTCCCATGTCCTTTGTCCAGTTTCGTGCCGGAGCAGGAGCCAATGGCTCCCAGGACTGGTTTGAACTGGACTATGCACAGGGACACCAAATGTGCCTCTCATGCAGACTTTCGGTCGCTGGCAAGCGCACCCACCCAGGCCTAATACACTAAATCCTGTCTGAGAGGTGGTCACACCTCCCTGTGACAGGGTGTCTATTGTTCTGCCTTCCCCTGCTCGAGCTTGGCTCAGCAGCAGGAGGGCAGAAATGTGTCTCTGGTCGGCAGCAACCATTTTGTGCTGCCCGGGACTAGAAGGCTGGTACTGGGAACACCAGGGACCTCACAAAGCTCGTTTCTGAGGGGTGGAATCACACCTCCCAAACACAATAGGGTTACTTTCAGTCGTTTTAAAGTTGGTCATCACGCGGTCGCATAATGCCACTCTATATGTTGTAAATGGCTGCAGTACTAACAACCCGGGAGAATGGACTCCGTAGGCTGCAGGGGTGTCCTGCTCATGCAGTGGCACCCTCTCACTTAGAACCAAGCACCCTGCCTTCAGGATTGTCAAGGCCTGCTATAGGGGTGACTTATAGGTTTTAAGTTTAGTGACCCTAGGATATAGTAAACCTATATCTAACGTAAGTGGTGCATGCACCATCTTACACAGGCTGCAATGGCAGGCCTGTAGTTCCATTTTGCATGACCTCTCATGGGTGGCACAATACATGCTTCAGCCCATGAGAGGCCTCTGGGGTACCTATGCCCTGGGTACATGGGTACCATATACTAGGGACTGACAAGGGTACCCCAGTATCCAATCTGGAGTGTACCTAAGTACATGACATAACAGTTTACAGAGAAAGCAGATAGACTGGGGTCCTGATTAGCAGGATCCCAGTCAGACTAGTCAAAACAGTATCTCATGAAGCAAAAAGGGGGGCAACCATGAGAAGCAGATCCTACTTTCCTGCAGGAACGATGACAGTGACACTGATGATAGCGTGTTAAATGGACTGTGGGCGGATTGTCCACTCCCTCATAGTCGATTACAGAATGGAAGTGGGAGAAATCTTGATGAGACCGTTAACATTGAGAGTGCATCAGCACCAGTCACCCGAGATCCTGGTGTTGTGGGAGTGATAGAGAGGAGCGAGGTTAATAGAAAGGTGAGAAGGGGTGGCAATAGGTATGACGGGGAGCTCAGATCAGTGTAACTCTAATGTTGCTTCAAGACTACCGGAAGCTCTTACAGTACCGTTCACGATTGGGCCCATCGTTCCTATATATGACCCGAGCTCAACAGGAAAAGAAAATTAGCGACAGCATGTGGTTATTGGAGGGACATTACAAGGCACACCAGCGAATGTAGATGAGGGTTTTGCCCCATTGACTCCAGCTAACTCAAGTATCTCATATGTAGTGAGAGCGGACCCATCAGTAGACCAGAATAGCTCTCACATTTTGAGGCCCCTACCTGCGAGGAGTGCTGACTCAGACCTAATTGTTTGGAGAACACTTCCTAGAGTACAAAGTGGTACACTTCTGGAGAAAGGGGCGACACAGGAAACATCTGGCAGTCAACCAATTTTTTATGTCTCAGACTTAGAGTAATGGTTTAGGGATCACAGTAACACCAAGGAGAATCAAAATACGCAATTGAGTCAGGGTACCATAAAATCTCCAGTAAAGGCGAGATTGGTAGATGTGGTTAAACTGAAGGCAGAGTTGGATGAGATAATTAGTGGAAATTTGGCCCTTAATTGAATAGAGACATATGAACCTGACAAATTATTGTTTATCGCAAAGGATGTTAACAGGAGAGCAAAACAGGCACATGAAAAGCTGGCACAATTAGCTCAGAAATATGATGTAGATCTGACCCAAATGAAGATGTTAAAAAGCAAAAAGGGGCCTGCCTGGTCTATTTAATTGGCGGAATATCTCGCCATAACCTGAGGATGCTTAAACAGTCATCTAGGAGTCACTATATATATTCATTACAAGAATTCAGAAGGAGCATAGAAAATAATCAATTTTAATGTCTTATTTAATTTTATTTGTGTATATACACATTTTTGAGATGTTTGGCCTTCTGATGCCTATGGATATAGTTGTATTTACATTAATAGGATTACAATAAATAATATTTTTTATAAGAAGTATGACATTAAAATGGATGATTTTCTATGCTCCTTCTGAATTTTTGTAAAGAATATATATATATATATATATAGTGACTCCTAGATGACTGTTTAAGCATCCTCAGGTTATGGCGAGATATTCCGCCAAGTAAATAGACCAGGCAAGCCCCGTTTTTTTGCTTTGTTGCATTTTTCCCCTGCTTTCCTGCCTTGGTACTTGTCTGCACAGGGGCCCTCTTGTTTGTTTGCCCTGAACGAAGATGTTGCAAGGGAATCATAGACTTGTTCACAGTGACCAAGAGATAGAGAAAAAGAGGGTGCCCGGATTAAAAACACACATTTGGGAATTGGTAATAGGAATGACAGCGTGGAGAATGTTAGACAAATGGGGAGAGAGGTGAAGAAAAATGCAAAGACGGTTACAGGAGAGCTGCCTCCTCGGGGGGGAGCAGGAGTGGGGCCATATCCGTTAAGGGAAGTGCCTAGTGGTGGTTATGTGCATGTACCTTGGAGTCAAGATGATCTTGCTGCATTCACAAATGAATTTCCGAAGTTAAGGGAAAAGCCTGCTGATTAGTATAAACAGGTTGAGCGATTTGTGAAAATTTCAAAGGTGTTGTGGATTGATTTAAACACATTTTATTAAATTGTGGTCCCCAGCGACTTGTAGTCTGCATGCAAGATAGCCATAGAATGGCCTGAAAAGGAACCAGAAAGGGACCCAGTGACTCATGGCCCGTCGACGATGGTGATGAAGAAATATGGTCAGGTGATCACATGGTTACAATCTAAAATAGCCCCACAGGATATTGATTGGGTCAAAATTGATCGGACAACCCAAGAAGACTATCCATTAATACTATGAAAGGCTGTTACCAGCTTTCAAGCAGTATAGTGGATTAGACACCCTTTACCCCAAAGACATGGGACAATTTGTATTCAAGTTTGTAACAGGCTTGAGGCCAGAGATTAGTCTCTTGATACAATAACATCAAATTTGCTGATAGAATAAGACCGTGGATGAAATTCTGCTTTATGTTAGGCAATGTAGTGACAAGGTTGACTCAAAACACAAGAGATTGAAAGAGAAACTGATGTTAGTACCAATGAGGAATGCTCAAAAGGGAGGACATGCACCTGCTGTAAATGTTTTTCGTGCACTGGGAGCCTATACCGCAGGAGTTCAGATGCAGACTAATGAAGGGTTGCCAGGACAAGGAAAAGGTAGAGGGATCCTCTTAGATCAAAAGACAGGAATAGATGTGGCAACGTTGAAGAAGTCCACAATGTGCCATTTCTGTAATAAGGTGGGCATTGGAAGTGTGAATGTCTTCTCAACCCTGCAAACCGAGAGCAAACTGGAGCATTTAGTCAGGGACAGAATGATGTGGCACAGATACAGACTGTGACGGGGCCGAGATCACAGAATATGGGGGGGGACCTCAGCATCACATAATACCAGTACCCAACCTCCTACGATATCACAGGGAAATCAAACCTACCACCAAATGCCTCTGATGGAATCCTTTGATGAATTTGGGTCAGATCCGTCCTTATGACGGTGCCTGAGGAGGGAGGAAGACTGTGCACTTAGCGTAGTCCTAGAGGTAGACCACAGAGGACCCTACATTGATGCAGATGTTGATGGGCATCAAATGACATTCTTGATTGACACTGGTGCTATCCGCTCTACTGTGAGAACAGATGAAGCCCCAAACCTACCCCTTTCTAGAAAGGGGGAAAAAATAATACAATTTTTTTTTTTTTTTTTTTTTTTTTTAAATCGATCCAAGTTGTAGGAGATGCGAATAAGAGAATGTCAAATCCTCTAACCAAGGAGTTACCGGTGTGATTGGGTCCTTTGAGAACCATCACCAGTTTGTGGTGTGTGACTCAAGTCCTCTGTGTTTATTGGGCGGTAACTTGTTGTGTAAGCTGAATTGCACTATATATTGTACATCAAAGGGAATAGAACTACAGACCAGTGATGAGGACATTGATTTCAAATTGGCGAACCAGAATCTGTATTACCATGTTTCATCTACGGACGGTGGAGGATATGCCTTTAGACCTTGGGGACACTGTCTCAATGGTGGTGTGGGATTTCACAGGTGAAGGGATTTGGACTCAAAGGAGTTGAACCAGTCTGCATACAGATTAAGCCAAATGCTGAATTTCTGAGAATCCCACAGTATAACTTGACACTTGAAATGGTGGCAGGTCTCACACCTGTGACTAACTCCATGATTGGGGAGTCCATGCAATTCCCCTATTATGGGTTTACAGAAGCCTAGTGGTAAATACCACATTGTCCAGGATCTTCGAAAGATTAATAACACAGTGGTTCCTGGTTGCCCTGTGGTACCGAATCCATCTGGGATATTGTTTCAAATTCCATGCAAAGCCGATTGGTTCATGGTTATGGATCTCTGCCAGGCTTTCTTTTCAATTCCATTACAGGAGGAGAGACAATTTTTATTTGCTTTCCGGCTGGGTAACTGTGTCTTAACATGGTGTCGTATCCCACAAGGGTATACTGAAAGCCCATCTATCTTTAACCAGATTTTGAAAAGGAATCTTGAGTCCCTAGTTTTACCTTGCAATTCTGTTCTGGTGCAATACATTGATGATCTTATGATTGCATTTAATATGAGAGAAGCTTGCAGGGATGATACCATTTCATTGTTAAACCATCTGGCTGAAAATGGACATAAAGTGTCCCCAAGCAAACTTCAATACTGTCTGCACGAAGTACAGTATTTGGGCCACCGAAATGAGAAAGGCAAGAGGAAGGGGTCACCGGAGCGAGTGTTGGCAATCATGCAAATGAATCGGCCACCCATTCAGAAGGAGGTCAAGATGTTTTTGGGAATGGCAGGCTACTGTCGACAATGGATCCCCAATTTCTCTCTGATGGCCAAGCCCTTGCAGACATTGACACACAAAGATGTGTCAGACCCGGTACTATAGAATAACGATTGTTTGCTTGCCTTCCTGGAGCGGAGAGAGAGCCTGTGTCGTGGTCCAGCTTTATGAATGCTGGATTACAACAAGGCGTTTTCACTATTCTGACATGAACAAGATGGTTGTGCGCTCTCTGTACTCACTCAGTTCCATGGAAGTGCCCGTAGACCAGCGGCCTATTTCTCTGCTACATTAGATCCTCTAGTGCCAGCGTTGCCCGGATGTCTCAAATCCGTTGCTGCAACAGGTGTCAGTATTGAACGATGTGAGAGCATCGTGATGGGTCACCCATTGACAGTGTATGTCCCCCACTCAGTGAAAATTCTGTTGACGAGAACAAAATGCAGCACTTGACAAACAACCGGTTGACAAGATATGAGCAAGTGGGGACGTGGCTTGGCGCGAGCCAAGATGGCCGCATAAAGCGAGAGCTCGGAGGCGGCCCTCCCACAATTGCTAAAATCTGCCCGATATCCGACCACTTCTGAGCCACGAGTTCTTCCAAGTGTCTGGGTGAGGACGACACGCACGTGGAGCCGGAGAGAGGCTGTAAAATCCTGAATCCGGGGCTCCGCTGGGATGAGAAACAGCGGGCCTGTCTGGGGCCTACAGGAGAGCCGCGGCCGCAGACCTGCAGCATAGGGAGCAGATCCGGACTCGAGGAGGGCTGGCCGGAAGGTGTGCTGTGACGGAGGCCCGGACGCGGGCAGATTAAGCGTGGACTTTCCCCACCTTTCCTGCATACAGCGCAGGAGGTGAAAATAGGACCTACGGGGAACGACCGGCACCTAAGCTGGAAATGCGGCCGGACGGGGGCGCCACACGAGGCCGGCCTGCGGAGGCGGGCCTGGATGGGAACGGGCCCAGCGGGTAACTGAAGTGGCGCCTGGCTGCAGATTGACCAGCGATCCGCCTGTCGGTCCGCGTGGCTCGTTGTGCCTCCCTCCGCCTACTGGGACTGCAGGCAACGCCAATGGCATCAAAAGGGGCACCTGCTGCGCAATAGCCGTAAAACACACCGGGACTCTGAGCGGCCCGCAGAGACAGCTGAGCGCGGTAAGGCAGGGGTGCTGCACCAGTGAAAGGCTGGGCCTGGGTGAGAGAGGGAGGAATTGCCCAGGTGACACCGGAGAGATGGTATATCTGTCGGTGGAAAGCCAGTAGCTATAGGCGCCCTCCCGCAGTGATCCTCTGTTGGGGTGAATATCTCAAAGGCAGCAGCTCACCATGCTGGCTGAATGAAAGGCGGAAGGTACCTGGGGATTGAGGAGGTGGACTAGGTCGAGCGGGTGCCACGCACGAACAACCACCTAGCTGATCAGGAGCAAGGCTGCCTGCATTTGACCTGTGGAGTTTGGATAAAAAGTCATCTGCCTGATTGTTTTTGAAAGGAAAAATAGCTGGGCTGGACCTTTGTTCCCCTGGGCGAACAGCAGAAGCAAACTCAGGTCGGAAGAGGCAGTGGGAAGAATAAAGCAAAGCGCGCTTGGGTCGGCTCTGGTGTACGTGGGATCATTGGGGCTGCACCTACAGTCATGGGGACCGTCAGAGCGCCTGTGCTGGCTACCTGCTCAACCACTAATACACAGCAAAACCAAAGGGGATGATGGACGGAGTGTTGAACATTGCAAGCACTCACCCCCAATCAACTGATCTGGGTTTAATCCATCATCATTCTTTAGCTCACTCCACCACCCCAGTTCAGACATGGCCATATGCAAATCAGTCTGACCCTGTGCCTCATGGGAACAGTCCAGCCCAAACTGCCAAGCCATGTCTTCCCTGGACCGGAAACAAGCATCCTGGGACCGGTTTCTGGCTTACAGCCGTCATCAGCCAGGCTATCTTGAATCCAGTGGCAAAGTGAGCAAGGGACCCACGTCTGGGCATACCCTGCCAACTTAGGGCGAACATAGCAAAACCAAAGGGGATGATGGACGGAGTGTTGAACATTGCAAGCACTCACCCCCAGTCAACTGATCTGGGTTTAATCCATCATCATTCTTTAGCTCACTCCACCACCCCAGTTCAGACATGGCCATATGCAAATCAGTCTGACCCTGTGCCTCATGGGAACAGTCCAGCCCGAACTGCCAAGCTATGTCTTCCCTGGACCGGAAACAAGCATCCTGGGACCGGTTTCTGGCTTACAGCCGTCATCAGCCAGGCTATCTTGAATCCAGTGGCAAAGTGAGCAAGGGACCCACGTCTGGGCGTACCCTGCCAACTTAGGGCGAACATAGCAAAACCAAAGGGGATGATGGACGGAGTGTTGAACCACTAATACACGGCGGAACGGGGCCCCGAGCAAGGCCAGTGGAAGAAAGTGGACTTCCTCCCCCCTCACGATATGCGCCCAAAGGGTAACCCTCCGATGCGGACCAACAAGGTGGATAAATATGCGGTGCCCAAGAGGACGGAGGGCGCCTCTGCCTCGGACTCCCAGGACATGGTGGAACCATCCATGGGTGCCATTGTGACCATCATCAGGGACCTTGGAACCACCCCAGAGTCCAAAATGGACAAGGTCACCATCGAAATGACACTACTGCGAGCGGATATGAACAAGACCTCCGAGAAGGTTGCAGTGGCGGAAGCAAACATAGGTGAACTACAATCTGCGCAGAAGAAAACGGAGGAGCGGATACAGCAACTTATGCACCATCAAAAGATCATGGCGGAGAAGCTGGAGGATCAGGGTGGTGAGAGTCCCCGAGAGGGCAGAGGGCCCCAGCGTAGACCTGTTCCTGGAAGACCTCATACGGAATCACCTACAGCCCAAACGACTTTTGGCCTTCTTTTCGGTGGAAAGGGCGCACAGGGCACCAATACCACCGCCGAAGCCGGGGGCCCCCCCGAGAACTATCGTTGCGCGGATCCTTAACTATCGCGATGCGATCTTACAGGCCGCTCGCAGCAAGGGGGATCTGCCATTTGAGAACACTGTCATTTGGTTCTTTCCAGACTTCACCCTTATGGTCAAACGACAATGACGCACTTTCCAGGAGGTCAAACGAGCCCTGCGCCACGAGAACATTAAATACATGATGCTCTTCCCAGCCAAGCTCAGGGTACTGGATAGTGGTAAATCCTGGTACTTTACGACACCCGACGAGGTGTGGGGCTGGCTGGAGGAGGGGAGACTGGCCAGTGAGCAGCCGCGACAAGTAAACGGCCGAAGACGCTGGGGCTCGGGGGCCACGGAGCGACAAGAGCGGCACATCGAGAACCCAGGGAGGAGCCCTCCCCCAAGAACTAAACTCCAGGGACCAGATGAGTAAAAAGAATTACAGAATGTCCTTGGGGTGGGGGGGGCAGGTAAGGCAGTTTCAGGCCGACACAGAATATGGTGGAACTTAACAAACTGAAACATGGTGGGAGGTGGCCTGGTATCCACTGCCCCCTGAGCAGGATGATGGTGGGGATGTACTCTACGCTATCACTCTAACTGTCCGGAACCAGGAGTGGGAAATAGAAAAGTGAGCGGTGAGGGCTGCACACAGATTATTGGCGGCAGAGCCAACCAACCCCGAGTTGTAGATATATGGTTTTTGTTGGGCGACAGGCGCTCTGCACTTTGGGGATGTGGGTAGTTGTAAGCCTACAATGCAGGGTAGCAGGGTGGGGGGGGGGAACAGGAGTGTGATTGTTTTATTGAGTTGTATCGTTATGTTCAATGTTTGTTCTCTGCGATCCACAGTCCAGACAGCATGCTACACCTCATGTAAGGCAATTCCTCTGGCGTAAAGAGTCGGTCCAGCTAGCTGCAATCGCCATCATTTTACTGACTGACGCAGTATACAAACAAGGCAATTCTGCCTGGTGTAATAGTTTTTTCAGCTAGCTGTGGATGGCAGGCTGTTAGATTGTGAACAAATAATTTGTGCCGCCATTATTTCTGTTTCAAGTTTAGGACTGGTCTACCTTTTTGTTTGTTATTTTTTGCAATGTTTTGTTCTTTTTTCATCATTTATGTGCTGAATAACACATGTGCTGTAAATATTGTTTAATGTAATGTTGAATGTCTTCAAATATGTATTGTTTTTCTGTATGATATGACTTAAATGTTCAATGTACTACATAATTGAATGAAAAATAGAAAGGTGAAATAAAATCACCCTACCACTTTAGTTGTCAAAGTGGTTTGTTGAATGCAATAACTGCAACGCACGCCCAAACAATCTCTTGTTCTAAAGTAGTATTGTGGCCTAGTTTGGGTGTTAGTACAGGCCCAACCCCCGTAAGATTAAAAAGGATATGTTTAATACGGCATTGGAAGAGGGGAGTTTATCTGAAGACCTTCGAATGGCCACGATTGTGGTCATCCCAAAGAAAGATAAGCCTCCGGAACAATGTAGCTCCTACCAGCCTATCTCTACTTAACTTTGAAACAAAGGTCCTTGCAAAGGAGCTCTCCAACCGTCTCGTTCCCGTCATCTCCTCAATAATACACCTGGATCAGACAGACTTCATGCCCCAAAGAAGCACCAGATTAAACCTCTGGCGCCTCTATGGTGTTATGCAGGAGGTGGCAACGAACAGAGAGGAACCCACGGCAGTGCTGTCATTGGACGCCCGGATGGCGTTCGACAGTATTGAATGGACCTACTTAATGGAGGTCCTGATCCGACTGGGCTTTGGCCCGAAATTTCGTGCCTGGATCTGTCTGCTGTATCATAATCCGATGGCGCGTGTTAGGGTGAATGGTTTGGTCTCAAGGCCCTTTACACTACATAGGGGCACACGTCAGGGATGCCCCTTGTCCACCATGATTTTCACAATGATGCTGGAACCACTTGCAGCGGGGGTCCGGAGGGATCCTCTGATACGAGGCATTGATATGGGAAATGAGTGGGAAGAGCACATTTTCTTGTTTGCCGACGATGTGCTGCTATAAGTCAGTAGGCCCAGGCAAACGATCCACAGAATTATCAACATACTCCGCCTGTTCGGTAGTTACTCGGGGTATCAGATCAATTGGGAGAAGTCGCTCCTTTTTAGACTGACTGGTGAGGCCCCCCACCTAACTTCGGAATGTAGAGCTCTGATACGCCGGGACCAATTTAAATATCTGGGTATCTGGATCACCAAATCAGAGACTGGCTTCATGAATCTAAACGTGCAGGCCCTGATAACAAGCCTGCGCGAGGACATCCTCCATTGGAGCAAGCTGCCCATATCCCTTATGGGAAGGGCAGTGTTATTCAAAATGATGGCCCTTCCTAGGCTGCTATATGTGCTGCAAAACACCCCCTACAGGATTCCAGAGAAATTCTTCCGGACTATAGAAGGGGAGCAACGCCACCTACTGTGGGAAGAAGGTACATCGCGCATTGCGTTGCGTAAGTTGCAATGAGGGGTATACGAAGGCAGCCTGGCCATCCCGGATATTTGGAATTACTATAGAGCGGCCCAACTAGTCAATATTAATGGTTGGGTGTTTGCACCTCACTCTGAACTCGCCTACCGGGCAGACCGACGTGCAACGGGGGTTGGAGGATATGCCTCACTCCTGTATCAAAAAACCGAATGAAGTCGCTACCAATACATATGCAGACTGTGTTGCGAACATGGCACTCTGTCACAAAGGTGTTTGGTTGGGAATTGCGACTGACACAGCAAACCCCGCTCTGGCGAAGTGATGCCCTGAGCGAAGTGGGAGGTCTTCAGGGCCTTCGTGGATGGAGTCTCATCGGCATAGACAGCCTTGGGGACATATGGAGAAATGGGGCCACGTTAACCTTTAGTGACATCCAGACTGAGTATCATATGGCGGACGGTGAAACGATTCCACTACCTACAATTGAGGCATGTTGTGCATTGTCATGTGTCCAAGGGGGAGATTCTGCCTGAATATTCCTCCTTAGAAGACTGGCTACTGCTAGATCCTATGGCGGATAAGGCAATCTTCCTTACATAAAGGAAAATAATTAACAATCTTCCGGATCCCTTAGGCCCACTTCGAGAGGCATGGGAGACTGATGTGGGACTCCTGGAGGATGATGACTGACAAGAGGCGATCTAGTGTCCCAGGGAGGTGGCAATACGCGTGAGGTCCAGGTTAATCCAGATCTGAGTGCTGCATAGAGCGTATGCGCCTAGGACGCTCTAATATAAGCTAGGTAGATGCGATACGGGCCTGTGGGGAGACGGGTACTTTCTTTCATATTATCTGGGCATGCCCGAAAATTCAACATTTCTGGTCTGAAATAAACAGAGTAATGTCTGAAGTAGCGGGTACGCAGGTACAGCTAGACGCCAGGTGGCACTTGCTTGGGGTCTCGGGGGAAAACAGGTGGCCCACACATACTAGAACCTGGTTACTGTTGGCAGCAGTCATAGCCAAACGAAACATAGCAAGACTATGGGGGGCGACCAATGCGTCGCGGCTGACAGACTGGGAACAAGACCTGGACTGGTGCGGTCTGGCAGAGAAAACAGTTTACCAAAGCAGGGGCTGCCCTAAAAAAAAAATGGGAAAAAAATCTGGCGCCCATGGGAAACCTACCGGGCCTGAGGTGCTGAAGAGCGGGAGAGAAGGTGCAATGGGGGAGGTGGGATAGGTCTAGGAACTATACCACACATGTGAAGTGATATGTGGCAAAGATATGTATACCACTCTTCTAACTGCCAGAAAAGGTCTTGCCTATTATTTGATTTTTGTAATGCTGGATTGCACAGAAGTTTCAATAAAGAGAAGTTAAAAAAAAAAAAAAGATATGAGCAAGTGATCTTGGCTGCCAACAATGTCACTCTGAAGCGTTGTTCTGTGTTAAACCCTGCTACCTTGTTGCCAAGTCCAAATTCAGAGTGAACACCATGACTGCCTCGATGTCACTGAACTGTGTACCAAACCACGTTGTGACATTGTCGATAAGCCACTGTCCAACCCTAACTATGTTCTATTTGTTGATGGTTCATGTTTAAGGGACAATTAAGGAAATCTGAGAGCAGCATTTGCTGTCTGTACTGTGTCTGGAGTGGTGGAAGCCCCTTGGTTACAAGGAGTGGCTGAACTCATTGCCCTGACTCGTGCATGTTGTGTTTCTGAGAATCTCCAAGTGACGATCTACACTAACAGCCAGTATGGGTTTGGTGTGGCTCATGATTTTGGACAGTTATGGTCTAAACGGGGTTCATGACCTCAATGTGGTCCCCAATCGAAAATAGGGAGATTGTGAGACAATTGCTGGAAGCATTACAGTTGACAAGAGAAATGTTGGTAGTGAAGTGCTCTGCACACTGTAAGGGAACTGATTATGTCACTGTCGGAAATCGATACGGAGACAAAATTGCACATTACTGTGCTCTGAATGCATGTACTTTCATTGGAGAATACAGAAACGAGTTAACAGAGGTAACCGATCTCAGTGTGATGTTGGCTACTGCCGATTCTTGGGATGAAGTGAGGCGTCTGCAGGAGGAAGTTTCTGAAGAGGAACAGTCAGGCTGGGTCAGAGCAAGTTGTGTGAAGAGAGAGGATGTTGACTGATGAGAGAGCAGTTCTTACCGACTGTTTACTGTACCTGATGGTAAGGCAGATTCATGGTGTGGCACGTATAGGTAGAGATGCAATGCTGAGGGTGTTTAGGCAGACATGGTTCAATTCAAAGTTTTGAGTGGTTGCAGAAGCATTGTGTCATCGATGTGTAATGTGTCAGCAAATGAATGCAGGGAAAAGAACTGTTGTTACATTGAGCCACATAGGGAGGTCAGGAGGACCTTTCAATCGAATGCAGCTGGATTTTGTTGAGATGCCTATGTGTAAAGGATTGGGGTATATTCTGGTTGTGGTGTGCATATTCTCCTGTTGGGTCCAGGCCTATCCAACTAGGAGGTGTGACAGTCTCACAGTGGCTAAGTTGTTGTTGAGGGAGCTCATTCCAAGGGTCGGATTTCCAATTACTTTGGAGTGAGACCGAGGGGCTCATTTTAATAATGAGGTTCTGAAATTGCTGTGTGCAGCCTTGCGGGTGGAACACAGACTACATTGCAGTTACAGGCCGGAAGCCTCAGGAATTGTTGAGCAGGTCAACGGAACTCTGAAGTCGATATTGGCAAAGGTGTGTGCTTCAACATCTCTGAAATGGCCCAATTGCCTCTGGTGCTGATGAGTCTACGAAGTATCCCTGATAGAAGAACTAGCTTTTCCCCTCATGAGGTTCTTATGGGGAGAGCGATGAGACTGCCTGCCATGCCTGCCAACATGCTTGTGAATCTATCAGTTGATTTGGTTCTCGACTACTGTAAAGGATTGGCTGATGTGGTTCTTTCTGTCTCATCAGGTTGAAGCAGCGACTGCACCAATGACACAAGATCTCTGCCACGATCTGACCCCCGGCGACTGCGTGCTCATGAAAAGGCATGTGAGAAAGAGTTTCCTTGAGCCTCACTGGTGTGGACCACATCAAGTGATACTGGTGATTGCGACTGCTGTGAAGTGTGGTGAAGTGCCGAACTGGGTTCATGCCTCACACACGAGTAGAGTTCCGTGCCCCTCTAAAGAAACAGCTCCTCTCCCAGAAGTAGTGACAGAAGTGGCCGGAGGGTCCTCAAAGAGGGAAAGCAAGGCTGTAGAGGACCCAGTAGAGGCTGAACAAGGCTTTGAGCAATCCGATGGGGTCCAGTCATACAAGACACTGACGGTGCTTCTGAAGGTGAAAGAACAGTAGTGTCTGAACAAGAGTCTGACCCCGACGAAGGAGCTGGCGAAAAGTGAGGAGGCAAGTGCAGCCGAGGCAGAGAGCAGACCTGAATGAGGCTTGGCTTGGCAAGGAACAGAGGAGAAACCAAAGACTCACATCTGAAATAGAGCTTGCATCAATAGCTGAGATGTCTGAATCGGAGCAAAGCGAGGCTAAGGGTGAGAGACTGAGTTCGCGAAAGTCCAAACGGTTTAGGGTGCCTTGTCGGAGATGCTTCTCTCCTGAGTGGACTTATCTGGCTGCCAATGCCGACGAGGACGAAACCCTGGGACATACGTGTTGATAATCAAAGTCCTGCTGAAGATTCCGTGGACTGATTTGCATGCTCTTCTTTCATTGACAGTTCCCTACCCACCAAAACTAAATCCAGTTCCCGAGCAACATGCAAAATTATCTCATCAAAGAATCAGTCCAAAGAGTATCAATCCAAAGTCTGTACTTCAATTTTCTTCTTTATTTTCTGATTGTCATCATGTTCAGAAGCCAAAAATATTTTACAGATGGTTCATATCAGCATATAGGCGTTACCGATGTAGCCAAAATATTTTACAGATGGTTCATATCAGCATATAGGCATTACCGACGAGGACGAAACCCTGGGACATCGGTGTTGATAATCAAAGTCCTGCTAAAGATTCCGTGGACTGATTTGCATGCTCTTCTTTCATTGGCAGTTCCCTACCCACCAAGGTTGAGTGGCCTGCGATCTATGATCTTAAACAACATTGTTTTCCCTCCTTTGGGTATAGAACCAGCAACAGAAGAAGAAGCAGAATTGAGAGCTGATCTATTACAATTGAAGAGCAATTGGGCTCAGAACTTATTAGGGATGTTGCATGAACTTTACCAAAAGTGTTCAAGAAGAAGATTATCTAGACCCGAGTGGACAAAGAATAAAGTTAGGGCGAACATCTAGAAGAAGGCAGAGTAGTGTTAAGGAAGCCTTATGAACTTGTGTACATAGAAAAATAACAATTGTAACAAAAGGAGAAAAATTGCTAAGAGATATTGTGTTGCATGCTTTGTTCGAGTGGAACATAAAGGAGAAAAGAGACTTTGTGGCTGCTATTTTGCTGCTCGAGATTGGTCTGAATCCACTTTTAGGATGGAGTCTGGAAACCCAAACCGTAGATGCAAATGTATCGTAGGCACACTTATAACCATTGTAGTGGTGGTGATAGTGATAGTAGTACTAATTGTAGAATCAGTTTTGAAATCCTTGGAGGAGACACATAGGGTCGGCATCCCTCAGGTGCTTACACCTACACCAGAGGTTTCAAAAAGAGGTACTCTAGGATCAGAGAAGGGTTTAGTTGCTCATGGAGAACAGCATCTCCATGTAGATTTGTCTAAGGATGATTACAAATTAAAAGCTTTTGCTAGGACTTTATATGAATATGTAAACACTACGGAAGCTAGAGATGGTTATGTTTGCAAAATGCGATCAACACCCACCATACATTCCATTCATTATATAAACCTCACAGTGAAGCAAAATTATTATGTAGGGCACAGACTCCTTTTCAATTAATTTTTCAACAGAATTTCCTTTATTTATATCTTCTTGCTTTTTTTTTAATAACCTTCCCTGTAGCCAATGCGTTTTGTCCCTTAATTGAGACTTCTTCAGGGCTGAGAGTGTGGTTAATGTGCAAATTGTCCAGGATATTGGAAGGTCACAGCAGGAATTTCTTTCTTTCGCCTTGTCGAAACGTCAAATAAATTGTGTATAATCGGATTGTGGCCTCAATTAAGTCATAATGTCTTTTCTTTCTTTGTCAAAGTTCCATCATTCCCTCTTCACAGGTATTTCACACACAAAAGAGGTCCAAGCCAATATAGGCATCCAAACCCGGATTATTTACTGTTGCACGGCGTGAGGTGTCCAATAACAGGTTTGGAGATGATCCTGTTTTTGGACGCCTCATGCCATGCAACAGTAAATATTTGAGTCTACCTACCAAATGACACGGTACGTGTAACCTAGGTGTAGTGTTTCCCAAGATATACCACGTGGAGGATTTGGGAGACTTAGGTGGAGAAGGGAATACTAGACAGAAGCATGGATTGAGTGCTGGAGAAGTTGTGGGAGACATTTTTGAAGCTATGATACCCAGCTTAGAAGTAGTGATAAATAATATTAAGATTAGAAAATGGTCTACCTTAGTTGATAAGCTATCTACTAATACTGCTAGACCCCTATTGCTTATAGATGGCAAGATGGTTTCGATTAGGGCTATGGTGAGACAGAATCAACTTGCTTTAGATGCTTTACTTGCAAAGGAAGGCTGCATCTGTTGAATGCTGAAGGTCCAACAGTGTTGTACTTATATCCCTGACAAGAGTAAAGATTTACAGAAGTACATTAGCAATATTACCGAGTTACATCAAGAGTTGAGGGACTTGGCTACTGAGAATATATGGGACAAGGGTATGGCGCAATTGGAAGATGGTGTGCAAATGTAGGAAGTGGATTGATTGGCTATTTTGTGTGACCGATATGGATTGTTGCCGTTTGTATCATTGTTTTGATCGGCATGGTGAGTGCATATAAGTGGTAAAGAGTGAAGCAAAGAGAAAGAGCTCACAGGGGAAAAAGACAAGAAAATAGAGAAATTGCAAGATAACTATTACAATAATCTGAGGAGTATGGAGAAGTTTAGATGAGGGAGAATGGCAACAACATCTGTTTAGATCGGTCCGTCTGATTAAACATTTTTCATAAATGATCATGTGATAGATTTATCTAATTGAATAGGATGTTTATTGTGAGGGCGGACTGATAGAGCACAAAAATACTTATCCTACATGGGGTACCTAGTAGGAGTGCAATGTAATCGCTTGTAGTACGCACTCACATATTACTCAATATTGTTTGAGAAATTAGATGCTAGAAGAAATGTGAGTCAAGCAATATTTTCATATAAAATTAATGCATTTAAATGTGAAGCTTAATAAATGACCCATAGAATTTGTGATGGCACATATAACCAACGTAATCTGCTAATGTAGGCCCCATTAGTGATGTGGCATAGTGATATGTTAATTGTGTTTTGAACGCTTCTTAGGCCAATGATTTAGTCAAAATCATACATATTAATGTAGTTAGAGAAATGTTTATATTGAACACTAATGATTTAATCAAATACTAACGTATCTAATATGGCCGAATCCATTACTTTAGCCCAAGTTGTAGGCCTGAATCTGTAATACATTTTGAAATATTCTCATTTTGACTAATGCTTAGAATTCTCATGTGATTTTTCAAGAATATTATTTGTTCCCTTGTTTGCATTTCAGGTGGACAACGATTGCTAGAGAAGAGTAGGGTATAGTTCTAGTAGACAAGTGCAGAATGAAGAAGTTAGTTAGCTTGACCTGGCGAAAAGTGGAGGGAGGTGTTTTCACATGGGAGGAGGAGAGAGAACCAAGGACGAACTGTTACCAAAGGGGCGTTCACGGAGAAGGCTGTGAAAGGAATCGACGTCATGGAAATTTTTGTGGCCGAGCCTATTGTAGAGTACTTGTGAGAAAGGCATTATGGGACATTTGCTGAATATAACTGAGTATATGATGTACTGTAGAGAGGGAAGACACCTCAATCCTCCCCGCCTTCTTGATGGAGATCACCTGAGTGCAACTTGCTCCTTTTCCGGCTTGTGGCTTCATGCAGCTGACCCATCTTATGGTAGAGTGACTTCTTAGGAAGGCTCTACCCACCAACACCTTTTCTCTTTAAAACCTTCTGCCTATTTGCTAATTTAGGGATGCCACCTGTAGAGTTAGAGTAGGGATAAATAGAATTAAATGCTTTATACTGACGAAGTGCCAATGCAGTGGAATCTGAACTTTTGCTTTCACTTTTTTTGCATAACTGTCATAGAACTGATTGTTCTATTCCTGTTACATCCAGTGAATATCTTTCGAAGATTTTGATTCCTTTTGTTTCCCTTGTATTTTTATACTCTCATGCTAAGGTTTGTGTATGTCCAACTATTTTTGAGTCTGTCATAAATTGCCTAACCTTTAACTGGTTGTCGACTTGGGTTGTGTGGCCATTATTGAGTTGCACTGTATTTTAAATTTATTCACCAAATTTTACTCCCCTTTACACTTTCATGCTGCTAAAAAGAACCATGGGAAGACCCACATTGGGACAGAACTGAACACATGGGCCCAGTCTCTTTCACCCTCACAGGTGATGAGCCGGCTTTAGAAATCATGTTTTGATAGTTCAAGAATTTCCACTTCCCTGTACCCGTACTCTGTGCCACCTCTGGCAAATATCATCTCTACTAAATAACTCTCTGTCCTTTGTGCTCGGTGTTTGGGCTCAGCTCTCTTTCTGCTCACCGTTTTTGTCGCGCAGACTTATGCCTGGAGCGCGCATTATTAATACCACTAGATGGCGCCAGAAGGTAGATCTGCTCTGTTCCTGTTCCTGTTCCTTGAAGGACTTTTTTTAAATAAGGAAAAACAAACCTTTTCTCGGGCCGGCAAAGTTTTCCGACATGCCCCACTGTGCTCAGTATGGGGGACTCAGTGTCCCTGGTGGTCTCTAATCCTGCCCACTCTGTGTTCGCTGCTCAGCCCCCGGCTCCCTGCCACCGCTGCTACTTGTTTTCTTATATGCGTTTTATAAAGCGGCAGGAGTTTTACTGCCCTCCGAGGTGGGCGCGCGCTAGATGGATACCATTAACAGCTGACCTGGGGGCGGGGCCTTTGTGAAGTCCACGAGCACTTAAAGACACTACTTACGTCCACGGGGAACAGTTGTTTGTTAAATGCACCGACAAGGTAACGTTTTATTCTATCCGTGTGCCAAACGAGGGCAGTGGAGTGAGATGGCAGACGCAGAGAAACATTTCCCTACATCAACACTAACACACGTATTTTCCAAAGAGAGCGGACGTCACTTTTAAAAACCTGATGCCGTGTGTTCTGATCTGCTCAGGTAGCGAGAAGCCCCTTGCAGTAAATACAAGGTGCCAGCGCACGTGTGAGATCGGTGCTGTTCACGCCTGCGCCTTCTGTGCTACCCTCTTGGGTGGAGCTCGCGCTACATGGGAGCACAAACAAATAACGGCCGCACTTACCCCCTGTCCAGCTTCTCGGAAGCCAACACCTGTTGAATGGGCAGGAGGCCTCTCGGGGGACTGGTGTGCTGGAGGGACGAGTGTAGGGCTCGTCACACCGCGGAGAACGGGAGCGTCACATTCCTGCGACACAAGGATAGAACGTTTAGGTTAGATTAGGGTGACCAGATCTTGAGAACCAAAAACCGGGACATTTGGGGAAAATAGAAGGACTACAATTTTTCAACCACGGAATGGCGCAGAATGACAGCTGTCATCAACATAGGATCACAGAAGATGCATTAAGAAAGTAAATACAATGTAATTTCTACAATCAAAATTATACCTATTAATTAAACTGCTTACGTATAACAGTTGCTAACTAGCAAAGCTTTAGAACACCCAAAAAAGTTCCTCTCACTGTTTTCAGTCAACCCCTTCTAAAAACCGGGACATGAGACAAAATTGCCGAAATCTGCCCGGACAGCTGGTGAAAAACCGGGACTGTCCGGGCAAATCGGGGACGTCTGGTCACCCTAGGTTAGATCAGTATTAATGTTCCTTAGTCCAATGCCCAGATAAAGTTAATTAAACTTCCCTGTCAGTATTTTCAGTATTCCTGCCTGTTTAAAAAGCAGGGTATGTGTTACTCCCGCAGTACTTTCGGGTATGCTGTACAGTGGTCCCTGGTGGCATAGATTGGGGGGGTCGCCTGCAGACACTGTGGGCCCGGTTGTGAGTGCCCCGGAAAATGTGATCCCTTAGAAAATACCTGTTTCTGCAGCGGTCGCAGTTGTAAGCGGTGCAATGTCCAGTAAGCGCCAACATCTGCCTGTTGTTCCACATAATCTAGAGAAAAAAACCTCTGGATAAGTGTTATTAATCGCACCTGATACGTCCCACGGTGTGAGATTTCACCAGGTGAGATAAATGCTGACTCCCCCTCGGGGGCTGTCTCATTGGCCCTTGCAGCTCAGGTGCCCCCTGTTCACCCCCCACCTCCCCCCTCTATCTGACATTTCTAACAGCTTTTTCACGGTCTGGATTGGGTCTCCAACCTTTTTTCTACTGGGAGCTACTTATGCTCAATGTAGCGCATTGACAGCTACTAATATTCCTCGTGTTGTATAATTTCAATTTTGATATGTATAATATTCCAACCAAGCAAAAACGTTCTAATTTATTAAGCTGGGCTGCACACAGGTGAGCTACTCAGAGGTAGTTGGAGAGCTACAGTAGTTCACGAACTACTGGTTGGAGACCCTATCTGTTGGTAATTTTTTTAATTCAACAATTTTAAAAATGTGCAAAATGAAGGGGAACTCAGAAATGTGTGATCTCTTCAGATTCACGGTCTCGGTGCCCATGGTTACAGTAAACATTGTCCTCTCCACAGAGTCACAGAATACTTGCAGTGCACACGAAAGAGAGGCAGAGTTCGGAGATGAGACCACACCTGCACAGTGGAATAGCTAAAGCAGCCAGAACCCAGGGTGCTGCCTCTGGATCCAGAAGAAAATGAATGGATTCCATGCCTGCTCGTGGATATTTAGGCGACCTTCAACCAGCCCTGTATTTTTCAAGCAGCATAAGCACGTTGGATCTAGCAGGGCCATACTTAACATGGTAATAGTAGGACTACAAGTCCCAGCATGCCTTGCACCACTGGCTGGAAGTCACCCTCATTATGGCCCGGGAACGTTCTTGAATAAAAGTCTCTGAAGTATACACAAAACCACCGCTAAAAAGGGTAACTGTGTAATTAAATTATGATGTTGTCCCACTGGCTACATATTCCACCATGTGCTGCGCAATTTGCACATTTTAACAAAAAAAGTGTGTTTGTAGCTCAAATGGACTAATGCCTGCTGACATGGTGCAACCCCACCCGGACACTGCTCTAAAAGTAAACAGTAAATAGCACGTATTCTGAGTTTTTTCTCCGTTATGGGGAACAGAGTGCAGAGTGTGTGCTTACTGGACTGCCTGGCCACCTTCTAGCTATTAACCCCTGCAGCCAGGGTTTAGAAGTGACACTTTTACACTGATAGCGTAAAACATTCTCCTAAACGGACTGCGAGGACGGATTCTGTCTGCAGTACCTACATGCAATCCAGCAGCGAGAATAGTTTTCGTTCCACTGCTCACACGCGCGTTCATTTTCACATCAGGACCAGTGTTCTCAGACAGCAGCTGTTTCCAAACGGCCCAGACTTTACAAGACTCGCAAACATGGAACGTCTCTCTGTAAGCTGCAATCTCCTAGTGGGACATGTATGTAGTAAACATGAAGTGGACTAGAATGTTCCGCGGGGCTCCGTGAGTGAAAGCGGCGTTTCCGGGTGCCAGGCTGCTTCCGGAGCTGAAGACAGGGTTTACAACGTAATTGGGATAAGGGGAATAAACGAGGCCCCCTTTTAGTACAACAAGCGTACGCGAGCAAGATTTACTCCTGCGTGGTTGGATAGACGTTGATAAAACGGGGTTTCAGCGCTTGTCTCTGTCCGGCCCAGGATGAAATGAGTGGTTGATGGCCAATACAATTAGGAGTAGAATGTGTGCATTTTTTCTTTCCATAGCACCAGAATCTCTTTGCGCCAGTGTCAAATATCTATTCTAGACAATACGGCTATTTTAAATACCCGCGTAGTCAAATACGCATTATTTTAACAAGGTAGTCAATGCCATTATTTACCTTGATAAGCTTCATGGCTGCTTCCTCGTGTCGCGGTGCATACTTTCCCCCGGGTTAGATCTTCAGCAGAATTATTAGTAAGACTATTTCATATTTCGGGTACGAATTTCAACAAGAATCCCCACAAAACTGACCTTTTGGTTATCAAGACGTTTCAAATGTATTTAAAACATCGAAATAATTACAGGACACCCGGATTGAGCAGTTTAAAGATTAATATTTCGTTGTTAAAAGAAGCATAAGTAACTCTTTCATCCCAGACAGACCTGTTTTCCAAATAAACATCACTGCCGGTACAAGCCGCTATCCGGCATCGAAACCGTCAGTATTCGGCTCTAAGGATCAGCGCTCTCCTAAATGGGCGCAGCGTTCATTGGTGCGGCAGGTGCAGTGCCACCGGGGCCTCTGCACCCAATTGCGGACGCTTTCCTCGCTTCCTTGAGAGCCCAGCGCGCTCTTGCTACCAATCACAGCTCCTAGCGCTGCCAGACGGGGCAGGAGCTCTTCAGAGGGAGACAGGCCCGTGGGAGGGGAAGCCCAGCAGCGGCGGGGACCCTGGTCAAGCCCGGGCCAAATGCAGACTGTGGCTGCTGCTGGCTGAGCGCGCCTGAAGCAAAGAAACCAACTTCACCCCGTCCTGTTGATGAAAGTGGCCGCTCTCAAGTCGAACAAGTTCCACCTTAAAATACTATTATCGCGCATCCGGCGGTGCCTCGAGGGAGCCCCTGCCTGAAGCCCACGTCTCCAGGTTAAAGCGCCAGGTTTCTGTAGCGTGCTAGTGCGCGCTCCTGACCTCATCGCGTTATTCGGGGTGAAATGCTGCTCACATACGAAGTCCCAAAGTCCGCTTTTCATAAATTCACTATTTTAGTCAAGTTGCCTAATTCCCCTACACAGTGATTCTCCATTCAAACTCGACACTCGTTCATTGACACGGATGAAAGGCGCGGTTAAGATTCGGACCTGCAGAGCACACCCAGCGGTGAGAGGCTGCCTCAGTGCGCTGTACTTTGTTGCGAGTTCAGCTCTGTGTGCCTGCTGGTTGGTAACAGGAGAGCTCGATTTCTTAGGACCCCTTGAAGTAGAACACCAGGCCCAAGGCACACAGGGAGGTTCAGCTGTGGGGGTGGACAGCGGCTGTTTTCGTTTCTATTGGTGTGTGCTGCTGTGGGTTTGTGTTTAGTGAAAGTGAGTGTGTAAAGCCCTGCAGGGGGCCGGGCGTGCTGCTCGCGTCCAGCTGTGCTGTCTCCAGCAGGCTCTGGCAGGTACCGGGGCAGGGAGGTCTGACACGGGCTCCCTGGGGCACGGGGATGAGCTGGTCTCCGGCCAATGGCTGGCAGGGAGGAGGGCGCGGGAGGGGAGAGGGCGAGCCTTCGGACTGACTGCCCGTCCCACCTTCCCTCACACTCAGATGCACCATCTGTCTCTCCGTGTCCTAAGCACAGGCAGCAGAGGCGGGACCCTCTCCGGCTAAGAGACGGGCAGCCCCCCTCTGAGGGAGACTCGGAGCATCCGGTACCCTCACCCACCGAGAGACAGGCAGCCAGGAACCCTCACCCCTGAGAGGGCAACAGCTACCGCACACCCACCGAGAGAGAGGCGGGCATCCTCACCTGCCGAGAGAAGGGCAGCCCTCGTCTCAGGGAGATTCGCAGCATCTGGTACCCTCACCCTCCCAGAGACAGGCAGGGACCCTCACCCTCCGAGAGACAGGCAGGGACCCTCACCCTCCGAGAGACAGGCGGGGACCCTCACCCGGACAGTCCTCCTCTGGGAGACTCGCAGCATCTGGTACCCTCACCCTCCCAGAGACAGGCAGGGACCCTCACCCTCCGAGAGCAGACAGCCCTCGGCTGAGGGAGAACTGCAGCAGGCAGTAACCCCACTGACGGACGACCGGCTCTCATCCGAGGGACCCGCAGTAGCAGCGACCCGCACACACACACGGAGGCAGATTGGCGGTGACCCGTGCACAGCAGATAGCGCCGGCAGATCGGAGGTTTCTCGGACTGAGGGTTACGCAGGGAAAACCACCCCCTGGAACCCGACACTCGAGGAAGACCAACGCTCCAGGCAGCACGAGCCCACCACACCAAGGCACACTCCACACCGACGACCACCCAGAGAGTGGAGACCAAGTCACAGGTGTACTGACGCAGGCACACGGAACACGCAGACATGCAAGTTTGCAAAGCTTCTTTTTACCCAACTTCTCCAGTGTGCTGAGGTAAGCAGGTAAGAAAATCACGATACAAAGAACAATGCAGGCCATTAACCTGAGCAGTAATCTTGGCCAGCAGCGGGTGCTTTAAGGCGCTAGATTTTAACATTAGCACATGTGTTGAAGGAGATGCCGTGATCTGATTTGTTGCAAGGGTCGTGAGTTTTCTGGGGATCCTGTGTTGGGGTTTGCATCTGAATGACAAACACCCGCTTGCGCTTCTGCCCCCTGGAATCCCGGTTCATGTCATGTTTCTCTGTGTGCTCTGAGTGAAAGGTGTCGCCTGGCACTCAATGTTTCCTGAATCTGTGGAATGATGTGTTCATCAACTCTGACCTCTGCCTCTGACCCCGTGTTCGTGCAGAGAGGTGTCACGACCCCTGTTTTGTCTCGGTTATTGGTCACCATTGATCCCGGACATTGCTGCACACCCAGGGCCTTTCACTGCCTCGTCCGCTCCCAGGGCTGCGGGGGATACCCGAGTGTGCCGGGCAGGGGCGGACTGGGACAAAAAAAATATACCCGGGCACCGAAATAAGAGGCCCCCATTAGCAAACCAGACATCTAAAAAAAAAAAAAAAAGTTCCCCACATTTACAGATCAGGTCAGTTCTGCATTTGTATAGAACTCTGTATGGATATTTTTCAAGGTATAGGAGAGTGCATGCTTTTGTGGTTTGCTTGCGGTAATATCAGGGAAATGTACAGTAAAAACCGCTCCACCGGCCACATAACAGGCCAAAAACTTCTTAAAAAAAAAAAAAAGCAGCCCACAGTTGATCTGTCAGAACAGCCCATCGGACAAAACCTGATTTCCCCATAGTAACCAGAAATGGGGCAGTAAAGTATGTATATACACGTGTCCGCCTAGGGATCATTCAAAGAGTTTTTTTTAGGACGATTGGTCAACATAAGAGAAAAAAAACAAATGCCAACAAGAATTAGGATTGGAAGTTTATACTCCAGAAATGATTGATAAGGTAATAAACTGGTAATCGAAAGTAATCAAATGCAGGTGCTCCAAGTACAGTACAGTGAGCCATAAAAAAGGCAAACATACATTGCAATATCTACATTGAGCCCCCGCCCATTAGATACATGAATACATAGTAACAAACCCCATGATATGGGCACTTGGGACCCAGGTCCACCCATACCTTTAATTGTTGGACTTTTCAAACTCAAACGCCCATATCATGGGGTTTGTTACTCCCTAAACTGCTGCAGCGGGTGCCACGCCTGAATAGACCCAGAAACATCTGCTGCCCACAACATCTACCGTATACAAACATTTACACAGACTTTCCGGCATGCACACGCGCCCCATGATTTAACACTTCCGGTGTGAGCATTTCACCGAGCCATGGCTCGCGCTGTGGATCTCGGTCTCGCCGTCATGGGTTTCAGGTGCGAAAGGTAAGACGTCACAATGAGAAGTGGGTTTGGGTGAGGCGGTGGCTCGTGGCCTGGCGCGCTCTGAGAGTGTCAGCAGGTGCACGAGCGCCGTAGGAGCCAGGGCCGGCGCGGGCATGTGAGGGGTGGGCATTGCGGCCCCATCGGGCGGGAGCTCGTCCCTATCGGGCGGGAGCTCGTCCCTGGGTGACAGCCTCACCCCCTGCCCGGCACTTGGCCTTTAGTGCCTCCACATTTCGTGTAGCGAGGGTGCCAGTGTTCCAGGTTCAAGTAAACCCACCCCCGTCAAATAGATTCAGCATTAAGCGGGGGGGGGGGGATTAAGTGGGTCCCGGTGCAACAGCCCATACTGCACCATTAACGGCGACGCCCCGTCTTACCTGCGGAGCGCACAGCGGTGGGCTTGGAAGGACTCTCCTCCCGCTCCGTGCTCTATGGGGTCACCTACTCTCCCCCGGACTTAACCCTCAGGCAGGCTGCTGTTTGCCCCACTGAAGCCGGGCATGAGCCTCCTGCGGCACGGGCAGTCTGTTTATGGTCACAGGTGGCAGGCACACGGGGGTGACCTGTAGGCCCGGGGCTGCTTCTGTGGGGTGCGACTGTCAACATAACACTAGCAAATGCCTCCCCCTTCTTGTCCGTACACTGTTCTTTACACGCCTCCTTCTTTCAGTACCTGGTCCTTGCAGGGGGCAGATATTGTGACGGGCCCCCTCAGGTAGGGCCGAGCAATGATTCAGAGGCAAGCCACCCCAAGTTTACAAGACGCCGACGCCATCGCTGCCAAGAATCCACGGTCCTCGCCTCACTAGTTAGTCCAGGCTTTTCCTTAGAATTCTGGGAGTTGTAGTGGCGGCTTTATACCGGGCTAACCAAGACTACAAATCTCAGAATTCTAAAATGCAACCGGGGCTGGCCTAACTGTGACGCAACTGTTTGTGTGTTGCATACACAGGGAATGGGGCCGTTATTTTCTGCTTTCTTATGGGGCCATTCACTTAAAAGCGTGGCATCCGTATGAGACTGTATCGCCATATCCTTCCCCGTACCGGTACACGTGCACAGGGCGATAAATACAGTGTTGGACTTTTATTTTAAAACCAGGATATTCTGTGAGTTGTTCTTGATGCGCGACAATTTCAAAGGTGGGGGGCGACGCACCTGATCGGAACGCTTAGTGATATGAAATAGTGCTAAAAAAAATCCACACTCTTCTCCACATGGAACCCTTGAAGTACAGGCATCTTAGAAGTATGAGTGCCAGACACCTATGCTCGCTGCTACCCAAATGAGGCCGTGTATAATGTTACAATTTGTCTTTATAAATATCTCATCACTTATAAATAGATATATGTCCTGCATACGTCGCATATTTTAAAACAGGGTGAGCCGAGTGCAGGAGCACAGTGGTGTTTTTACCTGACCCGCGACTAGGTCATTTTCATGAGAAATTGTGTCTTAAATTCCCCCGCCAGCAAGCGCTATCTGAAATAAAATGGTCACTTGTCCTGAAGTAATTAGTCCCCAGGACCAAAACACCTCCCTTTTTGTGTAAGGTGGCCAATTACGTATAAAAACACAGCGATATTGCAACATTTTTTGGCCCTTTTTAATGGGGGGAGCTGGTATTCTACAATATTTTTTATGTAGATGCACAAGAGAAGCACTTCACGCTTCCTCGCCGTCCGGGGTAGTGTACTCGGGTCACATGGCTCAGTATTTCCACTAAAACAACAACGAATCTCAGTTTTTCCGTTCCTCTTAAATTGATCTTCGCGGCCTCGCGCACTGTTAGGCGAGGTTCCTTGAAGGGGGCTGGGGCGCAGAGGTGCCCTCCGCGCTGGGCATAGATTGCACGACCATAGAACGGTTTGCTGGAGAGTGTGTGTGTGTGTGTATATATATATATATATATATATATTTATTTTTGCTTGTCAAACACAGTTTTTATCGTCTTCATAATGGCGTTTTTGCCATTTTGTCAGTTCTCCTCAGTTTTTGTTCTACGCTTAGGTGAGCTGCATAGCCTTTTGGGGGAAGAGGGGCTAAGTAGAAGTTATCAATGCTTCCGAATAATTTCGAATACTTGCGGCCCCAGAATGTTTGTTGCTGCTTTTTCTTAAAGCACATTATTTCCCCCCCAAAGTAGGCACATGGAGGTCGTTTATTTATCGTCGATATCCCTATAGGTAAAGTCCGAGCGGCTAGGGCCCTCTTCCTTCGATTCGTTTTTTTTCTCTCGAATAAACCAAGGAATAAGGAATCTGTTCGGTTTTGCCCTACCACATATTGGCAAGCAGGGCGGGGATATATACTGAGCCGAGACTACCCTCGTTATAAGTGAGCCAAGTGGCTTGATTTGACAGTGGAGATCGGGGGTCCCGAATTCCGACCGAAACGAAGGGGCACGCTCTCGAACGCCCGAACCGGACCTCGAGTCTCCGTCGCCGACAGACTCGTTCTCCACACAGGCCTGCTCCCTTTTGTTTTTTAGATACTTGGCCATCTTAATGAGGGACTTTAAAATATCTCAGTGTTTTTTTTACCCCCAGAAATCGCTACTTCGTGAAGTAAACTGTTTAACAAACAATACTAGATAAATGCACAACAGAATGTTCGTAGCACATATAGAACCCCGCATTGGTGCCGAATGATGACTGTTTCGAAATACTGCGAAGGTGGCGCGCGTAATGTGGAAGCTGATTCAGGGACGCAGTAAAACATTGGAGCCCATAACTGGTTTTGTAAACTTCAGAAGTTCGTTTTGTAAAGTATTTGCGGCGCGTTACTGCCAATATTCATCATTTTGTGAGTGGGACTGTTAATTTGCCTAACCTTAGAACACGCTTTTGATCGTGGGTTATATACAAGAAGACACATTTTTGTTTTCCTTAAGATGCTTCGTTTATTCGATAGGAAAACATATCGAATAGTCTGGGGGGGACGAGGTATCCCCGAGTGCGGTGCATGTTCTGGGAACACGTTCGTCAGAGAGCTCCGGCCCCTCGCCAGGGCTGTCCTTGCTGCCCGCACCAAGCAACACTATAAAATATACAACACAAAGGTTGGAACGGAGTCCGCACCCAAAGCTTCCAAACAGCCGCTCCAACTTTTTATTTCACGAACTGTACTTGCTACGCAGTTTTGCGGTTTTGTAGTGTGTTGAAGAACCTGCATTTCTGGTGCTTAATTTCTGCCGGTGGTGGGCACCGGCAATGGTTTTTGGGGACCGGGACCTATTTTTAATCATCTTAAGACTTTGCCCCAGAGCAAAAGAAAGAAACACAGCAAAGGGAGGTGGAATAGAACGACGGAAAAGCGGAGACAAAGGAAGAGCATTAGGATTGAGACGAGACGTCCCTGCGAGGATGAGCTAGAGACCGGAAGTGTAGGGTGCCGGAAGAAAGAGAAATGAAGGGGATTCAGGACTATGCGCCCTCGGTCTTTGCAACCTCGGCAGGAGCCATGGTCTTTCAGACAAAACCCTGGGCACTTATTTATTTCTAAACTGGTTCCCAATACAACTAAACGTCTCTGGAGTCAATGTATTTTATTGTTTTGTAAAGTGTTTTGTTTAGTGCTTCATGGCGCTTCCTAGTTTTAAACGTGCGACCATGCAAGATTCGAAACGGGCAGTCACTGACTCTGACTGTTCATTCCTTCATGAAGCCATTGGCACTGCTCAGAAGAGCGCCTCGTAGCGCCCACCAAGGCTGTACACTTGTCGGCGGGCAGGGGAGAGGAACGGGCTAGTTTTGGTGGTTTTAAGAGCCAGTGAAAAGTGGTGCGATAGGTAGGGCCCTCCCTGGGTGACAGTCGGGCAGCAGGAAGGCCTGCATCCATCCTAGATCGAGAATTATTCCTTACATGGAGTGTGTTTGCGTGAGGAGTGTTGTCGGGTCTTTCCTGAAGGGTTTCTTCTTGCCAGAGTTGGGGGGAAGATTAATAAAGTTGGAGTTGTGGCAGTGCAGACTGCCAGGGCCTCTTGACCCGCCCCGTTACTTATTGACAGGGCTACAGGAATTCTGCGATTCTGGGCTGCAGCTTTTTCACATACTTATGGGTTTGCCCCCCATAACTTATCATCTGCAGCAAAATATGCAGCTTTTAACAAAAAAAATTGTTGCTAGATCAAACGGATTGAAAGGTACTAAAGCTGTGGCAATGCGGGTTTGTGAATGGCAGAAGTGAACTGGTCATCTTTCAGTTGCTTGCTTCTGTATTTGGTTGTTAAACTTGTACTAATGAAGTGAAATCTTTACCCAGACAATACAGGCCGGTGCAGGTAAAAAGGGCGGCGGCGGGCGACTCAACTGACCACTGACAAGAACGAGGGAAAATGTAATATTTATTAAATTTTCCCTCGTTGCCCCCTGTCGAGTCCCTCGCCCCACGTCCTCACCTGCAGGGGCCGCTCCTGAGACAATATTCCCATGGGTAAAAATGATAAAATAATGAAGTCATACCATCCAAAAATGTGCAACAATATGCCACATAATTCGACTTTTCTTGTCGCATAATTTGGTGCTCGTCTGCCGCATAATTTCAGTGGTCCTGCCTACTGAGTAGGTCGTGGACAGCAAGACTTGGCTACCCATAATAACAAACATTTAGTTGAGAAAAAGAATATTGCAAATTGGCGAGTCATGGTTCCAGTATAAAGAGTAAACTATGAGGTAAATTGGGTCATAAATGAGTTCAGAGCCTTCATGAACCCCAGCTTTAGCAGCTACAGCGAGGGTGGGGTTCTTTATGGGCCTCTTCTGTCTGCAATTCGGCAGACAGGCGTTCATAATTAACGAAATAAAGGAATACAGCGTCAATAGAAGAGTTAGCAGAAGCAAGAAAGAATGAAAGATGGGTTAATGAAAAGGGAAAGTAGGAAGGAATATTGAAAGAAAAGAAGGGTGGATGGATGGATGAATGAACGGGTTGATGAATGGGTGGGTGGATGGATGAGTGGGTGAAAGGATGAGGGAATGGATAGGTGGATGGACAGGATGGCAGAGTAAAAAGATTGATGGATGGATGATTGAGAGCAGTGGCGGCCGATATCATTTAAAAGTGGGAGGGTGGCTGGAAGGGGCACAAGGGAACGAGCGGAGGGAGCACGCAGGGGATTAATAAAAACTAAAAATGTACCTCATGATGATGGCTGCCTCGCCTCTTGCTGCTTCGTTGCTCCCAGCAGTGCCTGGGGCAGCATCATGGACTCCCCATCCAATCCCCATGCTGCTCTCAAGCATGAGAGCAGCATGGGGATTGGCCTGAGCGGGCTGAAAAGAGGCTCACTCAGGCACAGGGAGTCTGTGCTGTTTCTCCAACCCGGCTGCACAATAAAGCCAGGTTGGAGAAAGCAAAGTGTGCATGTCAGTTTGGCCAGACTAAGACAGCCGGCCAAACTGACAGGCGCAGTTACAAGTCCTCTTCCCCCCTCCTATGGCCCGCCCCGTCCCTAGCTGCACACGCTGGCTCAGAGCTAGCAGCTAAAAAATAAAACAATAGTACGATATTGTTTTATTTTTCAGCTGCTGGCTCTGAGCCAGGTGGGCGACACTCCTCTGCCATTGTGGAGGAGCCGCCGCTGGTTGAGAGTGAATGGACAGGTGAAAAGTTGGAGAAGTAAAGAGACAGTTGGATAAGCAGGTGAATGGATGGATGAGTGAATGGATGGCAGAGTGGATGATAGAGCAGATGGATAGAAGGCAAGATGGATGGATATATGGATGGCAGAGTTGACCGATGGATGGCAGAGTGAATGGATGGACTTGAATGGATGACATAGTCATAGTGGATGGATTGATGTAGATAGAATGTTGGATTAAAGATTGAGTGAATGACAGAATGCAAAGGTGAAATGGTGGATATCAGCAGGTGAACGGAAGTTTGAAAAGGTGATATGTTTGGATAGATGCTTGGATGGAAGATACTAGGGAGCTCTTCTAGGCAGGGTCATGGGCTCCCTTTCTGGTGCCATCAGTGCTTTAGTTCAAAGTGGGGGGGGCGTTTTAATTTTCTGGCTACTCCCTTGACAGAGATCCATTACATGATTTTGTCAAATGCTCCCCGACAACCATAAAAATCTTGAAGCCCTCACTCGGATTAATCCACCCATCCCTAAACGTTGCAAGGAGTGCAGTCAGAGAGGGAAACGTCTTGAAAGGAACCTAATGACCCACGCTTGGTGGGTGCCAGATGAGTGGTGCCAATACTCCTCTTCCACTAACTGCATTGATATATGTTACTTTAAAAAATACAGTTAATAGTTAGGGTTCAGCAGCTACAAAACCAAAAAAAGCCCCCTCATGGAATGCAACACCCAATGCACATCATAACTCGCACCCATGCTATGTTTTGCTCCTTGCAGACAGCTTTAAAAAACTTTTTATACATACCTCTGGCTAAACGGTGCACTGAGGATGTGAGTTAAGGTACGCATTGTGCCTTCCACACCATGACTGATGAATTTCAGGGCTTATTTTCAGCTTTGTGTCTGGCAAATCATAGCACACTTTTAACTGTTTTTTTATTTGTGTTCTATAAATGCAATGTTTTAAATGATATACCTCATTTGCCTCTCGTATACCCATTCTGCTCTGTGTTTGATATTTGGCAAGGCACTGCACCCCCATTGCCATCTGATCATGCGCAGCCAGGGTGGTTATAGGCAGTGCCAAAGGAATTATGCGGTAGTGGAGCATCAAATTATGTCGCACGAAAAGGCAAATTAGGCAGCATATTGTGGCACATATTTGATCATATTACTTCATATTGTTTTGTCATTTGTACACATGATAATATTGTCTGGGCAAAGCGCAAAGATTTAACCTCATTAGTACTAGTTTAGCAACCAAATACAGAAATGAGCAAAGATGACCAGTTAACCTTTGCCAAGGGCCTTCCGCTGCGTTCAGGCATGTGTCATCATGTTTTTAGTAACTTTTGTTGTTTGAGCTAGAATAACATTTTTTTTTGTTAAAATCTGCAGATTATGTAGCAGATGATGGATTATGGGGCAAATGCGACAAATCCATTATCATGCGAAAAAAGCTATAGCCATAGAATCGCATAATTCAGTGGCCCTGGTTCTGTGGCATGCCTGGTCTTCCACTTGGCTTAATTTGCTAACTGCCAAATTTCATTCAGTTTCCTCAAAAACCACACCAAAGTGATTAATACATGAAATTATTTTTGTCCCACATGTATCTAAGCCCCCCCAACTGATCTGCTCTAACGTATACATTGACAAAAATAGCTAAACCTTTTAAATATCGGCTACGTTTTGTGTGGGTTCTGTAATGGTGACAAATGTATTAGCAAATTAAGACTTCTTTGAACAGTCTTTAAATCTGCCCGCAATCCCCCTCCCCTCACTAACCTTGAAGGAGGTGCATGAAATTGAGAAAACCTAAAGTAGGCTCCACAAGCTATGTTTGACACATTTCGTGCAAATCCATCCATTGTAGCAAAGTTAGTAAATCAAAAATATTTTGACTTTTTACTTTAACTTGACCCCATTTGGTTGACACACAACTGTACACACATGCACTAGGGTGTAACTTGTAAGTACATATGCGATGATGAGATGCACACCTTTGTACTCTCGCTTTATCAATCTTTTTTGGCTCTGTTTAACTGCTTCAGACCTATTATGGCGTGCAATGCAGGATACGCGCTCCGTCCAATTGCGCTTGCGAATTAGAAACGAAAACACGGGGACCCAGTTAGATCCCCATTTCAAGCAGCACAGCCTTGCCCGTCGCTCCAATAAATCCAATAGATCAAGTTTATCAATGTATATACTTCAAATTATGTACTCTTAAACACTATTCCTGCACGCCATAATAGGTCTGAAGCAGTTAAACAGAGCCAAAAAAGATTGATAAAGCGAGAGTACAAAGGTGTGCATCTCATCATCGCATATGTACATTGTCTGAATTTCCGTCCAAAACGGCGAGATTGCACCCAAGGTTAAGTACATTGGGTAACAGTGAAAAGCAGGAAAAACGAAAGATTAACCACAGCAAGATCTTCCAACTACACAGGAGTGTTGTTTTCCAGATAGAAGCGACATGAAATATGGGAATTACATTAACATGCAAGAGACTGTTGCGTTTTTATAATAGGAGGGAGTTGGTCTGGATTTAGCGCAAGAAATGACAGATAATATACTACCTTGTACTATGCGGTTGCTTTAACCAGAAGTGTCCAGTTAGTTTACATGGTTCAATTATTGATCACTCATAATTATATTAAATCGAAGAGGGGAGAGCCAAAACACAATGTTCTTGTTTTAAAACACAGATACAGCATTCTGGGAATTGTAGTTTTACTGTCGTTTTTTTACCCAAGGGAGAGCGCGAAATTTTGAAGTTCTAGCCGTTAGATAAGTGACTGCACACCTGAGGGCATGGGGAGGAGCTTCATATGGTGGCGAGAAATTGTATTCGTTGCAATAGCCACAGCGAATGAAGACGTGCAGAGGCACTCGCCATTACAATGAGGAAATCTAGAAATGGAGTCAACTAGGGTTTCTGACTGATGCTTTTAAAGTTATGCATGTCACGGTAAGCGCGCTCGTAATAAATCTGAGTTATTACAGCTTTGAGACTGATACGGGGTCAATGGGGTCTATGACAGTAATCTAAGAGTGTAAAGAAACCGGTTGTGTTTTCTCTTAAAGAAGTGGTGAAATTGAACAGAGGTGTTCAGTCTTAATTAACCTGTGATTCACTACGAAAGTTAAAGTGGAGTTTTCATGTGCATGCAGCGCTATTTGACAGATAAACACAGTGCATTGGGTGATAGTGAGGTATTATGAGAGGTATATTATTTGTGCATAGATGTAAAGTTATATATAGTGCAACAATTAATGATGCTGTATTTATGGATTTTTTATAGATACCCCTGACGAAGGGAAATTATTTTCCCGAAATGCATTGGGTGCATTTGCAATAAAGTCGTGACATGTGGAAATACCTCCTGTTTGTCATTATTCTTGGAATGAACTTGGGAATGGATAAATTAAATCGATTTAAAATGAAAAAAGAAGAAAAGGAATAGTGTTTAAGAGTACATAATTTGAAGTATATACATTGATAAACTTGATCTATTGGATTTATTGGAGCGACGGGCAAGGCTGTGCTGCTTGAAATGGGGATCTAACTGGGTCCCCGTGTTTTTGTAACTTGTAAGTGCCTGCCCCAGTTAATGCATATTCATGAAATAACACTAAAGTCATAAGCACGTAGACATTTTATTACCCTTATAATTTTGTCCCTCCCCTTGATAGATTGGCCCGACCCATTTACACCAATAGGAAAGCATTCCTTTCAATCTTCTGAATAATATTGCGCAGATTCATCACACAGTACCAGTGTTATTAATATCCCGCCCCCTTTTAACTAGGCCCCCTCTTGATGTGTCTGTTTGCATTTTAAAATACCCTAAGAATAGGTTAAAAGTTGTATCTCGCTGCCAGATTTTGTGCAGTTCCATCGTAGGTGCCAGTGATTAGTAAATCAAATGTTTTGACTCCACTCTTTAACTCCTCCCCCTTCCCATATAGGATCTGACCAAAATCTTAAAAGCCATCACTAGTTGTAACTTGATAACTGCCTTCCACATTTAATGTAGGTTCAAGAGACCGTGACAAAAGTATCAGCAAATTAAGATATTATTTCCGCCCTCCCCGCCCCAGTTTGATGGTCTGGCACAAAATGTTACATTCCAATAGAAAATTAACCCTTTCAACCCTCTGCCAAATATTGTTTCATCACACAGTGCTGAAGTTATTAGCCAATATTTTTTTCCCCACCTGTTCAAACTGCCCCCTATTAATGGATCTGCAAAAAATGTGAAAATACCAAGAGTAATCTCAACATAATATGGCCAGGTATTTGCCAAGTCCCCTACCAGCAGGTTGACCCCAACCTCCCCTCCAGAGACCCGGGGGTACTTCCCGTCCCCCTCATTTCCCCCGAGGCACAGATAATAAATCAACATCCAACACAGATCTTGGAATAGGGGTCGGATAACCCTGGCCGTATTTTATTAAAATAAAAATTCATAATTTGGAATTTTTAAAACATTTTTCAATACGCAGAAAACCCACACATATTCAATAACTTCATACATTTCATATACAGCGTATTTACACATCTTTATGGCTAACCTTAACACGTATCTAATACATAGCCATACCTAACCTAAATCTGAAATATGTACAATTTGTTTTCTGCGTATCCCGGATGAGCCTATGTGCAAGGTCATGACAGGTCCTAACTACTTGCTAGGTCCCCCTTCTTACCGGAGTGACCTTGCGCAGTAGGCCTGGTTGCCCATCAGCTTCCTCCCTCGGGCGCCCCCTACGCCCTCCAATACTACCTCCCAGGGACTGCCGTTCTGCCAACTTGGCACCCATGCGCATGTGCAGGGATTGGCCCAAGGGCCTGCCGGAAGCGGAACTTCCAAACCCACCGCACCCTTCAGCCTTTCGGCCGTAAACGCCCCTGGAATGTGATGAGACCACTGTCCCTCCCCCAGGTGTCCCCATTAATAATGGGATGCCTACTAAGAGATGGAATAAATTGACCGACCAATCATGACCTTACCGCCACAGGCCAGTATAGTTGACCGACTATCTGCCTTCCCCTTCCGCCTGCTGACAGAAGGTTGTGCCCTGTCCTTTGCCCCTAACATCCATACTAGCACATTTTCAATGAAATACTCATTGCCCAGCTTAGAGAGGTGCACCCCGTCCTGAAGAAAAAAACGTTCCCCCCGGATGCTCCCATGCGCAATAGTCTGCAGTCTGGGAGACCGAAAAAGTCTATCAATCCTGTTATTGATTCTCTTCACAGAGTGATTCAAAGCCCACACCGACTCACCCCCCCCTCGCCATTGAAACCTCGGGATCATGTGAGACCAAACCAACACTGCCTGTGGGCACTTCTTGGCCAGCCACCCCATTTCCGTGATCAGTGCCTCCTCCACTCCTTTCCTACCCAGTTGTACCAGGTCATTACCTCCCAAATGCACTATTACCATGGCGGGTGCCGCCGGAGTCCTTGCTAACAAAGCACCAAAAACATTACGAAACTGGCATAATCGCAATCCCCGTTGCCCGTGTAGTGACACCTTGAAACCCGCCTGGCGGGCCCTGTCCACGAAATTTCCTCTTGGAAAAATGTTGTTTCAACCTGCTCACATACGAATGACCTACAATCCAGACTTCTTTTTGGCCTGGCCCCCAGGTGGGGACCTGGAATGGGCGAGGCTCCGATGACCGGCGGACGACTGCTAGCTCCCCTCCTGCGGCACAGGACGTGGAAACTGCGAGAAATTGAGACAAAACCAACCATTAGCCAATAATACTTAAAGCGGATGTAAACGCACATATCGTTTGCAACAGTCAGAAGACCAACGCCCTATTCTCTGAACTTCATGGCCTTGCAGTCCCCGAGCCGTGGCTTCAGTGGCTGCCCCAATCCTGAAAGAATGGGTACCAAATTTTGATGCATCCAGGCCTGCTGCCCCCAGCGCCAATGTCAATACCCTGCCAAACTGGAATTTCGTGAGGGGGGTCCCATCCTGATGAATGAATAGTGGCCCTCCTGCGCCTTGTGGCCTGCAAGCCAGGAAAGCCTCTAGGTTGCCTACCGGACAGCATGTGCTCCCTTGAGCCCTGTGCAGAATAACATGGTCACCCCTCCCGTTCTGGTCCGTCTTGGACCTGGGTATTGATAGGGATACAGATCCTCCCTGCAGGTGAACATGTGCAAATTGCATCCCACCGTGCCAATCATGCTTGTTACGCGCCACCAATTCTCCCACCCTGAAAGCACCATAGAAGGCGAGGGAAAAGGCGGATCTGAAAAGCTGGACCTCTCCAGTGGATCTACCTACTTCCCCACTGCCTCCATGAGGGCTGGCAATATTTCCACGCTAATCGGGTGCCGGATGTCCGGCTGGGAACCTTGCAGGCGCTGCCACCCTTTCAGAGCCCACTGTACTACATAAGAGCCCTTGGGATCCCAATGTCCCTGTATCTTTGCAAAAAAGGCTATCGCCGCCATGTGGTGCCTGGCGCATGCTACAGAGCCCCCCCATCCCTCAATTCCTTCTTGAATGATATGATAGACGTTGGCTCGTGCCATGCCTCCTCCCAGCCATCCCCCAGAAAATTGCAATAGGTGGTAAAAGCCCCCTCATAGGCCCACCTGGTCCTGGGTGCTAGGCTAGCTGCCACGAGGTCCGATAGGTTGGGGCACCAAGTTGCCACAGATGCTCTGGAAAAGGCGTTGGACTGTCCGCTAATCCTGGATGGTAGGACCTGAAAACCTGCATCTTGAAACGAGACAGTGCATCAGCAGCGTGGTTGAGTACTCCCGGAACATGCCTGACTCTAAACATCACATTTAATCGCATGCATTGAAGCACTATCTCTTTTACCAAGCGAAACATCATCCTACAATTAGCATACTGCTGATTAATGCATTCCAATACTGCCATATTATCAGACCAGAAAACCACCGATTGGTTGTAAAACTGGTGCGGCCAAATGGTTTGAGCCACCAAGATGGCAAATAATTCGAGAAAACCAATGTTACCTGTTTCACCAGCGTCAACCCACCAAGTTGGCCAATGTTGCGCTGCCCATTGTGGGCCCAGAATGGCACCAAAACCCTCACTCCCAGCAGCGTCTGTCATTAGACCAAGGTCCGGGCTGGACCTAGCAGGGCTAGGCCACACCACAGTGCCATAGAAATCACGCAGGAATGCCATCCAAATCCGCATATCCTGCTTAACCTCACTGGACAACCGAGTGTGGTGATGCTTCTCTTTTAAACCAGACAGTGCTTGAGCAATGGAACGCGAAAAGGGGCGGGCCATTGGAATGATTCTTAGCACAAAATTCAGCATTCCCACTGCCTTCTGCAGTTGGTGTAAAGTGACCTTTTCCTTGCTCAGGCAATCTTCCAATGCTAGCGTGAAACCTCTTACCTTACTCACTGGCAGACATGATATACCCTCCACTGAATCCAGTTCTATGCCCAGAAACTCAATTTGTGTGGCCGGTCCCACTGTCTTTCCTGGCGCCAAGGGGACACCAAACTCGCGCATGAGTGCGCAAAATGCTTCTAAAGCCCTGGCACACTCCTGGGACCCCGGCGCCCCTAACAACAGGAAGTCATCCAAATAGTGCAATACCCAGTGGTGCCCAGTCACCTGCCTGAAAACCCACTCCAGAAAAGAGCTGAATTTCTCAAAATATGAGCAAGAGACCCAGCACCCCATTGGCATGCACTTGTCCATGTAGTACTTCCCCTCTAGCTGGAACCCCAAAAGATGGAAATCTTGTGGATGAACTGGCAGTAAACGGAAGGCAGATTCTATGTCAGATTTCGCCAATAACGTGCCTGGGCCAAGCGACTGCAGCATTGCAATCGCCTGATCCAATGACGCGTATCTCACGGTGCACAGGGCCCCATCAATAGCATCATTCAATGATTGACCCCTGGGAGCGGATAAGTTATGGATCAAGCGGAACTCCCCCGGGTCTTTTTTGGGCACCACCCCCAGCGGTGAGCAGACAATCTTCAACCAGTATTGTATCAAAAGGACCAGCCAGTCTCCCTAAACGCAATTCCTTCAACACTTTAGCTATTGCCACAGACTTGTTATCCCTCACTGATTGCTGATTGCGGCAGTAAGAGACCCCAGAATAGCCAGGTGCAGGAATCCTAAAGCCGTCCCTGAAACCTTCGAACAAAGTCTGGGCTGTGTTTGGGCAACAGTATCTATTTAACCAGGGTATCAAAGCTATTGTGTTTATGGGTGAGTGTGCCTTGCTAAGCAACACGCCCTCATTCCTGTTTTTTACCTCCCTTATGTTTTGATTTCTTGAAACATTTGGATTCTGGGTGGGAAGATAGGCCACAGAAGGAGCAGGCATGCCTGAATTAGCATGAACCAGTGGGTCTAGTGCAGGTCCGCCTGTTGAAATCCCCACAAGCCCCTTTCTTGCCACCCCCTCCCCCACTATGGGGTGTACTTGACTTAAAGGTCTGCCCTCTTGGTGTGTCCTGGCTCGGGGTTTTCATGTGCCTCAACCACAAGATGACATCCATTTGATCCCAGGTTAAGCCCGGGTCAGAGGCCTCTGCCCTCCGGAAATCCTTGTCATACTCCTTCCAACCCACTCCAGCGTACTCGTCTTGTGCACATGTGATCCTATTCTGATAGCACGCCAATTGCGCGCCCAACCTGGGAAACCGTTTTTTACCAGTGTGGCGCACCCCTCCCCCCCCCCTGCTCCCACGCTTTGGTTTAGACCTCCGGGGTACCGGAGGGAACCCCGAGGCCTTTCTTCCGCTTCCTCCTGCCCATCTACTCTCCTACGTAACTCCCACAAGGACTGTCCCATATCAGTCATCGGGCGCATCATTGCCTCCATCCAAGTTGGAACCTGACCCCTCTTTGCCTTTGGTGCCATTACCAAATCACACACGAAAAAGAGGGCCCTACTAAGATATATGCTAGCCTAATGTAACAGGCAAAACACAGAGCTTATGCAGCAGTCAAAATCATCTATGGTACGCTGCTAAAATTGAATACCTTGCCCAATCAATCAAAAAGCTCTAAAATCTATGCAGCAGGCCAAGAAAACCACTCCCAACGCTGACGTGGCCTCCAAAAACCTTAGCCCAAATGCACACCCGGTGTCTAACTACCCTGGGTCCGGTTAGGGCTATGCTCGAATTCTTACCTCCCTTTTAAACTAATCAGCAGTCCAAGCCCCGGTCTAAGCAAATCAAAAAATGACTTTTCAAATGAGAAGATATTCAAAAGTGTTAACTCTTTCAAGCCCACCCCTCACCTTTTTCATGTGCTAATATCTCAAAAACTGCTGAACAGTTTTACACCAAACCATGAAGGGCACACTGTGAGTAAAGCTCTACTTACATGGCACGTTTGGTGTGAATGTTAAGCGTTTTTTGCTACAGCTGCAAGCAAAATTTTCTTTTGGACTAAAATGGGAAAACACATTTTGTGCCCCGCAGTAGATTTCAATTTGCAGATTTACAAGGCTTTTTGAATGAGTAGTTGTGTTTTACTCAAGACTTAATTCTGATTTTTCTCCTGACTTTCCAAGAGCAAGACACAATTATTCATGGAAAATCATTATTCAAATCTGTCCCTTTATGTTAATTTACCACAGTTGACTTCAATTCCTTGCATGCTGGATGACAACTGCGACCCAGCATGCAAAATACTTAAATTTCCAGACTGGGAATGATTTGTAATAGGTTGGACAAGAGATTTAAACAGTATACATAACTGACCTGTCTATTCACTTTGCACATTTTAGGTGAACTGGCAATGTATTTTCTAACAAAGCTCCTTTTTGTTCCTCTCCCAGGTTCCAGACTGAAGCTGACATTGCTAGGGGCGAAGCTGCAGGGCCAACTTGTGCTTGAATTTGCTCTCCTCAAGTCTTCGGTTCCTAGCTGCAGATGGCTGTGTCGGTGGCAGGTGATCCCCTCTCTAAAGACAAGGTCTTCCCTTTGGATTCCTTGACTACAAGTCCTTCAAGACTCTCTAGCTGCTATCCACCCCTCTTCACCCATGGACAATACCTGGAGGCCTTTGGGGGCTCCCTGGACATATTTCACCCCTTGAAATCTCTTGGAAGGTTGGTCACCAGTTCTCCACCCATCGGGGCATTCAACTTAAACGCCATCTCCCCCTTCATGAACCAGAGCCAGACCGAGCCGCTCTATGGCCTCTTCCCAGGGGGGAACTTTCATCTTTACAGCAAGGCACAGGCTCCTGCCACCTTCTCCAGCCCTGAGGACCTGGTCAAGCAGCCCTTCTCTCTGGAGCTCCACTCCAGCAGCCCGGCACAGAGCAAGCCCTTCAGCTCCCCCAGAAAGTGCAAATCCACCCTGACCCTCCCCAACCCTGAGGGTCCGCCTGCCCGGAGGTACCACTTCACAGAGGAGGACCTGCACACCGTGCTGTATGGGTACGTGCCCAGCAGCGACAGCAGCCTTTCTGCCAACCATGCCATCTCTGGACTCCAGGTGCCACCTAGCATGCAAGGTAATGAATAATGACATCCGCTCCCATTTGTAGCCTTCTGCGTCAGAGCCCAAGGGACGAGCACTGACTTATGTTTGACCCACACTGGGTAAGAAGAAATGCTGGTGTTTGCAGCCCTGGGACGTACATGTAGTATGCGTGGCCATTTAATATGTGCACCAGCTTTGTCGCCCAGGCTACACTCCCTATAGTGTGTAAAGGAGCGCATACTTTCTATAATCTGTACATACCTGGGTATAAGCAAACGGTGTGCAATCTCTCTAGTCAGCACAGACAGTATGCATTCCTCCAAGTATGCTTGATTATTTTTCCCTCTAGTGCATGTAATCAGTGGTACATGTTTTACTCTTTCACCCTACTCTAGTAGTGTGGGCAAATAGATTGTGTACCTTCTGTTATGTAATACCTGTATCATGTATACGACCGCTTATAATTACGAGTAGTATGAATTTACCCTGGAAAGTGCAAATAATTTATAACCATCACTATTTACATTAAATGATTACACTTCCCCCAATACAAGGGTTTTTATTCACTGTGCATGAGTTTAATGCATACTTTTTGTAGAGGATTACAGTTTATACCCTCTCGAGTATGATCATGTTGAATTAATTTCTATAGTATCTACAAGTAGTTTATATTCTGAGTATTTACATGTAGGGCTAAGTACATAGAAAAAAAAAATTCTATATGTATAGACTCTATCCTACACACTGAATATGTGTAACCTTTCCTGAGTTCTTAAAAGAAATGGGTGTATGTAAAGGAAATATACAATGTTTTAGTTTGCTGTCTGTATGACCTATTACTGTGGCAGAATG
The DNA here is from genome assembly GCA_963921515.1 of Calotriton arnoldi. Lineage (NCBI taxonomy): Eukaryota > Metazoa > Chordata > Amphibia > Caudata > Salamandridae > Calotriton > Calotriton arnoldi. Next base: position 264,579 of record CAWUFW010011790.1, read on the forward strand.
AAAAATATGCTGGATAGCTTTTATGTAATACTCCATTCTCGAAGCAGGCCCTTTGGCACTGCCAAGAACAAGTTGTCCACTCTCGCTGTTAGCACCTTTTTTTTTTTAATTATAAAACTCTACTATACCTCATAGTGTTCTAGTAAAGATCTAACTCTTTTGATCAGAGGGGCAATGACCATAAAGGCGAGCCCCAGCCACAGGTGGGGTTGACACCTGGCCAGGGGCACACCAACTTCATTAGCCCCTCTGGTATGGACTTTCACATTTTTCTGGCTTTTCTGGAACAACCGGAGGCTGCACTTGGCGCCCGTTGGCTGCCAGGGCTGAACGGTGTCACATCTGTGGTCGGCAGGGGCACAGGAAGAGGCTTTAAGCCCAAGGGTTTTTCAAAGACCCACATCACTTCTGCGGTTGCTGTACCCCTGCTGACCGCCGACACATTCTGCTGCCCCGGGACACAAGCTTCTTCAACCCACCCACCTGTCCCTTAATTAATGATTTGGGGAAGTAATTGGGTAGGCATTGTTGTTTTGCATGGTCGCTTGTTTCTCTAGTTTTGTTTCCGTTAAGCATATTCTCATGATTTGTCGTATTTGGTGCGGGGACTGAGTCAAGTTTGGCCACAAAGCTTGTAGACACCTTGGCATCTCAAAGAAGAAGGCAGGTGAATTCCAGATACATTTGGCTTTGAATATTTGATCAAGTCGGGAAAGAAGTACTACGATCTGTAAGGCAGGGCCGGGGATGTTCACTACAGCAATTGACCTTAGCTCTACGGGTACTCTATTGCACTGCCCTGGGATAGCTGGGAATTGGAGTTTGTACCAGGGGATTAAGACCCGTTTGCCCAGGCCCAACTCCTGAAAGGTGCCAGGGGGATTGAGTTGCTCTTGCATTGATGTTTAAGGGCTCAGCTGACTTGCTGGCCTCGATTCTTCTTGTGAGGGAGCAGGGGAGTTTGCCTTGTGAAGATTATATCTAGGGGCCTCAGTGACTTGCACTAGGGCTCCCAAGTAAACTAGCCGGCGCTCTAAAGGCCAACAGGGTGGCCAAACATGACTCCAACAATGTTATGTGGTTCCAAAGTATAGCAATTCCCCAACTCTTAAATAATAAATGTAAAAATATGTTCAATCTGTTGTGCTAATCAAAATGATGTTTTTAATGCATGTCTGAAATAAATACAGACTGAGAATGTTTTTTCTCAAACATAAAATGTGATTCTCTGGCCAATTTTTGTTTTGTCTGTTGAGGGGGGCAAGGGCCTGTAGCTTGTTCTTCCTACAACCACCACCGGCATTGGTGCGGTCCACTACCTGTGAATAACGAGGCGAAGAAACCATGCTCAGTTCTTTTGTTGACCAATGAGTGATGGCCGCCATTTTGTCACAGTCAGAAATCTAGCCTGTGCTAAAACTCCTCGGTAGAGCCTCTTCTGTAGATGGGCATGCCTGATGTTAAGCACGTGGCACAAGACAGCTTTAGCTGATCTGGCACAGATGACCGACCCAGAAAACAGTTCCATGCAGTTATAATTTATATCTACCCACTGAGTACTATCCATGCATACCTGCGAATTGTGAAACACTGCACTACAAGGCTTTGTGTGAATTTAAAAGATGTACTTAATGTGTATGCTTACTAACTTACTAATCTTTGTAGAGAGCAGACACTGAATATATTGCTGTCTTTTACAGGGCCCGATTCTGTCGCTCATTTACTGGACAGGGAGTCTCTGCAGTTACCAGAAGGTATGTATTGTCGCTACTTTGCACACTTCTTCCACTATTAAAGCAGGTTGTACCACTGTCTGTCGTATGGTGTATTTGTCAGGTAGTGTAAGGTGCATTTTTTTTCTTCATTCTGCAGGGTTGTGCATCCAGCAAACGGCCTATGGTGGTGTTCCACAGACAGGTGTTTTTTCTACCCGTGCCATCCCCAAAGGTGTGAAATTTGGACCATTTCAGGGCAAGGTGGTGAACACTAGTGAAATTAAAACCTACGATGATAATTCCTTAATGTGGGAGGTAAGAAAACGAGCATCTTGTTGCAGTGGAGCTGTTAACATAACCACAGATCATTTTGAATGAAAATGTGTTGAGATATTGCATGTTAGCATAGACCAGCGGCTCTAAATGTTTTGAATTTTGTGGACCTTCATTGATTCACTGCTGAAACTGGGGACGCGTGCCTAAACAAGTGCAATGACTCGACCCTCAAACAGTACACACACATACAGAAACAAACATGCATCCAATCAGCACACAAATTAGGAAATATTTTATTTAGTTCACAAACATAAAAAATGCAACATTTTAATTTTAATGGAAACTGAGCCTTTCAAAATGTCTTTTATTTTTAAAAGATGAAGTGAAGTCACTAGCAAAACATTTTGCCTTTTTTTATCCAATGCACGCTGTCTTTTCTTCGATGCATACCAGTGCTTCATTTGAGGCCACCAATAATTCTTAATATATTCTGCTTGCTGTACTTGCATTGCTCTGACAAATCAAGATAGTGCTACCGACTTTTTAACCAACAAAATTGGCAGTCATGGTCCTGTTTCACCGCACAAGTCCTCAGTTTCAACCACTTTAGGTGCTTCTCCCCTAGATCCAACTGCCAGAGAATCCCCTACATAACCCAAATTCCCAGATTTCAATGGAGGAGAAGCACTTGTATACGTATAATGTCAACATTCACTGCATGCAAAGTCCAACACTCCAATTTAATTTGTTCTTGCGCTGATGGCAACAAAGTGTGATTCCCATTCAGTACATCAATGAATTCAAGAAGACCAATTTGTGAGGAATATTAAGTAATCTGTTAATCTTCATTCTTCCATATAACAATAGTACACTAATTGTCAGCCCTGCCACCGGATGTATGACGGAATCACACAAGCTATTACCATGCATGGCGTTATAATGTGGTCATTACAATGACCGTGACACTACCACGCATGTCTTTAGCGCACATAGCACACATATGCCAGTACCACGCATGCCTTTACAATGAAATTTGTGTTGTATAAGCATGTATGATAAAGGCATATGCGTCGTAAAAACGTATCCGGTAAGTAGAACTATATATATATATATCCCAACAATGACCTTCCTCCATGGTCACGAACGAGGCTCACACTGGGGAAATTGATTATCTCAATTATTTATTTTACCACACGACCACAACACCAGACAGACGCGTTTCCGCTTACGCCTTTCTCAATGTATATATATCCCAAAACACCTCCTGTATCTTTACAAAGAGCACGCACACGAAGACTGAATATGGCCAGGTACGGCCTACACCCCCCCCCCCTCTTCCTGTGACTTACACCCTTAAGTCAAGGCCCCTTTCCCATTGCCAACTTCTGCCCACCTCCCATGTGCCCCCCAGGCGTGCACACAATTATCACAAGAGGTTTTGGATTAGGGGTCGTCAACCCCCGGCCGTATTTATTACAATTTAATCAAAACATTAATATATACATTATTTACACAATACGCAGAAAGTCCAGTCATTACAGTGATAGGTACATATGTCTTGTTTGCTATCCTTAACATATTTCTAATACATAGACACTCCTATCCTAGACTAAGCATTCAACAACAAATAACATTTATATTTCTGCGTATCCCTATTTGAGCCTACGGCAAGGTCAATGACTGGCCCCAGATCCTGATCAAACTATGCCCGCACTCCAACCGGAGTGCCCATGCACTAGGGGGCCCGTTCACCGGGAGGGTACTTCCCCCCCGAGCACCCCCTACGCCCAGTAGATTATCTCCATAAGGGGCCCTTCCAGTTATGCGCAGTTTACTTACGCCCTTGTGCGCGTGCAGGGTGGCCAACCAGCCTACTGGAAAGCGTAACTCCCCTCCCCCCGCACCCTTCCAGCCAACCGGCTGTAACTGCCCCTGGAGTTCCATGAGAGACCACTTGCCCCTCCCCTTTGGGCGTCCCCATTAAAGAATGGCGCCGCCCGCTAAGGACCTTAAATTTAAGTTCACCAATCATGACCTTACCGCCACAGGCCTGCATAGTTGACCGACTATCAGGCCTCCCCTTATTGCTCTATCAAAAGTCATGCTCTGTCCTTTATCCCAACTATCCAGGCCAGAAGGTTTTCAATGAAGAGTTCGTTACCCAATTTGGACAAGTGGACGCCGTCTTGTAAGAAGAACGGCTCCCCTCTGATGCACCCATGCGCGATCGTCTGTAACTGCGGGGATTGGAATAGCCTATTCATTTTGTTATTGATCCTCTTTACTGAGTGGTTCAGTGCCCTCACGGACTCACCCTCGCGCCATTGAAATCTCGGGATCATATGCGACCATGCGAGGATAGCCCCAGGACATAGCCGAGCCAACCACCCCACTTCAGTGATCAATGTCTCAACTAGGCCCCGCCTACTCAGCTTCACCAAATCGTTCCCTCCCAAGTGCAGGATAATTACCTCGGGGGGGACCCCCTTCCCTGACAAGTAGATCTAACACGAAGCCTCTGAGATGGTCAAAGCGCATCCCCCCCCGCCCATGGAAAGAGACCCTACAGCCAGCCTGCCTAGCTCTCCTCTCATAATTGCCTAAAAGAAAAAAGGTGTGTAAACGCTTAACATAAGAATGGCCAATGACCCACACGTCGTAAGTACCCTGCTCCCAGGCGAGCACCTGTTCCCGCGTAGATCCCGAGTGTTGCTGTGCCGCCGCCAGTTTCCCCCCTGCGTGACAGATTTGACAAACTGAAAAACAAACAGACAAAAGCACCATCAGAAACGTTTGTGCATCTCCTCTCATAGCATGTCTAGCCGCACATAGCGCTTGTAACATTTTGATGACCACCTGCCAATCCTCCACTGCGCTCCCTGTGAAACCCCGTGCCGCAGCCTCAGTGGCGGCCCCTATCCTGAATGAATGAGTTCCAAAACTGCTGGGGTCCAAACCTGCTTTCTTTACGGCCATATCCATGACTCTTTTGAATTGAAACTTCGTGAGTGGGGTTCCATCCGCGTGAACTACCAATGGCCCCCCTACCTCTTTGGGCCTGTGCGCCAAGAAAGACTCTACGTTGGTGATAGGGCAGCAAGGGTTCTCTTGTGCCCTATGCAACACCACCCCTTTGCCACGGGCATCCTGGTCAGTCTTAGATCTCTGGATTGTTATGAATAGGGAGTCTCCCTGGATCCTGGTGTGGCTAAACTCTAAGCCCCCCTGCACATCCTGTTTATTCTTTGTCACCAGTTCCCCAATACGAAACGCACCATAGAATGCTATAGAAAAGGCGGCACTGAACAATACAGCCTCGGTCTCCGTGTTGCAAACCTGTCCTAAAACCCCCAATAACGCGGCCAAAGTGTTAACGCCTATTGGCCTCCTTGGATCCAGCTGCGAACCTTGGAGACGCTGCCACCCTTTTAAGGCTTTCTTTACCGTGAAAGTATTAGTGGGGTCTCCCCCACCCCTTGCTTGAGCAAAAAAGGAGATAGCCGCTACATGTCACCGCGCTGCTGCCACTGAGCGTCCCCTGTCCCTTAAAGCGCCCAGGTAAGAGACCATTGCCCCCCTGTCTTGCCACTTCTCCTCCCATTCGTTGCCCAAAAAGTTACAGTATGCCCAGATCACCCCTTCGTATGCCTTCCTGGTTCTGGGTGCTAGGCTAGCTGCCACGAGGTCCGGTAGTTGGGAGCACCAAGCTGCCAGAGACGTTCTGGGAAATGCGTCGGGTTCTCCGCCGCTCCTGGGAGATGTGACCTGAAGACCTGCATCTTAAAGCAAGAGAGTGCATCAGCAGCGTGGTTTAACACCCCCGGGACATGTCTAGCTCTAAATTGTATGTTCAATTGCATGCATAACAGAACAATCTCCTTCAACAGCCGCAGAATCATTTTACACCTTGCTGCTTGCTGATTGATGCATTCCACCACTGACATGTTGTTCGACCAAAACACCACTGATTGATTCCTCAGTCGCTCAGGCCACACCGACAACGCTACCAAGATGGGAAACGGCTCTAAAAACCCAATGTTTGTTGTCAAACCGTTCACGGCCCACCATGCCGGCCAGCATTGTGCCACCCAATCAGTACCTAGAATAGCTCCAAAACCCTCACTACCTGCAGAATCAGTCATTAAACCTAACTCTGCTGAAGGCGTGGGCGGGCCGGGCCATAGCACAGTGCCATTGAAGTTCTGCAGGAATGCCATCCAAATCCGCATATCCTGCTTAACCTCGCCGGTTAACCGGGTATGATGGTGTTTCTCCTTGAGACCTGACATGGCTTGGCTATGGATCGTGAGAACGGTCGCGCCACCGGGATGATCCTCAATGCAAAATTTAACTGACCCACCGTCTGCTGCAGCTGATGCAATGTGACCTTCTCTTTTTCCAAGCATTGCTGTAAGGCAGACCTGAATTTTGTGACCTTCTCTTTAGGCAGCCGTGAGCAACCCTGGACCGAGTCCAACTCTATCCCTAAAATTCAATCACAGTGGCTGGCCCGACAGTCTTCCCCGCGCTAGTGGTACTCCAAGAACCTGCATCAGGGCGCAGAATTCTCTTAATGCCCACCCACACTCCTGAGAGCCTGGTGCTCCCAGGAAGAGGAAGTCATCCAGGTAGTGCAACACATGGCTATGCCCCGTCGCCTGCCTAAAAACCCACTCCAGAAAGCAACTGAATTTTTCAAAGTAAGCACAAGAGACTGAGCAGCCCATTGGCTTGCATTTATCCATGTAGTATTTCCCCTGGAATTGGAAACCCAGAAGATGGAAATCCAAAGGGTGTACTGGCAACAAGCGGAAAGCTGACTCTATGTCAGACTTCGCCAGAAGCGCTCCCGGGCCCAGACCCCTGAGCATCTCGACAGCCTGATCAAAGGATGAGTACCTGACCGTGCACACTTCGTCATTAATGGCATCATTCAAGAATTGGCCTTTTGGAGCCGAAAGGTTATGGATCAACCTAAATTCCCCAGGGTCTTTCTTGGGGACCACCCCCAGTGGAGAACAGACAAAATCTTTGACTGGAATACTGTCAAATGGGCCCGCCACCCTGCCCAAGTGCAATTCCTTCTCAATATTTGCTGCTGCTACCCCTGGATTGGCCCTCACTGATAGCTGGTTCTTGCATTCGGGCGTCCCCACAAAATCTGGTGCAGGAATTCTGAATCCATCCCTGAAACCCTCCAGTAACAACCTGGTGGATGTGGGGCAATTATATCTATTTACCCATGGGATCAAGACACTCGTTATTATGGGGCAATGGGCTTTAGATAGTACAATATCCTCATTCCTGCTTCTTTCCCCCTCTGTCTTTTGATTTCTTAAAACACTTGGACTCTGGATGGGAAGTATTGCCACAAAAGGAGCATGAGTGTTTGAATCTACACGAGCCCGCAGGCCTGGAGCATGTACGCCTGTTGAAATCCCAACATGCCCCCTTCTTCCCCCCGCCGCTGCTGCCGGCGCTAGCCGGGGGGAATGACCGAAAGGACTGGCCCCTCGCACTGTCTTGCACCACCTGAGCCCCGTGCCCCCTATGCCCCAAGTGGTCTATCCAAGAAATCATGTCAATTTGATCCCATGTGAGGGCAGGGTCAGAAGCCTTCGCTCTCCTAAAATCCTTATCATACTCCTTCCACCCCCCCATATTTGTCGTGTGCCCTAGTGATCCTGCTCTGGTAGCACGCCATTTCTACCGCTAGTCTTGGAAACCGTTCGGCCATGACTGCCATGTATACCGAGAAGCCCCTTACCCAATTAATCAAGGACTCCTCAATCCTATATTTCTGCAGTTCACTGGCCCATTCTCTTGGGAGCATCCAATCCTTCTTTTTCTTGGCCTCCTCCCTTTCAGTTTCATCAAGCAGCAGTGAAAACATATTAACATAACTCCCTTTCCAAATACGTTTCTTCATTTCCTGAGTCGCATGTCTTGCCAGCTTTTCCCTGGGCGTGCGCGCTTCGCCCACCCCTAACACAGGTAATGTCTGCCGCTAACCTGTTGCGGCTGCCCCTGCTGGCTCTGTTGGCTTCTCTTTTGCTGCATCCGTACCTGTGTTTGCTGCCGGCAACTCCTTACCGGGACCGGTAGGAGCTGTCCCATTCCCCGGAATGCCAGGAGATGGAGCTCCCTGCCCCTCCCCAGGCTTGCCGCCTGGTGCCCCATCTAACTGAGTAACTATCTTCCTGGCCTTCTCCAGCGTGTCATCCCTGCTGCCAGACAAATCCGCCATCGGTGACCATTTACCCACCCTCTCTAGCCAAGGGAGGACCGCCGCTAAACTGGCTACCAAATCCGGCTGAACCGGAGGAACTGCCGCCAGGGCCCCCCCTGTTGGGAGGCCTGGGGCCTGTGGGCTGATACCTGACGGTCCCGGTTGCCCCCCTGCACCTGATGGGGTATCACCCCCCCCCACTGCCCTGCGGCGTACTCCCCTCCCCCCCCCCCTGCATGTGCTGGCTCCCCGCCCCCCCTGCCTGCCGGAGGGTCTGGGATAGGGTCACTGGCTCCATGGGTCCGTCTACTCCCTCTGCTGGTCTCGGTGCTTTCTTGGGCCTACTCTTTTTGGGCACGGGAGGGAATGCTGCCCTCAGGGCCACCCCGGTTCTCCTGGGCCTGTCCTTCGTCTCCTCATGCCCCTCCACCCTATCCCTAAGGTCTGCAATGGCCTGGCCCATCTCATCAACCTTCTTTAATCGGTCTTCCATATCGACCAACTTACGCATCATGCTATCCATAAAATTCTCCATGCGGGAGCGCTGCTCGCTCCGTTTTGCCTTAGGGGCCATTGTGCTATATACAGCAAAATTGCAACCCCAAACAAGCTGAGGCACCCTTGGTGCAGCCCACCTAGACTAGTCCTAGGCAATAAACGCACTCGCACTGCGCTACTCGGCCTGGGACACTGCCCCTGCCCTTACCTCAACGTAGGGGGTACACGACCGGCCACAAGCACCCACGCAACCAGAGACACGCCCACCAGCTAATCCAGTGGGTCAGGTGAGTAATCTCAAACCCACGTGGCTCCCGGAAGCGCTGGAATACCGGCCTGTCCGTGACCCCTTGAAGGAACACGAGCGTTGGTGATCCTCCGTGAAAAGATCCGACCAGCACCCCCAGCCGATGCTCCCCGCCGGTGTTACGACCTACACCCTTTCTTTGGGCTGTACCCTGCTCCTCAGCTGCCTGCTGGTGTCCTCTGCCAGCTGCTGATCCTCTGTGCCCTGCGAGCCCCTGCTGCCCACCTGCAAAGAGAAAAGGAAAATTTGCTTGTCCCCCACTTGGAACAGATGTTCCAGCCAACTGCACTGCTTCCTTAAAGGGAAGCACACTGGACACAAACTTTGCCCCCTTCAAATCGCTGACCGAGCGCTCTTCTCCTTCGAAAGGGGACCTGAAAGAGAAAAAAGAAATTGATTAAGCCTCCTAACGAGGCCGGCGAAGCTCAGCTGCGTAACAGCTGTCTCGTTCAGGGGGAGCGGCGAGCAAAGAGGCTACTCCTGCGCTGCTCCCCCGCTTTTATTTTGATTTAGCGCCGGGAGCCAGTTTAATCCGGCTCGCCGGCGTTCTGCTGACGCGCGACCCGGAAGTGATTACTATCACTTCCGGGTCACGCATTGACCAGCCAATCCGGAGGGAGGCGTGGCCGCCGCGTCACATAGGTGCGTGACCCAGCCCGCCTCCCTGTGACGTCATCGCGTGGAGGGGGCCGGCACAACCGCCATACCTGCGGCGTGTCCGATGCCGGCCCCTGCCTTACTAGTATTCACTTCTCTTTAATGTATTGGGCCTCTCACGATCCAGCAGTTAAAAGAACATCCAGAGACGCGTTTTGGCTGTCTCACAGCCTTTCTCATTCTGAATAACACTGATTGAAAGGTGCCTTTTAAAATCCCACACACTAATAAACATAGAAAAAACACTTATTCTCGTAGGCAGGAACCAAAGTCACAGATGCATTATGGTTATTTTGTAACGTGTAACAGCATTATGATTATTAAAAAACATCACGTGAACATTTTGTGCACATTAAAAGCAGCAAAATAGCAACTCGATTAATATAGGCACCGACAATTAATATTGGTAAACTTTTGTGCTGCTGCTGCCTGAAAACACTATTAATCAATTCACTAAATCCCGCATTGTGAACAGTTTCAAAATCAATGCAATATAGCAAATAGAAATTTGCTGGTATTATGTAAACAATCACTGCCAAAACGAAAACAATATCCAAAGTCTTTCACTTTAAAAATGTAAAATGAGTACAGGCACGAAGTAGATAACCACGCCCACTGTGCCTCTCACCAATTGTAACTTGCATCTGCATTCTGCAGTTTTCGGGTTAATAAGGCCTTTTAAATTATCTTTTTCGAGCACAGTCTAACATCGTACTGATTTATGTTCAATATCACCTTATAGGTAAAGGCCGGTTTACAGCATAATTGGTGAAAACATTAAAATTCACAAAAAGCGGCACTGTGGTTATAAACTGTCAGGTCGGGGAAGGCCTTTCCATAAAAGCAATACGAGCCCTCAGTCCTCACCGCAACGATGCACGGTGCCCAGAACCAGATATCCATTTTGACATTCTGAATGTTACCCATGGCTTCACGTAGAGAAGCAAAGTCCCTGTGCTGAAAGTCACCCGACTTCCTTGCGCCAAGTCGTCCTCTCCACCTCGGCCAGTGCCACATATTTCTCTTCTCAATTGAAAGTCTGGGGGCTATATATATATATATAATTTTTTATATATATTTTGTAAATATATACATACACCCTTATAAGAAAGAACATAGGCAATAGTTACATATGTGCAGGCAAACCAGAATTTCAACATACTGTTTTGATTACAATGCATCAAGATATCATGCGTAACTGTTTTGTTGTTAATAAAAATATTATTTTTTAATAATAAATTATCACAAATCAAACAATAATAAATAGTTTGCAGCATAAAAACCAGCAATATAATTTTATACAATGTCCTATATCTCAGTGTACATGTAGAATAGTGCACATTAGATTATGCACTTAACATTCTTTTCCTTTTGATTTTTCCTTGTGAATTTAAATACACATTACAATCATTAATAGGACCATGACATAATTGAAGAAGGGGTCTACAGTGTGAATGGCTGAGATGAGCAAGAAGGCTGGAGGTATGTTGACACACTGGGAGTAAAGGTGGATGCTAGAGCCAGGCCAGAGTGATTTCTCAGTGTAGGTATAGTATCTTGGTGAGCGAAAAATGCTCTAAGGCGGATTTTCCTGAAAAATGCTTTACATCTACAAACAGCTCAAATATGTTAATTCCAGAGTGGGGAGCAAAAGACAACTCTCTGGATAGTAAAGAGTGAGTAGATGGAGTTAGGCTGGAGGTACTGAGGTTGAATATAGGGAGTTTTTTCACTCCCCAATATTGGGCATTGCGAGTCACCAGATATTGATTGTAATCGGTCTGTTGATTGCCCCGATATCTGGGTTGATATTGCGTCCGCCAGTTGCCTCTCCTCATATTTCACCTGGCTAAAAAAGGTTGGCTATTATGTTGAACTCTTGAGATGTATCCATACACCCTTACCACCCAAAAACCTATGCCTACCCTAAAAATACCGTAGCACCCAAAAACCCATACCTTCACTGAACCCTAAAAATACCCTTGCCACCCCAAAACCCATATCCACCCTAAACACCCTTACCAGCCAAAAGCCCATACCCACCCTAAACACCCCATACCACCCAAAAACACATTACTATCCTAAACCCAAAATCCTAAAAATTCTCTTACCACCCAAAACCCACCCTAAACCTTAAAAACCCATATGCACCCTAAAAATAACCTTGCCACCCAAAAACCCATACCTACCCTAACCCCTAAAAATACATTTACCACCCAAAAGCCCATGGCCACCCTAAACCCTTAAAATAACCTTACCACCCAAAAACCCATACCCGCCCTAAACCCTACAAAATACCCTTACCACCCAAAACCTTAAACTCACCCTAAAAAAACGTTCCCTAATACTATATATATATATAAATAAATAAATAAAACACTTAATACTTAAAACAATTAATACTTGCATATATATTTACCTTTAAAACTTTTACAACTAAAATGCCTTTACCATTCATCTGTTTTACAACGAAATTCATTGTAATGCCACTGCGTTTCATCCCTTCCACAGGACTTCATCAGGGCTATAGCAACATAGTGTCACCGTAGCGCTTGCTATTCCAACTGGCAGCATCATTGAATGTTGACACCATGGGCCGTATTATAGAAGTGCTATGGGGGTTCAACGGGCGTTTGTGCCCGCTTTGCGCACACCTGGGGCACTTTGGTATTACAGAAGGGGCCGTAGACTCTTGAGCGCCCCCTTCTGTAATACTAAAAGCGCTGGTGCACATTCAGCATTTCTCAAGAGGGTGTTCCCTCATTTGCATGGGGGCGTGGCCCCAAGCAAATGAGGGAATCCCTTTGCCTCTGCGCCCATGCAGTATTACAAACACAGGCGCAGAGTCAAGGAAGGTCTCAGGAGGTGCACTGACAGCGCGCCACCTAAAAGGTGGCGTGCTGTCAGTGCGCCCCCTGATTACTGCCCTCTGGCGGGGAAAAGGGGGTCCCCTGAACCCTCCTGGACATCCCCTTGCAGGCGCGTGCAGTCACTCACTGCACCCGCCAGCAAGGGGATCTCTAATCCCCTTTAAAAGTGCAGGCGGGTTGCCGCCTGCACTGTGAAACACTGAGGGCCGATTCCGATCTCGGCCGGTAGGGCTCCGAATAGGATTCGGCTTTACCGGATCCGATTCGGAGCCCTTTCCCGACCGAATCGTACGCGGGTCCGGCCGAGCGAGTACGATGCGAGTCGCCGACCGACTCGTCCGGGCGACCCGACCGCTCCGACCGACTCGTACCCGGATCGTACCGCTCCGACCGACTCGCTCGGACCCGATTCGCACCGCGCAATGGAGACGTTTTCCGGCCGGGTAAGTACGATGCGCACCTCGACCGCTCCGACCGACTCGCGCCGTCCGACTCTAACTCGCTGTCGGAGCCGTACTTTGGGGGTCCGTGTCGGACCCCCTGTGCGTGTACCCGTGCGGGCGCACACAGGGGGACCCATGGGTCCCCCTACCTGTGCGTGTACGCCGCGAGCGCTTCGCGGCGTACTCGCTGTAGAGGGCGCCCTTGTCCGCCTCGCACCCATTGAGGCAATGGGAGCCCGCGTACGCGTTGTACGACCGGCTCCCATTGAGTTCAATGGGAGTCCGACCGACTCGTGTCCGGTGGCATACGAATGCATCGGACTCGTTCGGTCGGACTGCACGGGTCCGATTCGGTCGGAAATCTCTCCGGGTCCGGCTCGGTCGGAGAGATTTCCGGCCCGAATCGGAATCGACCCCTGAGTGGCTTCAAAGCAGCCGCTCTGTTTTTCACATGAATGCTCTGCCCCCAGGGTAGCGCGAGTTCGTGGCTGCCCTGGCGGCAGTGCATTCACCCTAATATGGCGCATTTTCCTTAATTACGCCGGACGCACTTTTTAAAAGGTGCACCCGGCACAATCAAGGAACATGCACCGTATTTATAATACTGCCCCATATGTATTTGAGTGTTTCTCCCTTTTTTCGAGATTTAACAACTTACTTTTTAGCCTCCAGTTTCAAACAACTTCACATTGACAGTGTTTTAAAATGTTTGATTTTGCATTTTTAAAATTTATGTATACGTTAGTCTGCTAATTTTATAAGCAGCCGCGGACCCCCTGTGTAGGCATCACAGACCATCACGGGTCCACTGATCACAGTTTAAGAACCACTGGCATGGATTGTTGTAAAAGTGTGTATTGGCATGTAAGTGTGTGTTGAGAGAGTACTTCTGTGTAAAGCTATGTGAGTAAAGGTGATTGCGATATTGTGCGTTTCAATAAAAAGAAAATTCCTGTGTCCAGAATGGTTACAATAGCTGGTTTCTGTGTATTCAAGCACCATTGATTATTTATTTGTCATACCTTAAAATTACTTATTTATTAGCACCTTTATTCCCCCATTTTTGTTTTTCACCTTGCACCCTTACCTTTTCTTCGTCCTGCTTCTTAAATACAGCTTGTGTGTGGTATCCACAGGGCGCATCATTCCCTGCTTGCAACACCTGCTGTGCAGTGGTGTAGTCACTTGATGCAAATTTTTGCACTTTATGTGCTTCCTATTTCAAGCTGATACAAAATGAGTAGGTGGCACAGCCATGCAGCAGAAGAAGGACCAAGGGTAAGATTACTTGAGGTCTTCTGTGCAGTGGTTGCTGCGTGGTTTTGTCCTGGGTTGGTGTATGACGGTGGTTGCTAGCTTTCATGTGGGGTAGACAGGATCACTTGTAAAAGAATCGGTGAGGGTCAGTTTCATATTCCTCTTGAACATATGAGGTCATGATAAATTCTCAACAGTGTGTTTTGTGCATTCCAGAGTTTCGTCCGTTGGACTTTGAAGGACCTACCTATGTTTCTGCAGTTTGACCACTAGTGGATAATCTTATGGGAGTTTGTTGAACCCAAGATTTGACTGGCCTGGGGTGGTAGTTTCTATGGGCTCTCAAGGCATATATTCAATATGATAGCACTTAACGCTGTATGTATACTAACTAAAACAAACAGCATCTTTTAAACATTTGGAATCTGAGCTATAGATCCTGGTACTCACTCAATTTGTTCAGTTACAAATGATTGCTACTGGCTGGGGTGCGTCATAGGCAGGGCTACTGGCATTATGCAATGTTGTGGCTGTCGCGTTTTCTGCAAAATCATGGATTTGCAGCATTTGCCACATAATCCATCATCTGCTGCATAATCTACAGACTTCATAAAAAAATGTTTCTGGCTCAAACTGATCAAATGTTACTAGAAACACAAAGATGTGTGGCTGCGCAGTGGAAGGCCCTTCACAAAGGTTGACTGGTCGCCTTTATGTTGCTTATGTTTCTATATGGAGTACTAATGATGTAAAACCTTTGCCCAGAAAGTGTGAATGTGTGTAAAAATCCCAAAATAATAAGGTAATACTAACACAAAATTTGCTGAATTACATTGGATATTTTGTCTTATCTTGCCTCATAATTTGATGCACCCTTGCCACATAATTCCAGTGACCCTGAGAATTGTTTTTTGTCTCTAGGCAATACAAATGTGTAGGGATCAGTAGCGACTCATGGAGGGAGTGCTGCGGGGCGGGGCGGTGGAGGGGCAGGGTGGGGGGTAGTAAACTACGGCATACGGCCGAACAGAGGTAAGTAAACAAATAAATAAATAAAACTAATTTCGTTGCGCCCGCTGCATCGCATTTGGCAATGTAGCGCGCGCAATGAAATTAGTTTTATTTGTTTACTTACCTCTGTTCGGCCGTATGCCGTAGTTTACTACCCCCCACCCTGCTCCTCCCCCGCCCCGCAGCACTCCCTCCACGAGCCGCTACTGGCTAGTGATACAAAATAAATAAATGTTAGTTATATAATGAAAAAATGATTTAAAGTAACCGCTCTCTTTAGGTATGAATTACCAGTCATGGGGTGCAATTGGAGTTTTCTACAGAGCAATTTAGTGGATGTCAAAAAAATCCATATGACAGTTAATGGATCTCGTAGAAACCATTATATATTGGAATTTTCACCAAGCCTAAAATTGACTGGATGCCAAGTTGTTACATTTAGTTTGATATTTTGTGTACTGTCGATCTGTAACCAGACTGCACCCTTACATTCCCTTAAAGGTAGATCATTTTCTGTAGGTATGTTTTTCACTGTCCGTTCTTGGATGGGCCATTGTCTATTTGTATGAGTGTGTATGTTACTTGTGAGAAGTTGGTGTTCTAATGATTTTCACAGTGCTTGAACATATTGAGGCTCCTAGTCTATATTTATTTCGAGCATTCTGTAAGATTTGGAGGTGGGGGTTATGTGTTTTTCTGGCTCGTGGTCACGTGATTTTGCATGTTGAATACACTTTCTTTGCTCTGTAAAGTGATTTCCCAAGTGCCTGTGTATTTGTGGGAGTTTGCCTGGCCCTTTACCTGCTGAATGTGACGTTTGTTTGTTGAACCCGCCCGCTATCTCTGTCCTCTAGAGGCGAGGTTCGGAGGTGGCTTTCGGGTGAGTTTACTGCCGTGGTTCTCCCTGTTCGGTGCACCTGTCCTGTCTATACTCGCGGAAGTGTGCGCTCACTCCCTGTCCCTTCCTCCTCTCTCAGATCTTCGAGGACGGAGGGCTGCGGCACTTCGTGGACGGCCGGGGGGCGGCCGGGAACTGGATGGCGCTGGTGAAGTGCGCCCGCTTCCCTGAGGAGCAGAACCTGACGGCGGTTCAGAGCGACGGGCGCATCTACTACGAGAGCTGCAAGGAGGTCCGCGCCCGGCAGGAGCTGCTCGTCTGGTACGGGGACTGCTACATGCAGTTCATGGGCATCCCCGTCAGCCTGAAGGGCATGGCGGAGGGCCGCGGCCCGCAGGAGGAAGGTGAGGCGCGTGGCGACCGGTAGGGGCGCTGCCCAGGGTGTGAAGGACTGAAGGGGCATTGCCCGTGCTGGTGATGATGCGGGTAGGGGTTATCGCCCGGTGTGTGTTAAAAGATGGGGGCAGCAGGGGCAAGGGAGCCCCACCTGGGCATGTTTGAGTCGCTCAGCATGGCATCCTGCGGATGATTTCACAGGGGGCACGGATGGCACCGCAGGACTTTTGCCAAGCCTCGATCATTGGGTGTTAGTACTACTCGTTGTTGACGTGAGTTAGGCCCGCGCAGTGGGCGGCAGTGGGACCCGCCCGGATGTGAAGTAGGGGCAGAGGTCACTGACCCGGCGTGTATACGTCCTCGCCCCTTGTGTGCTAAGGATAGCGGCTACGGGTCCTCGCGGGGTGTATGTTAGGAATGGAGGGCCCGGGCACCGCCCCAGTGGTATGTTAGGGGTGTAGGTGCTATGCCAACATTGGGGTGGGGTCCCCCAGAGGTATGCGGGTGGTAGTGGCCCGATCTGTGTTGAGGATGCCCACGCGTGTGTATAGCCCCGCCCTTCGCGTGTGTTGTGGATAGCCCAGGATGTGAACGGCCCGCGAGAGACACTAGGCGCCAACTCTGATAACCTGCTATTTCCCCTTAATGTTCCTGCAGATGTTTTAGGCCCACGCGAAATGACGACGCTAATTGTAATCCTTTGTAAACCCTAAAAGAAAGAACAATTCTGCACAGCGCTTAACGTAATAAGATACCAGGTGGAAAGTGTAGGAGCAACCCGCCGGATGCGATCAATAAAAAACACTCGACTGAAAAAGCTGCAGAGCATTCGAGCATAGCGCGAAAGCAAAGACAAGGATTCATAGTCTGCTTTTATTTTTATTCACACGTCTTCTACACTTTAACGGGTTTTAGTTGAATTGGCTTCTTTAATCTACTTATTTGATAAAATGCAATAGCTCGTTGACTACAGGTATATATCGACGAATGTATATGTAATTTTAACCCCAACCAATTTTTATAAATATTTTAATATATTCCTGCCACTGGGGTGGCTTTAGGTAATAATTTATCTTTGTTGGTAGTTTGCGCATGACTTATCAAACAGTTCTTGATTTTCTGAAATAATACATTTTTTTCGTCTCTGCAATATTATTTGACTGCAAACCAAAGGGTACAATAAATTGTGTACAATCCTCAAGCCCCCGTCGGCCATCTTCGAAGGACAGATTTAGAAATATCGAAGGCTTTTGTAGGAAATGTAAATGCTTCAGTATCGATTGTTACATGGCATTAAGCGTCCCTGTTTCCCACGATGTTGTAACTCGAATTAACATTATTTATTTAAGCCTCAAATTGGGCAATACAAATATTTCTTGCTTCGTGTCTGGCACAAATGTATTTTGTACTATATACATTCGTGAGCCAGATTAACATTTGAAAAAGCATATCTAATAAAAAAATAGCACCCAAGCTTGATCGTCAATAAGCCATTTTTCATAATATCCCAGAAAGGTACCGATGAATTAATTTTGCATGTGCCTTCAAATTCAATTGCGTCTATGACTCTCCTCTGGACGCAGGCGGCTGTTTTAAACAATCTACAAAACATTACAATTTTCAAAACCATCGTTATAC
Source organism: Calotriton arnoldi (assembly GCA_963921515.1). Classification (NCBI taxonomy): domain Eukaryota; kingdom Metazoa; phylum Chordata; class Amphibia; order Caudata; family Salamandridae; genus Calotriton; species Calotriton arnoldi. The sequence continues at coordinate 282,714 of CAWUFW010011790.1, forward strand.
AAAATCATCGTTTCAGAGGCATACGTGTGCATCGTTTTGAAATATACCTGTTTATTCAAATAAACAAATTTGACATGTCTAAGTGGGTACTATCATAAATTTGCAACCGATTTCAGCGATATATGTATATATATATATATATATATTTATTGCTGGTAAAAATGCCATGCGTGTTATGCAAACCTTTAATTTCTATTGCTCTCATAACATATATACAAGGATGGGAAACTAAAAAGAAAAATCTCTGTACACAAATCATGAAAGCTTGTGTTTTCATATAGCCCAAAATACCGCGCTACTGCCGTATTTAAGCGCTGTATTTAACAGGTATTTCTGTTACCTACCTTATGGTTCGGTGGGTGCCAAAATTCGTTAAGACGAGTTCCAAATGAAATGTATGATTATAAATGTATTTTTCTCAATTTATCAAAAGAAGACTTACTAAGGGCACGCCTTATATAAATAAAGCCTAGTGTGTCCTGTGATTTTTTTTTGTGCTCAGTGTATGGGTGGTTTGACTTTTAGAGACCGCTTATTAGGTTTGTTAGTCCCATTTGGACGACAGTCCACGTACATTGATGTGTTTTGCGGTCGTGTATTTATTTTCAAATATAATTCTTTCTATGCTAGACATTCCACAGAATGTGTCCTTTCTTTCGCTCATTTCCGGTTTGACCACCATTAAACTGTTGTGGCGCAGTGCTACGTGATTTATTCGAAGTATTTTTGCTGTACGTTCAGTGTGTGTTGTGCCTAGAATACGTTATTTCTTTGAAACCCGTTTCTGGGGTCTTTTGTCTGATGCCACACGTTGTTTACATTCGTCCTCTACGTTGCACTGTCCCCGGGCCCGGCTGACGGTGTGTTTGTGTTTCTTTAGAGAACGGAGGGGGCTTCGCCTGCGAGAGGTGCGGGAAGGTGTTCGCCTACAAGTACTACCGGGACAAGCACCTCAAGTACACCCGCTGCGTCGACCAGGGGGACCGGAAGTTCCCGTGCACCCTCTGCAACAGGTCCTTCGAGAAAAGGGACCGGCTGCGGATCCACATCCTGCACGTGCACGAGAAGCACCGGCCTCACAAGGTGAGCGCTCGTCACCTCCGTGAAATGTTTCTTTTCAGCTTTTGACTGTATTTGGGGAAGCATTGTGAATGAGAATTGCCACAAGAGCGCCCCTTCATCCAGTCCTGGATGTTTATCCACTAGTGCTTTGCATGTTAAAATTTTTGAGTTCATACATCTTTAATTTCTCAGACTGTGCACCAAAGGATGTGTGTGTGTGTGTGTGTATATATATATATATATATATATATATATTATTATTTTTTTCTAGCGAGTCACCACTAGGTAGTTATTGTTGGGCCTGCTTCTCCATAGAAAAAGCATTTTTTGGTTTGCTAATAACTTTGGCCCTGTTTGACAAATCTTCTCAAAACTTTACCAAAAAAAAAGTTCATCCACCTGAGCTTCCTAGAAAACTTCGGTTTGATTCATCAAGCAGGCTCAAGGAAACAAGCATTGAAAATGCAATAGGTCTCGCCTTTTATTAAGTTAAAGCCATTTGCTTTGCTATACAATACCATTAGCAAAGCAAATGGCTTTAACTTAATCAAAGGCGAGACCTATTGCATTTTCAATGCTTGTTTTCCAATGAGATATTTAAACAGCAGAGGCGTTGTCAACAGATTAAAGTTTCTATCAAACTTTGAGCAAGCAAACAATTGTGCGTATTCAAGGAGCGAGGACCAGGTTTTTTAAATTCAATAAATTTTTATTGATTGTTCGAAGCAAAACCATATATAATACATATAGCATAGCAAATAAATAGAAAAACAAGATACATAATAACTAAATAAATAATATACCAATTGCAAAAGGAGATACAGCACATTTCAAATCTTAGAAATCGCAAATAGGGACAGAAGAAGTGAATACACCATCAGCACTGCGACATCAGAATGACATAAGTGACGATAGTATAGACGGCATAAGATATTTGTCTTAAGGCAGAGACAGATAGCAGGGAAGGCTATGTATTTTGGCGTGCGTCTTGTGGTTGCAATACTTTCGGCTATTTCTCAGAACAGATATAGCACCCCGCATTAGATATGGGCAGCAATTAGACGTCAGGGATCCTTGATGTGTGCTCCTTTAAGTGGCATGGTAAGGATGTTTGTCATGAAGGGTCTCCGTTTGGTATTGTGTGGTAGCGTAGGGTATTATAAGAGACTGTTCACGGTGGTTTGTAGGATTCAAAGAAGAGTTCAAGGGATTCCCACATGCCTCTATTGGGGGACTTCCACGGGGAGTTGTGGAGCGCTATATTGTCAGCTCCTCGCAGGTTAGTGACCCAATTCAGCCAGTGTTTAAAGGATGATTTCTAGTATCCTTCCAATTATTGAGTACTATCTTAAAAGCTGCTGTGAGAAGTAGGTCAAGGAGTGCTTTGTCATCATCCCCCAAGGAGTCTGCTCTAGTAGGGGCAAATATTAGAGTCTGGAGGTCCCTACTTATATCTAGGGGGAAGAGTTTAGATATGAATTTAAGAACTTTATCCCAATAGGTAGTCACACACGGGCAAAGGGTCAGTAGGTGTTCTAAGTCTCCCACTGCTCCATTGCAGTTCCAACATATATCGTCTTCGCGGATTTTGTGTTTGTGAAGTCGGGCTGGAGTCCAATATGCCCTGTGCAGTAGCCAGAATTTTGTGTGTGATAGCACTGGACTGATTTTATTTTTAAATACTGCGTTCCATGTCCAGGACCAGTCTGAGTCTGAGATCGGGGTTTTGGATTTCGATTCCCAAAAGGCTATGGCCTTCTCATTAAGTGTAGAGTGTTGGGGGCTTAGTAGTTTGTAGAATCGGGAGACCTGGTGACCTAACGCGTTTACTTTTGAGAGGTATTGCGGAAGGGATGGTGTTAGGGCTGAGAGATTTGCCTTAGCTAAGGCAGCTTTTATTTTTAAGAAATAGTAGAATTCAATTGGCTCAAGTTGGTAGATGGACTGTAGGTCCTTAAAGGATAAGGGTTGTGTGCCTGCGTAGAGTTGGTGGGGAAAATATATGCCCTTACTGATCCATGTTGCATTGTACAAGGTGCATTTTTTATATAGAATTTTGCTATTATTCCAAATGGATACCAAGTTAGACTTCTTAACACTGATGTCTAGTAGTTTGTCTATTTTCAAGAGGGAGGATTTAGTGTTTTTGAGTATAGAGCTTGAACAAGTAATTCGATTCATATTTATGGTTAGAAGGGTTGCCGGGGGTATACCATCAAGGATATGTTTCTCAATGTCAAGCCATACAGGTGTGTATCCTACTGGGGTTGTCAGCCAATGAGAGCCCTGTCTTGCGAGGAAGGCCGACTGGTAGCGTTTAAAATCAGCTAGATTAACCCCACCTAACCTTTTAGGGAGCCTGAGTTTCTTCATGCTAATTCTTGCCTTCTTTCCTCTCCATAGGAAGTTCGAGAGAAGTTTGTTTAGTTTGTGATGGAAATCTTCGGAAAGAACGAGGGGCAGCATTGTTATCAAATAATTTACTAGGGGAGACCATCATTTTTATGGTTTCAACTCTGCCCCACCAAGTTATGAATCTGGGTGACCAGGCATCCAATAATGATTTGATCTTTTCCAGTGTTTTGGTCTTGTTATGTTGGAGTGTCTCTAGAATAGTGGAGCAGAATTCTATCCCCAGGTATTTGATATGGTTCGGTTGCCATGTGAGGCCCGAGTTGCCTAGCATTTCACGCGTACTATGTACATTAAGCGGTTTGACCTCAGATTTATCGCGATTGAGTTTGTAACCAGAGTGTCTAGAGTATGTGTCTATCGTGGTCATCAGGCCTATGATGGATTCTTCCGGTTGTTCCGTGATGATCAATATGTCGTCCGCATATGCGGCTAGTTTTACTCGCAAGTCGCCAAAGAGAACCCCGGTGATGTCCTTATGGAGCTTAATGTCTTGGATCAGCGGCTCCAATGCTAGGAGGAAGAGAGCCGGAGAGAGGGGGCAGCCCTGTCTAGTTCCTTGTTCTAAATGGAATGAATCCGATAGGGTGCCATTAATGGCTATCCTGGCCGTCGGGTTAACATATAAGGCCATTACCATGGAGATGAATGGTTCACCTAGGTTGAAAGTTTGCATACATTGTCTCAGGAACTGCCATGACACTCTATCAAACGCCTTTTCCGCGTCTAGCGTGATAGCAATTAGGGGTGTCGGAGCGTTTTGGCCTTTTCTAAGATGTGACATAGTAGTCTAGTGTTGTCATTAGACATACGATGTTTGAGAAAACCCACCTGTGAGTTGCTGATCAGAGAGGGAAGAAATTTATTTAATCTATTTGCTAGGACTTTGGCATAGATCTTACAGTCTACATTTATTAAGGAAATTGGTCGATAATTTTTGGGTAGGAGCGGATCCTTGCCTTCTTTGGGTATGACAATGATATTGGCTTCCCTCATTGAATTAGTAATGTTGCCCTCATGGGCTACAGAGTTGAAAAGCCTATTTAGTGTCGGCTGGAGTGAAGTGCCAAATTCCTTATAAAAAGAGGCAGAAAAGCCGTCTGGCCCTGGAGCTTTGTTACTTTTAAGTGTTTTTATCGCCGACGATATCTCTAGATCCGAGATAGGTGCCCCCAGCTTTGAGCTATCTGTGTTTGAAAGTTTTGGGAGGTCTAATGAATGTAAGTATTGTTCGCAGGCATCTGAGTTGACTATTAAACTGTTACTATAGAGGTCCTTGTAGAACGTTTGGAAGGTATCCAAAATTTCGCTATGTTTGGTGTGGGTGATATTCTTGTCATCTTTAATCGAGGAGATCGTGAATTGTCTCTGTTTATGCTTAAGGTAGGAGGCCAATAATTTCCCCGCTTTGTTGCCCTCACAAAGTTGGAGCGCCTTGAATTTGTTGATCCAGACACCAGCCCTTCTGCTTATAATCGTATTATATTCGTACTTCTTTTTGGTCAACGCGTTTAGGGTAGCCTGATCCTCCACTCGCTCCGAGTGCTTTTTTTCCAGAGTCTTAATCTCACATTCTAGATTTTTAAGTTCTAGATTTAATTTTTTATTTATTTGGGCCTTAATTCCGATAATAACGCCCCTAATGGTGGCTTTAAGAGCGTCCCAGAAGGTAGATATGGGGATCTCTGGGAGATCGTTCAATTCTATATACTCTTTAATCGCATTGTCAATTTTCGCTTTGTTTTCAGGGTCTGACAATATTTCCTCGTTAAAGCGCCATCTCTTCGGGGGCGATGTGGGGTGAGTGCCTGCGAGTGTGGTGTGTATACATGAATGGTCGGATATGAGAATCGGGGCTATATCTGTTTGATCTAGGTAGTGTGTAAATGTGGAGGATATTAAAATATAGTCTATTCTAGAGTAGGAGTTGTGAGGGGCCGAATAAAATGTGTAATCCCTTGTATCAGGGTGTTGTAGGCGCCAGGTATCTTTCAAGTTGAATCTAGTACAAATTCTACGCAGTATGTCGTGCGATCGAGACGGGTGAAATTTGCACTTTGATTGTCTATCCAGGAGGGGGTCTAGTGGCATGTTAAAGTCCCCACCTACCACCAGAAGGTCGTCCTGGGGCAGATTTGCTATGGTATTCGAGACTGTTTCCCAGAATTGGGGTTCATCAGAGTTTGGACCGTATATATTGATCACATGAATAAGGTCCTCTCCCCTTTGTAGATGTGTGACTAGCAATCTACCTTCGTCATCGTGTGTATGGGAAACAAGTGAAATGTTTGATTTTTGGCGATGAGGGTGATAACTCCTTTTTTTTTTTGTGGGACGCCGGTGAGGCGGTCAAATGAGAAATCCAATTGTATTTGATGAAACTTACGTCCTCTTTGGACAGTTTTGTTTCTTGGAGAAGAATAATGTCTCCTTTAGTTTTTGCTAAGTAATCGAATATTTTCCTACGTTTTATCGGGTGGTTTAGGCCCTTAACATTCAATGAAACGATGTTAAGATCCTCCGTGAGAGTTGTGTGCTGAGGCATCATATGGGCTGATGTATCGCTACAGTGTTTGTTAGGGCTATGATGTGGGAATAATGATATCGGGTGATATTTACTGACTCCGGTCTTAAGATCGTGCTGGTTGTAAGAAAATCTGTGCCTTGGTGTGTTTCATGTGTGTCATGATGTGTGCCTAATGTAGCAAAAAAACATAATTGAAATAATAAATATGAATATGAACATAAACAGAAGAATAAGCATAGAAGAAAGATAAATAAGCTAGGAACAACCTTTTCAGTTTCTACTTCCCCTCCTAAATCCCCATCTACTACCCCCCTCCCCTCCCTCCCCCCCTCCCTCTCATCCCCAAAGAAAATTTGAGTGTAGGGGCTGCGACGACAGAACCGACTGTCGGCAGACCGATAGGGGAATTGGATATTGAACAATTGAATATTTGAGTACATTTGTGAATTAACTTGTTTACTAAAGCCTTTCCCCGCATGGTTATTGCTGCGAAGATGTTAAAGAACATATATAACGTGATTACAACGTTGTGCTGGGATCTAGTGGTCTCAACGTAACTTCAACAAGACCCCACAGATTTGGTCTTAACACTAAATATGAAAGTAACTATGGCATAATCAGACTCAGGTTTCCATCTTTTAAAGAACATATATAACGTGGTTACAACGTTGTGCTACGCTATGCTGGACCCCAGTTATCCCAACGCAACCTCAACAAGACCTCACAAATTTGGCCTTAGTACCAAGTATGAAGACAAATATGTCAGAGTCAGATTTAGAATTCCGTCTTGCTCATTACATCGTTGTGCTGTAACCTAGTTGTTCCACCATAATCCTACAAGACCTCACAGATTTGGTCTTAACACTAAGTATGAAAGTATATATGGCAAAACCAGAATCAGATTTCCAACTTTTAAAGAACATATATAACATGATTACAACGCTGTGCTGCGCTGTACTGGAACCTAGTGGTCCCATCCAAACCTCAACAAGATCCCACAGATTTGAACTTGACATTAAGTATGAAAGTAAACATGACAGTCGGTCTCAGTTTTCCCTCTACGCTCATTACAGTAACTGTCATGGTTAATGCTTAATCTAACTGAGGAGTCAACCCCCCGGCTAGGGTAGAAACAGGATATCAAGTCTCATGCAAACAAATACCACTGAGCTGTGAATATCTAAATTAGGGTAAAAAGGATATCACGTCTTCCTCTTATTGGAAAGTCCTGTAGCAAGATCCATTTCTTGGGGCGGGGCCCCTTCAAGATGTGACGCCAGTACTTGAGGATCTGTGAAGATCATTGCTCTGCCATTGTCCATAATTCGAAACCTCGAGGGACCAATGAATGAGAAGAGGATCTTCCTCTCTCTCAATTTGTCGCGTAGTTGGAGAAATCCTTTCCGTAAGTCGACGGTGTCTTTAGAATAGTCCTGCGTGAATGTGATCTTCCTGCCCTCCCAAGTTACTTGGTGTGATTTCCTGGCATATGTTAGGATGGCTTCTGTGTGTTGGAAGCGGAGTGGTTTACATATCATCGGTCTGGTACCAATTCTGTGCGGGTTGGTAAAAGTAGGGATTCGGTGCGCTCTGTCCAGCTCCAAGCCGGGACTGAATTTTATCCCCGTTATCATGGGAATCCATGATTCCAGGAAGGCCACACAAGACCCCGCGTCTTCCTCCGATTTTTCTGGGATGCCAAAAATTCGTATGTTCCCTCTTCTATTTCTGTCTTCCAATTCTGCGTTCTGTCTTTTCAGAGAGTCGGTGATTTTATGGAGGTGCACCAATTCTTTGCAGGCCTGAGTCGTGATATCTTCTGTGGCACTTATCCTTTGTTCCGCATCATCCAATCGCACATTCATTGTATTCATGTCAGCTCTAAATGCCGTGAGTTCCAGCTGCATGGCGTCTGTGTTCTGTTTTGTAGATTTTGCTAGGTCATGGACCTCCGCTAATTTTTTTAGTATCATTTCCATAGTGCTATGAATGTCCGGTTTGGCCTTAATAGGCGAGTCCGAGGTGGTGGGGTCCGGTCTGACCTTCTTAGTGTTCCTATTTTTTCCTCCGCCATTTTGATGTGTGTTGGCTCCACTTGGCTCCACCTGGCAGAACTCTCCCAGTTTCGTCTTTCTCTTGTTGCTTGTTGTGTTCTGTTTTTCCTCCTTATTCGCCGCCAGTATTACCTATGTCGAACCAAACCTGCCGTATGTCTAAGTCCTGGTTATTGTATCAATATAAAGCGCCCTAGCGTGCTAGGTTAAGGCTGGTTCGGGCTAGTATAGCCTGGTTGAGCCTGCCTTTCTTTGAGGGGCAGCTGCGCTTTTAGAGGCGTTCTTTTTTTTTTTTTCGTCGGAGCTTGTTCAGGCGGCATGTAGGAGTGACTATAGTCTCTTGGGCTGTTGCAGAGGCAGAGGGCCCCTGTACCGTGTTTATGAGTCGTCCCAGCTCTGTTCTGTTGTCCAGGTATGTATTAAGTAGGTATTAGGTGGACAGACAAAAAGTAGCCGTGTATGGATGCAGGCTTTGCTGATTTTGACGACTTTTGCTGGCTCTTGCTGGCTTTGTTATTGGGCTTAGCATATGAGGCAGGGATTAAAGTGGGGGTAAAGGATCTGAAAGTTCCCAAGAATGCTCCCAGAAATGGCATTCACAAGGGCACCCACACAGGCCCTCCCATAATCTTCCATATGTATCTTCAGTTGTGGCTTATTACTGGCTTTGCCACTGTTCTTGCTGATTGTATCAGCCAGTGTTAGAGCTGATGGGGTGATTTGGCTCAGGCAGACAGCATATGGGTTTATTTTGGAGCCGGTAGTTCTGAAAGTCGTGTTTTAATTTTGTGCATTAGGCAATGAGGACGAGAAAACGCCGAGCGTTGGCGGCCATTTTAGGGTCAGGCATAGCGCAGAAGGTCCTCTCAAATAACAGGCGGCGTTAGCAGAGCGCCCGTACTATCTCTTACTGGCTGGCAGTAAACATTAGTTGATATTCGGCATCGGCGCCGATCGGCATCTCTTTAGCAGGTCGCATTCTCTGTGCAGGCTCCGTTTTGTCTCCCGGCGATCTTCAGCGCCATTTTGCGTGTTCCGGCGGGCGCGTTTCTCTCCGGAGAAAAGTCTGATAACCTGCTACCACTCCGACGATACCGCTGTGGTTGGACACAATCAAGTCTCCGTTGTGTCAGCAGTGGGAGCCTCGCGTCTGCCGTCGTCCTGGTCGCGCATTTGCGCTCGTAAAGGTGATTATCCCCCTATCGATGTGCCGATCTGCGGAGCTAGGCAGCCATTCCCTCCGACGTCCAAGCCACGCCCCCGCGAGGACCAGGTTTAACGCTGGAAGACCCGGCGAGCATTGCAGGACTGGAGCAGGTGTCCTATTGTTTATGTGGCTGTAATGTGGCAGCAGAATGGGGCCGGATAGATAGATCAAGTGTCTGTCTGTCTCTGCGCTTTCGTGTCAATGCACCGTATTCTGTAGGAGTGATTCGTGATAGACTCATTCTAGGAGTATTTTTTATTTTTTTTAACAGTACCATTTGTGGTATATGTGTTTCTGATTTCTAGCCGGGTGCATTGATATTATGTGGATTTGCCGCATAAATCCAGTCGCCATTGTTTCAAGAAAAGGCACATTATATAGCATAAGGCGGCACATTGTGTCACTATAATCTTGCGTTGTTGTCTTTGTAACAACCAGTAGTATTGTCTGGGCAGAAGTTTCAGCTCATTGCTATACATTCGGCTCATAATTTTGCCAATCGGCTACTAAAAGGTGACAAGTTAACCTTTGAAGTGGCATCTCGAGTTTCTGTAACTTTTGAATTGATTGAGCTAGAAACTATGTCTGTCGAAAATTATAATTGTACGGCAGAATGTGGCAAATCCATAATTATGCAGAAAACGCCGCATTTTTATTACCGCATAATTACTACAACCCTGATAATTGCTGCTAGTAGCAAATGGAGTCGGTTTCGCTATGCAGCAAAGTTGTGCCTGTTTTCCTAAACGGTTAAATGCCCCCCCCCTCTCCTTTTAGTAAATGTGCAATTAATGTGTAGCGCCCAATGTCGGCATTTTGCAATATATAAGCGCTAACAGTTTTGACAGATAAAGGAACTAGGTGCAGAAAATAAAGTGATTTGCCCAGGATCATATATATTCTGGGGGTGGGGGGGGATTATGACAGTGCTCTTTCAGTCCCATCTAATATGTTAATATTATTTCTATTTATATATTTTTTATGTGCGACTTTACCTGTCCGGGTTTCGGGATGCCGATTCTGTGTAGCGCTCAATTGCTTTGCCGCTTCTAAGCACTGTGGTTAACAGGTGTAATTACTACCCGGTGTCTTAGTACGCAGTATGTCGACCTTTGAAGGCTGAAAGGGTTAGTTGGCCCTTGCAGGGTTTGAACCCGAGCGCTGTAACACCAGCTGTCACCAGTGAACCCTTAAGGGGCGGTAACAGATGGGAAGCTTCACCGCAAAGGGCATCCGCTTTTAAGTAATTTAGCCGTCAGATCACACGCCTGGGGAACTAGCAGTCCTTTGGGGGGCGGCACTTGTACTTTCTTTTGGTCTCTTGGGGCACTGCGCGTCAATCTAATGTGAACCCACGACAGGCTGAAAAATACGACCTGAAACGGTGACACACTGTATTTGAGCGCACCTTTTTGTTGCACTTCACAGCGGCCGGGGCTAATGAATGGGCAAATAGCAGATGTATGAGGAGACATGGAGATGGGGGGATGGGGAGCAGCGGGGGAGAGAGCAGATTGTGGTACTAGGCCCGGAGAAAGAACAAGGAGAGTAGCCTAACGAGATGGTGAGGGCATAGCCCCAACGAAGCTCTGAAGTAGATACATATTTAATTTAAGGGACAGAGGAGGCACATTTTTCGTGTTCCCCAAAATCGATTCTGCAGGCCGCCCATGTCATTCAGCATCTCCCCCGCCCCAAAAAACATATTTTCCTCCGCACTCTGACGCCGCATACAGTGCTAATGAAAGAAATGTAATAATTAAACTGGATCCAAAGGGAGATAAAATCTCGCTGTACAAGCGTTCCGTTAAAATAGCCCCGTCAACGGGAAAGGCTATATTCGGGGTTTATTTCTCGTGTAACGTTGCAAAAAACTATTTAGGCACCAAAGCCACCTCAGCTTACAAGAGCTAGCGACAGACACGTTGTTGGCAAGACAAAACAAGCTGTCGGCGTTGGGAAAAATATAGTGCATAGCAGATGAGTGTGTAACGCCGCAAGTGAGAGATCCAATCCCGGTGGGCGGGGCTAAAAGGAGACAAGGCGGCAACAAGGAGGGACTAAGAAGCCTCCTTTTCAATCGTGAGCCTGCGTTTTGCATGCAGGATGACGCCAGCGAATGAGGAAGATGGGCGGGGCTTCAACTCCGCCTCCGAGAGCTTTGGAATCTGTATTGATTCCAAGAAGCTCTCGTATGACGAGAGCAGCGCATGTGCGCTGCTTTCGCCAGCCGAGACCTAAAAAGGGGCCCCCCAAAACTCAAAATCCCCATGCGTTTTCCATAGACTTTTTTAAGACCGGCTATAGCAAAAACTGCTACACGGAATTACACCAAATTTGTCAGGAAGCTAGATCTTGGTCTGCAGAATGTGTATTTTGTGATTTGGTGTAAATCTGTTCAGTAGTTTTTGAGATATTTAGGGTAATAAATAATTGTATATTTTGGCTGTTGGGTCCGCAAGAGTCTCGGGCGCCAATTTAAAAGTGTTCTGATTGACCCAGGGAGCTTCATTTCCATTGGGCCATCTCACTCCTGCTGGAGGTAAGCTCTTGCGAGAGCAAGCACTCAGATTGGCTGCCAGCAACATGAGAAAAATGATGCTGGCAGCCATTACAGGACTCAGGGACTTACTCCCCTGTCCTGAATAAAAAAATAAAATATATATATATACAGATATTTAAGGGGGCAGGGTAGGCATACCCTGACCCTCTAGGCCCGATGGAGGGACCTAGAGGGACCCCGCAGGGTCCGAAATGAAAAAACAAAATGACAAAAAATGCAACGATCCTGTAAAACTCTTGCGGGAACGAAAAATAAAAAACAATAAAATTGCGGTCAGCCACATTCTTTGGTTTATGCCCTAAGGAGCCTGCCCCCAGGGATGTTTTATAAAGGGGAGTGGGGTCGCATGGCTCTCTTCCTCGAGCCACCAGAGGCCCTGGGGAGCCTACCCCTGGGGCCAAACATATTGTGTATGTGAAGGGGGGGCATGTGGCCCCCTCTCTGAGCCTGCAGAGGCCCCGGGGAGCCCACCCTGGGGCTGAAATTAGCGTATTTGGGGAGGAGGGTTGCACGGCCCACTCCCCGTGCCTCCAAAGGCCTGGGGGAGCCCATCTTTGGGGCTAAAATTTGACAAGATGGGGAGAGGTGGCTTTGCAGCCCCCCTCCCTGTGCCTCAAAGGTCCCCCGTGAGTCCAGGGCTAAAATTTCACAAAATAGGGAGGGGGCTGCGCGCCCCCCTCCCCGAGCCTCTAAAGACCCTGGGGAACCCACTGCTGGGGCTGATTACTTGAAAGGAGGGGGCAGCGCGTCATTTATAATCAGAGAAGTCATAAATTATATCATAGAACATGTCATGAGTGATGTCATATGTGAGGTCATAAGCAGTGCATGGCAGGACGCAAGTTATAGTTAGCGCTGCTAACTATAACTGGTGAATTTCTGTTATTTTTTTTTTTTAGTTCAAAACATGAATGTTGTCACTGACAAATTCACCTAAGATAGCAGTCAGTTTTTTTGTAAGTCTGGTGAATGTTCTACCTATTTGTTTCTGAAGAATCTCCTACCAGCTAAATGAGTTTAATTCTGCACTGATACAAATGTATACCATGTTGTCTAATCATAGAAATACTTGCTAGTCATATAAGCCAATTTTATGTACAGAAGTAGCACGTATCTGACTCATAACATCCCTTGTTCAAATGAATACAGTATTTGAAGAAATGTCACCTTGTACTTTGGTGCAGTGACAAAAATTAGAGATAATCACTGAAAGAAAAAATAACTGAAGTAGTGAGCCGAGAGAGACAAGGTAATTAACTCCCCAGGCCTTCTATTTGTTTAAAAAATATATTCAACAATGTATTCAGCACGTGGGCCACTGGGTTGTTCTGTTGACTGCAATCCTCCTGCCGAACAACCTGCAATTGAATCCTTTTTTTCTTGTGCAAATGTAGTTGCTTTAAAAACACAAAAAGGAACAATTTTACCATGTTTGGGTTAAGATAAAAGAACAAATAATTTCACAACAGTTTTTTGAAAGTATACATTACAAGGTTTTACTTATTTTGCTTTAAAAGGTGGCATACTTAACAGAACAATCCTCACAGGTGTACTATTTATTTGTGTTTGGTGTTTAATTATTAGGCATCTCTGTTAGATATAGAATCCAACATATGATCTGTTTTTTTGATCTTTTTGCACATCCAAGTACAACTTAAGTGTACAACAAACCCAAACATAAGGGCAAAATTCAAATCCTGATTCACAGAATGAGGATATTTGAGTGTTAATCTGTTAATCTAGCAAATGAGATTTACACATATGAAATTTTTTCAGTTTTGTGGAATTTCCACATCTAAAAAGTTAGATTTCGGGGCAAGTTTGTCGACATTTCTGTGTAGTCCTACCCACAGTAGTAGCTGAACACCTGTACACTTGTATTTTTAAGGATATTCATGGACTCGCCATCTTAGGCAAATTTACTTCGGCCAAAAGCAAGAGTAAGTCCCTTTTCAGGGTATGAAGGGGGATGGAGCACATCTTTTATTATTCACTTGGGGGTGTAAAGGAAGGGGTTTCTATTGAGGGAAACTATTTTCCCATGCAAAAGTAAAAAAATATAATAAAAGTGCGTATGCACAATAGTGCCATACTTCAGTGTTCAGTATTTTCCACCTGGGGAAAATTCTGTCTGTGTACACTTTTTTTTAATATATGTGAATTCACTCAAAGCTAAAGCAGCTGTTTTGCAAGAGAACTTCATGCATTCCACGTCAATACATGGAATGTCAGAAATGTGACCCAAGCTCTTAAAGTGACATGGCCTGCTTTTTAAAAAATAAAACGTTTCCATTTGAGGACACATTGGAGAGAGCATGCATGGCTCCCCTGGATCTACCTGCTCAACCAAAAGCTGCCCAACACGACTCAGAAAGGGAAAGCAGCCCCACCCAACTCTGGTTCTGATACCTGATGAGTGGTTTCTGACTATACTTTTGGTCACAAACCATTGATAAAGGGCTGTTTCACTTGCAGTTAGGAAAGGAGCCCCTTTCATGCCCCATGTAATTGTCATTAAGAATTAATTACAAAAGGTTCTTCATACATCTAATAATATTTTTGTGGTCGCAAACCCTGCGATTTTGAGAATCACAGACTTTGCTACCGCAGACGTTTTGTGTATATCAGGCTGTTCAAGAAATGACTATTCGCTTCAAGATAAAATATCTGTGGCAATCACATACTCTATAAGAACTCCACAACATAAGACAACATTCTAGAATTTAAGCATTTATCAAGCGGTACGGGAGTGAGACAGTGTGTGGTACAATCATTTAACCGCAAGAGCAAAAATCCTTACCGGTTCCCCTGATGTACTTGGCTGTGTCTGGTGGGGTCTGTGGGAGTTCCTTTCATCTGTCAAGTTGAAGGATTGAAGAAGTTGTGTCTGGAAATTTTATATGAAGGAGCTGAGGCTGTTGGCAGTGGCATGAAAATGTAGTCAAGGGTGTTCCAGTTGTAGGATCTAGATGGACAAATTATCTAAATCTCAAGATGACATAGGACAGGTGTATTGAGTTAAAAGGAGGAGATCTATTGCTGTGTTACCTAGGTTTCTCTCATGTTTAGGGAGTATGTTACGGTTGATTGTAACATTTGGCTTGTAGAAGAGATTAGATTTAGCAGAATGAATCTAGAAAGCCATATTGGGGTAGCTGTAGAGATACTTTTTGGGATGTAATGGATCAGTCATTTGAAGATCACACATTCAGCTGTTTTTGAGATGTAAAGGAAAGAGATTGAGCAGTGTTGGATAGGGTGGGTGGATCATCATAGGGTTTTTATGATTATGGGGACGGTCACCGCCATTTTGAAGTTTTGGGAAAAAGAAAATAAAGACCTACGCTACCTGGGTAAGCATATGTGGTTAGAGAGTTTCCATAATGTATTGGACACACAATTCAGATGGCGAATAGTAAAAGTTTACTATGGGGGCTACTTCTCGTGATGATTGAGCTTTGGGTGGAGAGTGAGTAAGCAGGGACTGGGGCTGTACAGGGCGGAATGAAGTGTGAATAGAACACAGGTGGGTGGTATGATGGTCTGGATTTTGATAGAGAATAAATTTGTGAAGTCCTCAGCAACATGGCAAATTCAAATGATAGCCCCTGAGTCATGGGTAAGATCACGGAGAGCGTTTGGGACAGTGGATTTGAAGCCATGAGATATGTGTTTGGAAGTAGGAGGATTTGGCAGTTCTAACTACAGAGGAGTGGTGATGTCGGAATGTAGGTCCATTTCAAGTGTATCCGAGCAACTGGTTCTCCGAAGGTTACAGAGAGTATCAGTCTTGCTGATGTTTACTTTGTAGAATGCGTGAGTGGTCCATAGCAGACAACAGAGTTTCTCAGTAGTGAAGGTGTGGGGTGGATACAAGGCACTGAAATCAGTTTTGAGGTGATTGATGAACAATGGTGCATAATGAGGCAGAGTGGCTAGAGAGTTCTTGGAGGGTATCCTCTCCATAACAGAGAGTGATACTGGTCAAGAGTTTATGCTTCAAGCTGGAGGTTGGACAAGGAATTTAGACAACATCAACTTGATATTCATTTGAAACAGTGAATAACTGAGGTGATCTGTGGGTGAACTGCGAGGGCTGGAGATGAGGCTAATGGGGTCTCCTTTGGCTTGAGTAGGCCATCAGTGAATGTTCATGATGTCTTGGGAAGAGCCCTTCTATGCTCAACCTTGCAGCACCCATTAAGCACAGACGGCATCAGTTCTACCCACAACATACATTTAGGCAGTTTCTTCAAGTCTCACATCGGAACACTTTCTTTCAATTGTGACCTGCACTGTATCATGCCTAACTTAACTGTAGTAACTTGATTTTTTTTCTGAATAAATGTCAATTGTGGGGAGTTTTTTGTTAACTTATAAGTCTGACCTGTATACTTATTTTGCAGTGTTCTGTCTGTGAAAAGAGTTTCTCGCAGTCCTCCAGTCTGAACAAGCACATGAGAGTACATTCTGGTGAACGGCCTTACAAATGCGTCTACTGCAACAAGGTAATCTTCATGGAAGGCAGTGGGTTAACGGGTCTCTGGTTTGTGTTTTGCTCTTTACTCGCCACAGCACCAAAAAGGTGCTGTTCTGCATTTTTTAGTTTTAGTTTGACTACTGAGGGAAATATCAGGGCCTCTATTTGTACACAGTGCGAGTGACAGTATTTTATAACTGTGAATTTATATTTTCAACTAAGAAATAGGAACCTTTTTAGATCGGGGTAGGAAAATCACACCGATCAACAGCTGGTATAATTGTGCACAAGATTTAATGTTTTAATACCACCAATGTGAGTGTGGACGACCAAATGAATTTCACATGAACCCCAGACCTTGGTTGTACGTGCTGAAAGGGCAAATGTAGGATAGTGACGAGAAACCGGGCTTCCTTCTGCTTAACTATCCTCATGTCTGTTGGCCTCATGATTACGTCACGAGCACATTCATGGTGTTTTATGTAGGCACATACATCTAGACTGCAAAATAAGATAATTATGTTCACTTCATCAAAGTGTTAATGGGCGTCTACTGACCATTCAAGATTAATTCAGAATATAACACAGTGTGGTATAACATGCAAGTACAAACCTAAAACATTATATAATGCGGACGAAGGCTGTAAACGTTGCATCATAGTGCTTTAAAAGCTCAGATGAACCCCGCACTAAAATAAAAGGCTGTTGTGTGCCCTCTGCGCCCTCATAAAGCGCAAGAAACACAACTACAGATCCCACAATGCACCAGAGTCCGGGTCCAGAGAGCTGGAGTCAACCTATTTCTCACTTAATGAATCTTCTTTGAACGAAGAAGAAAGAATT
The DNA here is from genome assembly GCA_963921515.1 of Calotriton arnoldi. Lineage (NCBI taxonomy): Eukaryota > Metazoa > Chordata > Amphibia > Caudata > Salamandridae > Calotriton > Calotriton arnoldi. The sequence goes on from CAWUFW010011790.1 coordinate 299,862, forward strand.
CCATCACGAAAGCTTGCTGCATAAAGCAATTGAAAAACTGAGTGAACTGCGTGCAGCATATTTTGCTACAGCGGGGCATCAAGAGTATCTGCATCTACCACGGTCAGGGCAGCTTGTCTTTAAAAGAGCGGTGAGTCACTTCCTGTGACACCTGCACGACCATGACACCACCACTCCTGGACCATGCTTCCTACATGCGTACTCCCATGGTGCCAGAAGTGACTCTTGTGAGGGATAGGAAGGAACAGCTTCTCTCGCCCCTACCAACGCCCTGGCCCCGCGGGCCAAAGTCATGAGAGTACAGGAGCGGTACCCTTGGCCTGATCTCACTCCCCCATGCAGGGGGTGGCTTTCTCAAAATGTCTTCAATTTTCAGTTGTTATCATGATCATCATTAAAAGATGATGCAAAGCTGATGGAAATGGTTTTAGTGAGCCCATATGCATCATTGATGGTACAGCTCGCGTATGCTTCGACACATGGGTTTCAAAAGGTGTAGACTATACAAATATTGCTGCAGTTGATCAGCTGCCTGATATAATATGTTAGGTTATGTCAGTTTCATCCTTCTTGAGTTACTTTATCTTTTGACCTTGTCAGCCATTCTCATATTAGAAAGAACAAGGGATTCTGCTTTTTAAGCCATGCTTTCTATAGGGAAACAAGTGTATACTCCATATTAAATGTTTCTTGGTTTTCTACTTTTAATAACAGTCTTAGTTGCAGATAAAATGTGTTTTTTACTCTGTCACTTTGAAGAGTTGCATTTCTAGTGAGACAAATTTTTGCATCCTCAAACACTGGATAAGCGAGTTTCTCACAGGCCTTACTGCCGCCTGAAAATGAACGGTTCACTGCTGTTTAGCTTCTAAAAGCTTTAAATGCCCACAGAGCTCTATTTAAAACCTGTGTATTCCTCGGGAGTTAAATCTAATGAACTAGACTAAATGTATCCTTTGTGAAAATTATATTACAGTGAAAATAAGGTCTTGTGTTCCTGGCTTTCAAAGTTGCATTTGTCATCCAACATTTTAAAGCTCTTTTATTTTTCTAAGAAGATTGTAATGTTTTTGAAATTCATGTTACTTGAGAATGTATTAATTTGTATGTCATGTGAGTAAAATAGGCCTATGTGACACGTGTCAAAGTCAGAAAGACATGTTGGTCATTTAGGAAAATAACACTGATGCTAGTGAGGGCATAGGAGAGGTGGAGCTGGTTTTGGGTACCAGTGAGCCGAGGTTTACGGCTGGTGATTCTGAAATACTGTGCAGGGGACCTGCTACATCTCAAGAATTAACCCATCATTCCTGGCCTAATGGCATAGAGGGTGCTACAAACACCCAAAAGATGCATTTTGTACTCCAAGCACTAGCCATAACATTCAAGTGGCCTTCTGCACAAGTTGACACCATTAACGATTGAATCCACAAAACCTATTTTGGATAGAAGACTATATGGTCCTTCTTGAGTTGTTGTTCTCCAAACTTATTGCTTACATGGCCACATGTTCTTTCCATTGTTTAACCACCTTATTATATTCATGTTTTTGCTCCAGGCCTTCACCGCGTCAAGCATCCTGCGCACACACATCCGCCAACATTCTGGGGAGAAGCCCTTTAAGTGCAAACACTGCGGCAAAGCCTTTGCCTCCCATGCAGCTCACGACAGCCATGTCAGGCGCACGCACAACAAGGACAAAGGGTGCGCTTGCACCGTGTGTGGGAAGCCCTTTCTGGCCCTGGAGGAGCTAAGATATCACATGCAATTCCACGCAGGCCTCTAGCCCGCTGTGAAGAGCTGCCAACACATGGACTTTAGAATGCAGCCTTTTCCAATGATATATTTATCAATCTTGTGCTCACACTCATGTATGTTGTCATAAATATTTAAGTGCTGTTAATAATAAGTACTGTGGATTTTTCAAAACTATGTACTATACCGTTCATACCCTACTAAATCAGTCGAACTGATGTTCTCTGTAGGAAAATATATGTCCGTGTTAACCATGTGTTTTAGTATTTTATAAATGTATACCATGTCAGTGCTTTTCTGTATTAGGCAAGTCAAAGATTTATTTTGATTGCAAATCTCATTGAACAAATATGGTTAGCTTAAAAGAGCATCCTCTTTCGTTGTGGTAGCTGTCTTTGAATTGTGCACCCACAATGTAGAGGTGGTGTACACGTCAGATTTCCATTCTATTTATTTATGTTTGCGAGCAAGCATTAGAAAACCTTGCATTTATATGTGTCAATTTATTCAAACAGAAATTTTCAGCATGAGTGTGAGAGGTTTTATCATCCAATCACCAAAAGTTGGTGTTACCTTGAGGGGATGTCATTGGTCCCTCAACCCTATTTGTCATGGAGTGGAAGCAATTGTTGGAGCCCCGGACGAAGTCCCCTCCCCACGCTCATGGGGAGGATATAAGACTTTTGGGCCTCCGTAGCAGCTGCTTTTACAGTTAAAGGGGAGTGTGGTTTGCTGGAATTCCAACTCCGAACCGACTAACTTATTTAGACTAATCGATGGATGAAGTCACAGTGGCTATCTAAGGTAACTCAAGCAATGTAGGACACGGATTGAAATGCTTACAGTATATTCAGTTGACTTGTACTCTTTGGTGGGATGAGTTGCACGGATCAGTCACAGCTCTCGTCATCCTCACAGGAAGCACGTGCACTTTATTATTTTATTTAGAGGGGAGGGACCTGTTAACTGCTGGCAGCCAGCTTTTATATTTTAATTCACCCTATTGACAGGAGACAAAAAAGTCGATTTTCACATGCCAGACCCCAAAAAGGTTTTAGTTTTAAAATAAAATCACAGCGATCAGCACAAATATGACTAAGGGGCAGCATTTGGGAATGTAATTTGTTGACCGAACATTCGCAGATGCCAGAATTGTGGGAAATAACCGCTGTAGTGACTTTTCTGTTTTATTGTATTTTCAATTGCAACATTTTGTTGTCAGTACTGTCTGATTTGCACTAATGTTTATATGTATTGTTGCACAAAAGTGATGTTTTCAAGAGGTTTTTATTTTTGACAGCAATTAGTTTTTTTTATGTCACATGTTGCACCATCAGTGACAAAGGGACATGATTTCAAGCTAGAAATATCGTTTTTGCACCCACTACTAGCTTGAAGGCTGGACATAAACCTAATCTAGCCTCTAGATATTTCATGAACATTGATATTTGATGGATTGTGTCAGCTGCATCATGGAGAGATCTCAAAAATATACTTGAAAAGTTAACAGTTTATTTGGTTGCTGTACCTACTGCTGGCCATCTAGTTCAACGGCATTGCAACACGGCATATTTTCTCAGCTCAGCAGTTGAGAGGAAGGAGTGACACTGAAAAGCCACAAAGAGGAGGACTGTGGATGCTATCTGTTGGATTCTGCTGATACATTGAGTATCACATTCAGAGTGGGAAAATTGAAAGCCCAAGGTCTCTGCAGTAGCCTGACTGATGCAGGGTCATAGGCTGAGTTAAAGATTGATGGAAGGGGTGGGTTCTTTCCGAAATCTGTTGAGGGATGATGATAGTATTCTTAGCTGACTGACTGGACCTGTTGCTTTTCTGTGGTGGATGAAAAATGAGTTGAACAGCCTCAAACTTCCACCAGACTCCAACCACCTGAAATAGATGTGGACGAAAGGATTATATCATGGCTTTCACCTGTGGACATCGGTTTTTGTTTTTATCAATAGTACTTTTAGAGTGCAGATATAACAACTCTTATTGAATATTTAAAGCTCAGCTGAGAGGCATGACTTTTCCAAACTTTGTGAATACTTCGAGGAAGTGGTCATGTGTGCCGCACTTTTTGGTGTTTATTAGAATCCATGAGCATGCATCTGTTAATGTGTGCTTTCTGTGAACTCACGTACTGAACTAGAGTGAAATTTCAGCGATCCTGTAATAAAATTTTATCTCGGTGATAGTGAAGTATTTTGTCTCTTTATTTTGACATGGGAACAACCTTAGTGGGTTGGCGGGCCAATTTTCCTTTTATTGAGATTCCCCTCTGTGGGTGATGAAGTCCTAGATTGAATCGCTCAGAAATGGACGTGTTCAGTAATGAACTGGGCATATGGCTGGATTGAATTAGAAGGCACAAACCTGACCTGTGAAAGTTCTGTGATCAAATTGCATAATTTTAGGCTGCTCACGTTTTTTTTTATGTTCCCCTGTACTCCCCTAACCTCACTTATAGAGCTGGGAAAGGCCACTACTAGCTCAGTCATCTATGACACCCTGTATGTGCTCCAGCCTGGCATGGCAATTCTGAATTGCTGCAACCAAACAGTTTTCACCTGAGGTGGCTCCCCCCATGAACTGCTTCAGGAGAAAAATGTCCGCACTGAGGGCTGATATTTCTAATTTAGGTGGTACATCCATGGTAGATGTGAATGGAGATACAACATCCAGGCCACTTTCTTTAAATGGTTCTCTAAGGACCTTATTCACAGTATGGCGGTAGCAAGATGTCTGAAAAATTTGACAACTGTCTTGATTGCCCACCTTAATGTTGCTCTGCCTCACTTTTAGTGCAGTGGTAGTTGGTGTTCTAATGGCAGATCCACCACAGTTTCTGCCATCAGTGGCTCGTTCTTTGCATACACTGCTCCAGTAAAAATTCCATCCTTTTTGCCCGGGCAGTCTGAGACAGAAAAATCTTTTACTGTTCTGCATGTGCTGGGAGAAAACTTTCATGTCATGAGGAACATTAGGTATGCTATTCCTCGAAATTACCCCCTCCCCCAATTTGGGAGTAACAGATGACGACAGACCATCAGGTCATCCTGGTGGCTTTGCTGCTCTGGATCATTTTTCCTGTGAAGTGGGATCTGCTGTGTATGTGATAGCTGTTTCAGTGGAAAAATGGCAAAGATGTTTAACTTGGGAGTCGTGGCTAATGTGGTGAAGGTGGTTCTATGGCCATAAGTTGGCCTCAAACTGAACATATATTAGTTTTAATTACATACCAAGTGCATATTCTCTCCAGAGAATGGCTTGGTGCTAAAAATTAAAATGCCGTCATCAGCGCCTAAGCACAAGTACAGAACAGTAGTAAAGCTGAAAATCTAGTTAAAAAAAAAAAGAAAATGTCTAAAGCGCTTTCCTAAAGGAAACAAAATCCTGCATCCTTCGCAGACAGATGGGCAAGGAATTCCATAATGTAAGGCCTAGGCATCTGAGAGACTGACTTATGACATGCAGTAACAGATTTGAACTTGAAAAGATTACCTTACAGGAGTCTACCTTGAGAATCTTTCCCTGAGCCCGAAATGATCAGTGCAATGAAATTATCTGTGCATAATGCACAGGGACTTGAAACTTATTCTCTGCTTTGCAGTCAACAAATGGAGATTTTTTCCATAGTTTGAGACATGATCATACCTCATCAGAGCATCTGCTTTCCTAGCTAAGAAATGTCTGACAATGCAGTTTTGGGAAAGACTGAGATAGAGGTTGTCACAATATTCAAATCATGATAGAAAGGTTAGAGAGGATCTTGGTGCCGAGTGACTTGGGTATAAATGGAAACGCACTTCCTAACAAGTACATGTAGCGTCCTCCCCAGCCTGGTAATATGTGAATGAATCACGCCACACACGGAGCTCTGTATTACATATCTTTATTCTCTAGAGTGTAACCGTTAACTGACACATACTGCATCATGAATTTCATTAACTACGCCCAATCTCTTACATCACTAGACTACGGGGTCTGTTAGGGACCATAGGTGTCCCGCGCTTATAATACACAAGACACTACATCTCCCCCTTTGTTAAATAATAAATACAAACAAAACATATAAACATCATAGTTCCTCAATGAGTCACCGTGTTACTTGAACTACTCTTCCAGATCTCGTGGTGTGAGGCTGAGGAGACGCAGGAGAAACAACTGCAGCAGGCCATGGTGAGCTAGCCTCAGAGGCAGCCCTGGGGCTCTCCTGGCCCTCTGATGACAGTGTTTCACTCCAGATGTCTGGAACTGATAGACTCTGAGGCAGGCACTTGAAATGTGAGGAATCCCTCATTATGGACTTTCCAGGGCGGTAAGCAGGCACTGTGAAAAACGTATTTTTATTCATTATTATGAACATCAGTTCTTCTATTTTTAAATCCCTGAATGTTTCTGATCACAAACGTTGGAGCCTTGCTGACGTGTTTTCAAGTCCGCACAAGCAGACTTGTTTTGCTCGTGTCTTTACACACTTGGTGTTGACATGCCTTCCCTTTGCCCGTCTGAAGCTAATCTAGCAATGTTTATACTTGATTGTTCAATTGTCTGCAGTTTTAGGAGAAGGAACAAGCAATGTCAACTTATAAATGCTTATGCTCGTTTGTTCGATTGTCTACCAATGTCTTAAGGAACAAGCGATGTCCCCTGATAATGTTGATGCTCATTTTTTTGATTGTCTGCCAAGGTCTTAAGGAACCACCAATGTCCACTGAGAATGTTTGTGCTCGTTTGTTTCATTGCATGTTAGTATTTGAGGATCTGAAACAAACATCAACCTCATTACCAAGTTAGTGATTGTTCTTTCTGTAAATATTTTGCACAGCCTCAGCTCGTGCCAACTGTATAAATATCCTCGCAGATCTATGTAATTTGTCCACTCTGGTCATAGCCACCTCAGTGCTGTGATTTATGTGCACCCGCGCATTACTATTAAGTATGGTTCTTTGGCAGACCTCCAACTACTGGCTTGTTTATTTGGAAGTGGAGACTAAAAACAGTGATTCCACAATTGGCGACCACGAAGGGACCTCACCGAGAGACAGTCAACAGTTTTAAAAACTGGTCATGGAAGTGCGACTTGGGACCGAATGATCGTGGGGCGCCCTGCAATTTTAAGATACCGAGTTTATCAAGCAGCTGTCATCTGAAATCCTTAACAGGCCTCCTGACAACAGGATTTCCCTGGCTGAGGTCCCCGGACTGATCCTTTTTTTGGAGTAGGCATTTTTTCCAAAGACCAGTGGCTGGACATCATCGACAGATGAAAACAATTGGTGAGATTATTCTGTTGTATTGGAATTCTTTGTGGTATTAGAGTTCTTTTGTATTGGTATTGGAATTCTTCGTGGTATTAGAATTCTTTTGTATTGGTATTGGAATTCCTTTTGGTATTGGAATTCATTGGTATTGGTCTAGACGTCTTTGGTATTGAAACCTTTTGTATTGGTATTTGCAAATAATTGGAATTGGTATTGACCGGTCATATTGGTATTGGTTTGGATTGTCAACAAATATGGGCACTAAGTGTACCAAATTGTAGAAATGCATTTTGAATTGTTGTGTAAATTCATGGAATAGGTTAGACGAAGAAGTCCCCACTTTATTTGAAGATACCTCAGGTTAGATTTTAATGGAAAAGAAAGCAATATCCATAAATGTGTACAACAAATTATGGGCCAAGTGTTCTAAGGAGAATGAGTAATTACAGTTTCCTTGTAATAGAACTTGTGATCTTGCAAAATTGCAGTACTTACAAGAATGTTTGATGCAAAGAAAAGTATGTCCTGCAATGTTGGAAGTTTTCAAAATATGGGAAAATTATGCGCGTGCGCTAGCAGTGAAGGAGAAACTAGATAGAGAGAAACAGCAGAAAATGTTAGAAAAAGCTAAAGTATCCAAATACGATGCTAGGATACAGGAAAACTTAGAACAAAAAGATAGGGAACTTAAGATGAAGACTGAGAAATATCTTGTATCTCAAATGGGGGAAAACGGGCCAAAATGAGGAAGACCCCTTCCTCACAGACCTTTTAGATAAACCACCCCTGTATAATATGGCCCCACAACCTGCACCCCCATTGCCCAGGCAACAAATACCGGCTTTGGTGCATATAGCCCCCAAAGCCCCTCTGGCACCTCTTTTACCCTTTCCCATAGTGCCAAATATTGTCCAGAATATGCCCATTTCAGGAGCATCAGTGAGTACATAGACAGGGCCCAATGTTAATAATACCCCCATACTGCAGGCAGTTGGAGGGTCTGTCCCCTCCCAGTCTAATGATTCTACTGAATGCTCACCACACATACAGTGGTCATCAAATAAATATAAAATACCCATGCGACGTTCCTCTTTTGATAAAGTCACACCAATGAGCACACAATTAGACAAACATGAAAAGAAAATAATTAGGGCGATGGCTTGTGAATGGATGTGCACTTAATACTTTTCACCCTATGTCCCCAAGGACTAAAAATTATGTTTTCAATGTATGGCACATCGCCTAATTGATTTATTTAGAGAAATAGAAAGAAAAACAGAGAGTAGTGACATGCTCCCACAAGAATTAAGACCGTTATGGAGGAATAGCGATGTTTCCACCTTGTCTGACAGCAAATGTGAAGAGTGGTTTGAGCAGTGTTACGCATGTGCCTCCCGTCTACTTTTGGAAATTCCAGATTTAGATTATAATAGCGAAGAGGAAAATGCTAGCGCAGCGCAGATACTGCCAAAGAGAGAAATACATCCTTTGCCCCGCTCCGGTTGGGAAAGTAAACCCTGTCCCACAGTTTGTTCATGCGGCATGGACAAAGACAAAATTAATGGCAATAAAAAAGGATCTCCCTGATCCTAGGAAAGACCCTAAGGGATTCTATGACAATTTAGAGCAAGCCACTAATATTGCCCCCATGACTTTAAAAGATATTGATATGCTGATTGGCTATGTTGTGCCTCGTGAGATATAGGATGAGTTGAGACTAAATGACCATGCACAACTGAACATAGTTTGGGCTAACTTGGAATGAGATGATAGAAATAGACTCACAGGCGATTTGCCCCCACAAAGTATTTTACGGTTGCCTCAACTATTGATTAGAAGATTACAATTAATTATGCCCAGAGAAAACGATTGGGATAAATAAACAGCATGTAACAAGAGGGAGAACACGGAGGTAACTGATTTCTTTAGCAGACTTGAAGAAACATTCAAGGCTCACAGTGGGCGGGATTTGACAACAGAGGCAGGGCAATGCATATTTGCCATCCAGTTTGCCAATAATTTATTTACTGATTTGGGAGACAGCATAAAGACATATGAAAGTACGTGGACAGCAAAGAGTCTAGCAGAATTGTTAACAATGGCTTGTTATTATGAGAATAAAAGAAATGCTGAAAAAGGGAAACATAAAAAACTGAGTTAAAAACAAAAGCATTGATGCAACAGGCATATCCAGAAAGAGGCAGATTCCAGGTATTTGGAAGCAATATGAGTGCAAGAGGAAGTAGTAGAGGGAGGGGCTGAGAGCTGTCCGCTCCACCACCACAGAGAATAGGGAAATGCTATAATACTTGTGCCTATTGTTTGCAATAAGGGCACTGGAAGAATGAATGTCCTTTTCTTCAGGGCTACAAGCTGAAGTATTGAGAGGAGGGGGCAGAGGTAGACGCTGAGGACAAACAAGGACAGAAAATGCAGAGCACGGGTTAGGTCCTAATTATTTTGATGGACGTAATAATGCTTTTCATGCACAAGATTATTGGGATAATGAGGATTATGATGAGTGTGCTGAATAGGGAGGCGAGAGAGAGGGAAAAAAAAGAGGAGAGCCTGTACCACTACCTATAGACCAGTCTGGTCTAAATGTAAAAAATGATAGTTGCCTGTGAAGAGCAAAAGTTTCTCATAGATACAGGTGCTACTAATATCTCTATTTCCCACCGCTCTCTCCCTTCTATCACTCTCGTGGGAAAAGTAGATAAGTTGGTGGGATTTTCTAATACTGTTGTGACAAGCCCCATATCAAAGCCACTTGATTTTACTATTGGTCCTTTGACAGGACAAATGCCATTTGTATTGACTGACAAATGCTCCCTAAATTTGCTAGGCTTGAAAGCATTAAAAATGATGAATGCCACTATATATTGTTAACCAGATGGCGTATACCTGACATGCAAAAAAATGCACTAGCTAAAAACTATATGGTGACAGGAAGAAATGGTTTGCCCCAAGAATTGTCATCCATAGATCCACAATTATGGGCCCAAGGACCAAATGACACTGGTTATATGCAAATAGACCCAGTTCATCTACAAGTAAAAAGTAATGCTATGTTGCCACGCATACCTCAGTACAAAATATCAAAGGAAGGTGAACAAGAACTTAAAGAGGTTATATTGGATTAATTGGTTAAAGGAATAATACGAAGTGTTTCTGAAAATGTATGTAACAGCCATATTTTGCCAGAGGTCAAAAGAGATGATGGTACAGGGCAAATTAAATATCGTATGGTAGTTGATTTGTGAGCCATTAACAAAATAGTTCAGCCTCAATAGCAATAGCCAGTGGTCCCAGATATTACTGCAATGTTTTCTTCTATCCCAGCCAATACAAAATGGTTTACAATGATGGATCTAAAAATGCATTTTTCAGTATTCCCATTCATGAAGATAGCCAATATTTGTTTGGATACAGTTTCCAAGGTCAATCCTATGTCTTCTGTCGAGCACCACAAGGGTATACAGGAAGTCCAAGTATTTATAGTCAAGGACTTTAAAAAACAGTTAGATAATTGTATACTGCCAGCAGGAACAACGTTATTGCAGTATATCATGTACATACTAATAACAGCAGAATGTGAAGAGGATTGCAAAGAAGCTTCATATAAAGTACTATCATTCTTAGCCTCAAATGGGCATAAGGTGTCATTATCAAAATTGCAATATTGTCAACAGAAGGTCACCTCCTGTTGAAAGGGGGGAGAAGACTGTCACCTGATTGCATTAAGGTAATTCAAAACCTACCTCAACCTACCACACAAAAGGACGTATGTGCCTTTTTAGGCATGGTCTCATTCTGTAGACAATGGGTACCAAATGTTTCCTTAATAGCAAAACCTTTACTGTCCTTAATGCATAAAGACATATCTGACCCAGTTCCATGGCATGCTGAACATCAACGTAGTATTAACACCTTGAAAGAAGCACTGTGCAAATGCACCTGCTTTGAGTACCCCTGACTATACTAAACACTTTCCCCTATTCCTGCATGAAATAGATGGCTGTGCTTTGGCTGAACTAACACAAGGAGAGAAGAATAGACCATGTGCCTATTTTTCCTCAACATTGGATCCTGTGGCAAGAGGCCTGCTGAACTGCCTCTGAAATATTGCTTCAGCAGCACTAAAACAGGCAGATTCAATTATTTTGGGACATGAGGTCACAGTATATGTACCTCGTTCCGTTGACATACTATAAAACAAAACAAAAATGCAACATTTAACTAATGCCAGACAGACACAATATGAATTGACTCTGATGGCCCAAAACGTCACTCTGGAACGATGTACCACAATAAACCCAGGCACACTGATGCCTCTTCCTTTGGAACAGGATGAAGTATAACATGACTGTGTGATTGTCACTGAAACTGAGACAGAGGGTCGAGTGGACCTGGTGGCATTGCAGCGCCGGCCTGACAAGGAGCAAGCCCGATAATGAAGCATGACACCTGCAAGGGTGTGTGAGGGCCCCATTTCCAAAAAAGTAACTACTCCCCTTGTAGTAGTGTCTCTCATATTCATCGTGCCCTCCCACCAAGTGAAGATATATATTTTAGATGTGGTTCCAAGGCTCGCCCATGGCTACCACCAGGGTGGGGTGGGAGGGGGGGGATCCTACTACTTGGGATTGGCTCTTCCCCGTATTCGAGCAATATCCGCTGACCTTGAGTTCGCGTAATTACAGAATTCCCTTGGTCATCACTACCTCAAATATGTTTTCAATAGATCAGACAGATACCGCTGGAAAGGAAGCTTATGACTTTGGGTTAGGAATACTACCTCTACTTGGAATAGCTATGAATTCCTGTTGTATTAGAAGATTAAGACTGTTACTGGAGGCCACCTTAAACAAAACCATGTCAGCATTAAAAAACATAAAAGTATAAATGACCGCTATGTGTTCCGTGGTTCTCCAAAACCGCAAGATTCTAGATATGCTGATTGCAGAACGGAGGAGTATGTAAGGTTCTGCATATCCCAGATAATTCCAAAAACATACAACAGGCTATTGAGAACATGCATAAAATAGCACATCAGGTACATGCGTTTGCCAATGAAGATATTTCCTCCCTTTGGGATCGTATTAATCCATTCTTCACCAGTTGGGGTTGGAAATTACTGATGATAGTGGTTATACTAGGAGTATAGTATTAGGTTGCTGTTTGTGTGCACAATGCCTGCCAATGTGCTGTGGCCTACCGCCCCTCACCAGCACTAAGGCAGCAGACCAATATGGCAATGGTTCAACAGGAGGAAGTATTCATGTTAATGCAAATAGATAAACACTTACTTCTCCAGCGAAGAATAGTAAACGAGGCAACTGAGCACACACTAATGTTTTAGATTAAACTATACTGAAATGTTCAGAACTAATGTTCTAAGGGTAGATTGTGAAAAACATAATTTTAATCGTTATTATGAACATCAGTTCTTCCATTTTTAAATCCCTGAATGTATCTGATTACGAACTTTGGTGCCTTGCTGACCTGTTTTTAAATCAGCACCAACCGACTTGCTTTGCTTGTGTCTTTACACACCTGGTGTTGACATACCTGCCCTTTGCCCGTCTGAAGCTAATCTAGCAATGTTTATACTTGATTGTTCAATTGCCTGCAGTTGTAGGAGAAGGAACAAGCAATGTCAACTTTTAAACATTTATGATTGTTTGTTCGATTGTCTGCCAATATCTTAAGGAACAACTGATGTCCCCAGGAACCAGCAATGTCCAGTGAGAATGTTTGTGCTAGTTTGTTTTATTGTATGTTAGTATTTGAGGACCTGAAACAAATTTCAACCTCATTACCAAGTTAGTGATTATTCTTTCTGTAAATATTTTGCACAGCCTCATCTCGTGCCAACTGTATAAATATCCTCACAGAACTATGAAATGTATCCACTCTGGTCATAGCCACCTAAGCGCTATGATTTCTGTGCATCCGCGTGTTACTATTAAATACATTTCTTTGGCAGACCCCGGACTACACTTCTTTATTTGAAAGTGTAGACTCAAAAGAGCGATTTCCACAGCATCATGCGTCCTTTACTGGTCACAACTTGCAATGGATCGGCATCGAATGGAGCATCAGATTTGCGTTTTCGCGTCTGCTTGACAAGGACACGATCCCTTTCTGAAACCTAATGTCCCGAGCACATCGACACTTGTCTACATAAGTCTTCATTCTGGACTTGTGAGATGAATCAGTGAGTCAAACTTTCTTGGCATCAATTGTTCTTTCAGTGGTACACTAGGGCAGCTTGGTACCCGTGGTTCTCTTGAACATCAGGGTGGTCGGGCTTTCGCTGGTTGTAGAATGGGAGGGTAGATCTGTAGTCACGAAGAGAGGAATGAAGAACTGACTTGAGCTGAAGTCCCTCTACCGCAGAGTGTTGGACAGCCGTCTTAAGAGTGCTCATAAAACATTCAACAAAGCCATAGGGGTGTCCTCTCCTGATGCTTGATAATCAAATGAGTAAGAAAGTCTTTGAATTCCCGACCTTTGAATGGTGGGCCTTTGTCAAATTTTAGAATGGATGGAACACCCCAGGTTGCAAATATGCCTTCTAGTCTTTCAATTACTTGATCGTGAGTGATTGATGAAAGGTCGTCCACCAGAGAAAACAGGGAGTACTCATCTGTGATTACCATGAAGTTATGACCATTTTCAAGGGGTTTAAAGAAGTCAACTGCAAGTTTCTCCCAGACGTGCTTTGGAAGATCCGACATGTTCAAAGGATGGTGTGTTGTTTTGGGAGATAAAGAATTACACAAATGACAAGCCTGGAGCTCTCTCTTAATTCACTCATCAAGATGAGGAAACCAAAGGCGGTGCCGGAGGGCTCGCTTTGTGGTGACAATTCCATGATGTCCCTCATATGCCACTTCAATGACTTTCTGTTGTAAAATTTCAGGAATTACAATTCTCAACCCTTGCAAGATAATCTTTTCTGGTGTAACTGACAGTTCATCACACACGTTCTTGAATTTCTGATATTTACTGTCATTATCAAGATGTCGAGCATGTGTTCTATAGGATTTGATGCATAATAATGTCTTTGAGGATGAGCACATTGCTATCTGCATTGGTAGCAGCACTTATTTGCTCCATGGACAGAGCTTCAGTAGTGCTGGTTCTCACAATGAAGTTAATGTAGGCCTTGGCCACTTTAGAAGGTGTACCCTGACACTGTATGGGTACTCAAGAAAAGTAGTTGGCAGGGTTTTGATCTTTTACAGGCCAATATACAATGGTGTAGTCCTACTCCTGCAGTGCATCCCCCACCTCTCAATGTGAGAGGGCATTTTGGCCCATTGGATTACCAAAAATGGTGAGCAGTGATGGGTCATCAGTAACAAGTGTAAAATGTTTCCCATAAAGAAAGCATGAAAGTGCTCGCAAGCCCCCACAACAGTTAGGCTTTCTTTCTCAGGTTGTGAGTAAGCTCGTTCAGTCTGTGACAAACTCCAGCTAGCAGAAGCCACAGTATGCCTCTGTGCATTTTCATGTCCACTATGTTGAGGAAGAATTGTGCCTAAACCCACTGGGTTGGCATACACAACAATCTCTGTATGCAATTTCGTATCAAAGTAAGACATTTCAGTAGCATTTTCAATTGCATGTTTAATCGTCTTGAAACTTTGATCACTCTTCCATGACCACTGAAATGAAACTTTCAGTTTCGTTATCTCTCTCAATGGGACACTCACAGTGGCAAAGTCACAGATGTACCTGGAACAGTAGCTGGCCAAAGCAAAAAAAGAATACAGCATGGTTACATCTTGTGGGGGGCTGGGGAAGGATTAGAAAACCTGAACCTTGGCTGAATATGGAGTCATTCCTCCATCCTAGAAAATGTGACCAAAGAATTTTAGTCTTGTTTTGTGAAACTTGCACTTTTCAGCATTCAATGTAAGACCTGCATCAGCAAGAAGATGCCACACTGTGTGTAAGGGCTCTGTCATGTTCCTTTCGTGTGGCCCCAAATACTAGTATATCATTACTATAACTGAAAGCATGCGTGACAGGTTGTATAATGCGACTAAAGACATCTTGGAAAAGTTCGGCAGCTGAGGACACCCCGAAAACTCAATCTTTTGTATCTGAACAAACCAACATGAGTTGAAAAGGTAGTAATCTACCTGCAATTTTCTTCAAATTCGAGCTGATGATACCCTTTGTTCAGGTCAAGGCGCGATAAGACTTTGGCACCATTCAACTGGGTTATCATATCGACAATGTACGGATCTGGATGTCATTCTTTTTCAATCGCCTTGTGTGCTTGACGTATGTCAACACAAATTCACACAGACCCTCCACTGTCCTTTTTAGGTACCACTACTATGGGCGACGCCCATGGCATCGGTCTAGTAGAGCGCTCAATGATATCATGTTTTAGCAAAGTCCCAATTTCTTTTTCTAAAGCCTCTTGGAGGTGAAATGCAACTCAACGATGTTATTGAGCAACATGACGAATGCCCTCATTAATGTGAAGCTACACTTTTATTGTTGTAAGTTTTCCTGATCCATGGAACAATGATGGAAATTGATTCAAAATGTCATGGTGAGCATTGACATTATAATTCACAGAAATTAGTCCCATTTCAGCAGCAGTGCTGAAGCTGAGCAAACATGAACTTGACGAAAGTCTCTGAAGGACTTGGATTGGTGCTTGTACCTTTTTGTCTTTTTGTGTTTCTTGGTCACCATAAATAAACCTTGACTTTGTAATGGCGTTTTTAATTTTTTAAAATATTTTTAGTTTTATATAGCGCAAACTTGACCCGAAGATATCTAGTATCAGAGCGCTTTACATGAGCACCAGTTTCATTACAGATGGACACATTCATTTTTGTTAGTTGCGGGAAGATTAAGTAATTTGCCCAGAATCATAGGATGTTGAGCGTCCCTGCCGAGACTCGAACCCGATTCCCCAACTTCGAGGTCGACCGCTCTAGCCGTAAGGCTACATCCTCTCCCCTAAGCGTTGAGGCTGCCCATGTGTATACCTTAGTTTTCGAGGGTGTGAAACGGGGCACTGGAGACAGTTCATGGTACTTTTCGATTGGCATGATATTTATCGATGCACCACTGTCTATGACAAATGGTATATAGCAACCATTAACCTTCAGTTTTATTTTGGGACCATGTCCAAATAAATTTCATGATTTCACTTATTGATCCTTTTCCGACTTGTATTCTTCTTTGGAAGAAGCCAAACCTATGTGTGCATGTCTTTCAGTAGTCAGCATTGACATCGTTCACCCATCTTCTTCACTGTCGCTAGACAGTGACATCAAAAAACCTCTAGATTAAAAATTAGATGACAATCGACCTCTTTCAGTTTTTACTTGCCACAACTGATGTTGCCGCTTACTTCAGTGGGCATGACTGGAACGATCCTGGAACTTTTTGGCAGCCATTTTGTCTTCACGACGTGACGCACTTACTTTTTCCCTCTCTTTGCACACTGTTACAAAATGGTTCTCTTTCCCACAGACTTTACATATCTGTCCAGTAACAGTACATTTACCCTTATGCGCAAAGGAAAATCCAAATCGAAAACACAACTTTTTTCACTTTGGAGACATCACTTTGTGTCCTTCTACCTTGTGCTTTTTCTTGCTCTTCACATTCATTGCTGATTCACTCTGGGTCCCTCTGGCCTCCATGTCAGTGGCTTGTTTGTCAGCACGTTCTTCTGCTCTGGTGGCAATGAGCCCCCCTCCAGATTGAGCATTTCTCTCAGCATTCGGCACCTGAAGTAATCTGACAGGCAACCATCTATGACTCTGAGATTAATGGCTTCATCATTGAAATCATTGAGCTTGCAGTGTTTGAGCATTTCAAGTTTTTCAACAAATTCATCCATCGTTTCATCAGCGCTCTTGATTGAAGATGTACCTTTAATAATCAATGTTCTGCATCGGATTGAATTTGGTGTTCAGCACTTCTTTAATTTGATGGTGTGAAGTTTCTTCACCTCTTCGTATTTTCTTTATCACTTCCTTCACTCTGTCAGCTGCTAAATTTTTAAGATAGTTCATATATGTAAGTCCGTTTTTTTTTAATGATAGTTTGTCATCTGTTTCTTCTAGTGCATCAATGAAATCATCGAAAGTTTTGATCCAGACAAGCCATCTAGTGCCAATATTCTGCTTCTTGGCAACATTGAAAGCGAATGGTGGTTTTAAGAAGGCGATAGTGCCGTATTGGGTGGTCTCGTCGGCAGCCATGGAAAAGCTGAAAAATTGTACTATTCCGACCGCCGTTCATGGCCTCTTTCATCGGTGTGGCAGGATTCGACAGCCTCGCAAACACAGCCCCTGTGCTTGTGACTGGGTTGCTGCACCTGGCCCTTAGGGCGGGGGACTCTCTTTACTCTAGATGTTTGGTAAGTAGATTGTCGTTTCTTGTTTCTGAAGCGCACGACCCTTGGTGTTCCTTCACACTTTCTTACACCTGGTTGACCTCTGCCTCTTAGTACTTTGTTCCCATCTACTTTAGCTCACAGCGTTCTCTCGAACCTGGCTGTCACCTTTTGTTGCGCTTTTTGTACCTGGTTGATACTTCCTTTTGATGTTTTCACTCTGTATGAATGATGACTCTGTGTTTGGTGTCTTCGCCCTATTTTATCTCGGTCGTATTAGCAACTTTCTGACCGACGATAAATGAAACTTTCTGTGGGGCCTTCCCTTTCTTCGGTCTCCCACTGGCTGGAGTTGTGCTTTGACTCTACATACACCAACCCTTCGATTCTTCACTTCAACAGAGGCACATGTGGGATGCGCTAGTAGTTTGCTGGACCTCTGCAAACTCTCTGGTAGAGCACTCTCGACTCTTCGGGTTGCGGTGTTCATTTATCTCCTATCTCGTTCTCGTCACCAGTTGTAGCAGCCTTCCCAACCCGGTAGCATGTAAATGAATCATGCCACACAAGGAGCTCAGTATTACATGTCTTTATTCTCTAGAGTGTAATCATTAACTGACACGTACAGTGTCATGAATTTTATCAACCACACCCAATCACTTATGTCACTAGACTATGCAGTCCGTTAGGGACCATAGCGGTCCCGCACTCTATAATACACAACACACTACAGTACAGAGTCTGAAAACACGAAGACAACAAAGCATTTATGTCTGAGGAATAAATCCTTGTCGAGCAGGATGCTCCTGGATTTAGCCTCCGCTGTTGGGAAAGGAGGGACTCCTAGCAAGGTTGGTAATCTTCCATATAGCTGAGAGCTGTTTTACGAGCATTCTCCCCATCACTTTACTAATAAATGGAAGTACAGTGATTGGGCAGTAGCTGTCTGTAATGGGAATGCTCTGTATACTTTTTCAATAAAGACCAGAAAAGGCAAATTATGCCGCATAAATGGCACAGTTTTTTATAGCAATAGTTCATTATTTTATCATTTTTACACATGGTAATACTGTCTGGAAAAAGATTTCACCTAATTAGTACCAATTCAACAACCAAATACTGAAATAAGCAACTGAAAGATGGCCATTTAACCTTTGTGAAGGGCATTCCACTATGCACGAACACGTCACCCTCTTTTTAGTAACGTTTGATCTGGTTGAGCTTGAAACAATCTTTTTTTTTTTTTAAATCCACAGATTATGCAGCAGATGATGGATTATGTGGCAAATGGGGGAACTCCATAATTATGCAAAAATAAAAGCTGCAGAATCGCATAATTCTACTGGCCCTGATAAAGACTTATGGGCCTTTTATGAGTCTGGTGGTCCACGGACTGCCAGACTCGTGGGCGGTCGGGCCACCCTGGGACCATCGCAATCTCTGGCGGTGGCGTGGCAGTCTTGAGGCTGCAATATGCTTGGCAAAGCATATTACGAGTTTCCTCACAACACACTTTTCATGGCGGTGCGACCACTATGAAAAGTGTGGTTGTGAGAAAATACCCAATGGCGCCTCTGCGCCATGGGGTGCATGCAGGGGGGCTCATGGTGTGCCCCCATCTGCATGCACCCCCATGGTCCTCTGTGGAATGAAATGCACAACATTGTGCATTTCGGTCCGTGCAGGAACATGCTTTGACGTGCCCATTGTAGGAACGCCAAAGAACTGCTTGCCAGTGACTTAAAAAGTCGTAACCTGGCGGGCGGTCTGTTTTGGCTTTGGCGATGTGGGAGCAGGGCGGCCCCGCTCCCACACCCCCAAAGTCATAATAAGGCCCTTATTACCTTGTGCTTTCCATAGTACGAGGACAGAACCCAGAGAGAGGTAGAGGTTGAAAATCCATGTGAGACATGGAGTGGTTGCATCGCCGAAGAGTGAAAAAGTGCAACTGAGCGAATATCTTCCATGTAATCCTGGCTCCTGGCATAAATTCTGACACCTCTTTTCTAAACATGCTACAAAAGAGGACCAGCATAAATCAACAGAGTATAATGTAGGTGTCTTATGCCATGAAAAATGTTCATCATACAATTCTTGCTGGTACTTAAGGCGACAGGATGGCAACAGAAAGATTTTTAAAACGAGAAATGAGTGCCTAGAAAAGCGTTCTAATACATTTATGCAGGTATCTAGATGTTCTGCTTCAGATTTAAAGAGTTCCTTCTTATGGACACAATTCCTGCTTGTATCAGACAGTATAACGTTCCAGCCCCTTTCGATGCAAAACTATCACTGATTCATCAAATCTCTATGGTTGCGAAAGCGTTTTTATTCAGCTGAGATTTCTGTGTCGATTTCTTCTGTTTCTGTATTTCTAGCATAACGTTGTACCTACGAATTCTGCTGTCCAAGCTGGTACTGACTGCCGGATCTCGATCTGTTTAGGTCTTCCAAGCACCTCGAGAAAAAAACTACAGGCTTTTGAAAATGGCTCTGGTAGAGTTATTTTTGGCTTTACAAATTTTAAGCAGAAACCCAATAAAATTAGGGAGCTACATTGTCTCCCAGGCAGTGAGAAGACTGCTTTTGAATTTCGATGCATCATAAGTTTTTTTCGTTTTTGCTTCTCATCCAACCTTTCTTTTGGGCACAGTATTTAAATAGCTCCATCTGTATCTCTGCAGATCTCAATTTGTTATCCATCCCTAAATTCAGAATAACTTGTTGAAGCAGCAGAACTTTCAGATTTCGAAGCTCAAAATTATGGAATTTTCTTTCCTCTAACCTGAAACTCCAAAATGTAGGCAAAAGATCAAAACTTGGTAGAAGTAGACACATATGACGTGGCGGTGTCATTTAGTACGGGTACTGGTGCCAATGCTGGTAAGAATGGATGCAGATGAAGTACAGGTGTCATTTATTACAGGTACTGTGCCAACGCTGGTAAGAATGCACACAGATACAGCGCGGGTCCCAGTGAATGCAGGTGCCAGTCACTACAAGTACAGGTGAGTGCTTTTTTCCCCTTAATACACTGACAGTGGTGAAGCTAATGACAAAACAACAAGGGGGCAAACCCGGTATTCCTAGGGGCCTGCGAAGTTACTTGTATTTACAGATACAATGTTCTATTCTGATTCATTCAAAAATGCTTTCATTAATTTATGGGGCCTGAAAAGAGTGCAAGCAAAACTCCCTGATGGATATTAATGCACCACAAATAACTGATTGTTTGCAAAATTATATTGTAAATAATACCCATTGGTTGTAAGACAGTTCAAAATATAGGTGCTCCTAGTGTAGATGTCGTTCAAGTGACAGTGGTGAACAAATGCTACAGTGCACAGACAGTTATGTGCAATAACTCCGAGTCACATATGAATCATAATCCAGACATATAGCCGTTCAGGATCATCCAACATCCAACAGTAAATGGGTGACCAAAACTATACACTGCAGACCCCAATGTAGGATTTGAATGGGTCTTCCTCAGGACAAAAGACAGGTAGCAACCTGACTAAGTATTCAATCAAACATCTAAGAATCAGTCCAAGATACTTCAAGATCTTAAATTATGCACCAATTTTTCAAAGGCTCGCGCCAACCTGTCAGTGATAACATCCGAGGCTGGGGCCTGTCTCAGTGGTAGTGAAGCTAAGGCACCAAAAGTCAGACTTTAATTGTTTAATCGTTCAGGTGCATGTGCTGCCTGCTTGAAGAACACTCTACTAAATACTTTGTGCTGATCAGCTCACTTTTGGCCCAGGTCTTTGATGTCTACTTGCTTTTCTTTGGGTGTATAACCCTGCCCCCAAGTGCTTAGGGTACAGGAACTCTTCATTAAAAATATAATCAGCTTTCTAAAATACACACACTGAGCACAGGACCCCATGAGGAGCACAGTCAAGGCTGATTTGCACATGGCTAGGTCCAAACTGAGGTGGCAAGTGTATATAAAGATGTGGGTCCACTACTCACTGTGCCACCGGAACCAACCTATACCTGACTGATGAGCTCTTATCAGGGGAAAACTAGTCCTATTTTGATTGTGTTACGGTTCAGTGAGGTCCTGGCTTGGCAGTTCGGGCTGGACTGTTACCAGGAGGATCAGGCTCAAGGCTGATTTGCATATGGCTGGGTCCAAACTGAGGTAGTCTGGTGAGAAAAAGAACAATGTGTTGGGATGCTACCCCGAGAGATTGCCAGTGGTTAGACAAATTGCAAGCATTCCTTCCATCATCTTTAAATGTTTGCTATGAGGGAAATTAGACAACAATACATAAAAGCGTTGAGCATAATTACACCAAATTTGGCAGAAAGCTTGAGCTTTACTCAGAAAACATGCTTTTTGATATTTTGTGTAATTCTGTTCTGCCATTTTAGAGAAATTTAGGTAAAAAATATATAGATATCTGTTGGTGCGGGACTCCAGCGAAAATAAAATGACAAAAAAGAATTCTGATTGGTCTCTGAGCCCTCAAAATATTTTAAAAAGCATATAAAAGGGGGCAGGATAGATATCTCCTGACCCCCTAGCTCTAGTGTGGGAGTCCTAGAGGCACCCCAGGGAACAAACTTAAAAAACAAATTTGGGTGGGTGGGTTGTCACAGTTTGCCGGTAGTCCTGTGGTACCAGCACTGTCCCATGCTTCGTCCAATGGGACTTCTGTGGGACCTTAAAAAATTTATAAAAAAAGAAAATGAGGGTTGGGGACTGAAGGCAGTACATGGTGGGGCCTACTGGGTTGGCCTCAGGGCCTGGCCACAGGCAATATGGTAATAAAATCCTACTTTACATTGAAAAAAAGAAGAACTGAAATTCACTGAAATAAACAAAAGTTAAAGTATCCTGGGTGGGTTGGCCGACTGTGGGTGTTGGAATTGTAGTGAGGTATGGCAATAATATTTAACTTTACCCTGAAAAAGCTGTTTATGACACTACCATTTTTCAGATGTGAAATTAAGCACCAAATGGTGCAGAATTATGTAAACCATAAATTACCATTCACATACACAGGTTCTTTTAGATGAACCAAGGTCCTCCTATGCACAGAATTATGTAAACCAGAAATTACCATTCACACACACAGGTTTTCTTAGCTGAACCAAGGTCCTCCTATGTACAGCCTTCGCCTGCAATGAGTAGTTTATAGATAGCTATTCGCATGTGGCAATTAACCAGACATGAGTTTCGAAGCCTGTGCCACAGACAGTCCTTGCCCTGTGATAAGTGAGGTCATAAGCAGGGCATGGCGATGGTGCATACTATAGTTAGCTCAGTAAACTATAGCACATTAATTTCAGTGTTTTTTGCATTTAAAATGTGACATTGCGACTGACATTTTCACCTAACTATAACGTTACTTTAACCTTTGTTTTTTTCAGTGAATTTCTAGTTTTTTTAATGCAAAGTTAGATATTATTACAATACCTAATTATAACGTCACTTTAACCTTTGTTTCAGTGAATTTCTAGGTTTTTTTAAAATGTAAAGTTACATATTAATTATTACCGTACCTAACTATTAAATTATAACTTCACTGTAAACTTTTTTTTTTTCACTGATGTGCACAGTGAAAGTTGGTTGCATGGATGGGCAATGGCAAATGCTGTGTGCAAGGGTATGGTGCAGGGCCCCGCAGGTGCCTGGCCCTGTGCCCCACCTGCCACAAGGCATCCAACAACCCCTTCTGCCTTTGGCTGGGTACATCAGGGATTAAGCACAAGGCCTGGCCTTGGCCCGGCGCCCTGCCTTCCATGCAAAGCAAGACACTCATTTTAAGTAAAGGCATGATCCGAATAGGGAACGTCTAATATAGGTGTAGGCCCCGTAGTGTACGGGGGGGGGGGGCGATGGTAATGGTGGCCTGTGAGGGAAGGGGCAACAGGAAATCAATCCTTTGTTTACGAGGGCACAAGCCTGTGAAAATCAACTCCTGGTGGATATTTTCAAGTGCAGTTTTTAGCACAGCCAGAGGCGGTTGTGGACAGACCCACTGACCTTTAAAAGGTCATGGGTCAAGCTGACTTTTACACAGGTGACCCACAGACTCCTCCTTCCCGATGGACCTTCACCCTTGCAGAACAATGCCATTCGAATCTCTTGGGGTTCTTTTATTCCCACCCTTCCAAACCTTGAAGTCAATCATTTTATTGTGATTGCTCAGTTCACAGGGTGATGAATATTATACCTCTGGTAGCATTCACTTGAGTCTGTGGTGAGGTGTTTGTTAATATTGTTCTATTTTGGGGCAGGGTGGGCTCACAATTGGCAGTGATATTTCTGGTCACCATGACATCTCACACAAACATTGAATTCAGTTGGAAGGGGAGTTGGAGCTTAATTTTTGACTGGGGTCAAAGGGGACACTGATGTAACCATCCAGGCTCTCTGTACTTAGGTGCTCGATTCTTGTGACTCATGGGTGGGAAAGATACAGATTGTGCCAGGGGACCAAGTTACAGCCTGTTGGCCAGTCACATTTCTCCGATGGGTGCCAGACAGTCCTGCAGAGAGCACTTCTGGTATAGTTGTTTAGGTACTCACCTGAGTGGGCCTTGCCCCTTCTTTCAGAGGAGCTGGGTAATTCAAGAATTTGGGGGCTCTAATGGCCACAGGGAGAGTCTTGAATTGGTTATGGCGATGCTAGGAGGCTGTGGGGACTGGTGCAATCACGAACTCCCAAAAGCTTTCAAATGGGGATGGTGGATGGTCAGTAGGGCTATGTCTAGGTGACTCTGTATAGGGATCAAACATTTTTTAAACATCTGTTGCATGTTTTGAATTGTTTTCATGGTCTTGATCAAGTGTGTTTTCTCTTCCAGAAATGTGTGCTAGTAAAATACGGAATAAAATATTTTTATCTCAAACCACGAAGTTGTTGTCTCATACGGGTTTGTTGGTTGCTCTTGGTCACAAGGGCGTTCAGCGGGTGCCTTCCTTATAGTGTTTGGCAAAAAATTACGGCGAATCCATCAACTAAAACAGCTGCCAGGGAGTTTGTGAGTGGGCTTCGGCTCATGAGTTGCACATCATTTTTGGTGTTCGTTTATCAGGAGTGCTGTGCATTTTCCACGCCTATGTGTACTACTAACCACTTTGGGGTTGACCCTCCAGGGCTGTGGACCTTTTTTTATTCACAGTGTGATACTCATGAGTCAGAGCTGACACTATCTACCACAATTTTTTTTTAAATTGGGTATTTTTACTCGTTGCAAGTGTTTTTTTCCTGTCTGCCAGTTTGGTCCCACGGGAGTGAGAGCTCTCATTGACTGGTCGCAACATGAATGAAAAATTTGCAGCCGGCATTACACAACAAGGGGATTTGGTCCCGGTGTCCTAAAACTTAAAAACAAAGTAGTTAGTAGGGGGCATTGTGGTGCGACCTGTTGGACCTGCAGTACTTTTGCAGGAGATTGTGACAGTGACCGTGGCACAGCATGGCCTCCGGTGGTCCTGTGTGACTGTCTCATGGGAGCAAGCGCAGACCCCCCTCCGCTCTCCAGCAGAACCAAAAGACAAAAAAATAGAATGTCTGGTGGGGGTTCGAGGGTGGGTACCCTCTAACAGGACATGACAACCTGCAAGTGTGGGCTGCCCCCGGGGAGTTGGGCACAGGTCCAACCCACATCATGCCAAAAGCTGTGCGCAGCAGGCGATTGGCCCCTCGCAAGTGGTTGGGCACAGACATGTAGTAATAAGATATTACTTTACATTTAAAAAACAGAGAAATTCATTAAAAACAGAAAGGTTAATGTAGAGTTATATGTATGTAGGGTAGAAATATTTTATCTCACTCACTTTTATTGAAGATTAAATTATGTGAATTATTTAAATATAAATTATAATTGTTGGTCATTTTTTAACAAAGAAAAACATATGCTTTATATATGTTGATATTCATAAAGCCAATAACAGGCCCACTTTTTTATATTTTTATGTTCTGAACCTTTGACAAAGTCAGTAGCTATGCCTTACTTAAAATGATACCCTAATATTCATCTATGTGCGCCTGAGGAAGTTTCTGTGCTGGGCCATGCACACAACCTGACCGTGCTGCACATGGCTTGTGCACAGCGGAGAGGTTAGGCCCCAGTGGGGTTGGCGCAAGGGTTGGTTGCCTGCTATAACTGTAACATCCCTTTACCTTTTTTAGTGAATATATATATGATATATTATCTACTGGCAGTCCCCAGTAGGTAGTTATCGTTTTTGACTTGCCTATATCTTTGGCATCGTTTGATGAATCTTCATAAAATGTTCCCAAAAAAGTCAGCACTCTCTTCAACTGCTGTCTGAAAATTTCTGTGCAACAATGCGCGCACAATAAATGTAGGTTGTTGCAATACGCAGGCATCTTGAGAAAGGCTCTGCAGGAGCCGAAACGCATCTGATGATTTTATGTTTGCCGAGAAGATTTCAATAAATTGAATATTCAGCACTACGCCGAGTGTCGTTTCTCTGTGAATATATACAGCGGATTTTCTCATATGAGTACGACACCTGGCCGCGGGCGTGTTACAGGCACCCTCTGCGTTCTGGCTGCCTGCGGCCACATGCAACCTTTGGAATGTGGGCGGCAGAAACGCGTTATGACAGACACTGGTGGTACAGGTTAAAGGATTAAAGAAGAGAAATTTGCACGCAATTGGGTCTGCACTCGTTTTTTTCCAGTTCAAGGAAAACTCAAGAGGCGAGGAGTTGGATATATATATATATATATATCTATATATATATATATATATATATATATATATATATATATATATATGAAAACAACATCCAGCTCTCACAGAAACATCCATGAAGAATGGCACGGACTTCAGGCTGTCAGGATACGGCATTAGTTTAATGTCATAGGTCACCCTCAACCCATGAGACAAGAGACGCGTTTCGGCTTACTAGAAGCCTTTGTCAATCTGTTTGGCGCCAAAACTTACAGCATTATATATAGCCCTTCCCCCTTGAAAGGTATACATAGACAGAGAAAACATACTTTCAAGTACGTAATCAAAATATACAAGGCATATGGCATATGAATGCTCTCGTCAACTACGTGTCAGCAAAACTGCAGGTAATGATAATTGTTAATAAATTGTATAGTGCAACTATAAGTTGACAAAATTTACCATTGCCATAACGAGCATAACTAAAATTAGATTGCATGCATGACTTGAATAACTCCAACACTCAAGGGAAAATATATACATTTAAATGCGACGCCAAGCATTTTATCTCATGTCACCTGAATTATTAAAACAAAATATACAAATGTGTTAAAACTGCGTGCTGCTGAAAGTCACTAAATTGTCAAAATGAAAAACAGCCTCTGACCCGGGATGTCTGCCGAGGCTCCTGGCAAATCCTCCCATTTTACGACCTCTGACCTCTGCACGAAAGCAGTGTTGACTTCAATCTTGTTGCGAATGCCACAATCCCTCAGCAAATATCGAAAGGCATTTGGACAAAATAATGGTAGTTATCCCACGGGATCAGATTAAACACATTTGTGAACTAAATGACATTAATGTCAAACTCCAAGCGTGTGCTTGAAAACCAAAGGGACTACCAATCCCATAATGCCTTATGATGATAGAAATGTTACGTGGAAGTTCTCCAACGAGTATTCCGAAGCAAAAAGTCAGTGCCATGAATGAATTAAACCAGGACCAGTGATTGAAGTTCCAATGTCCGAATTAACCAGCAGCATGAAAATTCAGTTTAAAACAGGTACAAACTCCGGGTTGAAGGGGACTGATGCATAACATATGAATAAGCCGACCAAACCTCACCGCATCGGCATGGGCCTCCGCAGTGCCCAGTCACCAAATGACGCCATACTCCTGGGCAAGGCATTTCTTGCTGGGGACACAAAGACCAACGTGCTGGCAGTCGCGAAAACCGCCCCGCTGCGTTATCCAAGTTTCCCCCTGCTGCCATCCTTGTTCCTCCTCCTGGCTGCCAATTTGGGGGCTCACCCACTAGCACTTCCGTACTACTCCAAACTTTTCCTTTTCGGTCAGAAGGGAGAGCCACAAACGACTGGTGTTCCGTGAAAAGTCAGTAGCTATGCCTTTCTTAAAATGATACCCCTAATATTCATCTATGTGCGCCTGAGGAAGTTTCTGTGCTGGGCCATGCACACAACCTGACCGTGCTGCACATGGCTTGTGCACAGCGGAGAGGTTAGGCCCCAGTGGGGTTAGCGCAAGGGTTGGTTGCCTGCTATAACTGTAACATCCCTTTACCTTTTTTTAGTGAATATATATATGATATATTATCTACTGGCAGTCCCCAGTAGGTAGTTATCGTTTTTGACTTGCCTATATCTTTGGCATCGTTTGATGAATCTTCATAAAATGTTCCCAAAAAAGTCAGCACTCTCTTCAACTGCTGTCTGAAAATTTCTGTGCAACAATGCGCGCACAATAAATGTAGGTTGTTGCAATACGCAGGCATCTTGAGAAAGGCTCTGCAGGAGCCGAAACGCATCTGACGTTTTTATGTTTGCCGAGAAGATTTCAATAAATTGAATATTCAGCACTACGCCGAGTGTCGTTTCTCTGTGAATATATACAGCGGATTTTCTCATATGAGTACGACACCTGGCCGCGGGCGTGTTACAGGCACCCTCGGCGTTCTGGCTGCATGCGGCCACATGCAACCTTTGGAAGGCTATATATATATATATATATATATATATAAGAGAGAGAGATTATAGTTAGGAAATAGAATTAAAAAACAAACCTTAGAAGTTCACTAAACAAACTAAAGGTTACAGGGATGTTATAGTTGGGCTCAGATTTCACATGCACAAAACTATAGAAATTCAGCAGTTATAGTTACCTGAGCTAACTATAACTTACGCCCCCGCAATGCACTGTTTATGACTTCACATATTACATCACTCATAACATGGTCAGTGACATCACTGATGACATCTCAAATGACATCATCCACAGACCCATCTCACACACCCACTCATAAACCCATCAAACCTTTCATACACCCACTCACATAGCCACACAACCACTCACACACCCATTCACAGACCCATACAACCACTCACACACCCACTCACTCACCCACTCACTCACCCTTACAGCCACTCACACACCCACTCAGTCACCCAGTCCCTCACCCATACAGGTTCTCACACACCCACACACTCGCCCATACCGCCACTTACTCACCGAGACGGCTTACCAATACTAATTCAAACTAAAAATCACTGAATTTCATCAGTTACAGTTAACTCTAGAGTAACTAGAACTTGGGCACTTGCCATGCACTGCTTATGACCTCACATATTACATTACTCAAGACATGTTCCATGCCATCATTGATAACATCACTGATGACATCTGAAATGAAACCATTAATGCCATCACTGTGCATGGCAAGTGCTCAAATTATAGTTACTCTACAGTTAACTGTAACTGGTGAATTTCAGTGTTTTTTAGTTTGGATTGGAATTTTTTAACCTACATTTTCACTTAACTATATATATATATTAAAAAGTGAAATCTGCCGGTGGTGTCTGCTTCAGTCGTGCTGAGAAACTCAGAGTTGGAAACGGAAATATATATATATATGCCTTTCACGATCCCATTACTTCATTGGCTTTTAGCTTTCAGGAATCACAGACGGCACTAAGGGAACTAGTTTTTTAACAAGGTTTATTTTTCAATCACCACTGCAACAAGAGGACAGCCTACGCATTTTGGCGATTGCCTTCCACTGGACCATAGAGTTCTAGTGGCTAGCTTGTCCTTTAATAGTGTTCCTGACCGTAGCCCATCAATTGTTTACTTTTTGTTTGTAACTAGACTACACATCCAATTTATCTTATCAAACAATAAGTCCCCGATATTCAGGGTAAAAATTAATGTAAAGTACATTAATTCAACATTTTGTTTGAATAAATTGATTTTACAAATCATGCAGAAAGTTAGCAGTTCGATTCAATTCATTATCACAGTGAAGTACTGCTCTTCATGAGATTTTTCTTATGCAGTGCAAGTGCCTATTTTCAATTGTTCTTAAAAAATCCAGCACGGAGGATCCCCTCCTGTCTGTGTAAACAGACTGCGGAGAATGTACATATGTGTATCTAACTATATACTGATGAAAGAAGGGAGGAAGAAAGGAGGAAAAAGGGGGGGGTAGGGAGAAGAGCAAGTAGAGATGGTTCTTTGGTATTGGGAAATTGTAAGTTGAGACAACAGGAGATCAGGAGAAAAGAAAGAGACAAAAGTTAACATGCAGGTTCAAATCATAATCTAGGTAAATCCCTGTACTATACAAATCCGATGGTATTATTAAAGTGCAAGGTGAACAATCTTTTAAAGTGCAATCTTTATAAAGTGCATCTATAGCGTCAGATTGTTTGTGCAAATTACAATTTATATATCTATATATATATATATATATATATATATATATATATATATATATATATATATATATATATATATATATATAATGTAGCAAAGGTCTTGACGTCTTGACTCACACCAGACCTAAATTATGAATGAAGCTAATAGCAACAACAGTTTTCCCCAAGTGAGAATATCCATCACATTTGTAAACAACACCTTCCTGTGCTGCGCATATAATGGTATTTCAGCGAATGTGTAAAGTTTGCCATGAAGCATTATTTTTTACATTGACGGGGTAAGATGTTCTTTACACATCTTATTTTTCCAGATGAGATAATTTACACATTATTAGCGCAGTCATTAAAAGTTGTAAAAACGCCACCGCGGACGATTGATGATGGAGCGGGGCAGTGGAAAATTGCCGCCAAAACCAATAGGTTTTGAAACAAGAACAAAGAGCGACAAGGAAAGGGAAGTGGCGGATGACATCACAAGAGAACCAAAGCAGAGAGAAAGAATAGTGCTCAGTTTGGGAGCAAGGCCGACATTTTTGTTGAAAGACAATAAGGGCATGTGCCGTAAAGGCGTGTTCTTACTGTGGCAACCAATTGAACATTGCTTTAGGACTGGAAAGGGAGAGGGTGCATTTTCATTGGTGAGTTAAAAACAACACATTTCGGTTGTTGCATTTTAGGCTTGTGTGAGGGTGAAGGCATGTGACTAACAAAGTGTTGTCCTGATGAAAACGGTATGTCTCCCACACATTAGGATTATTGTATCATTAAATTAGGATTGCCCCGGTGTTCACATATTAATATAGAAAAATTGAACGGCATTGGCCTACGATAACCTTGCCATAATAAACTTAAGAGGCCAACAAAGTATCTCCGGATGCCAGCCACACTGACAATAAACCATCATAATCGGTAATGTTAGGGACAAGCAGGAAATAAAGGCCTGGGCGTCATTAGCAATGATAGTTTCCAGGGGATAGCCTACGCTAAGGACAAACAATTACAGCGCCAGTTTGAAGAATACAGTAAAACGCACACCAGAGCGAGCGCCTGGTGAAACCAGCAGCGGCCGTCAGGTGCCCGTGCCCCACGTCCTTGTGAGAGGAGGCTCGTGCAGTGCGCGCGGGGGGAGTCTTAGTGATCTGCCGTCTAATCACATTTGCATTGCATACTCAGCTCGGGGCGGGGCAGAGCTTCGAACCCAGGCTGTGTGTTTTGGGAGCGAGGCCTCCTTCTCTTGGTGCGTCTGCCATTGTTGCTGGGTGTTTGAACATTCTGTTGAAATGCTGCTGGTGTTTTGCTCGGGTCTGAAAGAGCACTGGCCAGGCAGGCTCTGATTGGATTGTGCTTCAATAGGATTTTCGTGTGCTTGGAGATGTAAACCAGGATGGGAGTGGGGGTGGGTGGGAATCCTTGACAGCTTTCATCTGGCACGCTCCCAGAAGGATTACTGTAAATTTGGAAAACACTTATATTACAAGCAGAAGGAACGCTATTTACTTATTTAAGACGGAATATTCATGAGGCACCCACCGGCGAGTGCCTATTATCCTACAAGGATTCTACCCAGCTGTTAGGTCACTTCTGACCAACCTCCTTGCTTTAAATGTTCTGTAACTGTTTAACCACGAGAAATCATTTTTGTGTAAACGCAGTAAGTTATTAACAGGTTTCAATCACAACAGATAACAGAGACCGAAATACAAAGGACGTTTAGAGCAATGTAGTAGATTACTTTTTTTGGGAAGGAAGTGCGTTTACTTAATTAATTAGCCAACACAATATATATATTAGCCAACACAATAACTCGGTAGATAAATAAACGCATCTTTGGAAGAAATTCGCGCTCAAACCTGCCGTTCGAACATTTGTACCCATTTCGCCCAACACAGCCTATCACATTCTCGAGCTTCCATATTGACCAGAGAAGCTTATCCAGTGAACATTGTTGTTTTTTTTTTTTTTTTTTTTTTAAGTCTGGTACATTTGTTCCTGTTGGTTCCATAATAAATTCAGAGTTGTATAATATCCACGCAAGGACGATCCTGGGCTGGACGAACTACTCAATCATAGAAACTTGAACAAGAGAATTCTGCCTTTCATTCTCCAGATTTTAGAGAAAAAATGAGCAGTATTCAGTTGGACAATTGAAAAAAAACATATTTGAAGGTTAAGAAGCCAACAAAACTGTGAGAGAGGTGTCAAAAATGAGTGTGTTGTTAGAGATGCAATTTGCCCAAATTTAACCTCTTCTGTTCTGTATATTAACAGGATTTGACATGTCTTATTCATTTTTTTAATGTGTGTATCTGCATTTTGTAAGTCAGTAGTGTGAAGCCTTTTCTCGGCGTCCGAGGTCAGTCAATGGTTACTGGACAGTATCTGTGGTGAATAATGACATTTATTACTGGTGTCCCAGGGCTGCCGGGATTACAGCACTTTAGCTGGATAACCCAACTACTTCCTTTGCTCCTTTGACTCTCAAAGTATAGGTAGGTTGAGCAGTCAAGGGGCTAGGTCAGAATTACCAAGCAATGCAACGCAAGTATGGCTACCCTGCGTGGCCCTGCGGTGCCTGGTAAATCTGGAGTAACACATGGCAGCGCAAGTCACTGCCTTGCGTTATTCTGCGGCACACGTAGAAAGAGGAAAAAGCCTTAGAGGATTCAGTTTGTGCAGGAAGGCCCCTTCCTGCACAAAAACAATCCTGTCTACAATGCAGGCACTTTTGCACCCCGGCGCCATGGTGCCTGCTTTCGCAAAAGGCAGCACACTATGCACCAGTGCAAGTGGAGAACAGGATTGCACCATATAATGTTAAATATGGCGCATTGGTGCCCTGTCCCTTTCACTCAGTGCAGCACAGCAAGATTTCTTGATGCGTTTCATTGCGTCAAAGTTTGATAAATCTGGGCCAAGGTGTCATCTGAAAAGTAGACGTAGGTTTGTGCAGGCACATTTTAATACAGTAATTTCATTCAACAAACTGAATTTCTTGTAAAAACGGTATCTTTTAAAACAACAGAGCTTGCAGAAGTATTGGAACTGGTGTACGTGTTATGCCTTAAACTAAGGGCCACCTGAATCTGCTAAGATCAAATATATAAGGCACCTTGAGAGGTAAAAATCAGTAAACATTGCTATGGACTGTAGATCCAATAAGGGTCTACAGTCCATAGCAATCAGTGCAACCAATGGAGCCACTGATTAGGTTAGATGAGAACTGGAATGTGGTATTTGGGCAGTGCTTATTTTGTAAAAGGATATGTGCCAGAGCCCAAGTTTTGCTCAAAAGCCCGTGGCCAGAACTATTGAATGTGAGTGTGCAGAATACCAGGGCTTTGTAGTCTTGATTCGTTGCATACCTCTTTAATACACCACCAGACACTCCCTGTATCTTTATTGGAATTGTAAATGTATTACTATAGCACTTATGAGCCCTGAGGCATTGAAGTGCTTTTTTCAGCGAGTAGCACTCATAGGATAGGATAATATTTATAAAGCGCACTAATACCTGAGGGTGTCAAGGCGCTGAACGGACGTGGGAGGAGGGGAAGTGTCAACATCCAGTTAAGAAGCAAATTGCCAGGTTTTCAAAAGTTTCCTAAAGACCGGAAGAGAGTCCGCCTTGGAGATGGAAGAGGACAAGGAGTTTCAGAGTTTGGTGGCTGCCACCGAAAAGGAGCAACCGCCCCATCTGGACCTGTGAAATCTAGGAGAAAACATTTTTTTTCTGTGAGGAGGATCCCAAGGACCTCCCCGGAGTGTACCACTGAAACATGGTTTTTAAATGTGATGAGCCTTTGCTATGCATAGCCTTGTACACCATATTCAGGACCTTGAAGGAAATGCGCTTCCTGATGGGGAGCCAATGCAAGGCTCGAATCCCTTCCCTGGCTGACTGATACTTTGGGATGTTAAGAATCAGCCTTGCCGCTGCATTCTGTACCACCTGAAGCTTGTGCAGGGATACTGCATTGATGTTAAGGTACAGAGAGTTGCAGTAGTCCAGCCGGGAGGTGACTAGTGCGATGATAGTGGACAAATGCAGTTCAGATGGAATATACGGCAGCACCTTTCTCAGGGTTTTTAAGATGTAGAAACAGGTGCTGACTGTACGGCTGACCTGGGCATCAAAGGTTAGACCCTCGTCAAAAGTGACCCCCAGATTATTTGCTGTTCTGACCAGGACAGGAAGGGGACCACAGTCTGCAGGCCACCAGGCATTAGACCAGATGGAATTCCGAGGGCCAAAAACGAGCACCTCGGTTTTGGCCGTATTGATCTTTAATGAATTGCCCTTCATCCAGCATATAATGCTGCACATACATTGATTAAACTTTTGTGTGACCAATTGCAAATCATTTGTTATGGAAACAATGATTTGTGTGTCGTCCGTGTAGGAGAGCATCTGGAAACCGAACGATCTCACTAACTCGGCCAGAGGAGTCACATAGAGGTTGAAAAGAGTGGGGCTAAGCGAGGATCCCTGTGGGAACCCACAGGGAAGGCCAAAGGCCTTTGCTCTTAAGCCTCCACAACTAACGATGTGCGTTATGCCGGTCATAAAAGAGTGGAGAAGCTGCAGGGCCCTTCCAGTAACTCCCACTTCCCGCAGTCGCTGAACCATGCGCACTGGGGAGACGGTGTCGAATGCCGCCGAAAGGTTGATGAAAATCAGCACCGCAGATCCGCCTTGGTCAACCTGCATGCGAATGCAGTCAGTGGCTGCTACTAGGGCAGTTTCTGTGCTGTGACCGACATGAAACCCATTCTGAGAGCTGTCAAGGATATCCTGGGATCCAATGTGTTTCATCAGTTCCATATTGATGAATTTCTCCAAGATTTTGGCAGGAGCGGGGAGAATGGAGATAGGTCGGCGTTAGGTTTTTTAAGAAGAGGTGAGACAATTGCTTCCTTTCAGGTGGCTGGGTAGTTGCCGGACAGGAGTGTGTCGTTGAAGACCTTGCACAGGAAGTAGGCTATTAGTTCAGGAGCAAGTCTAAGTATGGAGGGCGTACAAGGGTCCGAAGAAGCTCCAGACTTTAGGCCGAGTAAGAGTTCCTTGGTTTGCATAGCTGTGATTTGTGGAAAAGAGGACAGGGCATACTTCCCGGAGACCTGGGTAAGTTTCCCCTTGGGCGGATCATCGCTTTCCCCTTTGGCTACCCCTGTGGTAGGATCATCACCTACAGTAGGGGTGAACTCATGAAAGATCTTAAGGACTTTGTCCTGGAAGTAGGTTGCTACTCGGTCACAGACGTCTTGGGAGGGGGTTCAGGAGCTGAGTCCCTGGTGACTCAGCAATCTCCCTTATGACTTTTAGTAGCATGCTGGAGGAGTTGTCTGCCAACACAATCTTTTCAGTGAGGAAATGGAATTTGGCCTGAAAGATGAGTTGTTCATATTCCTGGTAAAAGATTTCTGCTTGGCCTTTTCCCGAGGGCAGGGGTCAGCACGCCATTTCCGTTCTTGTCTACGGCATTGACACCTGAGAGCCATGAGCTCTTCCGAGAACCATGGAGCCGAGGGTTTTTCTCTTTTGATAACACAGTTTTTGAATGGAGCAACAATGTCTAAGGCCTTGGTGATCCAATTGCGAAAACCCTCTGCCGTGGGAGGATGAACGATGTAATTCCCATCAGAAACTGAAGCCAAGGCAGCCTCCCAGTTGGTGGCTGTAACCTTGTTCAGTGCCCTGCAAGTATATGTTTTAGGGGGGGACCCTTATTCGCTTTAGTGGGATGAGGGAAAATTATTTTGAACTCGACCAGCCAGTGGTCAACCCAGCTGAGAGGCTGAACTTCCTTAATCATTAGATTGTTGTGATTAGCAAAAATGCCATCCAAGGTATGGCCAGCATTATGGGTGGGAGAACGGAATAGTTGCTCAAACCTCATGGATGTCATAAGATCTAGAAGGTGAGCAGAGTCATTGTCCTGTTTGTTTTCAAGATGAAAATTGAAATCCCCTAGAATGGTGTAATGAGCCGTGGTGACAAATGGTTCTAGGGTTTGGCACCATGTCTCCAGAAACTTGGCTCTAGGCCCTGGAGGATGATATACCAGAAGGCCTGAAAGGTTACAGTTCTCAGAAAGCTTAATTCTGAATGTGACTGCTTCCAGTAGAGAGCCAGGGACACCATCCACATTGCTAAGGGTACATCTAAGGGAGTCCCTAGCCACCAGGGCTAGGCCACCTCCTCTTCTGTCAGGGCGGTCGCATCTAAGAATAGTATAGCCTGGGGAGACAGCGTCTGCCAAGTCAGGACCTGAGTGGTCCTTGGCCCATGTCTCAGTGATAAAGAGACAGTCCAAGTTGAGTGTCTGGATGGTTAGGGCAATTTCGGTTTTGTGTTTAGGCATTGAGCGAGCATTTATCAAAGCCCCCCGTGTAGGAAAGTAGGATCTGCTTCTTATGGTTACCACCACTTTTTGCTTGATGTCTCACTGTTTTTGACTAGTTTTCCTGCTAATCAGGACCCCAGTCTATCTGCTTTCTCCCTTAAATTGACATACCTGTACTTTGGTACACTCCAGATTGGATACTGGGGTACCCTTATAAGTCCCTAGTATATGGTACCCATGTACCCAGGGCATAGGTACCCCAGAGGCCTCCCATGGGCTGAAGCATGTATTATGCCACCCATGAGAGGCCATGCAAAATGGAACTCCAGGTCTGCTACAGCAGCCTGTGTAAGATGGTGCTTGCACCACGTACTTTAGATATAGGTTCACTATATCTATAGGTCACTACACTTAAAACTTGTATGTCACCCCTATAGCAGGCCTTATCAATCCTGAAGGCAGGGTGCTGGGTTTTTAGTGAGAGGGTGCCCCTGCATGAGCAGAGCCCCTTTGCAGCCTTCGGAGACCACTCTCCCGGGTTGTCTGTGACTCAGCCGGACATATAGGTAGAGGTGCATTATAACCTCGCAGTAAATGCTATCTCGAAAACGGCTGCATAGAAACATACCGTGTTTGGTATGAAACACCTTGGAATCACACCTTGGAATCATACCTCCACACCAGTAACTTTCAGGCACTCTGAGAGTGCCTGAAAGTCTGCATCTGGGGCACATTTGGTGTCCCTGTGCATAGTCCAGCTCAAAACAGTTCTGGGAGCCATTGGCTCCTGCTCTGGCGCGAAACTGGACAAAGGACATGGGTGTAACCACCCCTCTGTCCTGACCCTCCCCTAGGAGGGTCCCCTGAATCTGTCCAACCCTCTCCCGTGGGTACAAAAGGGCTTACCTGGCTGTAAGACTTCGGATTTTATGTGGACAAGATTCTGCAAGAAGAAACCACTGATCTTTGACCGTCTGGACACTCTGGACTTCGCTGGACTTCGACTGGGCCCGACTTCGTCTCCCTCTCCGTCCAAAGCTTTGTCTGTGCCCATGCTCCATACAGGCTCTGCGCAGGACCTGTGGTGCTCCCAAAGACAACTGAAGAATCTCCCTTGGAGTGAAGGAGTCACTCCCCTGCTTCGCAGGCACCTAAGCACAACTGACCGGTCTGCTGCTCCTGAGCTACTGCAGACTCTGAAGATTTCAGCAACACATCAGGTGGGTTTCTGAAGGTCCCTGAGGTCGAGCTGCCCTCTCACTGAGTTTGAGACCAGTAACCCTCGTGGGGACTGCGTGACCCGAACCCCTGTGCACCGCGTCCATTTGCAAGTGCATATGCTTGTTGGCAATTCCCGAGCTTGTGCATTGGACTCCGTATAGTCCTGACCCTGAGCAGTATTTGCACTGAAGAACTCCGGCCTGCTCACACCGAGTGCTCCGTGGGCTGGTACTTTGCAATCTTGCTCGAGGTCCCCTCGTGACTCCTGGTCATCCGGCCTGTGGGTCCTCCTGAGGGTCATCTTGATTTCTGTTGGGCTTTCCTGGTTGCTCCAGACAAGCCCTGACTCCCCATTGCTTGGTGAGTCCCCTGGACCTTGCTGGTCTGCACCGTAACCTGCTTGACCTTCCGGCGTGGGTTGCTTTTGCCAAGGCTTGTTGGTGCTCCAGCCGGACACCAACCCCTCAGCACTCGACATCCTTTGTGGGACAGGTCACCTCTGACTCCTGGTCATCCTCGACTTCTCCTGGTCCTCGTGGCTGCAGAGTCAAGCATCCCTTCTTCGCACCTGAAGCACCTGACATCGTCTCCCGAGCCCCTAGTCACTCTGAAGTGACCCAGACTCTGTCCCCTCTGCTTTCAGGTTTCATCTTCCTCAAATCCAGGCTTGGATTCCACCGGACCCTTTTCACCTTCACGGCAGCAGTACTTCTTTGCAGTTCTCCATTGAGAACGACGGCAGTTTCCGACGCCACTTCAGACCTATGCACCCGGCTTCCCTGGGATAGGTAACTCAGGTACTACGGTATCTACAGGTGGGGTGGCTCTTCAAACTCTTAAGTTCCAACAGGTTTTCCCGAAGTCCTTCTAGAAGGGTCCTTAAACATTAAATGTGTAACCGCGACTTCCCCATAGAATTGTACGGAGCCCGCGGTCGTGTTCCCACACTGCACCCGGCCTCCATGGGGTCCCTATCTACTCACCTTGGGTGGTTCCTTGGGGTCCCAGCGATTGTACGTGCTCTAGACCTTGTCTTGATCTCAGTCGTGACTGTTATACCACTATTTTAGTATATGGTTTGGTCTCCCCCTGGAGCCCACTGTGTATTGTGCTACTTACAACTGTTCTATTGATCTCGTATTGTGTGCTTTGTGTTCTATCCTCGTGTAGAGGATAGTAGAGAGTGTTATATTAATAAATACATATTTTTATATAACTACTGTGTGGTTCTCCTTTCATTTAGTCATTCAGGAGGTGATGTTCTGGTAAAACAAGCTGCTTTACATTCCTTCAAGATTAAGCCTGAAGGCTGCTCTCCACAGCTACCACTAGGATAGCTTTCTAAAGGTTATCTTTGACCTTAGACATCATAAGGGTCGTTTGGACTGGTACAAGGTGCCCACTTTAATTAGTGGACATCATATACCAGGCCAACTTCTCACACCCCGGATTGAGCTGGATCCAAGGGCAGCCTTGCTTTTGGACTCAAGTCAAAGAAGGCTTTATTCGATTGAAAAAACAGACAATCACAAAAGCACAGTAATTAAAAACAGTCTTACAATTCATACAGAGAAAATTCATTATTGAATATGTACATAAGATTAAAAAGATATTAAATTTACAGAGCCTTCATACAATGAGTTTAAAAATCCATTTCTCATTAAGACAGTGATATACACCTTTGTTTCCTTATGCTCAAAACCTTTTTCAGGAAAGTTATTATTCTAAAAACACAATGCTCATTTTCCAAGAATTGAAGAGCCAGGAAAGCAGGACGACATTGACGTAACCCCCAGTATTTTAAAATAGGAACAAGGAGAGCACTCCTGTGAGCTGAATAAAATCTGCAGAATAAAGTAACGTGTATCGTTGTTTGGGGGGAAGTGTTGTCACAGGGACATAATTGGAGGTTTTGAGACCAGTCGTTCCCAATAGGGAAGGTTACCAGTCTATGAAAACCCCCCAACCTAAAACGAGTTAATAAAAACCTATCATGGACACAAGGTACAAAAGTCAGATAGGGTTGAATATTAAAAGAAGTTCAAACCAACTGATTGCGCAGGACTGTGGGTTTTAAGATCTCCGATGACATTCTGATCATGTCCAGATGGAGAATACCCTCATGCTTTAATTCCTTCCTTGTTATTGCCCTGATTGTGGTAGGATTGATAAAATAATCTAAATGGCCAAGATCCTTTAAAAAGTTTCGGACATATTTTATCCAGGGAATCCTTACTGCACCGTCCAATTTCAGGATATTGTTAAGGGTATCTCTATTCAGTTTAGCCTCTTCTTTGGTCCAGAGTCTGTGCCATAACAGGACAGGCTCAAGCTTAATTAGATCTGTAATAAAAGGTAGTCCTAACTCAGAGTGACATATGCAAGCTGAGGTACTACTCGGGACCGAGAGGATATACCTTAGGAAGGAGTTCTCTACTCTCTGGATTGGTAGCGGGTCGGCATGCCCCCAGACCCCGCTCCCATACACTGCAGCTGAGACACACTTAGCCTTATAGATTTTAATAAGCTCCTCTGGCGGTTTTTTGCCTAATTTTCTTGCAAAGGTAGTAAGAGCAGAGGTAGTGCGTAAAAGTACCAATTTTTTTGCAGCAGTAGCTTGCACCCAGGTGTCATTAGGGGCAAAGAGAATGCCCAGATAAGAAAAAGTCTTTGAGGTCTCAATCTTTTGTCCTGCCACATACATATCTTTATGTCTCTTTATTCTGGAACCACACCGCATAACAAAGGTTTTGGAAGATTTTACCGGTAGACCTAAGTCTTTCATAAAAAGGGAAAAACTATCCAAAACGCGCTGTAAACCTAGTGCAAGTGGGTGCACTTGCCAGGTTGACATGGCAGTTTAAAACTGGGTACAGACACTGCAGTGGCAGGTCTGAGATACCTTTGCAGGGCTACTCATGTGGGTGACACAATCATTGCTGCAGACCCACTAGTAGCATTTGATTTACAGGCCCTGGCACCCTTAAGTTCACTTTACTAGGGACTTATCAGTAAATCAAATATGCCAATCATGGATAACCAATTGCCACAACAATTTATACAGGGAGCACTTGCACTTTGACACTGAGCAGCAGTGGCAAAGTGCCCAAAGCATTTAAGCCAGCAAAAACAAAATCCAGCACAGCATCAAAAATACAGGAGGTAGAGGCAAAAAGTCAGGGGAAACCACGCCAAGGATGCCAAGTCTTACAGGGCAATATAGCTTTCTCTTCATTCAATGTAGGTGTGGGGACTGTTTTGGTGGGTTTCAGGGCAACCAGACGTTACTGAGCTTTAATTATGTCACATGGAGCTTTTTACCTCTGATATCCTTGGAACACCTTACTCTTGGGCAAAATGGAGCACCACACACAACCTTTCAGCACTTGACATTTAAGGTAGTTAGGCTGAGCAGTCAAAGACTTTCTCTGGAAGTGGTGTGGGCTAGAAACTGAGAACTCAGAACAGCGCAATAACAGTAAATCAGTGTCTGTCCACCCAGTGCTTTGACTTTTAAAAAAGAAAAGTAATTATTCCTTGCAGAACCAAATACTAACTATACAAACACAAACGCACATGGGGAAACAACGAGCAACAAAAAAGACTTTTTACAATAAACAATTTCTGCTTACTGAGTTTTAATAATGAAAAAACTTCAGGCTGTAGGACTGGACACATGGGCATTGACTATAATATTACTAGATCTTTCTCATAGCGCCTCTGTAATTGTGCACCGCTGAGAGACAACCAGACTCACCTTCAGATACTCTCTTCATTGCTGCAAAGTTTTTTTAAAAAAAATTTACGCCCAGTTGTGAGCAGCACAAGATCCATGAAGCTCCTCACGGGGAGTTGTGTACTTCACCCATGGTTCCCTTCCCTGCTGATTTTGCAAGCACACACATCAGATGTGGGTGGGAGAGCGCACGGTCGCTGATGAAGGCAGGGAGGCTTCTTGAGGGCGCAGTAGCATGAAATGGAACCATGCATTCTCCTTACCCTCCCCTGCCTGACTCCAAGCCTGCACCTCTATCAGGAGACTCCATGATCCTTCCTCAGGATCACACTGGCACACATGATGATGCTCCTCAATAAAATTGGAGGAGTGCACAGAGGTGAGTGGGATTGTTTGATGATGGACTGAAAATGTTCCCTGGTGCCTGCAAACTGGGATCCCTACACTCAGTGGGGAAAGGGGGCCAGACCGAAATTAACATACTCTTTCTAAAACTGTTAAATGCTTTTGAGGTATTTTAAAGCCTACAACTCAAAGGTTTAAGACTTTCGAATGCACTATCATGGTTAACTTTTTCTGAAATCACACACAGGAAGAATGTTTCTAAGAATCAGCAGAACACTGCCAGGTTTTCTTTCAACTGGCCCTCCCACTAAGCCTCAGGGGACATGGCAGGCTCACATAATGGCTCTGCAAAGCAGAAATCTAGGCAGGAATATCTCCACAACTGCTGGACAGTTTTGGGTGCAGTTTGCACTTCAAGGGGTGTTCACCTACCTTCTTCCAGCTACTGGGGCCTGACTAATTTCAAATGGGTGGCGGTGGAATGTTCCAGTGCCTTCCCTCAATCAACAAAGAACCTGAGCAGGCTTGCACCAGTCTCCATTGTGACAGAAGTTCCAAAATGCTCCACTGAAGACAATGGAGTAGTTCCTGGTTTATAATGGCTGGCACAAGCCCGGAGCTCCAACATTCCAATGTTTGTCTTCATGTTTCTCCCTTTTTAATTTAGAACGTTCTACCCTCAGTGGGTGGAATGTTCTAATATCCTTATAGCCCTTCTGCCTTGGGCTACACAGGTTGTTAAAGCCCCCCTTCCTCATTGTAGGGCCTCTCCTCTGGTTTAGGGCCTTTAACAACCAGTGTAGCCCTTGGCAGCAAGCTATAAGGCTACAGTAGAGCACACACTTTAAGCTCATCCTATCTAATACATACAGAGTAAACATGCACTCTCCATCCATGTCCCTTATGGATGGTACAAAGGATTCGGTAGAGGGGGATTAGGCAAAACATTTAACAGGAGACTCCAGTAGGCATATCTTCATTTGAAGGCAAAATACAAAAATTACCTTGCCCATCAACTATAAATATTTCTGCTACCACTGCTGCCAGGTGGCTGCCAGGTGAGAAGACAGTAGTTTGTGTCAAAAGAACAGGTGCACTCCGGTGCCTCTCTTAACATCACATGCTAAAGGAGCAAATGATGGACGGGATGCTGAACAATGTCAAAACACTCAACCCCAGTACAGAGATCTGGACCTAAATCAATTACTTGTTTGCTCACCACGCTATTCCAGTTTGGACCCAGCCATATGCAAATCAGTCTTGACCCTGCTTCCTTGATATCAGAGCCTTTCCCTAGGATCTTAATCCATTTCATATTGGACGCCATCATTTAATGAGCAATGGTTGCTCTGCTCACTGAGGCGAAAACCATAATCCTGTAGTTATATACCGAGATTTTCTGATGTGTCTGACACAGAGGATGAGCATGCTTCTCACTGCCACGCAGGGACCATTTCCATTACAACAGCAGGCCAGATGAACAGAAATTCCTCTAGGGTCCTAGGTTTGCCCACAATCTTAATAGGAGTGGGAGAATGACTTCCAAAGTTATCTTCTGATTGAGATGCCCCTCAGCTGATGGTGCAGAGCTTCTCTGCATGTTCGTACAAATACAATTTACTGCCTTAACATGTCAATATTTATCGAAAAACTGTGGGTATTGGTGGGAAACCAGGGTCAATGAAATTGTTTCCATGTTCACAATGCATAACAATGGTCAGCTAGAACTGGCCACATATTACTGGGCTTTTTCCACAATTGAGGGTTGTGGTCATGAACTACCAAGTAAAAAAGGAAAGTGTGTTTCCAGGGAGAAGAGGCAGACTTCCTGAGTAAGGCTCTGAAATGTCCAGGTGCCTCAAGTGTAAGAGAAAGTGGGCATCCACAGGTGGTCATAGGGATGTGTATTAGATGAGCGAACCTGAGAAAACCCAAGCAGGGGCGCACTATCTCCAGGCACATCTGGGAGCACACCTAATCCAACCAATCATACCACTGCAGACACTGACACTCACTTTGGACTGGGCTCCAGGCAAACCTGATTAGCTTTTCCTTCCTTCCTGGCCAGAGATGCAATGTTACGGCTTTTTAATAGTGAGTTGGCTATGGTTCCACAATACTTCACTGTGCACTTAATTCAACATCACATACATGATGGGAAAACATTCCTACATAGGAAATGTACACAGGCACGGCCTACGTGATAAATGCCAACACTCAGCAAATACATACAGAGAGATATGATGGCCCCAGTTATGGTGGACTGAACAGATTTTGCAGAGAGGGGTCCTTATCCCCCTCTCCCAGGGGCAAATGTAACAAAATGCCAGTTCCCCTGTTAGAACTGGGGGTCTCTAGTTGGCAGAGGTAGGTACCTTTGTCCCAATAGGGACCCTTGCTTCTAGTCAGGGTAAGGGGGATACACACTTTAGATAACCCCTGCTCACCCCCTTGGTAGCTTGGCACGAGCAGACAGGCTTATCCCAAAGGCAATGTGTAAAGTATTTGTACCAACACTCACAGTAACACAGTGAAAACACCACAAATGGACACTACACCAGTTTAGAAAAATAAAGTATCTTTACTAAACTT
The DNA here is from genome assembly GCA_963921515.1 of Calotriton arnoldi. Taxonomy (NCBI): domain Eukaryota; kingdom Metazoa; phylum Chordata; class Amphibia; order Caudata; family Salamandridae; genus Calotriton; species Calotriton arnoldi. The sequence continues at coordinate 343,907 of CAWUFW010011790.1, forward strand.
AAACAAGACCAAAACGACAAAAATCCAACATACAAAACTCAGTAGAATGTCTTTAAACAGGGTTGTTGCAAAAATAAACTTGTAGATCTCAAATGCGACCCTTTCAGTCTCAAAGTACCTGGGATGCATAACGCAAAACAAGCAAAAGGGACGCAGTGAAGGCGATGCGTCGGTTCTTCCCGCGCTCCGGTGCGACAAAATGGCGCCTTGGTGCGTTGCGCTGATCCGGTGCGATGAAATGGCATCTTTGTTGCGATGCGACACTGTAGATGCGATGCGTGCACGCCCAACGGCCGTGCGGCGAACTCGGTGATCTTCGGAGCTGCGACAGGCCCTGCGACACGCTTCTCCGGCGATGCGAAGACACCCTCGGTGACGGCGACACGCTTCTCCGGTGATGCGGCGGCGATCAGCGGCGGTGCGCTTCCTCAGCGATGCGACGGCCCTGCGACACGCTTCTCCGGTGATGAGACGACACCCTCGGTGACGGCGACTCGCTTCTCCGGTGTTGCGACGGCGAACAGCAGCAGCAGCTACACGCTTCTCGATGATTCGACAGCGCCTGCTGCGGCGGCGTCACGCTTCTCTCGTTGCGTCGCGCTTCCAGCTCCCAACAGCAAGAGAGGCCTCACACACAGTTACAGGCCCTCCTGGCAGACTGGAACTCCCAGCAAGGAAGTTCAGGGTAGCTGGGGGTGAAGTCCTTTTGTGCCTGGGACTTCAGAAACAGGAAGCCAGTTCTTCTCAGGCCCTTGGAGACTTTTTCTTCAGATGGACACAGCACACAGCAAAGTCCTTCTTCAAGCAGGGGACACAGCACACAGCAAAGTCCTTTAGATCTCTCCTCAGTAGAAACAGCAAACTGCAGGCCAACCCCAGACACACAGCAAGGGCAGTACTTCTCCTCAGTCTCTTCAGCTGATCTTCTTTGGCAGGGATTCTTCTTGATCACGAAGTAGTCTAAAGTTCAGGGGTTTCAGCTCTAGTATTTATACCCCAAAAGTCTTTGTTCTCCATGTGTGAGGGGTCCTGGACCCAGTCCAAACCAGTTCAGGGTGCATTCTGCCAGGGCACCTCTCCTTCCTTTGTGAGTGTGGGCCAGGGTCATCAGACACACTGCAGGAGGTGGAGCCAGCATTGTGGAAGGCAGGCACAGCCCTATTCAGGCCCAGGTGCTCTCCTCCCACCACTCTACATGTAGATAGGTCTATTCAGCCTAGTGCTGACTCACCCAGCCTCCTGCAGCCACCCCGAGCCCCTGCCACTCACAAACCAGACAGTCAATTCACAAACAGGCAGAGGCACACAGAAAGGTTGAACAAGAAAATAGCCACTTTCTAAAAGTGCTATTTCCAAACTTAGAATTTAAAAACCATCTTCACTAAAAGATGTGTAATTAAATTCTGAATTCAGGGGTACCAGATTCCAACTTTCTATCTTGCTGCTATGGGAAGATATGCAGGTAACCATGTTACACAGCATTCCCCATGTTATCCTATGGGCAAGATAGCCTTTCAATAGTGAAAAACGAAATTTTCAGTATTTCACTATCAGGACATGTTACCCACACTAGTACATGTCCTACCTTTCACATACACTGCACCCTGCCCAGGGGGGTACCTTGGGCCTACCATAGGGGTGTCCAATGTGTAAGAAAAGGGAAGGGTTAGGCCTGGCAAGTGTGTACACTGGCCAGGACAACATGGCAGTTCACAAACTGCGCACAGGCACTGCAGTGGCAGCCCTGAGACACCATCTTAGGGCTACTCCTGTGAGGGGCACAATCAGTGCTGCAGGCCCACTAGTAGCATTTGAATCACCAGCCCTGGCACACTCAGTGCACTTTACAAGGGACTTACTGGTAAAGCAAATATACCAATCATGGATAGCCAATCACAATAACAATTTACACAGAGAGCATATGCACTTTAGCACTGATCAGCAGTGGTAAAGTGCCCAGAGTCCTATAGCCAACAACCACAGGTCAGGAAAAATAAAGGAGGAAGAAGCAAAACGTTTTGGGATAACCCTGCAAAAAGGGCCATTTCCAACACCCCCTGAATATAATATCAAATACAACCAACCACCAGTCTCCCCAGTTCCTAATCATGGTGATAGACACACTCCGGTTTGGTTGGGGGGACATGTTAGGGTCACCCCTTGCCAAAAGGGTTTTATGTTCTTCTATTGAAATATTGATAAACATGGATCACCCTGAGTTGACTTGCCAATGGTCTAACTCACTGATGGTAAATACAGAGGACAGGTCAGAAAAAGTTAAACATGAGCAGCTTGGCAGAGCTTTCATAACCGTGCAAGGACTTTCATCTCTGTAAGTAAGTACCAAGTGTACCGCACAGTAAGTACAGATGTTTGTAATAAGCAAGGACATTGTAAATTACAAGGAAGTGCTTTAAACCTGATTCCACGGAGGCTTTTCCATGTAAATAAGATTTTTCCACACTTGTCACACAATCCATGTCTTCTGCAGATTTTAACAAAAATTGTTTGAAATTCAAATTGATCAAAAAATAATACAACTGGTGCATTCAGAGTGCATCACAGCCCCTGCTACTTCATAAAAATTGATTCGACACATTTCATCTTTTGATTGCTCTATTCGAGAATTTTGAGAAGGTATCAATTTTACCCAAACAATCTAAGCATCCCTCACTGATGTGCTGGTGGAAGGGCTCTTATCTGCAACAGGATACCGACATTATAAATACACAAATATATGTAGGGTGGAAAGAATGATTCTTTCTTTATAATGAAAGTGTTTTGTTTCACTCTTTACATAAATTAATGATTCTATCAGAGGCTCTGCTCTCAGATCCCCGTTATTTCAGGAGATGAAATGTCTTGAAACTTAAAGAACCTCCTGATGAGATACACACACTATAAATATGATTGTACTATTCCTTCATTGCTATTTAATTTAAAGGGGTGTTTCCATAGGCCCTATAGAACGAAAGTAGTGTAAACCTGAAAATGAAGAGAGGTTTTAGAATGTAGCTGCAATGTGCCAAATGAATGCACACCTTTTTTTTACAAGATGTGTGTGCTTGTGGACTTGTTTTCTGTTAAATGTAACATTGTATATGTTACCCAATATATTTTACTCTGGGGGGTAGAAATGACAGTGTTAAAAATGGCATTTGTGTGCCTTCATTTGAAACGAATTTATTAATTACTAGTGAATAATATTTTGAGTAGAATTTGCTGGTTGTGTACAGTTTTCTTTCTTAAGAAACCTATTTGTTTTTGTAGTTTTAGTATCCATTTTACATCATTGTGAGTTGGAATGCCACAATGGCTAGGTAATCATACAAAGGAACACGTTGTATAATGCCTTTAATTTTATTCTGATCCACAAGGGGGTTTGAGGGGCAGCCGAAGCCTGCGAGGTCTGCCCCCCAGGCAGATTGGGAGGGGGTGGTGCCGGCCGATTAGCGGCCATGTTGTGTGATTTGGGCTTCTTTGTAAGATAGCCCAAAGGTAGCCCAATACATAAATGGGGGCTCACGCCACTCCCAGCCACCATTTTAGGTTTGGTGACCTGGTGGCTGGGAGTAGCGTAGTGCAGTTTTTGATGGTAGGGCAGTTTTGGCGGTTAGCAGGGTAGTATTAGCAGCGGCAGTTAGTGAGAGGTTAGTGAGCTAAAGGGGGTTAAGGTTAGGCAAGTGTTTGTTAATTGAAAGATATGGAGGATTACCGTGTTTTGGAAGAGGTGCGGCTCCTCAACGAGGCAGGGCGCCTCAATCTCATGATGCTGGAGGTGGCTGGAGGATCGCGCCCCCCACGGCGCGCTTCGGCTGGGGGGGGCAACCGGGGACCCACATGGCACCCCGGTTGGGGCCAGCGGGGGCAGGATAGCACTTCTGAGGAGGAGGGGGTATCCCCATACAGAGGGGATGGGGAGGCCGGGTGGGAGGGAGAGCCAGGGTCTCTAGAGCGGGAGGGAGTGGGGGAGGGGGTACCTGGCGAGTTGGAACAGGCAGGGGGTAGTCAGGATTAGGAAGGGCTCGATATTTTCACTTCCTGGAATGAGGAAGTGAGGGGTAGGGACTTGCGGGGACAAATAGATGCCTATATGGCGCAGGGTGGGTCAGCTGGGCTAGACGGCCGGGGGTGGACACGGGAAACAGGGGGCCATGAGGGCAAGAAGGTGGGCTAGGTAGGGCAGGGTAGCGGGCACAAGGAGTTGGGGGCGGGGCTGCGTGGCTCACAGGCAGTTTACATGTCAAGTCTTGAGTGGAGCGAAGGGGAGGAGGGGGGTTAGCGAGCACGAGAGGGAGGACTTATTTAAGGTGGGAAGGGGTTGGGCAGAGAGCACGTTGGGGGTCAATAAGAAGAGGCGGAGGGAGGTAGAAGGGAGGTCGTTTAGGCCCAGCACACCAGACCATTCCTTTTTGTTTCAGGTAGGGGAGCAGCGCCAGGGGTCAGACTTGGCTGAGCTGGGAGCGGCTCAGAGGCGCCGAGGAGAAGGGAGGGCGGAGCCTCGCGCGGCGCGCCCAGTACCGGCGGGGGATCCCGGCGCGGCTGGCAGAAGTAGGCCTCGAGCGGTCTCACTGGCCCCAACACCCGATGGACCTCCATGGTCTACAGGGCAACAAAGACACAGGGATATGCCATCGAAGACTGCCGGGGAATACCGGCGGGTGCAGTCGGCTCCTCCGGAAGGAAGGAATTGGGGGCCCGCTGGGGGCCACCAACAGGAGGGTAGCGAGTGGCGGGAGGAATTAGACTATGATGAAGAAAGTTTAGAAGAGGGCGAATTAAGAGATGTAGAGGATGGGGACACGGGGGGCAGAGTAATGTGTCTCCTAGTATGTTACAGGTTAAACGTCGGGCGACGGAGCCTGCAGAAAGGATATCCAAGGCGCCTTGGAACACGACCCACATGGCAAGGCGGACTGCAGCATCATGGGCACCCTCCTTAGAGCCAGGTAAAGCACAAGGGATTAGGGGTAGGCCTAAAATGATCTTGGTAGGGGTTGGGGGGGAGATAGAGAAGGGGAGGCGGGTACACTGAGGAAAGGCAAATATGTATTGGATAGAGGTGTGGGTACCGAGGATACAGTTAAGACAGATACACCGAAAACGGAGGATAGTTCCAATCCGGGTAAGTCAGACAAAGGGGAGGAAACCATACCAGAGAGCAAGGATAAAGTCGAAAGTAAGGATTTAAAAATTAAAAAATTGCCGTACATGGGGGTGACCAAGCCACTGGGGGCGCACTTGATGGTGACAACGAAAGAGCGCATTTGGAAGGGCGAATATGTTGCTCAAGCTGTTGCACAGGGAAGTGCATGCTAAAGAGGGTTCAAAGGAAGAGGAATATGAGTTGGCCAAGAGGCCACGTGTTCCACTCACGATTGAAAACTGGGCAGCGGCATTCTTAATTTATGCAAGTGTTTATTGCGAGAAGTACCCGGAACGCTGTGTGGCCCTTTTCAAATACATGGATGTGATCTGGAAGGCCCAGATCACAGGGGGGGGGATACGCATGGCCACAATACGATGAGGAGTTCAGGGCACATATGGCTTGGAATCCCGAAGCAAAGTGGGGTGAGTTAGACACAGACCTTTGTCAACACACGATGGGGGCTTCTAGGGCGGGAAAAACCATTTTCACAGCAAGTGGTCTCCCGCTGGTTTACCGGCCCTTTCAGGGTGAGCCCACCCGGGGAGCGGTGGGAGGAACAGGTAGAGGACAGACAAGCTTGGGAGGGTCCTGCTGGGACTTTAACAAGGGATTCTGCCGTCGGGAATTCTGAAAATTTAATCACGAGTGCTCAAAATGCGGGGGTAGGCACGCGTTGGTCAATTGTTGGGGGGGGGCCCGGGACACCAACAGGGAGGCCAGCAGTGGCAGCAAGGGGGGGGGTAACACAGGGGGACAGCAGTAACAGCATTTCACAGGAGCGCGAGGGGCAAAGGGGGCTGGGCCAAAGGGCTCTTACACCAGTTAAATTGGACAAGGTAGAAGCAGCCTTACAGGGTTATGACAACCAGAAGGCTGCGGATGGGCTGAGGGAGGGTTTCAAATGGGTGGTTTTTAGATTAGGGTATGGGGACCACGTTGCAGAAGGTGGGCGGAGAATTTGCAATCAGCGAAAGAACATCCCAACATAGTTCAGGAGAAATTAGACAAGGAAGTGCGCGAAGGAAGGATGGCGGGCCCCTTCATGGATTGGCCTTTGGAAAATTTGATCGTCTCCCCGATTGGGGTGGTTCCAAAGAAGGAACAGGGACAATTTCGGCTTATTCAGCATTTGTCATGGCCAGAAGGGAGCTCAGTGAATGATTTTATCAACGAGAAAGAGGCTACTGTTTCACATTCGTCAGTTGACGTGGCCATGTCACTAGTTGTGACGGTGGGCGCAACAGCTGAAATGGCAAAATGCGACATAAAATAGACTTTCCGGTTGCTTCCAGTCCATCCAGATGATTGGGATCTTCTGGGCATCCATTTCAATGGAAGATGGTACGTGGACAAAGCATTACCGATGGGCTGTTCTATGTCTTGCGCATTATTTGAGTGCTTTAGCACATTTCTACAGTGGCTGTTTACAAAGCGCACGGGTCACCAATTGGTGACGCACTATCTGGACGATTTCTTTTTTGTGGGCACCTCAGGCTCCACGGAATGTCAGGCGGCTCTGGAAAACTTCAAAGGGCTGATGAGGGAAGTAGGGGTGCCTTTGGCACCTGAGAAGACAATGGGGCCTAGCACGGCTCTTTCATTTTTGGGTATAGAAATTGATTCCAGGACAATGCAAGCGCGCTTGCCAGAAGAGAAAAGATTATGGATGTTGGAGCTGCTTAGAGAAATGCTAGCTCGAGACAAAGTCACAGTCAAAGAGATCCAAGTGCTGCTAGGGCACCTTAATTTCGCCTGCAGAGTGGTGAGAGTAGGGAGGACTTTTTGTAGAAGGTTAGGTAGGGCACTTACGGGACAGAGACCACCACACCACCATGTGAGTCTTTCAGCGGGTGTGAGGGAGGACCTGAGAATGTGGAAAGTATTTTTGCAGGACTTTAATAGCATCCCATTGGCAAGGGAGGAGGATCTAATTTGGGACGTACAAATCTTTTCAGACTCTGCAGACAGTAAGGGTTTTGGCCTTTTCTGGCAAGAGAAATGGTGTGCCCAGCTCTGGCCAGCAGAATGGGCGGGAGGGGGTAGGAGTCAGGCGTTTTTGGAATTCTTTCCGCTGGTGGTAGCGGTGACATTGTGGGGGGGAACAGCTGACACACAAGAGAGTGACTTTTAGATTTGACAACATGGCAGTGGTGGAGATCGTCAACTGACAATCAGCCAGGGACGAGCAGGTTTTGATGCTGTTGAGAGTGTTTGTATTGGGCTGTTTGCGACACGACATAGCATTTAGAGCTTTGCACGTTCCAGGAGTGGACAATGACATAGCGGATGCTTTGTCTCGTTTACAGTGGGAGAGATTCCGTGGGCTAGCCAAGGATGCCGACAAGACCCCGTCGCCCATGCCCCAGCAGTTGTGGTACGTAGGCAACACTTGATGCTACAACTGGTGGTAGGATCACTGGCCACATCGACGAGGGTGGCGTACAGTTTAGCATGGGAAGAGTTTTTGCTCTCTGGAGCCCAATGGCGTTCCACGTTAGAGCAGAGAAGAGAAGACGTTGTGCAATTCATATCAGATATGATAAACAGAGGTTTATCTCGAGTTATGATCACGGGAAAGTTGGCAGGTATAGCGTTTGTGGGTAAGCTTTTATGGGGTTATGCACCTTCCGCGGGGGAATTAGGCACGCGGATGCTGGAAGGGTGGGCTAGGGAACGGGGCCAGTCACAGCGGGTTAGGAAACCAGTGTCTTGGCATCTGTTGGATAGAATTTTACATGTTTTGCCGCAAGTCTGCATTGATCAATTTGAGTCATGTCTGTTTTCCACATTGATGGTGTGGATGTTCTTCGGGGCTTTTCGGGTATCGGAATTGCTGGGGGACAAGAGGGGTGGGGGGATTCGCTGGGAGGATGTGATGCTGAGGAGGTGCAGGATTAGCATCTGGCTACGAAAGTCAAAAACAGATCAGAGGGGTTTAGGAAAATGGGTGTCGTTGCAGGTTTTTTCTCCTCTGAGCACTTGTCCTTGCATGTGGGATACAAAATAGAGGGAGGTCTCCAAGTCGACTGTGGGGCTGGTTTTTGTTCATGAAAAAAGGAACAGGGTGACTGTATTTCAGCTGTTGTCGGTGTTACGGAAAGCATTGAGAGTCTTAGGAATTGATGGGGCCGGTTTTGGGACACATTCTTTCAGGATTGGAGAAGCAACGGAGGTGAATAACAGGGGGTGGGGGCGGGTGGACATTATGCAGCTTGGGAGGTGGTCATCCGATTGTTACAAGCGATATTTGCGCTCTGCGAAGGGGGCGGCTAACGCGGTTGGTGCGATTTCTTAAGTTCACGCAGTTTTTCTCGTTACAGGTTCAGTAGCTGGCCCCCTCTCCAGGGAGATGACCATTTGGATTGTGGGGCATTCCTTCATAAAGTGGGCCCAGATCCAAGCTCGCAAGAGTTATTTTGGAGAAAATTTGGGTTTTAATGAAAGGCATTTCAATGTGTTTTGGAGGGGAAAGGGGGACATGCTTTGGAAGGAGTTTATTCACTGCTTGAATGGGTTGTTGAGAGCAGGGAGGTGTCCAGATATTTTGGTCCTTCATTTAGGCGAAAACAATTTGGGTAAAGAAAAAGGGATAGTCTTAATGAGGAGCATGAAAAAAGATTTGGCACTTATTAAGGAACAGTGGTCTGGGTGTTTGGTTATTTGGACGGAGTTTGTTCCCCGCAGGGTGTGGCGAGGCGCAGTTAACCCGGGAGCTGTAGACAGAGCCAGGAGGAAGTTAAACACGGAAATGGTGCGTTTTTGTAGGGAGCTGGACTTTGGTAGGATTGCACACAGGGAAATACGTTTTGACACGGCTGAGTTTTTTTAGAGGGGATGGTGTGCACCTTTCGCGTCTGGGCATGGACCGGTATCTCTTAGAGATTAGGGAAGTTTTAGCCAGGACTTTGAATGTTCAGAAACACTGCGACAGTTGTTCCTAGGAGGCAGGGGGGGCAGAAAAAAGAAGGGGGAAGCGGCGTAGCCTGCTCTTTTCCCTCTTTTTCCTGGGTGGCGAGGTCTTTAAAAGTTGGCCAGGGTTGGCAGAAGTTTTTGGTTAAGTGTTGGAAGTTTGTGAGCAGGGGCAGGGAAAGGGTAGGCAGGTAGGCTAAGTTTTAGAGTATACGTTGGTTAGTTACAGTTGCAGAAAGGCAGGTAGGAGATTTGGGTTTCATTGGAGGGCATGAATTTTATATGCAATACTGTGTAAGGTTGTTGTTATGTTAACGGCGGGGTGGGGGAACTGCTGAGGGGATCGTAGGGGCGGAGGGGCGGAGGGGGGGGGACCAGGGGGTCAGTTATTTGATGTATAGTGAGGTTTTAGTTTTGTAAGGCGGTTGCCAGTGTTTTTAATTTAATATGCACCTGTTTCAATAAAGCGGCCTTTTACACACACAAATTTGGTCTCGGTTTGGCTTGCCCCTCCCTCCCAAAATGTGCCTTTCCTTACTGCATAATTTTATTACCCATGGATAATGTGGTCTACTACTGACACATATTTCCAGACATCTAAGATGGGATAATAATGACAGAAGAGATGTTTTGTTATGAATGTGATTCTCAATAAGGTTTATTCAGGCTGCAGTATCGTATAAAATATAAATTCCCAAATATATTTAGTGGGTGGAATGTCCCTGTTTCTAAGCAATACCAGGTTAAAGAACTGGGGAATATTAAACCATTTCCCAAGATCATGCAGTGTGTGGCATGAGTGAACAGAGATTACTGTGTTCCAAAGGCAAAAGCTTGAAAAGTAGAACTCACTATCATCAAGCCCTCTGGAATTATGCAGTGTTGGAGGAATAGGTTATGTGGCAAATTTTGCTAAATTATGCAACAAGAAAAGTCAAATTATGTAGCATATGCAGCACATTCTGTTGCAGTATTATATGGCTGTAAGAAGTGCGTGAGCCAATAAATGAACAGAGAGAGCAGCCGAGCCAGAGGAGAGCCGAGTCTGGCTTAGATCTTAGAGCCCGTGCATGAGCTGAGCCCTGAAAATGAGTGTTATGTAAATCATACAACAAACCATGTATAATATGCTAAAGTCTCTTCAAAGTTGAGAACGATATATTTCATTAAGATGTGGATGTTATGACATTAACAGGGCACATTATAGCACTGCGCTGAGAAGTACTTATGAAAGTGATAATTTTGTACAAATAGACTGAACTCGCATATTCGAAAGTGCTTTCATATGTGATAATAAAGAAAAAAGAGTTTTGGTGAAATAAAATATTTGCAGAAGATCACACAATTTGAGGGGAAGCTCGATTTATCCAGGTTTTCTGGTTTCCATCTGTCCAAATCAGCCATTAAATGGGTATCTATTTGTCTTTCCTTATGTGAAATATATTTTTACCTCTTAGTGCATTCTTCTATAGTTATTAAAATACAGTGAGAACTCGACCCGAAGGTATTGGAGCGCTTTACATGAGCACCAACTAGATTTACACAAGGTCACATACATTGTTTATAGGCATGGGGAGATGAAGTGATTTGCCCAGAATCACAGGATGTTGAGCAGAAGCGGAGACTGGAACCTGTATGGCCAGGTACAGCCTATACCCCCTCGCTCCTCCTTTAATGATACCCAGATAACCACATGGACTACCAATAGAAGTTTTTGGAGTAGGGGTCGTAAACCCCCGGCCGTATTTATTAAACAATTTTAATAAAACATTTTAATAAACATTTTATACCTTATTTAACACAAAATACGCAGAATAAAATTGCATTCCATTGTTACAATGATATGTACAGATGTCAGATGGCTAACCTTAACATAAATCTAATACAAAGGTATTCCTATCTTAATCTAGCATACCACAGCAATTACTTCTGCGCATTCCCCTTTGAGCCCACGGCAAGGTCACGTCTGGGTTCAAATCCTCCCCAATTAAGCCCCACGCCCTCGTACCGGAGTGCGCATGCGCGGGGGCCCAGTCACCGTGAGGGTACTTACCCCTCCCGGTCACCCCCATACGCCCTGTATATTATCTCCAAGGGGCCCATTGCACCCGTGTGCCCGTGCGGGGTGGCCAACCAGCCTACTGGAAAGCGTCACTCCCCATCCCCCGCACGCCTCCAGCCTACCGGCTGTAACCGCCCCTGGAGTACCATGAGAGACCACTTGTCCCTCCCATTGGGCGACCCCATTCCAGAATGGCGCCGCCCCCTAAGGACCTTAAGTTACTGCTCCCCAATCATGACCTTACCGCCGACCAAGGAAACGCCAAATACGACAATTATATACTTATCAAAGAAAATCATGAAGCTGTCAAAGAAAACGGGATAATAATTAAGCAAAATACAACACCATTTTGACTAAAAATCTCTATTTTAACTGATTACCCCTACGATGCCAGAACAACTTGCTTTAGGGGATGGTGGGTGGGCAAATTAAGGGCAGCCTCCTAGCGAGGCTGGTGCGTAGTCCGGCTGGGAAGCGGCGAAAAGAGATCCAACTCGCCGCTCCCGAGCCTTATCAGGGGTCTCCTGATGACGTCACAAAACGCGCGCCCCGGAAGCGCGTTTCGCCTCCGGGGCACGCTCCCTCCGCCAATCATTCTGTAAGGCGGGCCCACCGCGCTCTCAGGGCGCGATGGGCCCGCCCCCCAGTGTGGGCAGCATCGGGGCCGGCTCGACCGCCATACCTTTGGCGTGGCCGAGTCCGGCCCCGCCTCTCTATATGGCCAGGTACAGCCTATACCCCCTCGCTCCTCCTTTAATGATACCCAGATAACCACATGGACTACCAATAGAAGTTTTTGGAGTAGGGGGTCGTAAACCCCCGGCCGTATTTATTAAACAATTTTAATAAAACATTTTAATAAACATTTTATACCTTATTTAACACAAAATACGCAGAATAAAATTGCATTCCATTGTTACAATGATATGTACAGATGTCAGATGGCTAACCTTAACATAAATCTAATACAAAGGTATTCCTATCGTAATCTAGCATACCACAGCAATTACTTCTGCGCATTCCCCTTTGAGCCCACGGCAAGGTCACGTCTGGGTTCAGATCCTCCCCCAATTAAGCCCCACGCCCTCGTACCGGAGTGCGCATGCGCGGGGGGCCCAGTCACCGTGAGGGTACTTACCCCTCCCGGTCACCCCCATACGCCCTGTATATTATCTCCAAGGGGCCCATTGCACCCGTGTGCCCGTGCGGGGCGGCCAACCAGCCTACTGGAAAGCGTCACTCCCCATCCCCCGCACCCCTCCAGCCTACCGGCTGTAACCGCCCCTGGAGTACCATGAGAGACCACTTGTCCCTCCCATTGGGCGACCCCATTCCAGAATGGCGCCGCCCCCTAAGGACCTTAAGTTACTGCTCCCCAATCATGACCTTACCGCCACAGGCCAGATGGTTGACCGACTGTCTGGCCCCCCCCCAATCGCTCTCAGAAAGGTCAAAGCCTAGCTCTAAACCCCTCCATCCAAGCCAACAAGCTCCCCATGAAAATCCTATTACCCAATTGAGATAAATGGACGCCGTCTTGTAGGAAGCACGACTCCCCTCGTATGCACCCATGGGAAATCGTCTGTAAATGTGGGGACCTGAATAATCTCTCCAATTTAGTGTTGATCCTCCGAACTGAATTATTTAACGCCTTCACTGATTCGCCCCCCCCCGCCATTGCATCCTTGGGACCATGTGTGACCAAACTATGGTGCACCCTGGGCAAGCCCGAGCCAACCATCCCACTTCCGTCAGTACAGTCTCCACTAAACCCCTCCTGCCCAAGTGTACCAAATCATTCCCACCCACGTGTAGGATAATGGCGCTGGGTAGAACCCCATTTTTTTTGAATAAATCTGACACCAGGTCCCTGAGTTGTGTGATGAGGAGACCCCCTCTCCCATGAAAAGACACTGTAAGGCCTGCCAGTTCAGTTTTTGACTCAAATTTTCCTGCAAGAAAAAAGGCATGCAACCGTTTTACGTAAGAATGGCCGATGATCCAAACCACTTGCTGTCTTCGCTGGCGGGCGTGACCCTGTCCCAGCGCCGACTGCTGTTGCCGCTGTGTCGCCATCAGTTTCCCTCCTGCGTGACAGGTTCGAGAAACTGCAAATCAACAAAAGGAGAAAGACATCAGAACCCAAGCTCCCGCACTCATTATAACAAATGCATACGCACATAGCGCTTGTAACAATTGGATGACCATCTACCAATCCTCTGGACGTCCCCCTGGCAGACCCCTAGCCGTCGCCTCAGTTGCAGCTCCTATTCTGAATGAATGCGTTCCAAAGCTACTTGGTTCCAAACCTGCTTTCAACACCGCCATGTCCAAGACTCTTTTGAATTGGAATTTCGTGAGCGGGGTGCCATCTGCATGAATTAATAAAGGGCCACCCGCCCCATCGGCCCTACTGCCCAAAAATTCCTCCAAGTTAGCAATAGGGCAACAAGGATTTGAGGGTGCACGGTGTAGTACAACTCCTTCTCCCCGGGCAAACTGGTCCGTCTTTGACTTCTTGATAGATATCAGCACAGAATCCCTTGTACTTTAACCCGATCAAATTGTAGGCCACCCTGCACATCCCGCTTGTTGCTGGACACCAGTTCACTGATCCTAAATGCCCCATAAAATGCCAAAGAAAATGCCGCACGGAATAACAACACTTCAGCCGTGGAGCTGCAAACTAAACCGAGAGACCCAAGCAAAGCTGTTAACAACTCCATCCCTATAGGCCGCCTAGTGTCCGGCACTGATCCCTGTATGCGCTGCCACCCCTTCAAAGCCTTCCTGACTGTGAAATTGTTTGCGGGATCCCTTAACCCTCTTGCTTGCGCAAAAAAGGAAATTGCTGCCATATGTCGCCTGGTGGCCGCCACTGAACGCCCCTCCCCCTGCAAAAAGGCTAGGTAGGTCAGGATCCTCCCCGCATCATGCCAATGTTCCTCCCACTCCCTTCCCAAAAAGGTACAGTAAGCCCAAAACGCCCCTTCGTATGCCTTCCTAGTCCTTGGAGCTAGACTAGCTGCCACGAGGTCCGGTAATTGGGGGCACCAATCTGCCAAAGAGATTCTGGGAAGGCCGTCGGGCGCACTGCCGCCTCTGGGAGATGTGTCCTGAACACCTGCATCTTGAAGCGAGAGAGGGCGTCAGCAGCATGATTCAATATTCCGGGCACGTGCTTAGCCCTAAATTGCAAATTCAATCGCATGCATAACAGTACAATCTCTTTCACTAGGCGCAATATCCATTTGCAATGTGCAGTTTGCTGATTAATGCATTCGACCACAGACATATTGTCAGACCAGAAAATGACCGAGCGGTCGCGTAGTTGACCCGGCCAAACAGTCAAAGCCACCCAAATGGGGAATAATTCCAGGAAACCAATATTTTTTGTGAGGCCACTCAGCCTCCACCATGTCGGCCACCGTTGAGCCACCCACTCAGTGCCCAGTATGGCGCCAAATCCCTCACTGCCCGCAGAGTCCGTCATTAGTCCCAACTCTGGGGAGGCAATGAGTGGACCGGGCCACACCAACCTGCCATTGAAGTCCCTCAGAAATGCCAACCAAATGCGCATGTCCTGACGTACCTCCGCAGATAGCCTGGTGTGATGGCGTTGTTCCTGAAGTCCGGACATAGCCTGCGCAATAGAGCGTGAGAATGGTCGCGCCATAGGTATTACACGCAAAGCAAAATTCAACTGCCCCACTGTCTGCTGCAACTGATGTAATGTGACCTTTTCCTTCTCCAAGCACTGTTGCAGGCCTAACTCAAACTTTCTAATTTTTTCTTTGGGTAACCTGAAACATCCCTGTATGGAGTCCAATTCTATCCCCAGGAATTCAATGCTAGTGGATGGCCCTACTGTCTTCCCTGGTGCTAATGGTACCCCAAAAGTCTGCATGAGTGTGCAAAATTCACGCAGCGCCCATCCACACTCCGGGGAACCAGGGGAGCCTAGAACCAAGAAATCATCAAGGTAATGTAGGACATGCGTGTGCCCAGTAACCTGCCCAAAAACCCATTCCAGAAAAGAGCTGAATTTCTCAAAATAAGAACATGAGACAGAGCAACCCATGGGCATACACATATCCATGTAATACTTTTCTTGAAACTGGAAACCCAACAAATGAAAATCCGCAGGATGGACTGGCAATAAGCGAAATGCAGACTCAATATCTGTTTTTGCCATCAGCGCACCAGGGCCCAGGACCCGGAGCATTTCCACCGCTTGGTCAAAAGATGCATATTTTACCCTGCACAACTCTTCACTAATAGCGTCATTAACTGACAACCCCTTAGGTGCCGATAAATTGTGAATCAGCCTGAACTCTCCCGCTTCTTTCTTTGGCACCACCCCTAGCGGAGAGCAAACAAAATTCTTTACCGGGATGGTGTCATATGGGCCTGCTATTCTACCTAGCCGTAGCTCCTTGTCAATCTTATTGGCTGCCACCCATGGGTTAGCTCGTACTGAAACCTGATTCTTACAGACCGACTTACCAATATAATCTGGGGCGGGTATCCTAAAGCCACAGGTAAAGCCTTCCAACAGCATCTGGGCAGATGAAGGACATGGGTACTTATTCAGCCAAGGGGTCAAAACCGATATCTTAATAGGGGAACGTGAATGGATAGCTGGTGCACCCTCAATCCTGTTTCTTTCTCCCTGCATCTTTTCCTTTCTTGGAACATCTAGACTCAGGGTGTGATGTGTTGGCGCAGAAGGAACAAGCGTGCCTGAATTTACACGTTCCAGGGGGCCTGTTACATGTCCGCCTATTGAAATCCCAGCACGCTCCCTTCTTCCCGCTCCCCCCGCCACTCCTGTAAGTGGAGGGGGAATTCTGCCGAAAGGGCTGAGCAGGCTGACTTCTTGCTCCCTCCTGCACTACCCCGCCAACATGGTCAATCCAAGATATCAAGTCCACTTGATCCCAGGCCAGTGCTGGATCAGAAGCTCTTGCTCTCCTAAAACTTTTATCATAATCCTTCCATCCATTACCCCCGTATTTATCGTGCGCCATAGTGATCCTATTCTGATAACATGCCATCGCTGCCTGCATATTGGGAGATTGCTCTGCCATCACGGCCATATACACTGAAAAACCCCTAATCCAATTAATGAGGGACTCTTTCAACCTATATTTCTGCAGTTCATTAGCCCATTCCCGAGGAAGCATCCACTCCTTATTTTTCTTAGCTTCCTCCCGCTCAGCTTCATCAAGCAACAAAGAAAACATGTTCACATAACTCCCTTTCCATATTTTTTCTTTCGTTTCTGTTGTCACATGTCTGGCCAAGTTCTCCCTGGCAGTGCGGGCCTCACCCACCCCCAACAACGGCAGAGTCACTTGCTTACCTGGTGTCTTGCACCCCGCCGGCTCCTGGACCTTCTCCTTGGATGTATCGACCACCGGGCAGGGCCCCGGTAGGTCCGTGTTGCCCCCGCTTGGGGTTGCGTTGCCCTTTGGAGCGGGGGGAACTGGTAACACCTGACCCTTACCCGGGGCATCCCCCGGCGTACCATTAAACTGGGACATGATTTGCCTCGCCTTCTCCATTAAATCTTCCCCTTCTACCGTGGCTCCCGCTGCCGGTGACCAGTTGGCCACCTTCCCCAACCAAGGGAGCAGAGCTGCTAGATTGGAAATTAAGTCCTGTGGTACCGAACTGCCCCCCGGAGGGGTCAACGGGGCCCCGGGCACCCCCCCTAGTGGGTCTACTGGGACCAATGCCGGCTGTGGTGCTGGGGCGTTAATTGGCAGTGGTGGAATGAGAGCGGGCACCGGCAGGGCTGGCGCAGGCACAGGTGGTATAGCGTCCGGTACGGGAGGGATGAGCGACGGCACAGGCATAGGAGAGGGTATCGGGCGTGGTCCTGGTCTCTCGTGCACCCCCTCCCCGCCCTTCTTGGCTCTATTTCTCTTTGGGAGGGGTGGAAAAGCCTCCCTAGGTGCCACATGCTTGCGTCTAGGTCTCTCCCCTGGCGCCTCCTCCCCATCTACCCTCTCCTTTAATTCAGCTAAGGCCTGCCCCATCTTATCCATCTGCTTCATCCTATTCTCCATTGCCACCATTTTTTCCATCATGCCTTGCAAAAGGCTTTCCATACGTGACTGTGTGTCCCCCCGCTTAGATTTATTTGCCATCTTAAATCTCCCCCGATCACAATACGCCTGTTACCAATGGGCACCCCGAGTGGGTCAAATCCTGGCGCACTGCCGCACACAGACTGGGCTGGGACGTGTCCCGAGCCCTTACCTGATAGCGTAGGAGGTACACGACCGGCCGTAAGCACCCAGGCAACAAGAGCCACTCCACACCAGCTATTCTAGTGGGTCAGGTGAGTTGACTCAAACCCGCGTGGCTCCCAGAAGCTCTGAAAATGCAGGCCTGTCCGTGCCCTCTTCCTCGATCCTGCTGCTGTTGTCCTCTGCATATGTCCGCTCTTGCCCGCTGTCCACTCGCCGTGAATCAGCCCACTGCTTGGACACAAAGAACAGATCACGTAATGCCAAACAACCGCTTTTTATTAGCAGTATTCACATTCACCATCAAACTAAGACAGAATCCCCCACCCCTAAGCTGTCCAGACCAGCTTAAGGTTTTAATATTGCAGGGGCGTGAGTGGAGAACAGAACCCTGCAAGGCTATCCTAACTCGTTTGCCAGCACTTTCCTCTTGCCACTGCAGCCCCGTGCTGAAAATCACCCCCAACCATATAGGTTTTTAAAGAAGTAAACACCACCACTACTAATACGAAAATCGGCACCTTCCGAGCACGAGATTGCTCTTAAACTTCCCCCCTCTGGTAGCGCCCAGTAGACGGAGAAAAAGCGGCGGACCGCAGTCCCGAATCACTGCCCACCCAAGCGAGAAGCTAACCGCTCCCCTTCCTTAAAACTTTGCCAACAGGGAGATAAAGTAAGCCGCTCAGGAGCACACAACTTCCATTAAGTGGGGAAGCCGAGATTAAACTTAAATCGCCCTGCGTTCTTTCAAGCACCGTAGACAGTAGCCCCGATCTGCTCCGTGAAGCGATCTGCCTTTCTTGCCGACTCACGGGGCCCTCACTACCCGTTACCGTACTTCTCGGCAGCTCGCGACGGTCCGATCAGACCCGGCGCTGACTTCCTGCTCCCTGCACCCGACCTCGACCTCAACGTGGCGCTGTCCTCCTGTTCGAGTAACCTCGACCTCGACGTGGCGCCGTCTTCCTGTTCCCCGCACTCTTGATCCGACGACGTGCACCTGGAAACAGAAAATAAAACAAATTAAGGGCAGCCTCCTAGCGAGGCTGGTGCGTAGTCCGGCTGGGAAGCGGCGAAAAGAGATCCAACTCGCAGCTCCCGAGCCTTATCAGGGGTCTCCTGATGATGTCACAAAACGCGCGCCCCGGAAGCGCGTTTCGCCTCCGGGGCACACTCCCTCCGCCAATCATTCTGTAATGCGGGCCCACCGCGCTCTCAGGGCGCGATGGGCCCGCCCCCAGTGTGGGCAGCATCGGGGCCGGCTCGACCGCCATACCTTTGGCGTGGCCGAGTCCGGCCCCGCCTCTCTAGTTGCCGAGTTCCACAGTCAGCAGCTGTGGCCCTAACACCACATCCTTGGGTAGGGGGAGGGAGGCAGAAGGCTCGTTATGGGCTCGAGGTTCCAACAGGACCTCGAGCTGAGCCAGAGCCAGGCTTCATGCTTGAGCCTGGCTCGAGCTTTTAGTGACCCGACCGCCTCTATTGGCTGTTTTATCGTTTTAACACATATTAACTTTTCCCGTTCAAATGTTGCACTATTTTAGTCCCAGTGTAACACCTTAATACAGCAATCAGCGACTAAAAAGTGACCAGTCAACCTTTGCAAGCGGCTTGCCACTGCACTGCACCACCTGCAGAGATGTGTTTAATAGTTTTTGATCCTTTTGACCTACGTACATTTTCTTGTTTAAATCTGACAATTATGGAGCGGGTGGTGGATTAAGAGGCAAATGCTGTAAATCCATAGTTATGCAGAAATTATCACGGCTGCAGAATCGCTTAACTCCAGTGATCCCTAGAATGCCATTGATTTACGAAAATCAGAAATTATCACGGCAATGGTGTGATCGGCACTAAAACCAGAACTCTCCGTAAGTGTATTTGTTTCAATTTAGTGAAATTAGCCCAGCTATTGTGAAATAAGGGGTGTTCGGCAACTCGGTCCTGAAAAAAGAATCCTTAAATGAACTGTTCTGTCGCTTGGAGAATCTTTGAGTTGGCTGAGATTTCAAAACAACCGAAAAAAATACGACACCGGCGGAGCCGTCCAATTCGGCACAATCTGAGGCCTAGCGTTATGAGATCTGGATACAGACAGGAGGATGACGCCATCTACGCTCTGTTTTCAGGGGGAGGAGACGGGGCCGCGGAGCAAGGTGCCGAAAGGGCTCAAAAATGAATAACAATGGACTGAAGTAATGAGATGGCTTTAGAGCCAGGGCTGGCGAGGGCTAAAACAAAGGTCGTGCTCGTGACATCTGCCGCCCTCTGACTGATTCCTGCATGTCACCAAAGGCTCACATTTGTTGTGTTTTCTTTCTTAAAGCTATTGCTCGGCAGTACTTCCTGCGGGTTGGGAGGGCTCCTTTTTAACCTCGCAGAAAACGGGAAATTACCGCTTAAGCTTAGTGACAAATAATGCAGCTAACAGATATTGATCAGGACAAACGGTTCAATAAACAAGTTAAAGTCTTTTTTTTTTTGTTTTACCTCATGGAGCCGTGCTGCCAGAGTCTCCCGGAAAACTACTATTGCCTGGCTCTCAAATCCCCCCATTGTCATATATGCTGTTTATGAAACTGTGAGTTTAAACTCCCTCGTTTTAAGACAGGCTCATACTTTACACCTTCATGTTTTAGCACCATAGGGGCTGCAAATCATTTCTCCACATATTCCGTACTTCTGATTTGATTCGAATGTAGCTGCCGGAACTCTGGGGAGTTTGAACATAAGCACTGAGCGCCGGGATTGAAGCGACGAGCATGATCCTTCTAAATGCTCATTCATGGCGCGTGCAAAGTGCCCTGCGGGTGAATGATGGAAACCGCCCTGGAAACAATTGCTCTCCTGGTGCTCTGCTGGTCATCCGGCCCCAGGGCAGAGACGACAATCTGCATGGCCAGGGCGACTGACACCGGACGCTGTGGCTCACGGTTCGATCCCCGGCACCGGTGGCAGGTCAGCCCAGCACCATGTGACTCTGGGCAATAGCTCGCTTAATCTTCCCGACGGCCCCCAGCGCCGGGATGCCTCCGGGTAGCTGTGCGCTTTACAAATAACTGGATTTACATTTACATGTAGGCAGGGATTTAGGAACGGGGCGAACGCTCGCGCAAATCAGCTGCTTTAGGATTCCTTGTCACAGCGAGTGGGCAAGATGCCAAGGCACCAGGCTTCGCGATCAGGCATGCCCGTCGCATAGGCTGGTATGCCTAAGAGTGGGCGAGCCACGGAAGGTTCGAGCCAGGCTTCAGCCAGATGTCTGACTCTCGCTCAACTCGAGGTCGTCGAGCCCAAAATGAGCGGAGATTTCACGTGGCTTCTGACTACCATCCATCCATGCTCTAACCTCATGCACCAATAATTGAAGAGAGAGTATTAACCTTTTATGTAAAAGACGAGAGAGAAACTGAGAAAGAGATACCCGTCTAGTTGCTGAATTGTACAATGTGAAACCAGTGAACCTGGTATCAGTCCTGGCTACCGCCTTCACCAAATTGTGTGACCCTAGGCAACTATCAGTCTAGTGTTTGATTTAATAGACTATAATGTTGCTATGATTATAATAAGAATCTGGGCCACATGCAAGGTGTACATGACAACAGACTTGCCTTTTAGTTCACTAATGGCATTCCCATTAGGGAGCAGGGTTCATTAAAGTTTCCAAGTTTAAAACTATCCCTTTTAATAAATACCTCTCATTGCAGTGATACAGGACCATATGTGTTAACTTTGGGAATTGTGATTTTCAAATGTGATTTTTACCAAATCGCAATTGGGAAATCCCAATTCCTAATGTAAGAAAGTTTTAAATTTAAATTAGTGATTCCTAGTGGGTTGTAAATGAACCTACCTCATGAATGAGGTTGGTCACAGATTGGGACCCACTAGGAATGATAGCCATCACAGGGATGGCGGCCTTCTGGGGCCAGCAGACCACTATGTCTGGTTGCTTTTAAATAAAGCATTCTTTTTTAAATGCAACCCGTTTTCCTTAAAGGCAGTGGTCCTATGGACAACATCCACAAAAGGGAATGGGACCTCCTTAGATCTGTTGGTAAAATATTAATGTTTGCGACTGCATTTTGCGAATAGAACATTAATGCGTGGCACTACAATTCGGTATTCCAATGGGATGCCCTAAACCCGCCCCTTCCAAATACCAAATTGGAAACCCAAATTGCGATTCTGTAGTATCGCAGTTTAGTGTTTGTGCATAAAAAAGCATTTTCTGCGAATCAGGCCGTTTGTGATCTCAAAAATGCTTCATACGTCTGGCCCATAATCTCTTGCACTAAGCTGAAACGATTTTGCATGTTAGAAAAATACGCTTTTTTTTTTTTTTACTTTATTGTATTTTTACACAATGTTTGTTGCACAATTTAAATGTCAAACATTTTCAGGGCTAAGCTTGTGCACAAGCTCTTATAGCCAAGCCAGGCGCTTGGCTCAGCTCTGGCTCAGCTCTCTCTGTTAATGTCTTGGCTGGCCCACCTCTAAGAATGCCTTACAGTTACCTCACAAGGCCAACCAGGCTTATACTGTTGTCCATGCTGACATCACAGGCCCTAGCTGGTCTTTTGTTCAGCCCTCGTGTTTTCAATTCCATCCTCCCACCCATGTCTGCTCAATGCATCCTTTAAGTTAGTTTCCATTTTTCTTTGGAGGGCTGTGTGTTCTATACCTCACCCTTTCCCAACATCATCATATGGGCATAAGAGTCATACATTGCATATGCACGTTAAAAATAACCTCCCTTTTCCTTGCTTGTGTCCCCGTGAGGCATAAGAGCGCCACTATAGTGTTCCTATACAGGCCTTTGAGATACGTTGCCCTCAAAACCTTCTTGCCCTTTGGATTTAGCAACCCGCTACCACCATTTGCAACCAGATCGTTGCACCCATTTGTCACATAGGGTCTGTTTACAGGACTCTCGTGTGGCAGCGCCTAGCTGTGTAGTTGCCGCCACCCTGATCATACCTCCTCCTTTCATTACCTGCAGTGTAGACATAGCTATTAATTTGTGTCTCTCTCCCTCTAATGAGGATCGTTCAAACCCTGTGAGATAGTCTTTCTGACTTTTAATAAAATTTTCTTGAGCTCCTATTGAACTGGAAATACAACTCTCCTATGCCGTCTCCAGCTGGAGCTGTCAAAGTTATTACTGATCTTAGGCCCACATTAACTATCCTTTACACATTGGCTTGCTGCATGAACGACTGTAGTGCTGCATTGCCCGAAGGATCAAAAATATTGCCACACCAGATTTAGCAAGAATGGTGGTGTTCGCTGTAAAAATTGCCTTTTTGCACACTGCTCCACCTTGCAACATGGCACAAAGGTGAGCCAGCAGTGTCTGGCATTGTATTTGTATTCAAGGCACACCCTCCAGTACAGAATCCTACACACAGACAACCACACAGGGGTCAGCTGTGTAAAATGGGTTACACATAAGTATAAGAGGTGACATACCGCTCAACTCCTTTCTTGCCTCTAATTCACTTCGCATTAGGATTTGGTGGAAAGGATTTGGACTTGATCTGCCTTTATGGTTTTTGTACTCTTCTGTCCCAGACATGCTCCTTTTACATAAAGGGGTCGCGGCAAAGTGGTTTTGGTGCTTGTTAGAGGGCCTACTATCAATGCAAAGTAGCTTTTGCATGCATGATTGTCGCTGCAATTTGCACTGCTTTGCATCACACAATTGCCTGTGCAAATCTCTTGCTATTTTGAACCATAGTATTATCTCCAATTTTTGGGAAATGGGTTAGCAGAAAATTGCAAGTGTTGGATACATTTGCAAATTGGCAAGTACAGTTTTAATGACAAAGGTGTTAATTCAAGTGGACATACTTTACGAACACATTCCATCAACTTTTACACTTGCCAGACATAGAAACCGTTTCTACCCGTTCCTGTTTGTCTTTTAACCCTCAGTACCCATAAGCACATAGTCATGAACCATTACACAACAGCTGTCTATTGTCATTGGTATGCGATTCGATTTTAAATATTTACCTCCCTGGACTGTGAAGCATACAAAGAAAGCACTTCTGTTCTGCAGAGTAACAGGCAGCCAACCTGCAATGCAAGGTAAAGAACAGGGCTTCAGCACAACCATTTATACACACAGGTACAACAAGGATCTTGCAAGATCGAACTCATTTGACCATAACATTAACCCACACAACCAACTTCTAAAGAAAACAATGGACAAACTCTCCCCTAAAGACACACAATCGAAACCAGCAAACAAAAGATGCAATCATTTCATGACACTAAAAGGTCTGCACCAACTCGCACCCTGTGCTCCACGATTCCCAAACAATGGTGGCGAGCACATTACAAATGCCTCTCTGCTCCCCCCTGACCTTCTCTACACCTGCTACCTTCAGCAGATCCATCATATCTCAGAGCGTACGTCCTGCTGCCACAGCCAGCATAGGAAATCAGATTGACATCATAAAGGAAAACTGGCAGCACAATAAAGCGATCTGCAGACCCGCCAGCGTACCACCATCAAACTGCGCATCTATTTCTCACGCTTCTCCTCCATCACACCGCCAAGCTGGGCGTCCTTTCACACGATAACCGCACACCAGTGATCCTCACACATGACATGGAAACAAAGCAACAACTCACCTCCAACCACAGGGATAGCACACTACCTTTCTGCATAAGTGCTTCTGTGACCCATAAAGGGGTAGTAAGCGCTATACAACTACCCTAACACCACACGTGGCAACAACAACACGTTTTACAAACAATAACAGCAGATACATTTTTTACTAAACGAATGCTAGAGTCTAATATGTTTCTAAATTATGATACGTTTTATAGCATTCATTGACATGTTAAAAGAATAATAGTATTTAAAAAAAAAAAGTCTCACGCGCACTGAAGCACTCTATGTAAAATGCGAAGGACGAGTAAAAAGCGATGACCTTAGATAAAGAAACCCCTCACGGTGACACTGAAGGGCTTTACTGTTATCCTAAAAGTGGAGTCGAACATTGATCGGAAGGAAACAGAAGCTAGTCTGGACTTAAACCATCGCAGGAAACTGGAAACCAGAGAACATTAGCAGCGTCCACCGTCAGAGGCAGTGAGTGGCTCTCTCCTTAGGGCACTGCGCACTGAAGGAAGGCCTCCCAGGAGACTCGACACAATTAGTGCACAATTGATTGATAAACCTTCCTGTCATGTTCCATGAAATTCTTTTCACATATTTCCTTCTATTGATTATCTTTTGGGGAATGTGACATTGCCATGAATAATTCCACAAAACGTGGACAACAATAACCAGCTCGGAGTCACCAGGATTCCATGACAAGCTGCTAACACCCTCTTGACTAGAGGAAAACGCCACAGAGTCTGATAAATAACACACAGGAAGATCTTCAGAGGCACTTTTCTATTCTTGAGAGGCAACATATTGGCGCTGCTTATTGACAATATATTCATCAACCTTGTTTGTGTCTGGGGTGGAAGGGCTTCTGAAGGACTGCAGCTCTTCTCAGTTGGGTGCGGTAGATGGTCTATGAACATGGTTCTTTGCGTGGAGAAATAGAGTGTATGATGTTTGATTACCAGTTTGAGGTTTGAGTCTGATGGTGCTTGTGCCACTCATGGTATACATATTGCAATGTACAGAAATAAGGGTTTCGTTCAGCCTCCTTCAACCACTGGCTTCTTTGGCTCAGGATCTTCCCGCCATTGGCTTAAGACATACTCAATCACGCCTTAGTTTGGCCCACAGCAGTATAGTACTGTCAACTTCTTTCTGTTGGCTGTTTGGGTGTATCCTTCCACCTCCACTGGAATTCATGAGGAATATTTTACATCTGAAAATTACACTTTTCTATCACACGTAATTCTTTATCTCAGCCATGCGTTCTTTACTCAGAGCAGAAGTTTAAAAAAATGTTTTGCACTGCAACAGGCATTTTATTATTTGTTAGAGCTCAGCTGGAGGTGGTTGAGCCACTGAAATCTTGAGCCATGCTTGAACCAGATGCCTGTAACTAAACAACAGTGTCTCAACCGGTAATCATTAGCAAGGACAGTTACAAAGATTGTATAAATCACTTAAAGGAGGAGAAGAAAGGGAGACCATGAAAAGGTTTCATAGATTATAGAGTATTATTTGTAAGTAGTTGTATCAGCACTACAGTACAATATTACATAAAGTAACCATAACACAGAAGTGTGCACTGAACGTGCTAGTGATGGTGAATGGCGCAGTGACACAGGGGTGAGAAAACATCACGAACGGCGAAAAACAGTAAAAGCAAGTAATTATGTGGTCAATGATAATGATACAATGCAGATATATCCAAGGTAAGTATTTCGATTTGGACTGAATTGATTGACCACATTAACGCCACGGTTTGCGCTGAATAGTCGACGGCGTTTCGACCTGTTCAATTCCAGGTCATCATCAGGACAATGGTTACTAAATTCAGTGTAGTGCTGTACAGAGAAGAGAGAGGGGGAAAAGGGAAAAAGGACAAATTGAGAATTGAGGCCCTGGACACAAGTAAATGATAGTAGTAGATGGTAGATGAGCAGGTGAGGGATGAAAAAAACTACCTGAGATGGTAGTACTGCAACAATCCAGGCGTCGGGGGGGGGGAAATGGCCGTAAGGCTCTGGCGAAGTAGGGGGTCCAAGAGGGGCCACTGGTGGGAAAAGGGAAGAGAGAGATATCAAGCAGTGGCCCTATGAGGCTGGAATAACCCGACTAGGAGCGTAAGGCGGCAGGGGTAATGAATACCTGTGTGCGCTCTGACAGGGGAAGTCGATGTTGGGAGAGTGTAGGTAACGTGGTAGCGGGACTGTAAAGGCAAGGAGGAGCAGGGATGTAAGGACGGCGTGAGGCAGTGAAGGGTGAAGAGGCAGGGGCACGGTACGGCCAGGAACATACCTGAATACGTGGTTTGCGGTAGTTCAGGAGGGGATCCGATGGTTCAGGAGGCAAGCGGGACCTGTAAAGGCAAGCAGGGTAGGGGTGTCAGGACGGCGTAGGGAAGGAAGGAGGACAACGGTGACAAGGGCGGTCAGGGCTGTACCTGGATGCAGAGAGTCAAGCTATCCAGTGTGGAAGAGATTGGATCGGGAGGCAAGCCGGAAGACTACTGCTACCCAGTGATTCGTGACAGACGAGTGAAGCGCCCAGGTTCTCAGCCGAAAGTGCTGTGAACCGGCAAGCGAATGCCGGAAGAGATGAGGTGCAGCATGGGTCAATGTACCTTTCTTAGCAGTTTTCCATGAAACCATGCACTTGTTTGTGTATAAGGTGTAGGGGCAAGGGTTGGCGGGTGAGGGGGTGGTCTTTGTCATTGGCGTGACACTGTTTCGGATTCGATTCGTTTCTCCTTCAGACGTTAGTGGGCAAAGTATGAGTTTTTCAGAATGTCTCTTAATATCATCCCCCACCCCCTTTCTGTACACAAAGCAGGAAACCTGCAGCGTTGTTTGGGGCGTTGTCGTCATCTCCCACATGTCCTGCAAGATACAAAGGGCTATAACTATGGATATATAGTGCAGTGCTTAATTTCAGCTGCGGCCGAAGCAGGTAAGAGCGGTGGGGCAGTGGGGCCGGGGGGAATTTCGGGAGACGACCACGAGGGAAAATTAAATAAATAATACATTTCCCCTCGTGGTCGTCTCTCGAAATTACCCCCCCCCCCCCCAACCCTGCCCCACCGCTCTTACCTGCAGTGGCCGCGGCTGCTTAATTTGTGAGAAAATATTGCACGGGGGCCAATAGTTTTTCTCATGAGTCCCCCCCCCCCCACCACCTTTCCCAGCACTACCAAAGCATTGCAGGTTAGTGTGGTCAGTTACTTTATTGGTTGGAACTATAATTGCCACTCCACAGTGATGCCATTTATAGCAAACGTGATGCATGTGTTTTCCCTGAAAGTGCTGAAAGTGACTCCTGGCATACCATAGAGCTGACACAGGGTGCCAACAGCTAAAACAAAGTACTGTTGGTCAAACAGATGTGCCCCTCTCTTAGCAATGCAGTGCTTTGATTTATTTGGCAGGATCCATAGCAAAAACATTTTTTGCCTGAAATGAGTGCTCTGGCCATACAGTTCTTGCTGTCAGTCGGGATGTCTCCAGTGATGTCAGGACAGTCTGGTCAGGACTGAATGAAGCAGGAAGTTTTGCACTTTACTCTTGATTGTACCCCCACACACCTGTACAGAGCTACAGTCCGTGTTCTGTCTGGTCTGGGATAGCACCACCTGCAATGGTACAAGATATTCAGATACAGGCAGTTAAATGGTCCGAAAGTGCACAAGCTCATGTCCTTGGTCATTTGTTCATTCAATGACATCATACTGGGTGAAAACATTTAGCACCAAACTATTGATTTTTCTTCTGATCCACTTTGGTTCTCCCTTAGTTTTGTGTTTTAGATGCTTTAGTCTGCCTCTGCTCGCTCTGCATAGCCACATATAGCAAATTTTTTTTTTGCGACATTATTTTGAGAATACACTGTACATGTTGTTTGTTATTCAGGGACTCTTCTTAGGATTTCATCTACACATTTTGTACAAGGTTACTTGGAATACATAAAAACATAGTGTACTGTTTTCTTTGCTCATTCAGCAACAGCTCCTAATGTTTAGACATAACATGGTCACACAGCTGCATCTCCAGCACAATATTTTTATTACATAAACTGTGTTTCATCCCCTTGGAGGCCAGAGAGGAGAATTCCGGCAGAGAGGACTGTTCTGGAACGACTGCAGTGCCTGATATGCAGCCCAGCGCAAACTACGTTTATACTCATGATGCGAAACACCTAACTGCACACATCAGGTATGAGGTCCTAGGCCAATCCCAGACATCGCACATGTATTCCTGTGCTCACCTAGTAAGGGTAGACTTAGACAGATCTATAATTTGCCATAGTTGGGATGTTCATCTTATATAGCCTGTTAGGAATGCTAATTACTTTGTTTAGTTGAATCTACCTAATGATCTCAGCACATTTGCTTCATAACCGACTCCGATAGTTTCAATAAATGTGTTGTAAACTTTCTTTGTGTCTTTCTTATGTTTATTACAGGCATGCAAGAGTCTGTTTATTACAGACATGCAAGATTGAGTAAGTTAGTAACGAAAGGAGAGGGTCTGTTTTCACAGTTCCATTGGGGACTAGAGGGTCATGTTTGAGTTTGCCGAAATCACCTGTTACTCTGGGAAAGTTAGGAGTTTTGATGAGGCACTGTGAGCTTGCCAGGATTGGGTCGACAGGCACTGACATCGTAGAGAGACTCAGTCTCTTCACTCTGACGTCCTGTCGTCCTAACACGCAGTTCTGCTTTATCAGCAGAATCCATGCAACAAAACTTCAGGTGAGCACTGCATCCACCCTCAGGCACCCTCTCACTCTATTGACGAACGCAAAATTCCTCCCTAAATATGAGTTTAAGAAGCAGCTCAAACAAACAGCAAAATCTGAAATAATCATACAAAACCCTGTGTGTAAGATACCATTGAAGAATCAGACATAAAGTCGCAATATTTTTGAGATAGCTGAGGTCTCGACAAGTAAGTGGAGATTGTGCCCTTATCCCACAGTTGCCCAACGTTGTCTGAGGTTCAGATTCATTTGAGGTAGACACTGCAGGGGTAGGTGTTCCTACAGAATTATGATCAGCCAGCAGCATTTACTTAGTTGCTTGGTGGGATTATACACCTGAAGGAACAGTAATGGGAACTCCCTGACTGTGTTAAAGATTAGAGACAACATAACATGCTTGTTACTCATGAAAGTCTGGTCTGTATGAGGGATGGCTTCAGATGGGGTTATGCCATCAGGAATTGCTGTAGGTTCTCTGAGAATGATTTCTATAACCTAATGCCACTAATATTTTTTGCTGCAGATCAAGTTGTGTCCTTGAAATGCAGAGCAATAAAACCTTAGATTTCTGAGGGCTTGTTTCAGCTCACTGAGGGACCTCTTCTTTACCCTGTTCTGACACACTAGAAATGAGACTGAAAGAACATATCAATGAGCAGCGGTAAATAACAAATAGTGACAGTGAAGAATTTTAAACTTAAATGGATCATACTGTAAGGTATTCGTTTTTAAACATATCTTTCCATCCAATGAATGTGATTTCCTTCCCTCAAAACAATATTAATGATGCAGATTGTTCATGGGGGCCTCTGATAAATATTTTTATGTTTGGCCTTGGGAGAGTTTTAGCTGTCTCACCAGCTTCATGTAATGTAAAAAATATCCACAAAAAATCACACACATAAACATACACATAAGGGCTTCGGGTTAACCCTCTTCATCCGAATGGTCTGCTCAACTGTCATTCACATTTTTACTTCCACATTCAACAGCATGAAGTATGGGGCAACGGGTCAGCCCATGTCAGCCATTGGTTCGCTTGCATAGCGAGTGAGATTTACCTTGATCACATGAGTATGCACTTAATTCGAAGGGCACCTCTATCACAGAGCTGGGGAGCAGCATTCTACTTTGCCATTGTTTTTTTCTTTTAATTTTTATCCTGTTTTAAAGTTATTTTTAGTCACTCTTATGTGTTTAAACTATGCTTTCAGATTACAGTGGTTCAAAACTAATAGTGCCCTTTCTCTGTACCAATAATTATCATATTGGGATGTGCAATAAAACTAAATATTTTTCCTATAACCATTCTAATTGCACCTGCCAGTTAGGAAATACCCATAATGTTCTATTCAAATTATATGAAATGGTTTATTTTATAATTAACAGTCTTATTGTAAGCATATGATCAACACATTTAGATGACAGCAGGTTTTCTTTTTTTTCCTTCTTTTTCTTTTTGTGGCACAGGCTTCCAATGAAAAACAAAGTAACCTGCTTTGTGCTGAAACCGTGCCCCCCAAACCCACAAGCGACCCCCCGCCCCCACCCCCCCTTACACCCCTTACAGGCAGAAAGGTCAGACATGACCTAAATATGGCTGCTGAGCTCTCGGCTCAGACCGTACCAACCCCCTCCCCCCGACCCCTCTCTATTAAATCATAACTTTCCCAAATTTATCCAACCATATTAATAAATCAGTGACTTATAACATCTTAATACTTCTTATGTACCCAACTGTCAATCATCTATCAGTCAAAAGGAAATTTGACATACATATACAAAAAATCCCGTCAAACCTTAATCAGCAGCGGTGGTGGCACCACCTTTTTGCAAGAGAGAGGATACCCCCCTCTGCCCTTTGGTTTCTTTTAATTCAGTGAGGTACTCTTGAGCCTTAATCTCAGAAAAAAACATTCTAACTCTCCCTTTAGTAATAACTTTTAGCCGTGCAGGAAATAGCAAAAATGCTTCACTGCCCTCCCCCTGAAACAGAGATATCATCTGTCGTAAGCGCCACCTTCGTTCTACAGTCATGTGGCAAAAATCAGGCCGAGCGAAGAAGGTGTGCCCCCCAAAAGACCTCTTTGAATCGGGTCTGGCTCTATCTATTATTGCCTGTCTTAGTAAAAAGTTGCCCACAAAAATAAGAATGGCTCTGGGGCGCTCCCCTGGATCTTTAGGCTGGGCTTTTCTGAACATTGGGAAGCGATGAGCCCGTTGAATTTCCATCTCCCAGTTCCAGTGGGCAAGATCAGGGAAGGCACCCTTCAGCAGCGTAGTAACGAAGGCCATGATGTTCTCCCCTTCAACACTTTCCTCCAAGCCAAGCAGCCGCACATTATTGCGACGCTGCCGATTTTCTAATTCTTCAAGCTTCCAACATACGTCCATGGACTGTTTTTCCTGAGAGACCTGGAAAGCCTGTAGTTTATCAACCTGTGTTTCTACATTAGCCATTCTTTCCTCTACTTGAGTGACTCGTGCGGTCGTATCAGCACATATTTTGTTCATCTTGCGGATTGCCCCCTGTAAATTTTTAGTTGCCTGTGAAGCTCTTCTGCTCTCCTGTCTTGCTTCCCCCTGCATCTGCTTGAGAGTCGTGTATAACAGCTCTAGGGTGGGGGAGGGAGCAACTGCTTCAGGATTTGGGGAGCATCATTGCCACTTTGTAGTTCAGTTCCTGTCTCTGGGCCATGGGTAATACCAAAAGACAATGTTGCAGCCGAGTAGTCCCATTCAAGTTTGCGAGTAGTTAGATCCATTGATTTAGATTTTAATTTGGGCTTAGCCCGACGTTTTGAATTATTAGACCTACTGCGTTGTGTCATCTGGGTCGCTGAAGATTCATCTGAATCAGTTTCCTCTGAGGTTATCAACACGCTAGGCACAGAAGATTCAGAGTCATCGTTTAGCGAAAAGAACTTATCACCTTCTGGGGATAGCAGAGGAGCACTTAGCCACGATGGATCTTGGTTTTTCCGACCCCGTAATGTGCTGCTGAAGTTACTCCCTTGAGTCTCCACCACTGCCAACTGCACCAGAGACTGTGGCATTTCAGATATGACAGGATGAGAATCTAGCTGAGAGTCCTTCTGTACAGGGCACGTAAAAAGTGGGGGGACTCCACCATCACCATCACGATTATCCTTGTCTGTGGCATTATCTTTGTCAATAAAACTAGCAGACTTCGTAGCCAGCCCGGTATCAATAGGCAAAGCAGACTCCAATTCCGATCCTGTGGCCGCCTCTGCCTGAGTGTTAGAAGTATGACTATCAGCTGGCAGCGAGTCCCCCTCATTAGGCCGAGTGTTGACTAATTGCCCGCCACCACATGAAGCAATTGCGTCCCCCAGACTGTTTGGCTCATTGCCCTTATCCTGGCCATGAACCCCGGACACGTCGTTCAACACTTCATTCATAACTGGCCCCAGAGAAAAATCAACTAATTGTGACAGGGGACTACATTGCCCAGAATCCATCTCACTGGCAACAACCAAGCTCGAGCTGGCCACATCCACAGTTGCATCGGCGCCCCTCTGAGCCTTCTGCCGCCCCGCAACACTCGAGATATCCAGGGCAGTTTGTGCCGTCATGGCTCCAGAGTCAGCAGAGATTAAGGCTGTTGTTGCACGGAACGCCTCAGCAACTGTCTGCTGCCGCATACTTCCATCTCCCCCAGCGGCCAGACGGAAGCGAGTACCGGCAGCCACGCCGGATTCCTTCGACTTCAAGTCCTTAGCCACCTTGTTCGATTTCGGGGCCATATTGCACCGCAGCTGCAAGCCGACTCCGATGAGGAGCCGCGGGAGCCGCCGAAAGACCGCGCCGATCCGCGACCTCCAAGCCGTCAGCCGGCGATCCGCTAAGCTCCCCACACGAGCCTCGAGCCCCAATGCAAGCAGAAGGTATGTCCAACTATCCATCAAGAGAGAGGTAGGGGAAGAGAGAGCCGGCACAGGCCCTCACAGCAGTCACTCAGCGGCCATCTTGCCCCAGCACAAAGCAGGTATATATATTTTTTGAGGCATGTTGATGAGGTTGGTACGTGGAGTCATAAAATATCTAACAAAAGGTTAGTAAGATCTATATGTAGTTTGGAGATACTAAGAAGTGGTAGGGCTGGGGTTTTAGGTAGGAAGCTTGGAAACACAATAATATGAGTTTACGAATAGGTACAATTAATATCAGTGGATTAAATGACCCAAATAAGAGGCAGCGGGCAGCAATTTTGTTTAAATCCTTGAGTATTGATATTCTTTGTCTCCAAGAGACTCACATTGAAGGTAATAGAAGCCGTATTATGGAGCAGTTAGGATATAATCTTATGGTTAATACGTCTCAGGGCACTCGAACAAGAGGGGTTGCTATTATGACTCGCAGAAATGACATAAAGGTTATTAAAAAAGCTGCAGATCAATGGGGACGATGGGCGATTGTTGAGTGCTCAGTTGCTGAGGAAAATATGACTATATGCTCTGTTTATGGATCAACGGGGACGACCCCGAAGTCTTTGAATTTTTGGACACTGATCTTGCAACATGGTCAACTCCTATAATTATATGCGGGGATTTTAATATTAATGGGTTGGGGGTACACTGGGGGCTCTTAGGAAGTAGATATGTTGGTAGGAAAAAAGGGTCGGATTGGCCTTGACTAACCTGATTATAAATAATGGCCTTTTGGATGTCTGGTCTTATCTGAAACCTAATGATTTGGGCAGCACCTACTTTTCAGCACCACATAAGGTCATTTCTCGACTTGATTATTTTTTAGTATCACATCAGGGTATAGTGAATTCCAGGATTGAGAAGTTACCCAGGATACTTTCGGATCATAACCCCCTAGTTCTAACAGTTAGATTTATAGGGGGGGCCAGGCAAACCCGTGTATGGACTTTCGAACGGAGGCTCTTATATGATCCAGAATATGTTTCTCATATGAAGGGTTGGATTCGGGAATTTTGGGATTTTAATCGAGGGAGCACAAGTTTAGGGTTTGTTTGGGATGCTTTTAAAGCCGGGGTTAGAGGGGAAACAGCTAGTTATAGTAAGTTTCGGCAAAAGAAGGAGGTTCAACAAGAAGAGGTGGTAAGAGATAGCCTACTTAAACTAGAAGAGGCACTTGCTATGGCTGTTAATACAGGTAGTTCTACAGAAGAAATTATATTCCAGCTGGCCATAAAAAGGCTGAAGCAGGGGAGCGTATTGCTGTGAAGGCAGCGGAAACTTATTTGGCAAAAAACAGCACTGTCATGAGTTTAGTGAACGGGTGGGGCGTACTCTAGCCGTTAGGTTAAGACAAAAGACCTCTTTAGGAGAGATTTCAGAAATATATGATGCCGATCGGAGATTAATCACCGATGGTTCTGGGATACGGGAGTCGTTCCATCAATTCTATCAACAGCTTTATAGTAAAGAATTATCAGAGACACCGATGATAATGCGAGAATATTTAGAGAAGATACCTAATCAGCGGGTTGAGTCTTTAGACATGGAGGCCCTTGAGGAAATTCTAACACAAGAGGAAATATTGACCTCTTTGCAAAATTTGCCATCTAATAAGGCTTCGGGCCCCGACCAGATCCCTCTTGAGTTTTATAAAACTTTTATTGATATAATTATATTGGATCTGGTCGAGATTATAAGGTTAGTCCAACGGGGAGGATCAACACCAGAGTCATGGGCGGGTGCAGATATTATAATATTTCTGAAAAAGGGTAAACCACCGAGAGAGCCAGGTTCTTATCGGCCTATCACGCTTATTAATAGCGATGTTAAGATCTTTTCTAAGGCAATGGCCACAAGGTTAAATAATATTCTCTATAAAACTATACATCCCGGCCAACATGGGTTTATAGTAGGCCGTGGAACGACGCAGCATGTGCGTCGAGTAATTACACTTTTTGATGCCACAGAGGTTTCAGGGGACCCTATGGCTGCTCTGCTGCTCGATGCAGAAAAAGCCTTTGATAGGGTCTCCTGGGATTTCTTATGGGAGACGCTGAAATGGTTTGGCCTGGGGTGTGGTTTTGTTAAAGCCATACAGACATTATACACGGCACCTACAGCCCGAATAAGGGTGAATGGCGGATATACGTCCTTTTTGTCTATCGAGAGAGGGACCCGACAGGGGTGTCCATGTTCACCTCTGCTTTTTGCCATATATATTGACCCATTAATACGTTTATTTGAGGCTAATAATGAAATTCTCCCCATTGTTTGTCATGGCCTGGAAACTAAAGTCTTCGCTTATGCGGATGACGTGGCTATCATTGCGGCAAATCCCCTTACTGCACTAAGGGCTGTAGAGCAAGTTTCACAAGAATTCTGCAAACTCTCTAGGTATGCATTGAATAGATCTAAAACCCAAATTCTTAAAAATAGGCATGTTAATATAGACGACCCTCGAGTTGCAGAATCTGCAGTTTATTTGGGAATTACGATAATGGCAGATCTGGGGAAAATTGTAGGGAGAAATATTCATCCAATTATAAACAAAGCTAGATCTGACTTTGATAGAATTAACAATCTGCATTTATCGTTAGTTGGTCGTTGTAATGTGGTGAAGATGATGTTTTTACCGAAAATCCTTTATCTGTTCCGGGCAATACCTTTGGAGTTTGATAGACATTGGTTTATAACCTTGGAAAATATTGTTAATCGTTTGATATGGGCACAGGGGAAAACAAGGAGGGCTCTGAGATTTATGTCATTACCTCGGGAGCGAGGGGGGTTTGCTGTTCCGGATTTTAGGCTTTATTATTGGTCGGCCGCCCTTCAATACATGAGTATATTGTTTGGTACATCTCCGGGGATCCTGATGAAATAGGACTCCCCGATGTATATAAGTTATTGTTAGGGGATCATGCCGAGAATTGTTTTATGAAATTTAGCGAGCCCAGTTATTACAAAAAGACAAAATTTAAGACGCTGATGGCTGCTTTTAAAATCTGGGTAGCCTTGAAAAAAAAGTTTGGTTTAGGTAGGCTTAATTATTATACCCAGTTATATAAAAACCCTATGTTTCCAGAAGTCTTCTCAGATCCGACAATGGCAGAATGGTCAGAGAAAGGGATCCGGATGGCCGGGGATCTAATTCAGAACGATGGCTTCCGCCAATTTACGGATTTACAGCTGGAGTTCGGACTGGATAGCAATAATTTTTTTAAATTTTTGCAGCTACGTAGTTTTTTCTATAAAAAAAAGGGGGGGCTCAAGGGTTTCTCTAGGAACAAAGTTATAGATACCATAAGGAGCAAACCGAAGGGATTTATTGGAGTCCTGTATACTGAATTAATTATAACAAAATTGGATGATTTGGGCAAGCATGCGGGAAAATGGCAGGTACGGGTGGGGGTAGAATCAGAGTGGTTCTTTGAATCCCTGGAACTAGGTCAGGTATCCTTTTGCTCTGCTGGGTTACAAACGCAACACTACAAGACTATCTTTGCTCTGTATTATACCCCAGCAAGGATTTCACAATGGGGTGGATCAGTTGGTATTACATGTTCACGGTGTGGCTTATTAGCAGCTGACCTGGTACATATGTTCGCGGCCTGTCCACGTCTGGAAAACCTGTTAGAGTCCATTATTAAATTTTTAGATTTATCATTAGGGCTGAAAGTTAAGCTTACCCCCGCTTTGATTTTATTGGGAGTTAGCTGTGGTGAGCAGCAAAACCCGGCATATCAATTCCTTTTTGTGGCAATGGCGGTTCTGCGGTTAAGTATTGCCTCGGCCTGGCTTGATACTCAACCCCCCACATTTCAACAATGGTTATCACGGTTACTCTCATTATTTATCATTGAAAGAGCTATCTACGAGAGAAAGGGGAAAAGGGCTAGAGGGTTGGGGCTCAGCATATGGTCACCCCTGGTACGATGGAAGGAATCCTAATTAGATTTATGATAAAATGATTTATTTGGTGAAATATATTGTTTTTTTTGTTGTTGTTTTGTTTTATTTTAATTGGCGATGATATTTATTATAATATGATTTGATGTGCTGTGGACCGATATGGATTTATTTCTTGTTTCTTTTTGTACTTATTATAATTTTTTGACAGATTGTCGCGATATTGGTTTATGCCTCATTGTTTACTCTGCTTATGCTTTTGTGCTGATTTTTAAAAAAAATAAATAAAAAGAATAAAAAAAAAAAAAAAAAAAAGAAAAACAAAGTAACCATCCCAGGTTGAGATGGCAGCTTGTTTCTTTTCTTGTTTTTGTTGCATATGCTTTAAAAAAAAATGTAACCATCACACCAGGGGCCGTATTACAGAACGTTCTCCGGGGGCGCAATGAGCATTGGTGCCAGCTTTGTGCACCCTTGGTATTACACTTGGTATTACGTTGGTATTACAGAAGGGGCCGCAGACACTTGAGTGCCCCTTTTGTAATACTGAAAGCGGTGGTGCACATGTAGCGCCAGCGCTTTCTCAAGAGGAAAATATTGATTCAGTCATATAATAATATAATTTTGCTAAGAACAATACGCCTGAATTTTTAATACATGAGTGACTGATTGATGGTATACAATAGGATCATTGTTATAACCAGTTTAACTATTTGAATGTTGGGCAAATAATCCCTCTGGGAAGATTTTCATATGTAAACTACAGTACCAAGTTTCTTAGGGTAAAATTGGGTTGCCCTGTTGTATAAAACTATTAGTATTATAGACGTGGGAGCAGAGGCAAAAAAGCTGTCAGGAGGTGCACTGACATAAAAGGTGGCGCACTATCAGTGCACCCCCTGACGGCAGCCCTCTGGAGGGACGAAAGGGGGTCCTATGGACCCCCCGGACATCCCCTTGCAGGCGGGGGCAGTCACTCACTGCACCCACCTGAAAGGGGATCTCAAATCCCTCTTTAAAGTGCAGGCGGGTTGCAGCCTGCACAGAGAAATACAGAGCAGCTTTTAAACAGCTGCTCTGTATTTCTCTTGAATGCGCTGCCCCCAGGTCAGCACAAGTTTGCTGATGCCCTGAGGGCAGCGCATGCTACATGAAAGGGCGCACTTTTCCTGTTTGCACCTGGTGCACCTGCTTAAAGGTGCACCGTGGTGCAAACATGAAATGTGCGCCCTATCTATAATAGGGCCCCAGATTGCCATGGCCAGACCTTTTGGATTTGCCAATGCTTGTTTTAATGTTTGTTGGGGGGTGGGGGAGATTTTTTGGTCCCTCAGTCCTGCTGGGGAGTGCAGCCCTCCTTTGTGGTTTCCAGGGCATCTGTTAGGCTCTTTTTATCTACTGTCCTGTGATCCCAGTGCTGACTGCGATCTAGTGACATTCCCCGGAGAAGCTTCGCTTTCCAATGTGTTTGACCCACAGACTCTCTCTAAGTGGCTACCTGTCAGCTCCTGTTTCCACTGCACCTTTCCGCGCGCAGGAGTGCTGACCGCCGGCTGACATATTACCTGTATTGATTCTCTAATAGCCGTCAAGGTGGAGGGAGAGACTATTCTAAGCCCAGCTCGGAGCTCTTAGCTGAGTGGGATCATAAACGCCCCATTAAAGGTTTCATTCAATAAAATCTTAACTAAAGTAAATGGACAAAGGTTCTCCCGCCTTCCCCCTTAATGCACCGGCCATTACAAAATGTAAAAACAGCATTAAAAACTCGACG
Organism: Calotriton arnoldi; assembly: GCA_963921515.1. Lineage (NCBI taxonomy): Eukaryota > Metazoa > Chordata > Amphibia > Caudata > Salamandridae > Calotriton > Calotriton arnoldi. The sequence continues at coordinate 382,297 of CAWUFW010011790.1, forward strand.
TTCTGCTGCCGGGTTAGTTTTCTGTTTTACAAATGACAGATTCCAAGTAAAGCTGAGTTTTTCGTTTTCGTGAGTTGCAACGAACATCAGGCATGTGCAGCAGCGTATATTAGCCATATATGAAATTGTGGGTCAGTGCTTTAGCGATCAATACAAACCCGTGGGAGAGCACTTCTGAACATTTGAGTCTTTTTATTCATTTTAATGTGGATACAAGCTCGCGGCAGCAACATGTACAGCAAAACACCACTTAGTGTAAGCTTACACAGACAGATAACATATTAACTCTTTCCTCAAGACATAACAAAACAATCACCTGTCTCTAAGAATGATAAAAGGTAAAAGCAGGAGTAAAATGAATAAAACACCCTCAAGAAAAAGAAGGGTATGTATGTGGTGAGTAAGAATGCCTTCAATTACTGACTGGTAATTGCATTACTGCACCTCCTGCTCTCTCGCTGGATTCTTTACTTTATGAGGCATGCTGGCCTACTCCCAGACTCGCCAATCCAAAGAGTATAGCACAGCATATAACAGCCCCCCCACCCCCCTTCCATACCTCCTATACTAACCAAGCAACAGACTAAGGGGCATATTATCAAGAAACGGCGTTAAAATTATCGCCGCTTTAGCGGCAGAAAACTGCCGCTAAAGCGGCGATAGACATGGGCTTCTATTGGAATTCTCAAGGGCATATTATCAAGCCCATTATCGCCGCTTTAGCGGCAGTTTTCTGCCGCTAAAGCGGCGATAATTTTAACGCCGTTCTTGATAATATGCCCCCATACCTTTTAAGTCGGCCTTAAGAGAGAGGGTGGGCGGGAGGGAATAAGGAATCCAGTGAGAAAGAGAGAAAGAAATACGGAGTAATGCATGTAAGTATTTGAAGACATTGCTTTCTCATCCCTCCCTCGTTTAATTCATTATGAGATGTACTAAACAAAGAATCAAGACGACTAAAGAAAACCATGCAGTCAAGCAAATGTATTTTGAAACTGAAATCTTATAAAATACGCCTCTTCTATTACTTCGTAGAAGAGAGTACTTTAGAACCAAAAAATGCATTCAACTCTTGGCCTAGCATAATTTTGTAATACCCAATGAAAGTAGATGGAGGAGCCCATGTGGCTCCTCTACAAATTTCAATCGTAGAGGCGCCCTGACACTCTGTGCAGGGTGCTGACATACCACTGGTGCACCTACCCTGAATCCCGAAAGGAAAAGGAGACCCAGAAGACTTGCAGGCTAAAAAAATCAAAATCTAATCCTCCTGCTCAAGGTCTGAGTGGAAACTTAGGACACTCTTTTCGTTGGCCCAAAGTTCAGGAAGGGGTCTGAAAGTGTAAAGGAAGCCGTGGTTCGGCACTCAGACGCTGACTGGGAGCCTGGGCATGTTCTCCATGCAGGTTTCTGGAGCATAGTTATGTGATTTGATGAGACTATCAATGTTGTATTGGTGTACTTTTACTACAATAAAAAGTTACACCTATATCCTGTTGCAATGTCTTCTGGCTGTTACACCGATTTTGGTGTTGAGAATCATGAATGATGTTCCTGAACAGTATTTACCTCAATATATGTTATGTTATATGATTTATAAAGTGCATGACTGTCCCAGCAAAGGGACGTCCCAGCGCTAAAGAGCAGGGAGAGAGGAGAGCGAGATGGTTAAGCTACTGAAATAGCCATGTCTTTACTGCCTTTCTAAACACCAAGAGATTGGGAGTGTTCCTGATAGCGGGAGGCAATGAGTTCCATAGAGTAGGAGCTAATACTTTGAAGGAGTGGCCTCCAGCTCTGGCTCTACGGAAGAGAGGCACCCGCATCAGATAAAGATCTGCAGAGCGCAGAGCACGGGAGGGAACACAGTGGCAACCCAGGTTTCTGAGGATCGCCGGGCAGGAGCCCGTCAAAACTTTATGGATGACACAAAGTGCTTTGAACCGGACTCTTTGCTCCATGGGAAGCCAGTGGAGTCGGCGCAGCACCCCTGAGACCGAGCTATACTTAGGCAATGCAAATAAAGTGCAAGCTGCCGCATTCATGGTGCGTTGGAGCCTATTTATCACAGGTTTATTAGCACCTAACAGGAGGCTGTTGCAATAATCCAGCCTAGCCAGGATCGTGGCTTGAACAACTAGCTGGCGCGTATGAGGGTCAAACAGACCAAAGATGGGTTTAAGTCCGCGCAGAATGCCAAAGCAGGTCCCTGCCACAGACTTAACATGTTCCTCAAACAAGAGTGCAGTATCTATCCGTACGCCAAGATTTTTTACCACGGTTTTGGGCGTAGCGGGATTGCCCAACACTTGCGGCCACCAGTTATTGCCCCACCGGTGTGAGTCTCTGCCAAGCAAGAGGATCTCAGTTTTGGATGAATTTAATTGGAGGCAGTTCACCTCCATCCACCTAGCTATAGCTGCCAGATCCTCCTGAAATTTAGTCATGTCCTGACTGGAGTCTTTGGTACAAGAAAGAATCAGTTGCGTATCATCCGCATAAGATACCAACTGTATATTACGGGTGTTGGCCAACAAGGCCAGCGGACAAGCATAAATATTAAATAAGGTCGGACTCAGTGCCGACCCCTGCGGGACTCCACAGCGCACAGAGTGCGTCAGAGAGTGGAATGGAGGAGCAATGACCTGGAACGACCTGTCGCACAGGAAGGAGGAGAACCAGTCAAGAGCACTGCCTATGACACCGATTTCACGCAGCCCTTGGATCAGAATACTGTGTGAGACCGTATCAAAAGCCGCGCTAAGGTCAAGCAGGATGAGTGCAGTCAAGTTGCCCTCATCCATAGAGGCTCTTAGTTGTTCCGTTACCGCTAATAAAGTTGACTCCGTGCTATGTTTGGGGCGGAAACCATTCTGGGATGGGTCTAGTATGGAATAAGATTCCAAATACTGCATCAGAATGCTATTCACATATGATTCTGTACTTTTAGAAAAGAAAGGCAGGAGCGAGATCGGGGGATAGTTCTCCAGCCTGGAGGCATCAAGCGAGGGCTTCTTCAAGAGAGGGATAACTGTCACATGCTTCCAGGTATTAGGAACCTTGGCATTGGACAGACAGAGATTAATAAGATCCAGGCCGCCGGGTAGCAGGCAGTCCTGGTGTTTTATAACAAGATCAGGCTTAATGGGGTCAGCGGGGGACCCAGATTTAATCTTCGTAATCAGAGCCTTAAGGTTGTCTAAAGTAATGGAAGGGAGGGTGTGCAAGGAGTTAACTCCCATTCCTGCAGGCTCTGCCCCCAATACCGCAGATGTTGCACAATTCCCACGGAAGCTATCATAGATGCCTGCTACTTTATTAATAAAGTAGGTAGCCAGCACCTCACACTGGTCGTTCGAAGTGATGGAACTATCATTCGTCACAGGAGTTTTCACCATATCCTTTAGTAGGGAAAAGATCGTTTTCGAGGGGTTATTGCTAGAATTGATCTTATCAGCAAAAAAAACGGCGCTGGTTTTCCGAATCAGTTTGTGGTAGGCTTTCCTAGTGGCTATGTATTCAGATTTGGCAATGGGGCAATAGAAGCGTCTCCAATGACGTTCAAGCTTTTTGCAGTTTTTCCTGGCCTTAACAAGAGACTCATCAAACCACTCCTGGGAATGGCCTTTCTTAGGGTGGGTCCATTTGGCTGGGATGCACCTATCTAGTGCCTGATTGATCCAGTTTTCAAAGCCAGCATAGGCCGTCTCAACGTCCGAGGAGCGAATAGGCTGGGACATGACAAGCATTTTATGGAAGGAGGGGTGATCCAATTTCTGCCACGGATGTTTATATATGGCTTTAGGCTGATTCTGGTTTTTAGAGCTGGTATGATGCAGTGAGAAACCTATTAAGTGGTTGTCAGTCCAGACCATCGGAGCCACTGTAGGGACCTCTGCAAGCTGAATGTTGGTAAGCACAGGGTCAAGCAAATGTCCCGCCTTTTGCGTAGGTCCACAGACCAGTTGATTTAATTGGCAGGCAGCCAGATCATTCAGGAAATTATGTATGTCATGGTCCGTATCGGACTCTAGATGTAGATTCAGATTGCCTACAATAGTAAAGTTGGCAGACTGTAATGCCAGGCTACTGACTGCGTTAATGAGCCCTTCTTTAAAATTTTTGGGGGACCCTGGAGGGCAGTAGATCAACAATCCAGAGAACGTAAATTTACTCGAGAGAGCGATTTTAAAAACTGCACTTTCACAGTCCCGAATATGTGCAGGAATCAGAGTACAAGTATAGTAGTCTTTATAAATGACAGCAATACCCCTACCGCGACCCACCTCTCTGTTAACATTTTTCATAACAAAGCCCGGGGGCAAGGCCAAGGAAGAGCTGGCAACAGAGTCTTGGGAGAGCCATGTTTCAGTTAAAAACAGAATATCCAGAGAGTTTTCAGATAATAAATCGAAAAGTTCCGCGTGGAAATGTGGAATGTGCTGCCATATTCACTTGAGAGCCTGTGTGCATGAAGATTTCATCTTCTGGAGAACTAGTCCTGTTGAAGACACGATACTGTTTTCTGCCACCATTCCATCTGATGCTTTCTGGTCAGTGTATTCAGAACTGATACATTTATGCACCACACTTCTGGCGGGGGTATCGTTGTGCTACTCAGCGCACTTCAGTGAACGATGTTGCACACTGCAAGTGTCTCATATTCAAGGAAAATTCCCTTTCAAATGCTCACTGCCCCAATGGCACTGCTTCATACATCACTCTTCTCCATCCATCGACATTGAGGTTTTGTTTGGATAATTACCCAGGGCAGACCGAACAGACTATTGAGATTTTAGCTCATCATTGAAGAGACACCTTTATTCAACCCACGCCCCAAGCCTCTTTTTAGATTCAGTTGCAATTTTGTTTTTACATTCTCTCCTATGGAAATAAGCGTTCCACTGTAAGAATTTTACATGTCTGCATTATTCTATTGAGTGACCCCCATTGTTGGAATTACGTACATTTAAGCCAGTTTGCCTCACTTTATTTAATTCACTAACTTTTGAGTTTTGTACTGACTCCACTCCACCTGCAAGAGAAATGTTTATTGCACATATGTGTGACTTCCTATTCAGTTTGGCAATTCAGTGAATACTCTTCAGTAAACTCCTTATTATTCAACATAAATACTTTCATTCTATATACTATACATATACAAAATGCAGTTCGATCCCCCACACAAATTCCTACAAAAATAGAGTGACCCTCCCATCCTTTGGAAGAGGTGGAAGGAGAAAGACCGTACTTACCTGGTTGTAATTAATGCAAACAGAATGCCTGTGGAGCAGAGAAAGGACATCCTGCTACATTAGTTAGGTTCTGAGGAACAGGAAATCTTTGGAACACTGCTTAGAGCAGAGGCATCGGAGGTGTGGAAAATCCATGAATTTTATGAAAAGGCATTGATCAGACCGGAGAATTCTTTTGTGCTTACTATTAGCATCACTCTTTAAAGGTAACATTTCGATACAAGGAGGCAGAAAAAAATTGAAAGTTTTGAAAAAAAAATTAACAGCCCAATGGAAGCTATGCCCCACATGTAACTTTGGTGCCTCAACTGATGAAATATTAAGGGATCATCTCATGGCTAACACTAATAGTAAGCATATCCAGGAGTTGTTATGGGTGGTTGGTGATCTCAGACTTGAAAATTTGTGAAAACAGCTAAAGCTATAGAGCAGTCTGTTTAGTGGGTGAAGGAAGTCAGTGTAGAGACGCATATTAAAAAAGCCAGCCAAATTTGCACCTTGGCCAGTAAACAAACAAGGAGTGAACCAGCAAAATGCAGGCAGACTGAAAGCAAGTTAGTATTTTATCAATATCACATTCTTTCTCAAATCACATCATTTAAAGGACGCCCAGCGATTAACAAGAAGTGCAACATCTGCAGTAGGATGGATCACTTTGTCAAAGCGCGCCGCAAGAACAAGCGCAATGTTAAACCTAGAGTTGCCCTGGTGCTCGATGAAGATGCTCCTGTCAATGATACCTATGGGGTACATTGTGTGAAAACTGGAAACGCCGTTTTAAATATTTGCTAAGTTAATACTATGGGTGACAATGCCACTGACAAGCCACCTATTTGTACTTTACAGGTGTTGGGGAAGAGTTGCATGTGATGGCACATTCAGCATCCCCTTTCATCAACATAACCAAGGCGAGATTTGACTCTTTATTAGCACACCAAGTCAGCAAAACTTCTTGATCCAGACATGAAGGCCATAACGTTTGATGGCCCGGACGACAGATTTTATTGGCTACTTCCCCAGCAATGTTGGATTCAAGATGGGATTCGCATAGATCAATATTTATGTAACCCTCAAGGGAATGTGTTTGCTGGGATCGAGATATAAAAAGTTATTGACAATAACCCTTAACCTGCGTGTCCAAGTGTCGAGATTTTTTTAAATCCTTTTCCACAATGCTTAACAAGAAACTTGGAAAACTCCAATGGTTCATGTATCACATAAAACTCAAGAATAATAGATAGACGATGAGAGGTGTCCCCATTTCAGTTCACAAGGATCTTCAAGCCCTGTTGGAAGATCTACAAAGAGAAGGAATCATAAAAAAAAACGGAATCTTTCAAATGAATATCACCCATAGAACTGGCAAGAAAGTCAAGTTACACCTTTGGATCGATTGCCCAAGACACTTGATCTGTTGGAATGGGCTATGGGGTTTTCCACCTTAGACTTAAGACAGGCTTACCATCAGATCAGACTTGATGAAGAATGTAGATGCCTCCCACCATTCACTGTGCCTTTTTGTTTATTTCAGTACAAAAGAATTCCGCTCAGTCTTGCGTCGGCAGCATCTGTCTTCCAACGTGCCATGTTTCACCTCTTGGGGTCTTGGAAGACAAAGTTAAGTGCTTCCAAGATAACATCTTGGTTTTTACTAAAGACTATAAGGAGTAAAATAAACATTTGCGAAAGGTCAGCACAAGGTTGTATGACAATGGTGTTGTGATTTCTCTGGAGAAGTGCAAATGTTTTCAAAAGCAAGTTGAATAGCTAGGGCATTCTATAACTGCCCATGGAGTGGTTGCCAAGGCATTATTAGTCCGAGCAACCTAGGATGCTCCTCCACCTGACAATCGATAAAAATTGATGTTCTTCATAGGACATGTTAAATATTATTCTTAATTTGTGAAAAGATTTGCAAGCCTCATGGAGCCCTTAGTAAAACTCTTACAGAAGGGGCCAAGAAACACCAGGAGACTTTTGATGAGATAAAGTGACAAATTGTATCTGCTCCTGCCTTGAAATCTGTTTCTCTTGGGAAATTGTGCATCATTACTGTTGGTGCGAATGATTATGGAGTTGGGTGGTATTGTAATAGAAGCCATGGGATAAGAAGTAGGTGATAGTTTATGCTGCGAGAACTCTTGTTGAGACTGAAAGAGGGTATGCTGTCATTGATTGCGAGTTTTTGGCATGTGTTTGGGCTACCAACCACATCCGACATTTCATTTGGGAAAGCAGGTTCGCTTTGCAGACAGATCGTAAGCCCTTAGTACACATTTTATCTCCGGGCTGGGGATTAAAATCCACAGCTCGAATAACTAGATTATGATCCAAACTCTAAGAATATTGTTTTGATGAATTGTGTGTTCCTGGAAAAAAATTAGACTGCTGACTATTTTATCACGCTTACAATGCCAAGGTGAAATTGGGATTGAACTGGATGGTGATGAAGGTGATGCTGTTGCCTGTTTGAGAGATGTTTGTAGAAGATGGGACTTTGACTGAAGTTTTATGGTTATCTGAGGACTCAAAGGATGAAATATGTAATGCTGTCAAGAAGTATGTTTGCGATGGTTGGCCTTCTATCAAAAGCTTATCAGGCCATTGCATTCCTTTGCCCAATTATCTTCCGAGTTGAATGTAGTTGAAAACTTTGTTTTCTGTAAAGACGTGTGTTCCCCATCAAGGCATTCGTGATTTGATATTGATAGACTGCCTTTGAGAACAGATGGATATGTCTGCATTGAAACATTTGCTAGGAGTCCGTTTTTGGTGGCCAGGAATGGATGCTGAGGGTGAATGGTTTGTTTGGGACAGGAGGGTTTGCGTGGGTTGTAATAATAGCTTTAAAAACACCACATCTCCCACGCAGTCTGTACCTAGGCCTTATTTTGCTTGGTAAAAGTTTGGATTTCACATAGCTGGACCATTCAAGAGACTCCTGATGGGTATGCAATATGCAATGAATTTAATTGACTATCATTCAAAGTGCCCTGAGGTCAGGTTTCTCACAACATCTGAGGTGTTTAATTTCCTCATGGAAGTGCTTATTAAGAAAGGGGTTCTCAAAACAATTATTGTGGATGGTGTGCAACTTACATCGAAGAACGTGTCTTAGTTTCTCAAAGTTCATGGCATCAAATACAATAGGATAGCACTTTATGGTCCCAATAGAAAAGGCAGGTGGAAAGATGTAACCATTAACTCAAAGCCCTTGCAAGTTAAAATCAAATCCCTGTGTCTTTGGCTATTAGAGAGAGGTTGTGGGTGTGTTTGTTACTAAAGGAAGCCCATTTCCGTTGTTAACAGGCAGGCTTCTCAACTCTGGTATATTTCCATGTGGATTGAATGTAAGCTGCCAGTTATCAACTCAAGCCTTGATATCACTAAAATGAAGCTAAGAGTGGAATCCCAGCACTACACGGTCAAATGTTGCTATGACACTGACTCTACACAAGGACAAGCCTCCTATTTTTGATGTAGGGGATGTTATTAGGATTCCCCTCCCACATCATATCACAAAGATCAACAAGGGTAGTGTCATTACACAAGATGGTTGATGTTGGAACATTAGGAGAGATGCAAAGTGTAATAGTGACTGTGTGGCACATGGAAATGGAGTGGAGTCTGGTGATGAGCTTGAATTTGAAGCGCTTGTTTGCTCTGATCAGCATAGCGGTAAGGTTACCCTTAATGTGAGCGTGGAGAGTGGCTGCCAGAGTGTGAAGGACTCATTATCATAATTTTTTGATCCATCCCTTTTATCAAGTATCAGAGATAACTCTCCATATGGCTGGGGCCAGACTGAGGTGGCATAGTGTGCAAAAAAACAATGATTTGTGATACAGTCCGAGTAATTACCAGTGGCTGAGATTAATTCAAGTATTCCATACATCACTTATTTGCATACTGTTGGGACGCAAAAGTCCTTCGCAGGGTGACGGACATGAACCCATGACCTGAGTGCCCCAACTGTGCGTATGTCTGGATCCCTAATGCTGATTTCTGTTGTCATAGGCAAACACAGATCATGCGTGCGTGCCATAACATAGGCCTGTCTCATGGATTGCAGGCTTGTTGCACCAGGAGAGAGGCCCAAAGCAATAACCTCAAAGTGGTGAAAGGTGGCTGTCTTTGCCAGGAGTTAAGCAGCATGAGCGATGTGGTGACAGCATACCATGTAGTGATCAGTAGGAGAGAACAGGTCCTTTTTATCTGTGTCACTGGAGTAGTCCTACATGGCTCACTTGTGTAAAGTTCCACTGCTGTTTGCTTAGCTCACCCCTGGCATACATCGGTTTAGTGCGTAGTGTTGCGCAGTGCATGTATGGAGTATATGTGCTGAGTGTATATGTGCCTGTGAATGGTACAATATAGGAATAATGCTAGATGCTTGTATGTTACTTGAAAAGTGCTGAGTGTATGTGTGCCTGCGAATGGTCCAACACATGAAGGATGTAGTGCTGTACAGTTGGGGAAGCTGCGTGCATGGGCTTGGTGTATATGTGCTAATGAATGGTACAAAGCATGATAGACTCTGAGATCCATTTGGGAGACCCAGGTCCGCATGATGAAAGATGAGGAGGTAGAGTAATCCCCCAGACAGATTTGTGTATTGCTGTATTGCTGCATTCCTGTAAGCTGTGTGGGACACAATGGGAAAGAGAGAGCCAGGCTCTCCAGTACACTTCAAAGGGTGCTCATTGATTCAGAGAGCGGTCACAAGGAAGGAGACTGAGCACATCTCAGGAAGGAGATGGGGCTGATAAGAGAATAGTAAAGAGTATGGTTGAGGCCTGAGGTAACCATTTAATACACATATCACTATGGATGACATCCAAGTGTGAACTTCTAGCCTAGTCACTCTCATGGCTGTGTTGTGGGGCCATTAGATTTGGAGTCCCTTCTGCTGTGACAGACTGCTTTCTGGAGGAAGAGAGGGCAGAGGAGTGGGCACGCCCAACACAAACTTCAAAGACTCAGACTCTAAATCACATTTGGTGTCTGGAAATGGACTATATGAAGGGGAGCTTGAGCCCACTAAAAATGTCAACTGACAAGCAGCCAGTAGGCTGTTCGAGAAGGAGAAACTCTACAAGACTTCTGCCTGTAACCAGGACTGGGGGGCCAAGGCCTGCTAATCTCCCAGCTGGGTGAGGGGACAGCATCCTGGCAATCCAAGACCAGCTGCTCTGGAGCCTGGAGCACCAGCGCCTGCCTGTTTGCCATGGCCAGTATGCCCTGTGAAGAAGAGAAGTGTGTTGGAGGGAGGAAAGTCCAGTGGGGAATCCTGGTGAGTGCATCCCCTTAGAGAGGTGCGAGGAGACAGCTGCTACACCAATCAGGTCGTTGCCAGTGTGCAGGGAAAGTCGACGACCCTCGTATGCAAGTAAAGGGCCACAGTGAAGTGAGCAGTTATCAGTGCTGAAACTGAAAGGGTCATTGCCTGTGTGTAGTGAGAAGCTGGCGATCCCATATGGCAGGTGGGGCTTCTGTGAAGAAATTGCTGTGCTGAGCGGGCCGTAGCCTTTGTGCAGTGCTAACCCAGTGACCCCCATATGCCATGGGAGGCTGCTGTGAAGAGACCTACTGTGCTAATCGGATTGGAGTCCATATGCCATAGGGGGCACCTGTAACCAAGCAAGAAGTGTGACCTGGCCAAGATCCTCATCCGAGGAGAGAGGCCTCCATGGTGAACTGACTGGGCCTGCACTGTGACTGAGGGTAGCCAAGACATTAACACCCTACTTCCCCCGCTATCCGTGGGAAGAGCTGAAGAACTTACCCAGCTTGGAGGAGCAATGAGAAGATCCTGGCCACTGCTGTTGCATGCCCACGTGCGAGGAACTCGAGGACAGTCGATTGCTGCCCACCTGGGCCACATGCAAAGATCTTACTGGAGACAGCTGCTGCAGGTCCAGCACCCATGGAGGGCGCATGCTCAGAGACTACATTCGCTCCGATCCTGCTGGTGCAAGTAAGACTGATTTTGGTCCAGTTGGCCATGGGGGAACTTGCTTGTCAGTTAGTGCTTTGGTGCTGGATCACTTTTGACTTTAATACAGAATTGGAGTAGGACTCTTGAGACTCAGACTGCTAGTGGGGCTAACCTGAATGTCTCCTAAAGTAAAGGGGCAACAACCACTACCGCTGGCTTGAGGAAAGTGGGACTCAGAAATCTACCTATGAAACACTAGAGCCCTGAACTCAAGAGATTATGTATTGTTTGTGAATGTCGTATTTTACTTTGTGGCGGTAGCTGTATATAAATACTTCTTTCTTCATAAAAACAAGTATTTGACTGGACAATAATTTATTGCTGCATGTGTTTTCAGTTGTGAGCCTGTGTTCTCCCCCCTGCGTCTAACCCCCCACCCGAGCAGCCTTGGACTGCTCAACCTGCACTGCTACTGAGTGACAAGTGCTGAAGGGGTACTTAGCGAGGTTGCTCAGGACCCATAGTAGGTTGGGCCCCAGGACATCAGGAGTAAATGGCCTCAACCCCCACGGTTGGGCCCAGTAACCCCTGCTTGACCCGTGGCCCTCTGAACTGTGTTCTGACATATACTTCAGTGTGCCACCCTAAGTGGAATGGTTATGCCCAGACGTCCCATGCACACTGTGCCACTGGAACCAAGCTATACCGTGCTGATGAGCCCTAATGAGGGCAGAACAGATCCTGGGATTATGTGTTCCAGTTCAAGGAGGACCTGGCCTAGCAGTTCAGGCTGTACAATTCCCATTGGAGCACGGTCAAGACTAATTTGCATAATGCAGGATCCAAAATGAGGTGGCATGGTGTGAAAGATAACGATTGAATGGGATACAGCCTCAAGTGATTACCAGTGCCTGAGATTAATTCAAGCATTCTATCCATCACATGTCTGTATACTACAATGTGTTGCCATAAATGGGATGAGAATGCCCAGACGTGGGTCCTATGCACACTGTGCCAATGGAACCAAGCTATACCTGACTAATGAGCCCTAATAAGGGTGAAACCGGTCCCATGTTGCTTGTGTTCTGGTTCAGGGAGGACCGGTCTTGGGAGTTTAGGGTGAACTGTTTCCATTAGAACAGGGTCAAGATTGATTTGATTTATTCTTCTACCTCCTCTGTATTTTTCTCGCTCAAATGCCTCAACCTCCCACTCCTCCAAAGCTTCATACTGCGTCAACCTAGGACTAGGTTCTAATGTATTCATCCGATTTCTCAAATTCTGAAGAACCCTTACATTAAAGGTACCATTTTCAGGGAAAGCTAAAACACCATCACCTTTCGTATATTCCACCCAATTTTCAAACCAAACACACGTATGGTATCCTCGTTCCAACATCATAAAAGAAGCAGGTGTATTAGGGGGTGGCATAAGAATCCCTTCTCTGGTTACTACACGCTTATCCTTTTTAAAGAAATTCTTGATTTTATTAATCAACTTAATTCTGTAACTAGTTATTTTCAACAAGCTAAACTAGAAACTCTTCCGTATTCTTACGTATCCTGTCTCCCAGCACTCGTCCTATGCCAACGCGACTCACACCAACAGTCCAATCAGGGCTCACTTCGTATTTTCTTTCACAACCAATATTTGTGCGGCTCTTGTCTACCAACCAATCAGAGCTTTCCACACACCTACTTGTTTCAACCAATACCAGCGTGGCTCTCTGTGACGTCAGTATTACTCCTACTACTGACCCTCCCTTTACAATTGACACTTGTTACACACCCGCTGTCTTAACCAATACCAGCGCGGCTCTCTGTGACGTCAGTATGACTCCTGCTACTGACCCTCCCTTCACAAGGTAATACGACAATGTATTCTCTAAACTTTTCTTAATATCTTTTCTGTTAGTAACAATGTAAAAACAGTGCTACTCTGTCTGCTCTGCTATTTAAAGATAGTTTATTCACTTGCTTCAAGAGAAAGTACTTCCTTATACTACGAGTAAAAAGCACTGTTTACCCTTCACTTAAGCTCGGGAAAACCTATTACTCCTCTAGGGATACTCCTCCTTCGGGTAAGGCCAAAGTTTCACAGGTAGACCCTTCGCTATCACTCACACTCTACTCTTATACGATATAGTCCCTAATATAACACCTACAGCCTAGCTTTTAGGTATTATGACAACAGACGAGTAACCTTCTGCAGTGTAGTTTCCTTCCCACACTCTTCAAAATTCAATTCCCGGGATTCCCAGGTATCTCTGTACCTGTACTTCCAGACAACATAAAACAAGACACTAACTTCTCATGTTACAAACATAAAGGGGCCGATTCCGATCTCGGCCGGCAGGGCACCGAATCGGATTCGGCTTAACCGGATCCGATTCGGAGCCCTATTTCCCGACCGAGTCGTACGTGCGTCCGAGCGAGTACGATGCGTGCGTTCGCGAAATCTCCGACCGACTCGTTCGCAGGACCCGACCGCTCCGACCGACTCGCACGGGGACGACGCGCACCTCGCAATGGAGACGTTCCCCGGCCGGGTAAGTACGATGCGCACCTCGACCGCTCCGACCGACTCGCGCAGTCCGGCTCCAAGGAGCTGTCGGAGCCGCACTTTGGGGGTCCGTGTCAGACCCCCCTGGAAGCGTAGGCGTGCGAGTCGCACACAGGGGGGACCCATGGCTCCCCCCTACACGTGCATGTACGGTGCGACCCGCATCAACGCGAACACGCTGTAGGGGGCGCCCTTGTTCGCGTCGTGCCCATTGAGTCAATGGGAGCCCGTGTACACGTCGTACGACTGGCTCCCATTGACTTCAATGGGAGTCCGACCGAATCGAGTCCGATAGCATACGTGCGCATCGTACTCGTTCGGTCGGACTGCTAGGGTCCGATTCGGTCGGAATTCTCTCCGGGTCCGGCTCGGTCGGGGAGATTTCCGGCCCGAATCGGAATCGGCCCCATAGTCAATAATCAATAATCAATAATAACCATAACTCTGCTACCAGAAAATCTGATCCAGCACGAAGAGGCCAAGGTTGGATATTTTATACACCAAAAACTGAACTTTTTCAATGGGCCCATATACCTGTATCCAAATACCTTTGTTTGTATTCTCCTTGGCCAATTTCCCGCTGGAAGGGTTTTGATTTCAAATAATTCCACAAATCCTGATTAGTTATTTCCCTGTAACCACAAATCAATTACAGTATCGTGACTAACTAATCTTCACAAATGAACACTCTTCCTCTGGTCGATGGACCATTAGTTGAGTTAGTTGATGGTGATATTAACAACTTCTTAACTAAACTTCGTAATGAAATAACCACAGACTCTGAATATAATAATTATGATGAATTTATCTAAAATTTCAGTCATTAAGTTGAACGCTCATCAATTACAAATACACAGTGCAAACTCCATTTTTATCAAACGGGAGAGAGAGCAATCATAAAGCACAATACATTCAATTACACAAGCTTCCAACAAACATCAAACGCATAAGAGTGGATAGATGAAGAGACAAAAGGCACATTAAATACATTTGCAACGAAATATGCAAATACTGGTTAGAATGACATTTACCTAATGAGGATAACTGGAAAACCACCCCTCTGGCCAAAGGGCTGGTGGAGGTCCCCTGACTTAGGATCAGGAGACAAAGATCAAAGGATAGGATCAGGACAGGTCGGATACTTACTAGACTTCTCTACAACCCGACGCACCAGGGCGATTCCCTCTCTTTCACTCTCTCCCTCCTCGATATTCTTCCGCAAACTTCAATTCTAATCAGGCAATAGTCTGGATCTTCTGAGTCTACACTCATCTTCCCTCTCTCTCTCTCTCTCTCTCTCTTGCTCAGCTCCCAGCAGCATTGTCAGCATCATATCATCGTCATCGTCAAATATCAGCATTCCTTCTCAATTCAAATCACTCTAGTTATAGTCTTTATTCCTTCATGTCCCACCCTCAAGTGTTGCAACTTTACTAAACTACGGAATATGATTGGACGGGGTTAGGGGTGTCTTCATCATCTCAAGCTGACATATTCATTTTATTAGTAAGACCTATTGTTTGTTAACCCTGCCCCTTCTACTCATTCATAATTTTATTTGAAACATGCATATTTTGTTGCAAATGCCATAATTCACTGAATACAGGCTTCACAGTTTGCTGCTACATCTTCTTCTTTTCCCATCCTTTCTGTCCTTGGAGCTTGGCAAGCGTTCAGCTCCCTCTGTGTCATCGGTCATCTCATGGGCTCATTGCTCATGCACAGCTTTCGCCATCTTCTTTTTTTAGTCAAGGACCAGCAGGCCCAAATATTCACTATTAATAAGAGAATCAAAAACAGATATTAATTTCTTGAATATGTAATTCTCACTGTTCACCACCCACTTCCACTCTATCCCATGTAATTATTATTACTCTTGGGGAAAAGCATTAATAGCAGCAGCTTCTTTTCAAATCAAGCAAGCATATGCCGAGCATGCGGTATCTCAAGACCGCGATTCAATTCTTCTTGCGCATGTGTGAGGGTTTTTCCCTCTCAAAGCGAGTTAGTCACGTTATTTTATGCGTCATTCGAGTTTGCAGAAGCGCAAAGCGTTTAGCAAGTTAAGGCGGGTTTTAATCGTGCTGCGTTTTATTTCTCATTAATTCAAGCATGCGCAAGTTTTTCTCCCCATGTTTCTGTGTTGGGTGCATGTTAATTTTGCCTTATCTATTAATTAATACTTAGTAAGAGTTAATGAAAGATTTCATCGAGCAAGTCTCATTTTCTTGAGTCCTTGCTCCATCACCAGTACCTACTTACAATCACACTTCACCTGCCTCGCAGTATTTGCCATCCCTGACATGCTCGGGCGCAACACAATGTCTGTGACATGAGAGATGGGACAACCTCCAGCCCTCACACATGGCACCTCATATTTCACACATAGATCACAAAAAGAAGCCTATCCACTATAGATACAAACTACCTATCAGGCAAAACAGGCAGGACACGAGCACCTTCACCACATCAAGCTCGCACACATCTGTATCACTATCATGCTTAAGCACAGCACCAGACACACAAATAGAGCACCAGTCCGGCACTCGCGCATGACACCCACTGCTCCTCCACTAAGGTCACTCTATATGTATAAACTCTTCTACCCAAGCATATCAGACAAAGTTGCCAATCCTTAAAGGTACCGAAAAACACTTTAAGGTCACATAAATGGTATTTGTGAGTTATATTGTAGGGACCAAATGACACCTGCGAGTGATGCACTGTAACGGAACTCCACCCCCTTAATAAATTATTATTAAGCATAGCCTTCTTTGCAGATGAAACATCCTTTTCTCGTTCACTTCACTTTCTGTATGGGCCTATTTTGGAAATCTTCGAGACTATTTGCATTTTTCTTTAACAAACACAAGCAAGTTAGAAATAAAGCGTATTAATTCCTTTTTGTTCTTCGCCCTGAAATCTCTCACCCCATACAGTATTCGCACTTTCATTCTTTTCGTATTCCTTGCCATAAACTTTATTACCATGCCCAATGTTTATGACTCTGCTTCTGCAACCACACTCCCTACTTTCTACACTTACCTATTAATAACTGGTAATTCTACATTTCTTCATCTTGATATTCTTGATAACCTCAGCTACCATCTTGGTTGTTTCTTCTCCTAGGTCACTGACTTTTCAAAACGTGGATTTTTTGCTTTTATTATATTTACTTTAAACTATTGTGCTCTTCACATAGAGTCAGCCATCTTGAGCACAACACTCTCCTAGCATGTTTTTTCAATGCTTACTGTGTTGATACTATCTTCTAACGCCTATGTAGAGATGAAGGCCATCTTAAAATATTTTATTTGTCTATTACTTTCAATGATGCCTCCATTTTTATAACCAACAGTTTCTGATTTGTGAAGCTGCACACTCTTAATCAGGTTCACCTGGCACAGACTGAGACTGTGCGTCTGTTTACAAAAACAAAGCTGTTTCCATCATGAAGAGTGCGTTAATAAAAAGCGGACTGTCTGTTTGAAACCACTGGACCGCCTATCACTGCAGTTTCATGGTGGGCCTGTAAATCATCTGCAGGTGGATGAGGGGTGCCACTGCATCTGCCTTTGGTCCACCCTCCTTTTGATGTGGGCCACCTCTTCTGTGGTCAAAAACCCCTTCTCTTGCTATATATGTGGGTGATGTGGCGGAAAGGTTGGTGCCAAATACAATACAACACATATTACCTCCTGGTCCCTCCAGTCCTCGTCCCATTCCTTAACAAAGTGGAGATGACCATCTCCACGACAGAAAAAAAGAGCAGGAGAATGCTGGATACCTAAACCCACCCCCTCCCACTGGGAGTACATAAGCCGTACCATCCCAGCATTCAGCCTGTTCTTTTTTTCTGTCTTCCGACAGAATGGTTCTTGGAGTTGATGCTGGTTCTTACCTGTTTGCAGTCTTCGTGGGACGTCCTCGTCGGGCTGCTGGGCTGTCCTCGACTTCCTTCTGTGCTGTCTCCTGGCCTGCCGGGCTTGCGAGGAGCCGCATTGGTTGGCGGACGGCCCTTTGCGGCTGGGGCGCTGTTCCTCCCGGTCTCTTCCGGGTTCCTGGGCGCGTCTTCCTGTGGCTTGGCCGGTCTGGAAGACGAGTTGCTGAGGCGGTTTGGTGTGTCCCTGGGCCGGTCCTGGTGGTGCCCCTGGGCTTCCTGGCTGGCTGCTGGGCTCCTCCTGGTGTCCTTGTCCTCCTTGGTGCCCCTGCTGATCTTCGTGGTGGAGCGGGGACGGGCCTGGCTGTGTCCTCGGAGTGCCGGTTTCTGCAGTCTTCTGCCTTCTGCCCGGTGCTGGTTTGCTGGAGGGCGCCTGGGCTGGCTGCTGGGGGCAGTGGGTGAGTGGTGCTATCTCCCTACCCCTATGGTGAGTACCGCGTAGCGGTTCCATTGCCAGTCCTGTTTTCCATGTATCTCTGTGGCCTCATGGTTCTCGTTGCTGGCTCTTCCTCCACAGGTTGTGTGTTTGACCCTTGCGCCTTTGGCCGTTCCTCCCTGGATGCGGCTGCTCTCGTCTGCTTCTGATGTTGAGCGGGGTCGAGCCTGGTTGGTGCCTGGTTAGGTGTACATATGCCAGGTACTGTGGGCTTTTGAGAAGTGCGGATGTTCGGCGCGGTCGAGCTCTGTTGGTTCCTGGTTGGAGTTCGGCCTGGGTATTCCGGGTGCTGTGGGCTTCGTGGAGCTTTGTTTCTTTTTTTTGTCTGTGTCCCGGATGCTCTCTGTTGTTCGGCAGGGTTGGCCCTGGTTGGTCCCTGCCCTACGGCTCTTCCTCCCTGTGAGCGCCTGCTCTTGTCTGACCTCAGTGGTTACGCGGGGTCGTGCTGGGTTAGTTCCTGGTTGGGTGTCTGCCTGGGACTGCCGGGTGCTGTAGCCTTTCAGCTGGGTGCCTCTGATGGGTTTCCCGGTGCTGTGTGCTTTGAAGTCTGCTGTGGTGGGGCCTGGCTGTTGCCTTGCCTGGGTGGCCGCCTGGGGGTGCCTGTCTTGTTGGCTGGCGTTTCTATTCGCCAGCTCTGGTCTGTTCTGGCGTTGGGTGGGGTCGGCTCTGGTTCGTTCCTGGAGGTCGCGGCTCCCTCACCCACCCTGTCGGCGGGTGCAGCACTGGTGTCCGCCTGGGTGCTCCCTGGTGTTGTTGGCCTTTTTTGTTCCCGGCTACGTGTTGTTTGGCCAGGTGTTGGTTTTCTTTTCTTGCGGGAGGGTTTCCGGTTGGCCGTCTGTCTGGTGCGGCGCTGGTTGCCAGTTCCTGGGCTGGCTGGTGGGGGCTGGTGGTGTATGCTGCTGTATGTTTGCCCCGGTGTTGGGTGCCGCACGGCGGTTTGTCTCCCGTTCCGGCTCTCTGGCCTTTCCTTTGGGGTCCCCGGCCTTCCGGGTGCTGGGGTGTGTTTTTTTCTTCTTTTGGATGCCCGGCTCTGCATGCCTCCCTGGTCGTGTCCGGTGTCGGGTCCTTGGTCTCGCCTGGGGGGGAGGGGGTGGTTGGTGTTGTGCCCTCTCTCTGGCCTGCCTTGACCCTTGGTGCTGGGGTTGGCTGGAGCACTGGGCATCTGCTGCCTCTCTCTCTGGTCTCCTGTGGCTGTCCGTGGTCAGCTGGTTGGTTTTGGGTCTGCACTGCTGGTGCCCCTGGTGTGCCTTGTTCTTGGTGTTTGTCTTCTGCCTGGTGCTGGGTTGTGGTTCAAGCCTGGGCTGGCTGATGGGGGTGTGGTGCCGTGTTGTGGTTTCCTTCTCCCCTGTTGGGTTCCTTTGCGGGAGGCTTGGGCCTCTTTTTGGGGTCCTCTGTCTCTCTGCTGCTGGTTCCTTTGCCGTCCTTCACTTCGGAATCTTGGCTCTGTTGTTCTGCCTCTCTTTGGGGTATTGGTGGGCCGCCGGTTGGTCTGGTGTGTGCCTGCCCGGGGTGTACACCGGGTTGCGGCTTTCCCTTCTGCTCTTCCGTGGTGGCCCTGTGCTGTGTCTTTTCTCTGGCCTGGCTTTGCCTCTGCCCTGGTGGGCCTTGGGGCTGTCGGACTGCTTTTGTGGGGTGGTGATGGGTTGGTTTGGTCCGGTCTCTTTCCCCTCGGGGCTGGTCTTTTGGGCCTGGTCCTTTGGCTCTCTGGTGTGGGGGCTCCTTTTAGGCCTGTGGTGTCTCTGGTCCCTGTGCTTGTTGGCTCTGTGGTTGCAGGGTCTGCTGGGGTTCGGTTTCTTCCTTGGCCTCTTCCGGTTCCTCTCCCCTCGGTGGGTGGTGCACCTCTGGTGGTGCTTTTCCTGCTGGGTTGTGTCCAGCTCTGGCGGTGAGGGCCTTGGTCCCTTGGGGGTCGCCTTTGGGTGTCTGCCTTCTACTCCTTATGGCCTTGGCCTGCCTCTCCCTTCCGGGTTGTCGGCTGGGCCTGCCGGTGCCCGTGTGTCGTTTCCTGTCCCCCCTGCGTTTGCTCTGCTCTGGGGTTGCGCTGGTGTCGGTCGGTGGTTGGGCGCCCGGCTCCTTGCCCTCCCCGTCTGCAGGTGCGGCACTTTGTTTGGGTGTGGGTCTTTTGGCCCCTTGGTGGTCGTCGGTCCGGTGCCTGGTGTTGCGGGGTTTCGGGCCGCCCTTCTGTTCTTTTCCTCTGGGCTCTTCTCTGTGCCTCCCTGGTGGGGGCTGTGCCTTGGCGTTGGCTGGCTGGTGTGGGCTGCTTGGCTCCCTTCCTGTCTTCCTGTTGCCTTGGGTGCCCTGGGTGGCCTGGCTTTGGCTGGGTCCTGTGTCTTTCCCTGACGCCCCTGGGGATTGGGGTTGGGGCAGTTGTCCCTGTGCCTCTCCTTCCGGGCCCATGGGGGTGCCGTGTTGGTGGCCTCCTGTTTGCTGGCGTGTCTGTTGTTCAGTCTGCTGGCTTCTTGGGGTTTTCTGGGAGCGTCTGCCGGTTTGGGCGTTGTGCCTCCCTGTTTTGCCAGTCTGCGGCTGCTCTTGAGTCTGCTGCTGGTTCTATTGGGGTTTTACCCTTCCCTGTTCTGGGTTCTTGTTCGGTGCCCGGTGGCTTCGTCTTCCCCGGTCCCGTGTTTCCCCCCTGTGGTTGGCCCCCTGCTTTTTTGGTTGGGGGTGTCTCCCTTGCTGGGGGTTGTTTGTGGCGTCTTCCTCCTGGTTGTCTCTGTTTGTTCTTTGGGTTCCTCTGGTCTCGGAGGCCTTCAGGGTTTTGTCTCGCCCCTTTCTTTGGTTTGTGCCTGGTCTGGTTCCGGGTCCGCTGGGGTCCATCCCTGGCTTTCCTTGGGCGTGGTCCTGTTGTTGGCCTCGTTTGGGGGGGATTGCGCTTCTGGCCTCCCCCTTGTCTTCTTTTGGCGGGGTGCTGGGTTTGCGTCCCGGTGTCTCCTGCTTTCGGGGTGGTTGCCTCGGGTATGGCCTGTTGGCCTGTCCCTGTGCCCCAGGTTCTTCTCCGGGTTTGGTGCTTTTCTGTGGCTGTCCGGTGTCTCCGCTGGTGTTGGCTGCTGGCCGTTCCTGCCCCGTGGCCTGGGCCGCCTCTGGGTTTTCTATGCCTCTAGACTCTCTGTTGCCGGTGCTGTCGGTGTTGCGGGGCGGGGCTTGCTCCTGGTCACTGCCCCCTGTCTTCCTGGTTTGCTCAATTTGAGCCTATCCTTGGTTGGTCCTCTGGGTCGGTGCCCGAGTTGTTTTCGGGCTCCGTCCTCTTCGGCCTACGGCCGTGCCGCCCTGGATGCCCCTGTTCTCGTCTGTTCTCAGCGGTTGAGCGGGTCTGCGGCTCTGCTGGGGGCTTCCCCTGGTGTGTTGGGGTTGGTCCTGTGGTTGGTCGTGTCGTTCCTTTGTCTCCTGCTTTTGGTGGGGTTTGTTCGGTCTCTCCTTCCTTCCCCTCGGCTTTTTTGTTGGTGATGTCGTTGTGGGTTCGTTCGGCGGTGGGTCGCTTTCTTCCCTCGTCTGAGGGGGGTCGCTCTCTGTCGTTGCTCCTGCTGTGTTCTGGTTGACGGTGGTGTTTCTGCCCTTGGCTCTGGTCAGATGTCCTTCCTGGCTTTTTGTGCCCTGTGGGCGCTCCCGCATCTTCTGGGTCTTCTTCTGCTCGTTGTTCTGGCGGGGGCTGGTTGTTTCGTCCCCTCTGGGGGTTCCCTTGGGGCTTGGCTCTGGGTGCTGGGCTTCCTTCTGACCTTGCCTGGGGGTCTTGTGTACCTCTCGTTGCGCCCCTTTCTCCTTCCTCGGTCGGGTTGCTCTGCGTCTTCTTCTGTGGGTCTGCCCTTTGGGTGGCGGCTCCTTGGTTGGGCTCCTTGTTTTGGGGTTTTCCTGGTCGTCCCCTGCTTGTTTTGGGGTTTCGGCTCTGTTGGCTTGCTTGGGGGCATTGCTGGTTGTGTGCTCCTGCCTGTGTTTTTTTCTTGTGGTTCTCCGTTTTGCTTCTGTTGGGTGCCGTTTTCGGTGTGGTGTCCCTGGTGTTGGTGGGAGTTCGGAAGGACGGGTTGTTTGCTTTGGTATTCTCCACTTTGTTAAGGAATGGGACGAGGACTGGAGGGACCGGGAGGTAATGCCCTATTACTTACCGGTAATCTTCATTACTCCTGGTCCCGTTGTCCTCGTCCCATTCCTTACGCCCCTCCCTCCCTCCCGGACGGCCGGCCTTCCGGTTGCTGGCTTGGTATTTCAGGCTGAATTCTGGGATGGTACGGCTTATGTACTCCCAGTGGGAGGGGGTGGGTTTAGGTATCCCAGCATTATCCTGCTCTTTTTTTCTGTCGTGGAGATGGTCATCTCTACTTTGTTAAGGAATGGGACGAGGACAACGGGACCAGGAGTAATGAAGATTACCGTAAGTAATAGGGCATTATCCCAGTCAATAAAGATCAATGTGGAGGGAGGGGTATACGTTTTGAAAGGGAAAACCTGTTTTATAAACACTCTAAGTTGTAGTGCACTTAAACGTTACCATACACAAGAAAATCTCAACGTTCTAGCCCTAATGATTCTCCTCATATGGCACCAAACAACTTTGGTAATAGGGAACAGTTTAGTCTATGGCCTAATGTTATCCTACGTGCAGTTCAGCAATATGCATCTCTCCGGAAATGTCCAAGGTACTGAAGTCTGTTATACTCAGTACCTGCTTGAGGATTTTTGAGTCATATTGGACAATTGCGGTTTTTCCCAGTCTACTGTCTATTTGTGATTGCAAAATTCAAAGTTAAAGAAATAAGCATTGGCAACGGGTGTGGACTAAATATTATTGTAACTATTTCCTTGGTGGTCATATTCATGTTTTTGCTCCCTTTTGCCCCTTCCGTAGCACCAGGAATCTTGCGGGTTGGTGGTATATAATTCTAATACTAATCTGTCCCTGATTTTCTTTTTTTTCTGACATCAGTCTCTATAATTATATTAATTTCTTAATTGTTATATATGTAGTATCGTAAAGAGGTCAGTAAAATGTATGTACATCTTTGCAGCCTTGAAGAAGTTGAGATTGTTGGGTAATTAAACATATCAGCTGTATCTCAATATCCATTTTCGTGCAAAAAAAGATGGACTATCAGTGGATGAAAAATAACTTGGTCCTTGTCCCACCTTGTACACTAAATTAAGGACATGCCTGTGATAATATTGTGTCTACTGCCCTTGCAAAATATATGAGATCCCAAATACTGACTGGAGAGATTCAGTTCTTTGGGGATCAAAGAAGATCCAGAGCTCACATTCAGAAAGGGCCCTGTTCTAAGTTGAAGGAGCTTGACCAGCTAGGATCAAGCACATTTTCACAGTCATTTTCCCAGCACAACGGGCCTATCTCAGTAGGAATTCTGTGCATTGTGGCCAGCCACATCCATATAAAGAACAACAGCTCCATAAAAGGTCATTGTAACTTTTCAATGACTATATCAAGGGGGTAGAGTAAAGAGACGATGCATATTATTTTATAACGTATGCAGATTTTCTAAAAGTCCGCTCAATTACTACATGTCCATATCTTCTGTAGAAGAAATCCCAGTCAACATTCATGGTCCCCACACCATCTTGGCTGAGAGTAGGGTCCTGTTAGGGATGCGTGGATTTGAAACATGGCTCATACGCATTACTTAAGGCACAGCCAGCAGACTGTACCCCAAAATTAACAGATAGCTTACCACTGATCAGGTAGTCTCTTCACAACAAGCCAGATGAATATATTCAAATGAGGAAAGGGTGCACTTTGGGTACACACTGGCCAGCAAACGCCTAACGCTTTTTTAGACACTGTTGGTGACGTGTGATCAGAGATCACAAAATGACGTTGAACATGGGGATCAAGAAGGAATCAAGGAATCATTTAGACTACTCAGAGAAGATGTGAGCACCTCTTACAGTTTAGGACAGTAGTTCCCAGAAACATGTGAGACACAGCTGAAATGGGTGAAGTTTCAGTCTCGCAGAAGGGGGTCACATTGTTATGGAAACCTCTATGGGGTGCTTTGAAAGAATAAGCATTGTAATATACTCCATACTAAAAATACAGTTGATAAAAAACATTCTTTCATAAATATTACTATATAACAAATAATACACAAAAACAGTTTCATAAGTAAAATATTTGAATAAATGAGCCATTTACACAGTGTGCAAAACTAAACTTTGTAAAACCATAAAGCAGACCTTGTTAACAATAAAATACAACACATCACATCAGAAAACATAGTTTAACTAGAGTTTAATAGAAAATAGCAGGCAGCAAAGCAAAAGATCAAGAAACAATTGTCATTTAAATTGACCAGGGCTCTTGATAAAAAGTTGCAGCTATACTCTATTGTAAATTCATAAATGTACAATGTCCTAGTATATATACAGTTTCTCCCCTTACAAGTCAATGTAGTAGGACCATGTGACAGAAATGTGGTGCTCCCAGCAGAAACTTATCTAGTGTGCAGGTGTCAGGATCTTCCCTTCAAGGAAGCACAGGACGACAGCCTTGAAGGAGAGATATTTATACCCACAAATACTAACTCTATTCTTCTCACAAAATCTGCTTTCCCTGCCAGGTTTGAAGAAGAGGTTACGCTTACAGAAAATGTGCAATGTACAACATGGGGCATTAGGGCTCCTGAGCCTGCTAAAGCCCTGAAAGGTTTTCAACTAATACAATACTATGTAAGGGTTCAAACTAATAGAAAATGACATTCATATGTGATTAACAACAAATACATTTGTGATTACATATCATGATCTTGAAGCATGTCTCTTCATGAGTAGCATAATACAACATAATTTGAGTAGGTTTTCACACTCTATAGTACTTACTTAAATAAAATACCCTACACTTCATATTTAAAATACCCAAAAGCATGGACTATGTGTCCATTCCAAAGAAGATGCAAAATTACAATTTTTTAGTTGGGCTAAAAGGAATCAATAGGGGCCAGAGTACAAAGTTTGGAAGATGGGATACTCCGTTACAAACGTGACTATTTTCCGTCCGCAGTATTGCAAGTACCATAGGATATAATGGTATTGTAATTTGGCGGATGGGATATCTGTCACATTTGTGATGGATTAACGCTGTCTGCCAAACTTGTAATCAGGCCTTAAGCCTTGGGTACTAGCTCTGAAGAATCAGATACTACAAGGAAATATTGGTTACATGAAGAAGAAAGTCCCGAAAACAAGGAGCAGCCGTTTTGGGCTAAGCCAATATACGTAGCAGTAAAACATTGAAAACAGTAGCACTCAGAACAAATCATGCTCATTGCAAAATTATGCAAGGGCAAATGTCTGTCCTACCAGGATTAGTCGCATGCAAAAATGAAAGCAATGTTAACACCAAGTCTCAATAATGGGGAATATTTACAATGAAGTGACGGAGTGCGGTGTTAGCCTTCCTGGCTTAACGATACACTCCGCTACTTCAGAAATGCAGGGCTGCACCATATTTACAACAATATGGTGGAGCCCGGTGGTCACCTTCATGCACATAAACAATCATTGGCAAATTTGCTGTTCCTATGTGTGCTGCACAACGCAGCACACATGGAAATAGCAAAACGAGGAGAAATAAAGCATTTCTCCTCGTTTCGCCTGTTTAAGACCAGGATTGCCCTGGTCTTAATTTTGGCGTTAAGTGGCTTAATGCTGCCTTGTAAATAAGGAGAAGCACCTATCGCCATCACAATGTCACTGAAATTGACGTGGTGGCGATAGGGGCTTGTAAATATGCCCCAATGTGCGCTCCCAAAGGATTATTTCAAAGGGGAAACATTAGCCCCCCACCTTACAGAATGTTTCTGCCCCATCATATTAGCATAGTCACGTTTCACACGTCCCACTCTGCAGAAGTTATACATCTCGTATATGAAAACCTTTCACTACAGTTGTAAAAACAATACTATCCATATGAAAGGATCAACTAATCTATCATCAATGAAAGCAGGACAGATGTTAGAGCACAAATATAAGGTGCCTAGTAGGCAGTTGGCTGAGATGGGCAATCTTGTGCTCTTACTGACTAAAATTGTTTTACATACTCGCACCTTCTATTTATCTACTTTTTGGAGTTCTTATTTCTAGAAATTCTTATTGTCGCTATTTTGATGGTTTATATCACATACAGCTGTTAATAGGGCAACTACTGGGGCAGGACGGTTTCGGATCACAATCATTTAGTTGTGGGACTTAGGTGGGATGTGCTGCATTCCCCCTATTCCCACTTGGAAGTTTCCTTACTGGAGGACCAGGTACTCCGCGCAACTATACTCCAGAACATAACGGACGACTTCACCCGCAACAACACGGCCTCTACCTATGCCCTTGAATGGGACACTTTTAAAATCACAATACGAGGACTGTGCATTTCAGCGGTGGTGGGGGAGTGTTCGAGGCAGACTTATGCACTAATGAAGAATCCTTGCTTAGGCTTGAATCTCGGACGGTGGGAGACGCTGCACCCCAGCAGGCAGGGCCGGACTGGCCGTAGCGGGCACCAGGCATTTCCCTGGTGGGCTGTCAGGGTGGGGGCCGGTTTTGGACCCCTAGGGGGCCGTTTTTGTTACCGGGGCCAGTTTTGCAGCATAGCTGCAATATCGGCCACCTGTAACAAAAGAAGCTGCAGTGTTCCCCCATCCCTCCCTCCCGCGGCCGGTCTGGCTCCATTGCCAGGGCCGGTTTGCTTTCCCAGTCCGGCCCTGCCAGCAGGCATGGTTGACTGCTCATGCGAAGCACACTGAATTACTTGAGTGGATAAGCTGCTTCAACTTTGTGGTGCACACAGTAAAAATGCACATGGAGGCTGAAAAGTTTGAGGCCTTCCTTGCGTGGCTGATAACACAGTAATCGCCTTGCTGTCCTATCCCTTCCATCCGACTTACTCAAAACACGTAAGTGCACACTCAGGCAGAAACACACAACGCCTTTGTTAACCATGATAAGACTCTTTATGCTGCTGTGCAACCTTCGTCACTAGAGGTTATGTTAGCCTATCTGAAAGAAGCTTCATTGCCTCTGGTTACTCCCGAACAGTGTGAAGACTTTGGTCTCTCTATCACTGTAGCTGAAATAAAAGAAGCCATAAAATCGCTGACCACCAACAAAACTCCAGGTCAGAATGGACTCCCACTGGAGTTCTACCGTACCTTACAGCCCTGTAGTCCCCGTGGCTGGGGCAACTGTACACAGTATCACTGGAGGATGATACCTTCCCAGCATCTTTAAGAGAGGCTCCGCTTATTTCAATCCCGAAGCCGCGCAAGGATGACTCTGACATGTCCTTAGATAGCCCATTGACAATTTTGAACACCGACCATACATTCTTAAGCAAGGTGTTAGCAGAGCATTTGTTACCACTTATACTGCAACTAGTGCACCCTGAGCAAAATGGCTTTGTGCTGGGCAGGAACACCTCGCTCAATATTCACAGGCTCTTCAGGGTTATTGAGGCTAGCCCAGGACATTGGCCCCAGATGGCCTGCATCTTTGAGTGTAGTGTAGCTCCTATTTTCCTAATAGGCTCTGCGCATTGGAATAATATACCCTATAGGTTTGACATAGGACTGAGGTCGGTATGTCCCTATCGAGTATATTAAACTTAATTACTTGTGCCAGCTAGCTCAGAGGCCACTAGAAACTCCTTGATAAACAAGAAGGGAGTAGTTTCTGGCAGCCGCAAAACATGACAACTTTTTTCCCTTTTAGAATCAGAACGTGTCCCAGAGTCGTGGAAACAATAGATAACTATTTCACTCAGCTCAATCGTGCATGCTTAGTTTTCCTCAAAGTTACACAGAAAGAATAGACGGGCGTTTGAATAAAAGGTTTATTGAACAGTCTTGTTTCTTGTGTAAGTAATGTGTGCAGTTACGATCACAAGACAGTATGCAATATAAATAATGTACAGCGTAAGCAGTAGAAATAAATAATACTGCGCAAGCATGATCTTTAGTAGATATTCATTTACATAAATAACACAGTCTAAGAATGCGAGTACTCATACGATGCGTTTCTAAGCTAGTTCTACCCCAATGTACCTCACCTAACCTAGGTGTAGGGAGAGATATGAAGTAGGTGAAGTATTCCTTACTATGGTATACTAAGAGTATGTTAAGCCTAGTATGCCTAGTATGCCAAGAGTCCCTCTAGGTTTCTAGTCAGCTCCATACCTTAGGAATGAGAGAGGTGGGAATCTCTTGCCAGACTCGAACTCCAACACCAAGCGAGGGAAGTCAGATCACTGGAAGCTGGACTCTCTGCGTGCAGGGATGACAGCGTCTTCTCAGTGCGTCAGGCCGGGAAACGGGCTCCTCTGAAGTCGAGGTCTCCTCTGATTTACAAGGGCTATGGAAGGTATATTTATACCTGAGAGGTACCTCAGAATGTTAGCATTGACGTGGATCGGACAGTGGAAGACGTCATGAATGAACCCCTAAGGTATAACGGTTCATGCATAATAGATGAGTCCTTGAAGAAATCAATAGTCCTGTGCTAGGGAAACTCCTGAAGCCTAAGGGTCTGTTCTTCAAGAACTCGTTGTGACGTTAGGGTGGACGGATGTCGGAGACCATGCCTGTATTTGGAGTGCACGGTTTAATGCCTAAATAAGGACTGGGTTTTTATGCCTATATAAGGGCAGGACGAATTGTGCCTATATAAGGACATGATACAGGAAAGCCCGTGTATGGACACCCTAAGAGGAATACAACACCCACTCCACTTTCGTGTGTACGATAATAATAAAATGCTAAACATTTAAAATGCTAAACATTAAATGGAGTACCGCATATTGCTAAAAATATTTCTTAAAAGCATTTAAAAAGCATTTAAAAACCTAAAAAATGCAAAAGGTACTGTACATTTTAAGCATTGCTTTTCTCAGTTCAGGCATATATTTGGAAATAAAATGCAGTTTGAATGAAATAAACAGTAATATTTACATGTGACAGAAAATGATCGATAAGTTGTTCAAAAATCAAAGTCATTTCATGTCATGAAAATTAAAGAACTTTTTAGACAAAATAAGATGACAAAGTTTCCGAGGAAGTACCGCGAAGTCTGTATTATAAGGCTAGTTCTACTTCAAGCAGATAGAATTGCCATTTAGTTCGAAAAATGGAAAAAAGTTCAATTTGGGAAGAGTTCCAAGTTTTTGAAATATGAAGGCCAAATTGTTACTGCATCTCTGGAACACTGTGGGCTGAATCAGAGTCAGTGTACGGGTCTGGTGTAAACATGAGATCATCTATTTCTGTAGACAAAATATCGTCCACAGTAGTTGGTGACATTCGGAACACCTTGTGTAGTAGATTAATTGCACAGAGATGTGAAGCATCGCTTTCAGCATAGGATGCCGCAGCAATGTTCGCATCCCTTGTTACCTGTGTGCCTGTAGATCTTTCTCGTACCTCAGCAGCAGCCGGAAGCGTCTGTGAGATCTCAATGAATGCTGTCATCAGGATTGGTAGCCTCTGGGGACAACACAGAGCATGGGCCGTTATCGGGTCCAGCAGAGTATCAATATCCGTTGGCGTAGCTGATGGAAATGTTAGACAGGTGTCCAACACGCATTCTTCACCGCATAGCAGGCATCGTAGAACAGGTAAGATGCAATCTTGCCAGATTGGTCTGAATGACAGGAACCACGTGGTATTAAGTTCCCGTAGACGAGTCATGCCAAAAAGCTGTACTATTCGCTCACGGCACTTTTGTTCAAGGAGAGCTTTCTCCACTTCGCTCGGTGTGATGTCTGCGAATAGGCTGGCCATAGCGTAGTAGCAGGAAGAGAAAAAGAATTCCAGCAACAAGTGCTAGAATTAATGGTATGCCACCAAACACCGAATGTGCAGAGTTTGGGAAGATTCCGAGTATTGCCTGGAAATGTGCTAAGAGACCGGAACAGATGCTCTTAAATACATGTACAATTCCGCTTGTATCAGACATGTTAAAGATACGTCCTATCATTTCCACGAAATGTATAGGGCAGTTTGTACGTATTAAAGTCTGAATCTCAGCCGAAGTCCTTGCTACTTGTAGATCATAGGTTTCTTTGGCCGAGGTCAAAGGCACTGTTTGCTGTAAAAGCATGGCTTTCATTCTGCTCAAAGTATCAAATCTTATAAAAGAGACGTTCAGCGAAGGCCACAAAGGCGACTCCCTGACTGTGTCTATTGGGGCAAACAATACTTGCATACAGCAAGTGACCCTGGAGTTGAGCATTACTAGATATGGGATGCCTGGCAACATGTCGCAGCAACTCTGATCATTCAAAATGAGGTAACTCCCATTCGAAAGTTGTCCAAACGTTGGATTAATCACAGCAGCTGGTGTACCCTGCTGATGGCAAGACAAATTTGCCACAGAACCATTGCAAGCCCCGTGTAAAGAAATGTCCTGACATATAAGTGAACCGCTCAGTGCACTTTTACAGTGTGTACCGCTCAAAAACACTTCACGATCCCCACTCCAACATCTATATGTATACGGTAAATCCCAAGATGTCTTAATGTATTCCTTACCCAACCTTTCATATTTGCCTGCTTGCATTTGTTTGAGGCAATACTGAAACTGAAAAGTAGTCACAGGTAATGTGATTTTGCCATGAATGAGCCATTCCGTAGCTGGTTTTTCTGCCATCGTGAATGGTAACTTTTCCAGTTTTTCAATGCTCAGCACTGTATACTTTGCTCCTCTTTGTGCCAGTTCGATCTGTTTATCAGTTAGATTGTAATCTGCAAACAGAGCCGACGTGTTGATGAAACGCCAAGGCACATAGCCCGCACGCAAAGATTGCAGCATCCAGCTTAATAACACAATAGAACGTAATTGAGATTGGCCTTGCTGTAACATCGCCAAATCTTGTTCCAGTATGTCGATAGCAGAGGATACAATGCCATCCAATGAATATATTCTGGAGGACAAAGTTGTTAACCCATTGTCGACCACAGTGAGTGTTTTCTCAAAATTAATACGATCAAGTTCACGTATTCGTTCTGCGGCCTCCATCTGTGACACCTTCCATGCTTCATTATAAGCAGCATAAATGCCGGCATATATGAAACGTTTTTGACGCGGTTTTCTTGGTCCAAGCAAGAATTCCTTAAGGCCTGCGTCTTCTTTAAGTAAGGATAAGTGTTGTTTCACATCCTGTAGTGTAGATTTCTGCAGCCAATCGAGGCATAATTTTCCTACACTGTATGTTGTTACTACCCCCGGATGCTGTCTTTGGACGTATCTTGGGTCTGGCCTATGAATAGTAAATCCCTGAGTTTTATTCAGGAATCTTTCCTGACAGTTGTTCGTGTCTGTGGGCCAGATCAACCATTTTTTCCAATCAGGATTAGATCTGTTGAACCTGAGAAAAATGGAGATGTGTGCAATGAGACTGGAAAAGTATGTAGCGGCGCGGAAGCTGGAGGAGACGAAATCACCCTTAATACAATCTATCATATAATAATGGCCCATCGGGAAGAGACAAAGGTGGAAGGATTACGGACCCAATGTGCTGTTCGTAAGCTACAAAATACTGTGCGCCGCGTTGCCAAGACCTGCACGGAGATATCCACGAGAATTAGGGAAGCTGAGGAAAGGATCTCCGCTATGGAAGATGATTTAGTACAGCAAAAGGCTACAATGGCATCCCTGCAATCTTTAAGAGATGATGTTGACTGGAAGCTCACGGACATGGAAAATCGTTCCAGAAGGAACAATTTACATATCTTGGGAATACCAGAGGGTCGAGAGGGTAAAGATGTCAGGAAGTTTGTCATTGACTTGTTCTCTAAAGCCTTCCCGGAGCTCAATCAATGGAAGTGGGAATTAGAATTGCAGAGAGCACACAGATTTCCTTTAACCAACGTAGCAAAGCAGGGGGTACAAGTGAAAAACCTAGGGCAATATTGATTTGTCTTAATAATTTTTTATTGAGGGAAGCATTATATGATTTGGCAAGGCCTGATAGGAAAAGAGGAGGGAATGGTTTTGAATTTTTTGTTCGTCCAGATTTCTGTCAGGCCACAGTTAAACTGAGGTGGCAATTACGAAAAATGATTTCACTCTTTCAGGCGAAAGGGGCACAGGCCTACCTGCTTAACCCAGCTAAGTTAAAGATAATCCATAAGGAAAAAGTACACTTCTTTGTATCAGATCTATCGGCAAGGGAGTTTCTGGCCACAGTATGATGCTGAATGTTTTTCAGTGGGGATTTAAAGGAATTATCGACCTAGTGGGGTGTCTCTAATGTTTTCTTAAATGCTCTTATTCTGTATGAGGGGGGTGAGGAGGAGCGTTTTTGTTCAATCCACTAACCATCACAGAGGACATTATGTCCTTAAGCCTCATGTGGGTAGGGGTGGGGGGTGGGCAAGGTGGGGGGGTTGGGTGGTGGAGGGGAGGGGGGGGCATTGGTGGGTAGGAGGGGACAGAGAGAAGACAGAGGTTTTTTTTCCTTTGGCTGTACACGATAAAGACGGTGTTAAATTTGTTAAAGGCATGTTTGAGAGAGATTATGTTTTGCTGCCTAAATCTGTGGTATCTTCCAAGGGCATATGGGCATACGGGCATATGGGCATGGACGACAATGTACGATTTTTCTTTTGTTCTTTAGTGGATAATAATGATTAATAGATTATCTATTTGTTCATGGAATGTTTGCGGCTTAAATGATAAGAAAAAAAGGGGGTGATGGCCCAGTTGTTACAGGCAATGCGTATCGACCTGATTTGTGTTCAAGAAACCCACATAGCCTGGAATAATCGTAATTGGCTGAACGACCTGGGTATGGATATACTCGGGTGTACTAAACAGAGCTCTACTACTAGGGGGGTGGCGATATTGATGAAGAGAGGACTGGGGGGTTGCAATCGTTTAAAGGAAGATGCTCTGGGCAAGTGGGTCATTGTAGGGGTAACCATCAATGGCTCGCAAGTGACGATATGTTCTATATATGGATCAAACTTAGATGATCCGGAGGTCCTCCACTACCTTAGTATAGAATTAGAAAATTGGCCAGCTCCCTTGATTATCTGCGGGGATCTTAATCTCCATCTAGAGGGTAGCTATGATATTAACAGCAACAGACCCTATATGGGCAAAAAAACTAAAGTTTTCAAAGCTATTAGGGGGGTAGTTAAGGAGTTTGGCTTGGTTGATGTATGGCATACACTCAGACAACCTGATCCTGGAGAAACCTTTTATTCGGCGCCTCATAAGAAACATGTGCGCTTAGATTATTTTTATCTCCGCGGAAAAAGCAAGAGGCTCTAAGATGGAGATTTTACCAAGAATAATATCAGACCACAGCCCGATATTATTAGAACTTGATTTCAGCTCTCGGGCCCCGCCAAAAGCATGGACTTTTGAACGGAAACTCTTATTAGATCCTGATTACTGCACACATATGGGTGGGTGGATTAAGGAATTTTTCAAATTTAATCGGGGAACCGCTTCAGATTCGGTTGTCTGGGACACCTTTAAGGCAGGGGTTCGGGGGGAAACCCTTAGTTATTCTTTAGATAAGCAACGCAAAACCCAGGCTGAAATTAAGGATCAGATGCATCAATTAAGGCTTTTAGAATTAGAATTAATGAGGGAGATCTCTCAACAGGTTAATCCAGAAAAAACATTATCGGCCATGGCTATCCTGAAAATGAAAATCCTTCAGCATTTTGCTGCAAAGGTCGCGAATAAATTGGCGATTTTTAGGGATCAAATTTATGAAGCGGGGGAAAATTCAGGTAGGATTTTAGCAAAAAGATTACAGCAGAAGAGCGTGCATAATAAGATTTTGCAGATACAGGACCATCTTAACCAGATACAGAGCTCCCCAGAGGAAATTTTGGCGGTTTTTCGTAAATTCTATGGGAGTTTATATACTGAGGATGGTCTGGTAGATCCAGCTGAGAAAATGTTGGAGTTTAGTTCGGGCATGCTGATAAATAAAGTTACAGTAGATCAGAACGAGGAGCTGGCTACAGATATTACCTGGGAGGAAGTGGAGGGGGCAATATTGTCATTAGCTGTTGGAAAAGCCGTCGGTCCGGACGGCATTCCTTTAGAATTTTATAAAACTTTTTGCTCAGCATTAAAGGCAGAGCTTTTGACATTATTTCTTGCGGCCCAACAGGGTATAGCACCTGAGTCGTGGTGAAAAACCATTATTATTGTATTCTTAAAAAGGGGAAAGCCCAATCTTTGTCCATCCTCGTATAGACCAATATCATTGATCAACGCGGACAGCAAGATCTTTTCAAAAATTATTGCACAGCGATTGGGAGCCGTCATTACCCCATTAGTCTCTAAGTTTCAGCATGGGTTTATTCCCGGTAGGGACACGGCGGATCACGTAAGACGCGTTATTGCACTTTTGGATTGGGCGCAGGCAACCGGGTCCGGACTCGGGGTGATCCTGTTGGACGCCGAAAAGGCGTTCGACAGGGTCTCTTGGCAGTATATGTGGGAGGTTATGCATATGAAAGGATTCTGCCCACAATTTATTCATGCAATCAAAACTCTATATGCACGTCCGATTGCCTCAATTCGGATCTCTGGGCAAGAATCTGATGTGTTCACTATTAGTCGGGTCACACGGCAAGGGTGCCCGTGCTCCCCTCTCTTATTTGCTTTATACATTGATTTATTTTTGAATAAACTTAACCAACATACAGACATTATACCAGTTAGGTTTCAGAGCATTGAGTACAGGGCATTTGCTTATGCCGATGATATTGCTGTAGTCTCCAGTGATACTGTAACTGCCTTGCCTGCAATTACATCTCTAGCGCATCAGTTCGGGGTTTTTTCAGGGTATAAACTGAATGTACAGAAAACACAGGTAGTATATTCCGGCAGTGACCCTCCGACAAATATATCTATTGTCTCGGAAGCAACATATCTGGGAATCAAAATTACATCGGCGGTAGATAAGATCCCGGATTTAAATATTCTCCCAATAATCGAAAAAGTGAATTCAACTCTTGAAAGGCTAGATCATCTTCATCTGTCATTACATGGCAGAAACAGCGTGTTGAAGATGCTGATTCTTCCAAAAATTTTATATATATTTAGAACTATTTAGAGTTTTCTGCATCATGCTTTGTTAAAATAGAGAGAATATGCTCTCGGTTTTTATGGGGATATCGAAAACAGCGAAGGGCATATAGGAAAATGATATTACCTAGACAAGTGGGCGGTTGGGGTATCCCTCACATTATTATGTATTATTGGGCAGCAATGCTGCAATATATAGGGCCACTGGTGATAGGGGTCAAAGCCGAGATTCCATTGTTTCACAGGCCTTCTATTTACGAGTTTGGACTGGGCGATGAAATGAACGGTTTCTTAGTCAGAGTTATTGAACCCAGTTATTTAAAAAAACTAAATTTAAGGTACTGAAGGCAGCCTACAAAGGTTGGAAACAAATTAAACGGAGTCTACAGGTTGCAAATCTTAATGCCTACACCCCGTTGTTGGCTCCCGGGACATTACCTCTAATTTTTCAAGATCAGGTAACAATTAGGTGGGGCCAAAAGGGCATACATAATTTAGGTGATCTGTTTGGTAAAGACCAGCTTTTAACATTCTTAGACTTACAGGAGGTATATGGTATAGGCAAGCAAGATTTTTTCAAGTATCTTCAGATACGTAGTTTTCTGACTAGGCAGGGCACAGGATCGCCACATCAATTCGGGTTGATTCCCCTCATTGAAAAAATGAAGAAAAAAACACCAATCGGCCAATTTTATCGGCTATTAATGGAAACACTCCCGGATGACTTAGTTGCATGTAAAACAAAATGGGAACACATATTTGGTCTAGAAGATGTAAATATATCAAAGTCTATTGAGCTGGCCAACCAAGTCTTAATGACTGGCAGAATACGGAGTCAACATTACATGGCCCTTTATGATCTTTATTATACTCCCAGTAAGTTGGCTCGATGGGGTGCACGAGCAGGGACTAAATGTAATCGCTGCGGACTTTTGGCGGCTAATTCAAGTCGTATGTTTTTTTCTTGCTCAAAATTGGGGGAATTTTTTCAAGGCGTTGAGAAGTTTCTGAACATAATATCTGGGCTCTCTATTAAAATTAGCGCGGAATTAGTCATTATCGGTGTATGCTCTGATAGCGAGGCTAATACAAGATCTGAAGATATAAATACACTTTTATTTATTATCATGGCAGTGGTAAGGGCATGCATTACTAACGAGTGGATTAGTTCTGATCCACCTACCTTTATTAATTTTCGCACGAGACTGTTAACTATGTATAATTTCGAATCTTCTATCTATAAGACCAAAGGTAGAAGGAAAAGAACTAAGGGTGCTAAAATGTGGTCGCCTTTATCAGATTGGGCTATATGAACTAAATATAACTTGGTCGAATAGCTGGACTTAGCGGGATCCAGCGGGTTCTCGGGGGTTCAATTGTGTAGTACGGGTAATGTCCACCGGGTATGGCTTGTCCAATGAGGAAGGGAGGGGGAAAGAACCCTGAAGTGGATATATATTTTTTTCTTCTTCCTCCTTGTTTCTTCTCTTATTCTGTATGAAATTATCAATTTTGATTACAATGTAAAGGCTAGTCTGTTTCAACAATCTGAAGGACAAATCCCGCCCTTTTATGAATTTTCTATGTCCGTTTTTTAGATTTTCTCTATATTTGTATATTTTATTTTACAAATGCAATGGCATGGTATTGGTGTTTTATTAACAATCATGTAATTGGTGATTTTTTTTCTTTGTCTGCATGTACAGCCTTGGTTATAAAAGGGTAAAATGTGCAAAAAAATTAATAAAATGTTTTTTTTTTAAAAAGAAGGATTAGATCTGTTGAGTTGTAGTATTTGGTCAACTGTAACCACTGCCTGTGTTCTGTTATCACTTGCAGGTGTTGGTACAGAAGGTGTTTTCATCTCTTTGATCTTGGCTAGTCCAAGACAAGATGTTTGTTGGACAGTTTCATTCAAAAACATTATTTGTTCAGGGATGATACAGGCTCTAAATAAAGCTTCTATCCCCTGCACTTGCCAATCTTTAGTACCCCAGACAGTTTTTGAGTCTATTGTGTCTTTCCGTAAGTCGAAACCGTCTAGACAGTTGGGCAATAAATGTTGCAGAGTAAATCTGTTTCGTATTAGTTAACATAATTTTCAGTCCTGTTTTGTTTAAATTTTTATAGTAAAACGTTTCTGGATCAGATGTATTGTAACCTGAAAAATATGGAAACTTGTTAGCAAATGTTTTTGAACTACCTTGTGGTGGTGTAGGACAATGCTCCCATTGGTTAAACATAAACACATTTCTAGGGTATGCAGATTTATGCAAATAATGATGACCATAGTGGTTATAGCAATACAGCTGTTCATAGTCTGATGAACCCTCTAAATATTCATTTTTAGAAAATGCAGCAGATTTTTCTAGGTCAAACATTATGTCATTAACAGTCTCAAAGTCCCAATCATCAGAATAGGTACTGGACGAAATTAGATCACTTAGTGAAATTTTAAACAAATGTGGAATGTTCAATTGTTCCGTCGGGCCAAAGATATCAAATTCTGTTTTGTCCCACACTATACCATCCTGTATAGGAACGGCTGTGATGTTCACTGTTGACAAGTCTCTTGCTTCACGATGGGAAGATTTATGAGGTTTCAAAAGTACGTTCACATCTTTTCCTTCAGTGTTCACATGGATGTATCAGCCATTTATAAGCACGCTCACAGTTATAACCAAAGCTAGCCAAAGCAGGAAAACAAATATTCCAGAAATAATCCAGAGTTCAATCCATGGGGAAACCAGATAAGTCTTTTTCAGAAAGTGAAGAAAGTCTTGTACTTGCTGCTTGAATTTTAATGATGCTGGCGTCGTTTCAGGTTCACTCGGATCTTCTGAGAATGTATCAAAGTTAATGAAATAGCCAGAAGCAGTTCTGTCAATTGTTGGAATTGCATCAGGATTTGTAGAAATCGCTGGAACCAGTTGATCACTTGCTACATTGGTGTAGACAGGTGTATTTGGACGAACTGTTACTTGATTTTCAAGAGGGATGAGTTCCATAGCATTGTTGCTTAGTCCTTCATCTGTTACTGTTGAATTCCCAATTGTTATCAGTCTTTCAGTCTGAACCTCTTGGATAGTAGCGAGAGGAGTGTGTCTGCTACTAGGTCGGAGTCCACGAGGCCTACTACTTAGTATTGGCCACATACTGTGGTTTGATGAGGTCGATGGACACAAATCTTTTCTCCTTTCTTCCAGCAAGGGGCGGCAGAAGTACTGTTCTTGTTCCTTGAACTGCTAGGACAGGTACTGGTTGTCTGTAAGAAGGTCCAAATTCCTTCTTGTCCGCAATCTTTTCTCTGACTAGATCCCCAACTTTTGGAATCCAGACAGGCCTTGCTGGGACCGCCGGTTTTTCCCCAGTGGTGGTTGGCTGCAGGAATACGTTGCTTTGTTTTGATCTTAGTTCATTGAGTTCCTGTAAAACAGCCAAACGATCTTTGATATCAAACGGTTTATTTTCCACCACTGTGCCTACGTGATCGAGGTCTGGTACCCACATTCTTGTCCCAAATAGGACCTCATATGGAGTGACCCCCTAGAGAACTTCTTGGCAGGTTATTTAATGAGCGTTGGACCCCATAAAGATGTTTGACCCACCCATCACCCGAACCTAATACCCTAACTGTTATAGACTGCTTTATGTCCCGGTTTTTCCTTTCCACAACCGAATTTCCCTCAGGATGGAATGGAGAGGAGTACCGCAATGCAACGCCCAGACTGGCCATGGCTTCTTTGTAAGCCCGAGAGCTAAACGCAGGGCCCTGGTCAGAATGTAGCGTGCCTATTGCGTATGTGCCGATAAAGACTCGCAAATCTTTTATAACAGTTTGAGCGTCAGCCGAGCGCTGAGGCCATATCCATAGGAACCTTGATTCAGTATTTGTGGGATTGCATTTGTCCAGAAGGACGCATGCGAATAGATAGTCTAATGCTGTCTAACAGTGGTGTCTGTACTGGGCAGCTACATTCGTAGCATGGTGTCTGGTGGCTTTCTCGCTGTAATTTACAGTCTATGCAGTTATTGATGAAGATGTGGATTTCTGTATTCATCCCAGGCCACAAGTACATCTCTTTTAACGTCAAAATTGTTTTAGAGATCCCTTGATGTGA
Organism: Calotriton arnoldi; assembly: GCA_963921515.1. Lineage (NCBI taxonomy): Eukaryota > Metazoa > Chordata > Amphibia > Caudata > Salamandridae > Calotriton > Calotriton arnoldi. Next base: position 421,586 of record CAWUFW010011790.1, read on the forward strand.
CAGACCCTCCTCCAAATGTGCTTCATAAATCAAAGCTGCTCTACGTTCCATGTTTGGAATTACCCTATCCCCCACTCCAGGGATTCGAGCAAAAGGAACGCTGTTCGCATCAATTACATAAGAGTACTTGAGTGGAAATTTTTTCGGTAACGCTGCACCACTGCCTTTGCTTGTAGCATTGACAGCCAACATTATCTCACTGTCTATTTTCGTTTTTGAACGAGTGATTGCAGCTACGGAAGCCGTCTGAACAGCCCCCTTTGCGGCTTCGTCAGCCAATGAATTCCCTGCAACGTGAACGCCATCACGTTGATGACTCAGTGTGTGGATCACGTGAGCCTTTGGTAGTTCGTTTTTCAACTGAACTACTTGTTCCCAAAGTGTTTTGTGCTTTATTGTGCCACCTTTCGCATCTTTGAACCCGTTTTCAAGCCAGTTTTGTATATATTCATTATACGACTGAACACAGTAAAAGGAATCGCACACTATTAGCGTGGGGAATTCTCGATCTGTACTTTCAAGTGCCAGTTTGAATGCTTGTAGTTCAGCTCGCTGAGCTGTATAATCTCCTAGAGACTGAGTTTTTGTGACCATAGGTCTGAAGATGCCATCTCGCATGCGACCTTTAACGATTGCACATGCTGCACTGTAAGCTTGCTTACTCCCTGTTGCGGGCTGTGCGGATCCGTCAGTGTAAATTATGAATTCGTACTGATCGAGAGGCAGAATTTCAGTGGGCAGAGGACATTCTTGCTCATATTGCAGGAATGCTTGTGTTTTTAAATCAGGATCAAAAACATATTCAACATCTGTTGCAGCAAGAGAATTAACCCATTGTATCCATCTTGGATGTAGTGCTTTAGCATTTGGAATGCTTGCTTTTGTGACCGCTTCTAAAGCTGGTACTGGGGTTACGACAATAATGCGTTTCCCTTGGGCTAGGGCTCTTTCTTTTGCTACAGCGGTTTGAACTGCTGTCAGAATTTTTTCAGTTGAAGTGAAGCGCATTTCCGCTTGTGTATACAAATGAGATTTGTATACGATTGGTATTTTTTCACCCTCGTTAAATGTTAAGTAGGTGAATCCGCATTGACCCGAAATTATTCGGATCACCAGGTTGCGTTGACTTACGCGTGTTTGTAAGTGATTTGTTGCTAACATGTTAGCCTGGAGTGAACGCAAGATTTCTGTGTGTTCATGTGTCCAATTTTTGATTGAAAAATCAGGTTTGATTAATGCGTAGAGAGGTTTAACCCTTTCTGCGTAATTTAGAATGTATGTTCTTCCAAAATTTAGGAAACCCAGGATGGATTGTAAGTTTTTTAGCGTTTTTGGAGGTTGGAGCAGCGCACATTTCTCTAGAAAGCTAGCTGCCAAGCTCTTGCCTTCACTTGAAAGCTCATATCCTAGAAATAGGACATTGAGATGGGCAATTCGGGACTTTTTGAAGTTGAATTTGTAGCCCTCAGAGGCGAATCCCAATATAATGGTACTCACCCTGTTCAAGTGTTTGTCCAGGTCATCGTCCGTCAGATATATGTCATCGACATAGGACAATGCCTCATTGTCATAAATTTGTAGTAACTCCGTTACCCTCGCTGAGAATAAACCTGGGCTGTTCTTGAACCCTTGTGGGAGTCGACAAAATTGACGCTGGGTCCCCATTATTGAGAAAGCTGTTAAGTACCTGCTTTCAGGTGCTATGTTTTGACAAAAGAAACCATTTGAGATATCTAATGTGGTTTTATATTTTTTACACACAATGTTATTCATTAATGCTGTGCTATGTGCATTTTGCACTGCAAATGTTTTAGAACAAGTGTTTAAGTGTCTGTAATCCAAAACTAGACAATAGGTGTTGTCTGGTTTGGAGACAGGAAACAAAGGATTGTTCATTGAGGAGGTGCATGTTTCAATCACCCCTTGGTATTCAAGTTGATCTAAGATCTCCCTGACCTGTTTTTTAGCTTCTTGCTTTATTGGGTACTGCCTTTGTGCAGTTGGTTCATGTTTCAGATGTATTTTATGGTGAGGGGAATCCTCATCCCATCCTACATGATTTTTATATAATGCTGGGGCCTGGGCTACTGCCCATTTCCTGGCATATGTATATTTTAGGTGTATTGGAATATGGTTGGAGAAGGCAGGCATAATAATGTCCTCGCCGTGTGGGCACTCCCTGACAAATTGTGGTGGCCAGTCTTTTTCTGCTAGAAGTATTTCATAGCCCCTTGAAAGTTTTTCCCAAAAAAGTGCTTTCACCTGTCTTGGTATGTCTCCCTCCATCCGGAGTGTTATTTCATATAACTTTTGTGGAGTACTAACCCTGGTGTCTACAGTCTCAACTGTAACGTACTCATTCAAGTCCACTATCTCCAGAAGTTCCTTCAGGTTCTGGCGAGCTATTGTGACTTCTGCTGCACTGTCCAGCATTGTCTGAGCCCATTCTCCGTTTTTGAGTTGTGTTCTCAGTATCCACGGCATGTCTGATCTTTAGACCTGCTACTTTCTTTTTGGAGAATTGAGGTTTTGATTTGTTTTTTGTAGCGTGTTTTTCTTCTTTGGATTTCACGCGTTCTTCTCTATGTTCTGACCGTCCTCTTCTTTCCGAAGTCTGTGACGAGATCTGAAAGGTACGAGAGGAACGTGTATCAGTATCTTGATACCTGTCAGGTTTTCTCAAATTATCCCTATTCCTGAGGTTATACCTCCTTTCAGAGGGCTCCTTTTGAGGAAACCTACCTCGGGATTGAGAACGTTTCTCGTTTGAATTTTGTTTATTAGTCTCCCACTTCTTTTTAGAAGATGTAGGAGTTGGTTAATGGAGTCCTTCTCAGGACTCTCAGATAGTTTTGGCTTCACTGGTCTTCCACCCAAACTATCTCTGCCTAATTCTGCATAAGATTGTTCAATTATTCTGGGTAGCTCTGTTTGATGTTCTGTAACATCAAATTCCCTTAATTTTTGGCGGATCGCCACTGCTGCTGCCTCCCCTTTAATATTAGATAATATTATTGTTGAGACCTGGTCGAAATTCTTCAGTAATTTCATACCTAAATTCAGAGCAGGCTCTGCCCCGTATTCGTTTTGAATTTGTTTCAGGACATCAGGTATTACCGCAATTGACGGAATACCATGTGTTTTAGTATAGATGGCAGCAAAGACTGAGCCCCAAGTGGTGCAGTCTTCCAGTTGTGGTGTGATCCCCATCGGTAAACAGATGGTTAGTATTCTGCGTTTCTCATACGGGCTAGTATTTGGAAATACTGCTTCGATTTGAGTAATTTTTTGAGCTATCCAGAATGGAATTTGTTCACGTTTTGTGGGCATTTTACCCATGACTGCGTATAGAGTCTGTGGTGTAATTTTTAGTGTATTCCCCTGTTGAGGAATTTGATTTGGAAGTGTAAATGGTGGTTGGACTGTGAAAGTCCGCATGACATATTGGACTAATTGTCTGTAGATTTTTATTATCTCTGTTATTTGAGTAAGTAGTTCCTCATCTGACATTATTTCAAGTTCAGGATGAGGTGTGTAGCCGGCTAGAATCGGCCATGTTGCTCCTGGTCTACCTAGTGGACCGAGCATGGTAATGTTTCTGTGATGTTTTAGGGCGCCTTTAAACCAGAGCTGATGCTCATGGTATGTTAATGGAATTTCAATATCCTCGAAAGGAATATATTCCTCTGGTGGATCATCTTCTTTGTAGAAGTGAAACAGTTTTGTAACTGGATTGGATTCAGGAAATATTACCCATGAATAGAATACCTCTGTCTGAAAGGATTCGTGTGCCTCTATCACGAAAACTGCTCTACCGCCTCTTGGTGGTAGGCCATGTTTTATGAGTTTTAGAGTGATGGCTCTTCTTAAGTTTGGATTGATGTCTATGACACCCTCCTCGGTTTCAATAAAACCTGTGATGTTATAAGCGGTTACAGCTGGTTGATCCGCAACTTCACCGTTGTCGGAGTCAGGCATTTTGTTTTTTGAAAAATGTAGAACAAATTTCAAGGAAACAAAGATAAGGTGCACAATATTTTGGAACAGTGTATCCTTCAACGTTGAGCAAACCAAACAGCTAATATATAGGGTGCTTCCCTATGTAGCCGTGGCGGATACTTAACCCTGCCCACTCCAGACGTCTTTTGGAGTATATGGGTAGGGGTCTCTGAGAGAAAAAGCACGGCTGAGTTACTCAGTATCTAACGTTAAATTACCACCTTACCAAACCGTTGGGCGCCATGTAGTGTAGCTCCTATTTCCCTAATATGCTCTGCGCATTGGAATAATATACCCTATAGGTTTGACATAGGACTGAGGTCGGTATGTCCCTATCGAGTATATTAAACTTAATTACTTGTGCCAGCTAGCTCAGAGGCCACTAGAAACTCCTTGATAAACAAGAAGGGAGTAGTTTCTGGCAGCCGCAAAACATGACAAATTTGTTTCCCTTTTAGAATCAGAACGTGTCCCAGAGTCATGGAAACAATAGATAACTATTTTACTCAGCTCAATCGTGCATGCTTAGTTTTCCTCAAAGTTACACAGAAAGAATAGACGGGCGTTTCAATAAAAGGTTTATTGAACAGTCTTGTTTCTTGTGTAAGTAATGTGTGCAGTTACGATCACAAGACAGTATGCAAGATAAATAATGTACAGCGTAAGCAGTAGAAATAAATAATACTGCGCTAGCATGATCTTTAGTAGATATTCATTTACATAAATAACACAGTCTAAGAATGCGAGTACTCATACGATGCGTTTCTAAGCTAGTTCTACCCCAATGTACCTAACCTAACCTAGGTGTAGGAGAGGTCTGAAGTAGGTGAAGTATTCCTTACTATGGTATACTAAGAGTATGTTAAGCCTAGTATGCCTAGTATGCCAAGAGTCCCTCTAGGTTTCTAGTCAGCTCCATACCTTAGGAATGAGAGAGGTGGGAATCTCTTGCCAGACTCGAACTCCAACACCCCGCGAGGGAAGTCAGATCACTGGAAGCTGGACTCTCTGCGTGCAGGGATGACAGCGCCTTCTCAGTGCGTCAGGCCGGGAAATGGGCTCCTCTGAAGTCGAGGTCTCCTCTGATTTACAAGGGCTAGGGAATGTATATTTATACCTGAGAGGTACCTCAGAATGTTAGCATTGACGTGGATCGGACAGCGGAAGACGTCATGAATGAACCCCTAAGGTATAACGGTTCATGCATAATAGATGAGTCCTTGAAGAAGTCAATAGTCCTGTGCTAGGGAAACTCCCGAAGCCTAAGGGTCTGTTCTTCAAGAACTCGTTGTGACGTTAGGGTGGACGGATGTCGGAGACCATGCCTGTATTTGGAGTGCACGGTTTAATGCCTAAATAAGGACTGGGATTTTATGCCTATATAAGGGCAGGACGAATTGTGCCTATATAAGGACATGATACAGGAAAGCCCGTGTATGGACACCATATCTCTTTCAGTTTCTGGAATTTGTACAGGCAGGATTATGTCGGAGGCAAGAGGAATTCACAGGGGCTCTAAGCAGGGCTGGCCGCTATGCCCTCTCCTATTTGTCCTGGCGATGGAGCCATTGGCTATCCTCCTGCACTATGGAGATGCCTGCTGGGGTATACTGCTTTTAGACAGAACCCACTTTGTCTCCCTGTACGCAGATGACATCTTACTATATATTTGCGACATACCCACGGATCAGAGCAAATTCGCTGACACTCTCAACACCTTTGTAGAAATCTCTGGTCTCTGATTTAATCGGTAGATATCATGTCTTTTTACCCCTTCGGGCAGGATTGGAAGAATCTGAGCTTGATGTTGGTGGAGGGACACGCTTTCGGCAACCCTGTACTTTCTGATATTGCAGAATTCTCATATATCACCATGAGAATGACTTGCTGGACAGAAATCTTATCAGAACTGTGACAGTGTTCCAAGGCCTGATCACATTAAGGAAAACTCTTCCGCTTTTTATCATAGACAGAAAGGTCTTTCCAAGATGGTGATGCTCCTGTGCCTATTATACCGTTTTGCATACCTCCTGCTTAAGCTACTGGCTACATTTTTTCGTGAGTTAGACTTGTTGTTGGGGACTTGGTTTGGTGTAAAATTCCAAGTTACGCTTGCCTACAAATAGGGAAGGGCTGGTAGCCCTCAATTACAAACACTATTACTTAGTGGTGAAACTGCAGTGGGTGAGTTATTGGCTCGCTAAGCCTCATCTTGAATATACCGCCTCCACTCAACCCCCCTAGACCTTACAATGCCTTCTGCTGCTTTTCCAACCGATGTGGACTGTGGCCCCCCCTTCTCTGCGCTTGCTCCGAATTGCCCAGTACTGCTTATGTGGAAGCCTGTGCATTACAGCATCAACCGCCCCATATGTCCCCGCCATACCCCTTCTGGCCTCTCCACAAGATAAAGGCTATCTTACATCAACTAGGCTGCAACGACACAGGGGCCGATTCCGATCTGGGTCGGAAAGCACTCCGACCGATCCGGATTGTTTTCCGACCGAGCCGGACTCCTGCAGTCCGACCGAGCGAGTACGATGCGGCCGCATGCTGCCGGAATCGGTTCGGTCGGACTCAAATTGAAGTCAATGGGAGCCGGTCGTACGACGCGTACATGGGCTCCCATTGACTCAATGGGTACGTTGCACAAAAGGGTGCCCCCTGTAGTGGGTACGCGTTGGTGCCATCCGCACCGTACATGCATGTATAGGGGGACCCTTGGGTCCCCCCTGTGTCCGACTCGTAAGGCTACGGGTGAAGGGGGGTCCGGCACGGACCCCCGAAGTCCGCTTCCCGGAGCTTTTTCGTCCCGGAGACTCCGATTCGATCCGGCTGTCCGAATCGTGCATTGTACTGGCTCAGTCGGAAATCGACTCCATTGCGCGGTACGGTTCGTCTGCGACCGAGTCGTATGGAGCGGTTCGGACCCGGAAACGAGTCGGTCGGCGATTTCGTGTTCATTCGCATCGTACTTGGGCGTCCGGACCTCTGTACGACTCGGTCGGAAAAAAAGCCTCCGACTCGGATCCGGTAAAGCCGAATCCGATTTGGAGGCCTTCCGACCGAGATCGGAATCGACCCCACAGTCTTCACAACCTTTGGAGACCTCTTTCAGGCGGTGCTGTATTGCCTTTTGATGAGCTACCACATCAGCATAACATTCACAGAGGACAGTTCCTGAATATCACATGGAGGCCCTTTTTATGAGACCTACTGGCACGCTGCAGCAACGGAACCACCACCTCATGCTGTGATGCAATGAGATGGGCAACAGGAGGTGATTAATTACCCAGTTTGTGAAGGTGATTGGGAAACACAACAGTTTTCTCTTCTTCACCTCTGTGCCAAACGGGAACCAGAACTTGAAAGAGCCCTTCCCAATAAAGAGTGGGATAGAACATTGGCCTACCCAGCCACAGTTCTCGAAACACAAGGTTCAAGCTCATCCAGTACTTTGTCCTTCATAGAGCGTATCTCTCTCCTGCCAAGATTAACATTTTTGTTTCACAAGGCAGGTGCCTGTTGCCTCCGCTTTTGCCTCCCTGACGCAAATTAGTGTCACATGGTGTGTTCCTGCCTCTCCCTATCCCACTACTGGTCAGTGCTAATTGACCAGCACACACACTCAACCGAACTGAACGTTCTACCTAGCTGGGAGGTTTGTGCCTTGGGGTTGCACCTGCGCACAAAAATAAAATCCAAAGGTAGCTTGTCTTTTTTGCTTAGCATTGCTGTTGGCTAAGTGCGCTGTAACACGCCGCTCGAAAGCTTCCCTCCCACCCACTCTTCTAGTGTGGCAGCAATCACTATTTAGATGGGCTGCAGCGGATGCTCTCGGCTAAGTGCGCTGTAACACGCCGCTGGAAGTCTTCCAACTCTCCCACTCTTCTAGCACGGCAGCAATCACTATTTAGATGGGCTGCAGCGGAGGGTGCCACTCTGAGAGCCGCTCCCGTGGGAAGGTGCAAGATTTTGACGCATCACCATTTTTACAAGGTATTGTAAATCTGGGGATGCGTCAAAATCCATGGGAATTGCATGAGAACACCCACGCAACGCCTATGGAATGCCTTCCCAGGGCAGAGTTACTCCAGACTTTTGGAGCCACTCAGAGACATGCAAAGTGACTTTGCGTGGCTTCAAAAATCTGTCTTACGGTTTGTGTTGCTCTTGAACCTCATTGCGTGGTGCAAAAGCAATGCAAATGGCCTCATAAATAGGCCCCTATATCTCCTTGCATTGGACTGTTATGGTACTCCGGTTCAAGCAGCGTGCCGAGATGACTCACTCGCACCCTAAAAGGGGCTTTACCCTACCCATATTAGAGTTCACCTGCCTTTTAGTATTACCCTTAGTTGGCGTCACTCCTTTTGCCCCACAACACCTTGCTCGCAGCACTCGTTAGTTACTTTACCTCCCGTCCCCCTAAAATGCACTAATTGGATGACCCCCTTCTGTCTCCCTAGTACCTGCATTGATAACAATGTGAGTGCATATTGTTAGAACATGGACTTTTTTTTTTACTGTGTCTCTTGCTTTAGTAATGCTTTAGTCTTCACATGACTTACCTAAGGCGATCCTCGGCATAGCCTGCTGTTTATGTTCTATCACAGTTGTCTTGTTTTTCTTGTTGTCTCGCTTCTTCTCCCTGCTTGAACTTAGTGGCGGCACGGTTAGCACCCTGTCCCACGTTTGCTGTCCTCTCTGATCTACATCTGTTTGTTGCCATACCTTACATTTGCTGAGTTGCTGTACCTACCTGGTTCATATTTTTATTCATTCTGCCTCAGAAATTCTCTTCACACTGTCTCATCTCTTTTGCTTACTTTGTCTCCCTTTTTGTCTTTTTACCCTGCCTTACATTTGCTGATCTCTGTGGATCATGTAAACGATACCCCTATTTGATGCACTGGTTGCAATGTGCAATGTACAAAGGACATCGCAAGATGAATGAAATAGATAGATTGCTTGTCACTAGCTTTATGTTTTTATCGAAACATTGCCTCATATTTGCAGGTCATTACTGGATTTTGTCTCACATCCTGCTAATAAATTTTTACCCTCCGCATCTCTCTGATCAGTCACAATGAACTAGTCATATACTTGCAGAAAAACTGTTTGTTTCTCCAAACAATCAAAGTTCTTTCACCTGGGTCCTACGCACACTTCAATTACTTGTTACCCTCTTCATCCAAACCCCCCAAGGAAATTCTTGCCCTCCCCAGGTACACACATCCTGAGCCAGCCTCCATAAAAAAAGACTCCATCGACAAATTTTGACAATAACTGATAGTTTTTTACACGGTACACTTGTGTTGTGTAATTAAAATGAAATCCATACCTTGATGCATTAATCACATGTTTGTTAAAGTAATTTAGGACTAGAGTAATGAACGTAGTTCTGCTTTTAAATGTAGCCTGCTCTGCCAAAGTATGACATTACTTTGTCTGTTGGAAACCATTTTTCTTTGTGTCCTGCTGTGAGAGACAGGGAGCGGGCACTAATGAAAGCCTCCATTGCTGTGACGTCATAGTAGTTGACAAGCAGCTCTTCTCTGTTTGTGAACTGTGTATAACAAAAAGTAGACCATTACCGCGACTGGTCTGTGAGAGGTCGGATGGAGAAACAGTTCCCATAATGCACTGGTTGTCCCTACAGTTCATTGAACTCAAGCTGACTACAGCTACTCTTAGGAATCAGCACAGAGGTTGTTGTGGCAGAGTAAAGAGCCACTCACTGCTCCAAGGCTTGGCAAGCAAGCATTGCTGGAGGTCACACTAGGAGGGCGAAAACATAATTTTTCATAATTGATTATTGGTAACCTGTATCACCCCTTTGCAAGTGTTCCCTTTTCACCACAAAAGCGCCAGGACCCTCACAACATGTAAATCGGTGGCCTTAAAAGTAGTGAATCTGTGTTCAAATGTGTTCAGACACATTTGTGCATTGCTGCATTTCTGTAAGCTGGGTGGGACACACACTGTGGAGGGGAGAGCCAGGCTTCACCAGTACACTTCAAAGGGTGCTTTTTGATTCAGTGAGAGGTTACAAGGAAGGGGCCAGAGTACATCTCAGGAAAGAGACAGGGCTTATAAGAGAATCATAAAGAGTAGAGGTGGGGACCCTGGGCTAGACATCTTCTCCTGATCAATCTCCTTAGCTCTTTTCTTCTGTTTGTGGAAAGACACACTGGTAGATGAGCGCACTGCTTTCATGTGCCGCAACCTAAACCACGCCCCCGTCCTCTCGTCAGCTTACGCTGATACTGACGAACGGGACCCGCGACTGCCCGTCATTCCTCACTATGACGCGGCCCCCAGGCAACCTGAGTTGGGACACCGGATCGTCACTCTGTGGGCATTTTCCACCTGGCGGAGACGTATCCCGCCACAGCCGGGCTCCAGCTGGTCACACTAACCAAACACCAGCATAATTACACACAATGTCCAGGCAATCCGCCCGGACATCTTGAGCAACCTAATTACACATCAGGTGCCGCTAATTAACCCAATTAACCTACTTTTACTAACCACTCGGTACCTATAAAAACAGCAGGCCCTTGCTCACTCCTCCAACAGCGGGGAAGAGAAGAGGAAGACTTTAGGATAACAGCGAGGAACGCACCTTGAGGCAGTAAGAGTGTGCATGGGTGTATGCTGGAGATGTCAGTGGTTTCGCATTCTTTGAACCCTGATTTAAGTAACTGAACATAGTGCGTTTGCAACATTTACCTCTCAATTTACATGTCTATTCTTTTTACTCTGAACTTAGAGTGTGACTACAGGGGTCCCTCAGTCCCCCTTCCCATGGTGCATTTCAGTCCCTGACTTGGGGTAAAATTGTGAGCTGGTCTCACAGAACTTATGTAATTGAAATATGTATGTGTGCCACGTTTGCAGTGACACGTGTTACACATCCACATGCGTAATTTTGTTAATATGCATGATATAATTTGTGCTATTTCTGATTCTTTATACACGCTTGAGCTTAGCCCTTTTTGATATATTGTTAACCTTTATTTTACAGGTTTCAAGAAACCCCTACTTTAGTTAGAGGTTGACGTAGGTCACCCTACAGAGTGGTAATATCTGAACCAGAAAAGGTTAGATAGGAGCCCTAGTTATTACGTCCTGATGAATGCCATGGACGATCCAGGCCAATACGGCAGACACATGTTGACAACACTGGTGGTGATGGGGTACTAGTTCCCCATAGCCCCACTCTTGATTTTTAATATCAAGTAAGCACCTAACAAATAAATGTATTTTGGTGTTTACATTGGTTTTTAACCTTTCACTTTATCAAGGGCCCCCACTTAGTTTTTAGAAGTGCCTCCCTGTCTCCAGGTGTAGGCCCGCTCTCTACCAAACGTAGTTTCTAGAGAGCGAGGACTGCCGGTGATGAAGCATGACACCTGGTGGTGTGTGAGGACAGTCCTTCACATTTTTTGAGATGCCCTGCACCCCACTTAATAAAGTGTGCAGTGCTTGTCTTTGTGGATAGAATCAGAGTTTTATTCAGGGTAGCTTCTTTTGTGTGTGCACATATACATTCAGCACTTGTATTCACTAAGCACCGCCTGTTCAGTACTGCATTATCTCTGTATTGTACCCTGGTAAGACACACATAGATCCAGGGCAGATATACCTCTTCTGCCACCACCACATGTGTGCTGCTTAACTCCTGGTGAAGGCAGGAGCCTTCCAACACTATGAGGGTAGGGCTATGAGCGCCCCTCCCGAGCCACCAAGATCACAATCCGCGAGACAGGCCTATGTCATAGTGCACACGCATGAGCCATGTTTGCCTATGACAACAAAGATCAGCATTAGGGATCCAGACATCAGTAAAGTAGGGTACTCAGGGCAGGGTAGCAGGTTCATTACCATGCAGAGGACTTTTCTGTCCCAACAGCATAACATTACCTTCTATCGTGAAAGGAGCTCCACCTTCATCCAAGTGGAGGCCAAATTTATCAACACTTTGTACCAGTGCAAAGTCAACAAACAAGACGCAAATGGGCGCAAATTGTTGATTTGGGATTTACTTTTCAGGCCAAATTTCTTTTCTGCTGGAAAGTTGCTAAAAGAAACGCAAAGTAGCACTATGCACTGCATTTCATCGGTGGGAAGGGTCCCAATGGTGGTGCATTGGTGTTCCCATGTAGCCACCAATGGTTTTTGACACAAAGCCCTATACACTGACATTTGTAGACAGGGCTTTGCATCCAAAAACATGCCTCCTTTAGGCAGACACAACATAGGAGAAAGGTTTTATTTTCTCCAAGCTTTTCCCATTTTAAATATGTGCTGCACTGTACAGCACACATACAAAGTAAGAAATGTTTTTAAGTTAATCTAAGTGACTGGGGGTATATGATAGAGGTTGTTGAGAGGATGGGATTCGGGCCTCATATTTTGGGCCAGGTGCGCTTGCTGCTCCACAAACCCACAACAACAGTTCGGGCAGGAGGTGAGGTGTCTGGGAGCTGGAATATCTCAAGGGGTATGAGACAGGGCTGCACCTTATCGCCCTTACTGTTCGCCTTGGCAATGGACCCTCTAACAATAATAATAACAAACTTATAAAGCCATGGTTACACTAACCAGTGTGTCCCCGCGCTGCGGCACAAATTCAGAAACGCTGGCAGAGAGGAAAAAGGCACGAAATTTAAACCAGAGAGCTCAGAGAAGGAAAAAGCCAAGTCTTGAGTCTTTTCCGAAAAAGTGTCTCCACAGACTCCACACGGAGCCCCGGGGGGAGTTTATTCCAGTGTTTGGCAGCTAGAAAACGGAAAGAGCGGCCACCCATCCTCGCTCTTCTGATACTAGGAATACAGACCTGCCCTGTCCCGCTAGATCTCAACTGACGGGAAGGAGAGTATGGAGTAAGGAAATCATGCAGGTAAGTGGGACCCTTTCTCTGTAAGATACGATGGCTCACACACATAGCCTTAAACAGGATGCGTTCCCTTACCGGGAGCCAGTGAAGGGAAACAAGGGCCTTATTGGAGGAGGCTCTCCACGGTAACATTAAAACAAGACGAGCCGCAGCATTCTGAATGCGCTGGAGTCTTTGCACACACTTGGAACTGGCTCCCAGATACAGGACATTCCCATAATCCAAGCGTGACGTCACCAGGGCATGGACCATAGTTTTCCTTGCTGCAACTGGCAATACATCTAAGGTCTTCCAAAGACCTCTCATAACCCCAAAACATTTCCCCGCCACACGCCTTATATGATTATCGAAAGAGAGCTTGGAGTCCAGCCATACCCCAAGATTCTTCACCTGATCACATGGGGGCGGGGTAGGACCCAGTGTCTGTGGCCACCACGCTGACGACCAAACAGTGGGGGCTCTGCCCAACACAAGAACCTCAGTTTTGCCGCCATTAAGTTTAAGGCAGTTGTCCGCCATCCAAACTGCCAGTTCTTGAAGGCAAGTCGAGAAATTGATGGCAGCCTTCTCAGGCTCCTGTGTTAGGGACACCACCAACTGTGTGTCGTCAGCGTAGGACACAACACTAATCCCAAATTTTTCAATAATCTCTGCCAGAGGGGCAATGTAGAGATTAAAGAGGGTGGGGCTTAAAATAGAACCCTGGGGGACCCCTTGGTTCAGCTTAATACTTTTAGAATAATGAGGTTCCTGCGACACCTGGAAACTGCGCTCGTGCAGGAAGGACTCAAGCCATTCAATGGCTCGGTCCACCAAACCTCCTTTCCTCAATTTGGCTTGAAACCATGGGCATAAAAATGGGAGAGGTCATCCACACAGTCTCCATGTATGCCTACAACACATTAGTGTATTTAAACAAACCCCGGGAGTCAGTTCTGCTTGTGCTCGATGAGCTGGATGAGTTTGCAAAGGCCTACATATCTCTTTTCTGGAACACACTACCGATTTCCGTTATGGGCAGAATGGCACTAGTGAAGACGATCTTACTCTCTCTGTGCTTATGTATTCTCAAAAACTTGTTATGCGTCATACCTAGAAGAAACTTTAAATAATTGGACAGTCTGTTGGTATTGTTGATCTGGCAAGAGAAGCGGGTGAACTTAGACAACTTGAAACTGGACAAAATGTTGGGAGAAAAAGGTCTACCTGACATGGACCTGTACTATATAGCAGCACAACTCCAGCAAGCAGATCGTTGGTGTTCAGAGGAGACAAACTGGGAAAAGAAACCACTTAAGGGTACAGTAGAGGAAGGGGAGCTACCTATAAGTCTCATGTAGCATAGATCTCTGCCTGAGAAAGCACTGCACGTGGTGCACAGGTAGCGATAATCTGGCAGATAGCGATGTGACGTATACTAAAGAGACCTCCCTTTTCTAGATCGCTGAAGATCTGTTGCTTACACCCTTTTATACAATAACATCAATGATGTCAATGATAGCCTGGAGTGAGGGAGGCTGTCAGACCCTGGGTGACTTATACCCAGAGGAACAGTTCATAATTTTTCAAGAAGCCCAAGACACATCCGGGGTGATAGGCCAGTTCCTATAATTTACTAAACTGCCTAACACAGTCAGGGAGATCTGGACTGGACTGGGCTCCCAGAAACCCCAATGATATCCATGATAATGGAGGCAATACTAGAAATTGGACATGACTGTCAGCTGGTCCCACATCTCTATGGAGCCCTTAAAAGCAGACAGGCAACAAGCCCCATGAAGGCCAGGCCAGTTTGGGATGGGGTCTTACAGAACACCATTTCAGATTACGAGTGGGATACTACCTGTGTGCAGATGACGGAATGTGGCGAATAATGCTAGATTTCAATTTGCACACTTTAACTATTTACATTACATGTACCTGACTCCTCCATGAATACAAAGAATATTCCCAAATATATCCCCCAGTGTCTGAAATGTTCAGAGCCATGGGTCACATTCATACATATGACTTGGCATTGTTCAATAATAACAGAATACTGTGAGGGAGTGGTACAGGTGCTACACACCACAACTGGAACCAAACTGCAGGTCAAGATTAGGTATTGTTTCCTGAGTATTTTACCAAAACCCCCAAACAGAAAGATGCAACATAATTTTGCAGCATTAGGTTTATTGCTGGCAGAGCCCAGTATAGCAATATGTTGTGGATCAAGTAGAAAGCCCACTAAAAGCCTGGGTGGCACATATGAGGGAATGGGTCCTAGCAGAATAGAGAGGAGATGAAGATGCATTAGAACTGATGAGAATTGAGGGAATGTGTGGAAATGCTGTTGGCTATGATCGATACAGCTACAGAAACAATCATGATACAGGGGCTGAGACCCCACAGCAAGAGGTAACAATATAGGTGTAAGCTCCTGGAGCCCTAACCCCCACCTTGGGGAAAGGGAGGAGCCCAGAGCAGGCCAACCTCGTCATGTAGGAGCGACTGCTATCTGATAGAAAACAATGCCACCAGAAACAATACATGAGAGTAAAACCCTGTAAACTTGTGGGGGTGGAACTTATGTACAGTCCTTGTATTTCGGGCCTCTTTGTGTACCAAAAGACAAAATGTACATAATTGGATCTTTGAAAAACCACATTAAATATGTTTAAAAAGTTAGTCTAAGCATTGAATTTTTTACTATAAGGTTAAAGTTCTAGTACAACAAAGAATGCTAGACTCATGTTCAAAACATTGCACTATGGTGCAAAGGTTTGTGCATGGCAAAAGGCAGCCAGAGAGTGCGCCAGAGCTTGAGAAGAGAGCAGCAATGCCATATCTTTGTAGATATAGTGTTGTCCTGATCTCTCTCTTTCACAATTTATAGCATAGTGCATTGGGTGAAAAATGTAACCTTTTGACTACTGTGAACCCCACTGAATCACTACTGGAAGCTGGGGAACCCATCCAAGCAAGTTCTGAGATTTTGGACCTTACAACAATACACACAAATACGGAAACTCAAATTATAAAAAAAATTGTCATTCAGGAACAAAATATATACAAAAATCAAACACTTTATGGAAAAGTTGGAGCTTGCCAAAATGAGATTTCATTTTTAAAAAACTTTGCCATATCACTTTGCCTTTCTTACCTCTAACTCAAGCTCTCTTATGGTTGGTGTACACCAATGCATCAATTGAGGCCACCAATCACCCATACTGTATTCTGTTTGCTGTACTTGTGCAGCTCCTTTGAATCAAACCAAGGATACCCCCTTAGGGGGTATTCACAAAGGTAAACTTACACATGATTAAATCTACCCTTGTTTATTTACTCTTACACCTTTGAGTAACTTTACTACTTTTGGCTATTTACCATTTATGAGTGTACAGTTGCTCAAAAGTGTAGACTTACGAGTCCTCATCCCCCGAGACATGGGTGGGGTCAGTAAAAAGTCATATATACACATAAAGTTACTACTATTAGTGACTTTATGACCATATTTGATGTTCCGCACACTTGACGTACACCTCCGCAGTGAGGGTGGAGATCTACTGATTGTAAACAATACGAACATTTTGAAAAGTTAAAGTTTATAAAATGAAATATTTGTAATTTAAATCTTAATGTAAGTTAACTTTATATATGTTTTTTAAATGTAGAATATTTTAACAAAATGCTACAGCACTTTTACATTTTAAAATAAAATTATAATTAATGTAAGTATATTAAATGAAATTACTTTTTTAATTTTTATATTAAAAAAGCCCACA
Source organism: Calotriton arnoldi (assembly GCA_963921515.1). Lineage (NCBI taxonomy): Eukaryota > Metazoa > Chordata > Amphibia > Caudata > Salamandridae > Calotriton > Calotriton arnoldi. The sequence continues at coordinate 438,254 of CAWUFW010011790.1, forward strand.
TAAAGAGGGGGAGAACATGGCGGCCGCCGTCTGAGTCGGTCGCTTGCTCGTCAGGGGCACCCGCGTTACCACCAACATGTAGTAGCTGTGTTGCAGCAAAAAACCGTGAGCTGTGAACCGTGCATTGTACGCTACCCCCCCTTCTTTTCTCTACAGTATCTTGCACCTGGATATGTGCCGAGTCGAGCCTGCTGCATTGGCCGTTTTCTCTGCGACTACCCACTGGGACGCGGCCGCCCTGGAGCTGAGGAGGAGCCACAGGGCAGCAGCGTGCGGTCTCCTCCGGGGGAACATTGGTAGCGGCGGTACAGGTCGTGTCTTCCCAGCCCTGGAAGCAGGAGGACAGCACGAGACGGAGGAGCTGCAGGAGGTATTGAGGCAGCTCCCGAGCGCGCTACAGTCGGGGCATGTGTATCCTTCAAGTTCGGAATCAGTGAGAGAAGGTACGGGGGTAAGGTGGGACCCCAGACACCGCACAAGTCCTCCTCCAGAGGGAAAAAACAAGGCTCCACAAGGAAGGCAGCTAGCGGGCGGGGGGGGGGAGGCCCTTCTGCCCCTCACCCTAGGGTCCTCACAGGAGTCGGAGGAAGGAGTTCTTTTACACACCTACTTGCAAAGCGAGGGGAAGGGTCGGAGCATTAAACCAGGAAGGGGGAGAAAGAAAATTGAAGAACATAAACAAAAAATCACCCCCTCCTTGAGGTCCTTCTTCAAAGTACAGCCCGTTGTGGGGGACATTGCAAAACAGGCAGAGGCACTTAGAAAGTGGTCAGTGGGGGAGTCAAAAGTGGAGCAAGTGGCCGTCAAGGGGGATTCCCCCTTATTAAACCAGGTGTGCAGTCAGGAGCAGGCTCCCACAGTCGTGAGTGGCGAAATAGCCGCTCTTGAGGCCTTAGCAACGATTTCCAAGGGGGGTGAGTCAGGGCCCAGTACTTCTGGTATAGAAAAGGACGACTCCATGGGAAAAACATCAATGCCCATGGAAGTCATGTTCCACACTTTGTCGGAAGAAATCAAGAAGGGGTTCGCAATCTCAGAATTCAACCAGGGAGAGATAAGGTGTTTCTGTGAGTCCCTGGAAAAGAAAATAGGCCTCTTAACCACTAGGACCCTGACTTTGGAGAATTCTGTAGGTGAGCTAAAAGATGAATTAAGTGCGGCGAAAGCAGATATAGTTGTTCTAAAAAAGGAAGAACAGGAGGTCCGCGAAAAATTGGAACAGCTGGAGAACAACTCAAGGAGGAATAATCTTCATATTTTGAATGTTCCAGAAGGAAAAGAAGGAGAGGATCTAAGGACTTTCATTACTGCATTAATCAAGGAAGTGGTACAGATCGAGGAATCTGAAGATGAATTGAGTAAAGACATTCAAAGGGTGCATAGGGATCCCTTTAGAAGGAACCCTAATAAAGTTAAGCCCCAGAAAATCCTATTGAACTTCCACACATTCTCTTTAAAAGAGAAAATCTTGACCAAGGCCTTGAAAACAAAGTCACTTAAGGGGAAAGACTTCTCCTTTGAAATAAGATCTGATCTCTCCCGTGCAACCTTAGATAGGCAATGGGAGTTGGGGAAAAAACTTGATGATTTAAAAAGTTAGGGGCTGTAGCCCAACTTAAGTTCCCTGCCTCCTTAAAAGTCATGCATAAGAATAAGATGCACAATATAAGGAGTAAGCAAGATGCTGAAGAGCTCCTAGAGAGCATAAAAAGAGGAGACAGTTAACATCTCTAATATTTGAATCTCCCTGAGGTCTTTTCTTTTCTCTTTTCTCACTCTTCCTCTCTTAGACTTCCTCTATCATGAATTACAGTTAAAGTAGGGAAGGGGTGTGGAGGGGGTTATCAATATTTACATTTGAAATTTATGCAGTCTCAAATAACGCACGATAGAGGGATGTGGTGGCGGGCTGCCCAGGCGTAGCAACCAGGACTAACATTAAGTCCAGGTACATAGTGGGTTGGATTCTCCAGGGTGGGAAGCAGGGTGGGGGGATTGGGATGGGTGCACAGGGTGGGGATCATGTAGGGAAAGAAACAAAAAAATCCTCATTTGCCTCAGTTAAGCTGGTCAAGTTGGTTATCTCATAAAAATGCAGTGGTCCGGTCGGTATACCTCAATACCTCAAATATTAAATATTTAGAGTATGATCCAGCTCTTATCCTGGAACGTTAACGGTCTACGTGTCAAAAGAAGAAGGGCAAAAATTATGCAATCTCTTAGGGACTCCCCAGCGCAGATAATCATTCTACAAGAGGCCCATTTGATTAAAAACTAATGCACGGCGCTTTTTAAAAATCTAAAATGGGTAGGGCACATGATTTGCACCGACCACAGCGCCAATATAAGAGGTGTGGCGATTATAATTAAGAAGCAAGTTAAGGCACATATAATTGATTCTTTAGTTGACTCATGTGGCAGGTGGGTCATTCTTAAGATGATACTGTCGGGTAATTTAGTAACATTGGTAGGCTATTACGGCCCGAACTGTGATGATCCTGAGCCCTTAAAAATAATCTCCTCTAATTTATTGGATTTTCCTGATCCTGTAATCATGGCTGGTGATTTCAACATTACACTAAACCCTAAACTGGATAAATCAAAAAACAGCAGAGCGGTGGCGACTCCCAAATCGCGAGCTTATTTACATTCGATGATGAAGCAGTCGGGGCTCTGTGACATCTGGAGGGATAGGTTTGGCCCCCAGTTCGGTGTCTCCTATTACAACAGGAAATAAGGCCACAGATCCAGAATAGACTATTTTTGGTCAGTCTAAGCCTGAAAGAGGAAATTCATGACATTGGATACTTGGCTGCCCATTTGTCTGACCACTCAGGGGTATATATGGACCTGGACCTAAAAAATAGGAAGGCTGGGAGAGCCTGGTCATTGGACCGTACGCTACTCCACGATTTAGACCAAATGAACTATTTGCGCTCCGAAACGGAGGAATTTTTTAATCCTAATATTGGGACGGCCTCTACTCCGATAGTTTGGGACACCTTAAAGGCGTACCTAAGGGGGAAAATCACCAGTAGACTATGTTTCAGAAATAGGCGTTACAGAGAGGAGGTTGGCCAGATAGAAATGGAAATGAAGAGCTTAGAGGCCGGCATGTGGCATACTGGGGAGGGGGAGACGAGGCAGGAAGATGCAGATAAATTAAAGAAATTGAAGGAACAGCTAGATACCATCTTGTAGATGAGGATCACAAAGCGCTGGGAGGCTAGTAAATTGGCCCATTTTGAGTATGGGGAAGGGGCAGGGAGTTTGTTGGCCTGGAAAGCGAAAGCAGACAGAACACGAAACTTGATAAGGGAAATAGAGGACACAGTGAGCATGGTTAAATTAAATACGGACTCAGATATAGAGAGAGCCTGTCATCATTTCTTCCAGAGGTTATATGCGGAAGATAGGGAAGTCAATAAGGATATAGTAGAGCAGTGGGTGAGCTCGACTGTACTTAAACCTTTAGATACATCGCAGCAGTATCTCTTAGAGCAGGAAATCACTCAGGAGGAGGTAAAGAGGGCCGTACAGTCAAGTAAAAGGGGAACAGCAGCAGGGCCGGACGGGCTACCAACAGAGCTCTATAAAAATCTGGGCGATGCTCTAATTCCAGTTATGACCCTTCTGTTTAATGAGATCTTAACCTCTGGAGTAGAACTACCTACCTCTTGGGGTGAGGCAACTATCACTTTATTATTAAAGCCAGGGAAAAATCCAGCCAAACGTGAATCGCACAGGCCCATATCACTGCTCAATGCGGATTACAAGATTTTCGCAAAAGTCTTAGTGGATCTGCTGGGCACCGTAGCAGGTGATATATTGCAGTGTGATCAGAAGGGTTTCATCAAGGGTAGACACTTACACAAACACGACCTAATTGGCGCAATAGATCTGGCCTCAATGTACTCCCTCTCTCTGGCAGTCATGACCCTAGATGCCACCAAGGCTTTTGATAGAGTCAGCTGGGTGTACCTGGCGGTGGTAATAGAAATGTACAATATAGGTAAGAACTTTCGTAGAGCCATCCAGCTGATCTATCAAGGTTCATCAGCGAAAGTATTGGTCAATGGCAATCTAACTAAATCATTCAGAATAACTAGGGGTACTAGACAAGGCTGTCCCCTGTCACCTCTCCTTTTCAACCTGTACACTGAGCCGTTCGCCCAGAAGCTCAGGGATGAGGTGAATATCCCTAGCTTCAGATATGAAGGGTGGGAGAGAAAAGTTGCCCTCTATGCCGATGACCTTATGGTTTATTCCACAGATCTCTCCGCTGCCCTCCCAGTCATCTTACAACACGCAGAGGAGTTCGGGAAGGTGTCAGGGTACGAGGTAAACTCAGAAAAAACAGAGGTCTTGGCATGGAATTTAGAGGACAGTCACCACCTGATCAAAAAAGGGATGAGATACCTGGGGTTGAAGATGATGCAGGAAATAGGAAAAATCACGGAAGTCAATATGTCAAACGTTACAAGGGAATGCTCGCTGCTTATGAAGAGCTGGGCTCATCTCCCTTTGTCAATCTTTGGGAGGGTGAATTTGGTTAAAATGATAATACTACCAAAGATTACCTTCCTTTCAATACAATCCCCCTACATTTTAGTAAGCCTTCTATCGACAAACTTCAGCAGGCCATAAATTCCTTCATCTGGGCCTATAAAGGAACTAGAATCTCTTGGAGAAAGCTGAGACATAGAAGGGAGAAGGGGGGATTATCCCTCCCGGATCTGCAGTATTATGCATGGGCCTTTCAACTCTCTCACTCTAGAATGCTATTAAAATCCACTGACTCTTCTGGTGTTGGGTTCATGTTTTTAGCCATGTTGAAAGGGGCTAACATAGACAAGGACTGCTTCATGTTTGAGTTTGGAGATCAAATTTTTTTTTTTAAAAGATCAGGCTCAAGGTACTACAGGCCATGGCCAGAATATGGGCCAGCATCCGACGGCTGACGGGCATAAGTTATTTCTTGAGTCTTGCCCACCTCTGGGACTCCCCTGGAACACCAGACTGTCTAAAAGATAAGTTAGCACAGCAGTTAAGAAATGCTGAGCTTAGCGTATGGGGAGACATTACCCAGGATGGCACGATACTACCGTGGTCAACGCTCTGTAGCACTCTGGAAGGGGACATATCAAAATTTTAGTATATCCAATTGAGAAGTTGGGCCCAGAATCTGAAGTCTCCAATTGGTACAGGTAGCTTTCTAGAAGAACATTTGGTGGCGAAACCCCCAGGGAGGAAAGAGATATCTAACTGGTACTGGGAAATCGAAGAAGCAGTAGATGGGGACTTCAGACTGGCAGAAGATCTGTGGGGCGCCTGTCTGTCGGGAGTGCGGTGGGAACAACTCTGGCAAGTATAATTGAGTACCTTGTTCCTTGCTGTCAAGCCGGCCTGGCTAAGGAGAAATCATCTTTTTACAATCCACAGGGCCTATTTAACCCCACTAAGACTGTCAAAGATGTCAAAAGGGCCTCCCATGAAATGCAAGAAATGTGGTTTGGAGAGAGCATCGGACGTCCACATGTTCCAGCAATGTCTAGCTATTCTCGAATTTTGGGTAAAGGTTGGTAACACCACCTCGAGCATCTTAGGACTGCAAGTCGAGGTAAGCCTCTCTCTGATTATTTTTGGAACTCTGGACGAAATCACAGGCCCCGCAAGATCCTTCCTATTTTATGCCATACAACTTGCAAGAAGGAAAATCTGCTATAGGTGGGTTGAATGTTCGCCCCCCAGCATTCTGTTTGGTTAGATTCTGTAATTTCTACATCTAAGCTAGACCTAAGGGGGAAACCATCTAAAAGAAAGAAGGCCCTTTGGAATTTCTTATTGAGATGGCTGGATAAAGAGGTGGGAGAAAATTGACTGTGGTCTTATTCTATTTTGATACATTTTGCCCTATGATTGTACATCTCTAAATCTCTCCAGGCTGCGATGGGCCCTCAAAATCTTACGAGCAGCTGCCGGTATACACCGGACCAACTTTGAGAGTGACTTTACCCGTTTGGGACAGTACCCTCCTGCACGTAAGTGTACCCGCTGGTGGGAAGTTCCGATACATGCTTTAGGGCGTATGGGTACAGATGTCTGGAGTGGTTATTGTGGTCGGAGGTGAATGAAGACAAAAAAAAAAAGGAAAAAAAAAATCCCACATAAAGTAAAATGTTTATATTGTTATTCCATGTCAAATGCCACTAAAATTATGCACAGAATTAATTTAAATCAATTTAATCCTTTTTATAAAGATATATTTATTTTTAAATTGGAAAAAGGTTATTAAAATATTTTTAATAAAATAATATTTATAATGGAAATGTTACTTTTCAAACATTAAACTAAATGGATATATATTTTTTAAAACGTTAAATAATTTAATTTTGTCTAACATTATTTCCTATGGGGTTTCATTTTATGTCCCTAACTCAGTAATTTTTGTATGGGAGAGTGCTGGAGTACCTGTGAGTGGCCATGGGCGGTGCTGGACTTACTCCTTTTGGGATTTTTTCGCTTTTTGCCTAAAGCAACTTTAGAAAAACAGTTTGAGAATAGCAAGAGGCATATGTCTGCTCCTCCCTAAATCTCTCTGTAGCCCTCCCTAAACCAGTCCGTAACCCTCCCTAAATCCCTCCTTTAACCACTCCTAACTCCTCCCTTAATCCCTCCTCTTTGGTACACAATATTCCCCATTTTCCAGCCACCCCCATCCCTCCCACATTTACTACTACAACATATACCTATATGTGGAGATCTCCGCAGTTGGGGCTGAGACCTCCACAAGTCGGTTTGAGAATAGCATTTTGAAGTACATTAGTAGTATTAGTGTACTACTAACATACTACAAAATGTAGTTTGTGAATAGGCCTCTCAACTTTTAGCCTTCATTGTCAATTTCCTTCACATTTTAAACGTGTTTTAACATTTTAAATTGTACTTTTTATGTGTGTATTCTTTTTTATTCTGCTAATATTGTTTTATTTTCTACGCAGTTGGGGGCCCTCAGTAGACATCACGGACCTCAAGGGGGTCTGCGGACTCCAAGTTAAGAACAGCTGCCTTAGGCTATTATGGCTCTCCCTTTTTTATTACGGAGAAAAACAGTAACATAAAAAAGAAAACACTTTTCATTGTACTATCATAATCAATAAAACATGATAAACGTTATTTCATTGACAATTTTTCCAAACTGTAGTAAACTTTGCATAACTACTGATTCTCAGAGTATACAAAGATTCCAATGCCATCATATTATACATCTTTTCATTCTAGCCTTTAAAAAATGCGTTGGCTTTCAATATTGCATAATCTAGAAGCATGCTATAGACATAGCAATAAATATAAATCTTCTTTTTGATTGATCCAGTCCATTTAAATGCATAGATGAGCTCAATAATATTATATAAACATATGATTTGATATTCAGGTCCAATGTATAGCTAATAACATTATACATTTGATCCCAAAAAAGAGTCATATTTCAGGAGGCTTTCATCATATGCCTCCAATCACCTACAATACAATTTTGCCATCTGAAAAAAATGATGAGATACTTAAGAACCTTGGGAGTGTAATAAAGCCTCCATTTTGAATAAAAATTAATTCATCTAAATTACCACCTCAGAAAGATTCATAACGGAACTGAGCTTTTCAATCCCCATTTTAGTTGTTATTGTGACCCCAACTTTTCTCTTCGATCTATTAAAGCGTTGGCTATTTCTCATGATTATCCTATGAAAGGATTCTATACCAATGCCCTATATACTCTGTAGAGATCTTTTATGATGCTTTGACTATAATATGTGGATTGATCGTCTCGCATTCTAGCAAGGATTTTTAAATGGTCTTATTTTCATGCAAAGAGACCCAATGCCAAGACTGATACTCACTACAACAATTCTTAGTCTCTTTCCAGGTTTTCCAAAACTCATTCAAAACAAAATCTACAACTAACTTGAAACCTTCTTTTTCCCGTTTCTTAATGGCACTGACTTCTATATTGGAGCCTTGAATTTTACAATCTCTTAACATAACATATTTGTGATTCCCAGGAATGCTGTAGTAATTAAAAACTCTTTTTTCCTAAAAGCCAAAGTGTGAATGGCTTTATAGCTGATCTCTTTTGGACATTTCAAAATGCTATTATTGTAATCAAAAGTTCATGAACCAGTAAATTCACAAATGAATTATCATTAGCAATGGAACATGCAATGCCGTTGTACTGAGATATTATATTTGCAAACGCAGTGCAGTAGTATAATTTAAGATTGGGCAGAGACAGTCCACTAAACTCCTTCTCAATGTCTAACCTTGATAGTTTAATGCGAGGACGTTCACCCTTTCATATAAAATCTGACAGCATCTGGCCGACTTGAGTAAAAATGTGACATGAAGTGTACAAGGGACAGTTGAAAAGAGAAAAATGAAGAGAGGACATGTTAAACATGTTGATTAATGTAACTACAGCCTATAACAGAAAGTGTGAGAGTGCCATTTTTCCATCATATTTTTTTTAAACTTTATTACGTTTTGTTAGACAGTTTAATTTAAACAAATCTAAATAATCTACAGAGATATGAATACGAAATTATCCAAAACTACAATCATACTTCCTACTTAAACTATAGGGTAGTCTATCTACAGAGTTAATAAACAAAATCATCTTTGTTTTATCATGATTTACTTTGTACCCTTCTATATTTGTACATTTCTGAATCTTGTCTAAAGTGTGGGGGAAATTATTTTTATCTGCTTTTAAATAAAGCACCATATCATGAGCCTATAGTTTTAATTTGACCAGTTGAAAAATAGGGGATTTTATCCTGTCATCTGACCGAACACGATTGCCAATGGTTCCATAAAGAAGTAAAAAGTGTACTGGTGACACTGGACACCCTTGATGGATTCTACGGGTATCTTGAATCTTACCCGCCTGTTCTCAATTGATAGCTAGAAAGGCACAGGCTTTTCAATGCAGGGATATTTTTTCTCCGAATAATATCACTTGTCACAAAACACATAATTGCGATAGGTGCGGTAACGGAGGTAGGGGACATTTGACCTTTTTTGTGTTTGCAGATTGAGTGAAAGCGCCATGGTGGATAGAGAGGCATGGTTGTTAGACCAGGACACCATGTTTTCAGTCATGGGCTTTCCTTTAAGAAGCTATTATTATAATTAGACGCATTAGTCCGATTGGTTCAGTTTAAGCGAAGCAGAAGTGAAACTCACAGAAAGGAGTAATTAGTGCAATGAAAACCTAGGACTGGAAAATATATAACGTGTGGACTTGGAATCAACTATAAATCGGAGCGCAAGGTAGGGCGCACGAGGTAACGGATACTTACGGGAATTCTGTGATAATTTTTTTTTGTTTACAGTTTTTTATAGCGCGAACTCTACCCGAAGGTATTGGAGCACTTTAAATGAGCACCAGTTACATTATGCAAGAACAAATTCATTTTTTGTAGGCACAGGGAGATTAAGTGATTTGCCCAGAATCAGAGACTCGAATCTGTTTCGCAGCTCCAAAGTCGGCAGCTCTGGCCGCTAGGCCACATCCTGTGGAAGAGCCAATTAAAACCGTACATTTTATTTAACATCGAGTCATAAATGGGCACGTGTGCGCTAAAGGAGCAAGCAGTTCTTTGCTCGTCTGTTCGGGACACGGCCCGCTGTCTCCTCACTGTCGCTTGTAATTGCGGCGAGCAGATGAGGGCGGAATGGCGGCAGATGGCCGGCACGCTTCCTGACTGGATACCAATAAAACACAGCACGCACCCGCCAGTTACTCATCCACCATCTTCCCCTGGCCAGGGGCGTGAAGGGGGGAGGGTACTTCCTCTACCTCCTAGCGACCACTCACGGTTACCGTGAAAATGGTGAAAGCTGCCCGCCTGGAGTCTGCACGCACCTCAGGATACAGCCATATCTGTCCCTCTCTCGCGCTGACCATCTAGCAGTAGGGCTCGCGTCCTGCCTCCTCCCCTCGACGCCTCATTAACTGCATCATTTAACCATATTGCTATTGATTGCCCCTTTCATTCGAGGGCATATTTCCTACAAGAGGGGGTCAGAGGTCACGCTGCGACGTTTATAGGACGGGTCAAAGGTGGGGATGTTTACCGTCATTAGTCCCTAATCAGATCTTTAATCTATCCAGGATCTGTGGGTATTTAATTGGTGTTATTGTAATTTCAACGCCATTAAACCCTGAGTGGACTCATACAGGCCGAAGAGTTAAGACACAATTAGTAGCTTAGTGCAGGTATTCCCGGGGACGCAGAGAATAGGCCCCTACTGCTTGCAAACATTCAAAACATGAAGTCTGCATAATGCTTTGGAATGGGGCTCCTTTCCGCCTCGGTAAGCATTCAAATGAGGTCTCTTTTCTACGGGGTGCGCGCATCGCACGCGGAGCCCGGGGCAGCGCGGCGCGGCGTCCTATGTACATAAGGAGCGCCCGGGGTGCTTTAGGGGTGCTTAGCTCCCATTGTAGCACATCTGGCTTAATGTGGTTAGTCACCACAGCCGCCATTCAACGCTGCCCTGGAAGCGGCTTGTTATGCGGCGTGTTTAAAACAATGGAATAACAATAGCTTCCGTGTGTGGCGAATGACCACCAACACGGGCAGGCGAGGGGGCAGGGCGTGTGGTAGTTTCTTTGTCACTACTGTTATTTACGGGGACATGTGGCTCGCTTGCAAAACACGACGTCAAGTACTTGGATGTCGAAGCTGCAAGTGACACTTTCATTTGATGTTTAAGTATTTTCTTAGCAGTTTGGTACTTGTGGTTTTGCACTCATTATAACTGTACGACTAAAGGCGCTAGATCTAGAACAAATATAGGCAGTGGTGGAACACAAAATGACGCCACCTCCTTCCGCCTTGGGATTTCCCTGCAGAACCCGAGATTCATGGAACAATCATATTGGTAATCGTGTAGATTTTGGTTAGAATAAAACTTAATTTAACACAAGTCCTGGATTGGAAGAGGGAATTGCTTTTTGCAAAATGCCACCGAATAATGCGGAATGGCTCAACGAATTAAACTGGCCAAAAGCAAATCGGGTACATTTTGGACAAACAATTCTATAGACAACCTCATTTTGTTCCAAAAAAAACCCCTCACAAATGTCAAACATAAATCTTTTTATTCAAAAATGAACTGGTTCTTAAAAAATCCATATGTTACAAAAGCAAGTCAATTCTTAAAACAAACTAATTGATTCGCTAAGAAAACAATCAATTTGTGATTAAAAGAAATTATTTGGTGAGGGCAGCCAGTGGCTGAAAATAATAAAAAAAGAACATTCGCCCAGCAGTAGTTCCTGGATTGGCTCCATATTCTTGTTTCTCTTTACTAAGCTATTGATTTCATAAAGAACTTGGCATGATTTTATTAAATATACAATCATCCAACAATGAAACTTTCTCTTTTAGTGGACCCTGCAGTAAGAAGCTTGTGATACTCTGCTCTCTCCTTTACTTTCCTCTGGTGTCCATCTTCTCCCTCTTCCATTCCAAAATGTACCCCTCATGGGGTCCTCCGAGTCTGAGTCCCAACATGTGAGGGTATGTCCCTCTCACGACAGGCGTAGCACGAAAGTATTTTTTTTAATTTCTCTCTTTAAAAAAAAAAAATACCCCCCCCCCCCGCCCTCTTCTATTTGTTTTCCTGTTGTGGTGCAGGTAAACAAGTACGTTCGCGTTCTCGTTTTTTTGAATGTTTGTAGTCATAGGTTTGTTTTGTACCTGAAGCCCCGTGTTGGCTTTATATTGTAATTGCTGTGTCGCTGGAGTAGGTGGTTCCATGTCTCCTGCTGGCCTTGGACGCGCTCCCTGCTCATGGGCTGAGCTGGGGCAGGGAGCTGAAGTCACATTCTTGGTTTGGGCTGTTGGGGAGCCCTGTTTTAAGGCTTCCCAGGCCCCTACGGTGTCAGGATATGACGTTCATGTGCAGGGGAATGACTACAGAGTTATTGGACAGCCGGTTCTCGCGAGAAGGATCCGGTCGCCTACTAACACTATAAATACAGGAAGCAAACGCTGCATTAGCATCAGGGCACGAGTCGGGGGTACACGCGGGTGGACGGCGTCCCCCCACTTTTTTCACAGGGTGGACGCCGTCCACCCTGCCAAGAAGTGTGGCCCCACATAAAATATGCTGAATTCGTCCTGGTGTAATTTACAAACACCGGGACACATCCTGCAGCGCCTGCACGTTGTTATCTGCTTTCTATCTGCAACAACGTGCAGGCAGGGACGGGGCTCTCTTCGTTCTGACTCCTGCTGGGCCCATAACAAAGGCCGAATTTGTGGGGTCATCAGGCCTCCTTTTGTTGGAGTCTCCTGGCTGGGAGCAGTCAGGAGCCTCACACCTGATGCAAATGCAGCAGAGGGGAAACAAAGGCTCACACCTTGTTAGCACTTCACACATACTGAAGAGAGGCAGCTTTTAACTTTGTTCAGGCTCTGTTTAGGAGATATGCATGCACTGTAGAAACTTCAGATGTGTTGATGTTTCCCAGCATTTGCACAAAATAAATAGCATTTATATAGCGCTTATACCCCAGAGGAGGCGTTGTAATAATTTAAATATCACTATTTCTTTTAAAGCAGTATGGCTAGAGAAAACTTAACGCTGATAAAAGGTAACATTGTTTTATGTGTAGCGTACAAAAGTGTGAATCTTCTGCCTAAATCAAGAGGGTTTGCAAGTATGCTCGAAATGTGCTCAAATGTACTCATGATACACCTGCTAAACATATATGGGAGGGCTTAAGATCTGATATCACTTCTTGTGATGCCAGTTCCTGTGATGTCACGCGCTGTGATGTCACGCGCCGCGATGTCACGCGCTGCAATGCCACGCGCCGTGATGCCACTTGCATACTGATTAACTAGGTTAGTCCCCCCACTTCTTTTTTTAGCACTTGTGCCCTGGTTGGCATGTTGCTGTTTTCCCCAGAAGATACTATGGCAAAGCAGCTTGAAAAACAGAAAAATCCTCAGCGCCCTGACCAAGGAGAAACTGAGGAAGAATTTCGCATTTCTAGAGGGGATCTGCATTCCCTCATCAAAGAGGCTGTTGATGCAGCCATGAAGGAAAAAGAACTCAGTGCAAGAAGACTGCGATTAGAGGAGGATGCAGAGGAGTCATAGGACTGTAAAGGCAAATATATTAAATCTGACCAGCCTAAGGCAGTCTTAACTCATGTTAGAGACCTGTTGGGTTTTGCCGCCCCAGTTTTTCATGAGGATGAATATTTGGCCCAGTATAATACTATGAATAAGGAGAGTTTGACTTTTCATGAGGTTATTCAGAAAGAATGGAAGGTTGTGGATAAGGCCGCTATTCCACACTTCATCAACAAGCGCTATTTGTTGGAGGGATCTCAAGACCAATTCCCTCAAAATTCAAAGGATAATACAGTATTGGCATCCATGTCCCCTTCATCATCTTTGGCCTCAGATGATGCTGTCCTCTCTCGTCCGGTGGATAACAGAGTAGAGTCTGCCTTAAAGAGGAAATAATATGAGGCTTCTAACTATGGCAACATAGCTAATATCTATGCGGCATATGCAACGCAGATGCATCTTAAAGATGTTCATGCTTTATTTGATTATCTCCAGACACAAGAAGATCCTACTGCGCTTTTAGCTAATATGTAAATGGTATCTCAGTTTCTGTCTGATTCTATAGGACCCGGAGCCCCCAGTTGTCCCCGGCCCGCCCCCATCAGAACCCACAAATCAAGACTTGACGACCAGAGCTGTGGGTAAAAATAGGCCATGTTTATTATAAACCATCACATATAAATATGACTATATAGCACCAATAAGATTCAAATCTCAGATGACATAGATTTATCAAATTCAATCACTGCACGATATTTTATTCAGGCTGTACATAACTTCATAATCAATCAGCAGAAATGACAGAACTTAATTCATCGACAAAGAATGTTCTCTATCGCTCCAGCACTAAGGGGCCTTCCGGCTCGCGCCCCCCAACCTGAGAACCACGCAAGGCGCAACCCACCTGCGTCCTTGAGAGGTGAGCCCTTGCCATCTGGTCCTTGTCCGCGACCCGAGGGGCCCACCCCTCCACCACCAGGCTGCCCATCGGGGCTCGTAGGGTATAACCAGGGGCAGATGCCCCCTGCCCTAGTTTGGATCCCTGTAATTTATTTTCTGCCCAAAATTCACAAAAATTTGAGTCAGCCCCCCGGAAGACCTATTGCATCCGGCTGCGAATCTGTGCTGGAGCCAATAGCGAAGTATGTGGACGTCTTCCTCAAACCATTCATGGACCAGGTGCCATCTTATCTAAGGGACACCACTGATTTCATCAACAAGATCGAAGGACAACTATTCGACCCCCTGAACCAATGGCTAGTATCGTTTGACGTAACTTCACTATACACTCAAATCCCACAGGAGGAAGCACTAGAAACAATGGAATACTTCTTGGAGACACACGCAAAACCCCACAGAGTCCCTACTGATTTCATTTTGGATCTAGCTAGAATTGCTCTCAAGAAGAATTACTTTAAATTTGAGGATACATTCTTCATGCAAGTCAAGGGGACCACGATGGGGTGCCCCTTCGCCCCAGAGATGGCTGTATTGTTTATGGCGCTCTTTGAAGACAAGTTCATCACTAACAATAATCCATTCAGTGAATTTATTTCGCAATGGTACAGGTACATCGATGATGTCTGGTGCCTGTGGAGTGGCACAGAAGAACATCTGGAACAATTTCATGAATGGTTGAACATGAGACACCCAGACATCAAATTTATCATCACGAAGAGCCGGACCCTCCTTACGTTTCTTGATGTTGAAGTATTTGTGCGTGATCATGAGTTGACAACAACTCTACACCGTAAACCTACGGACAGAAACACAATACTCCACTACCAAAGTTTTCACCCGCAGAGTTTAAAGGATAACCTTCCTTATGGGCAACTATTAAGGATTCGAAGGAATTGTGCACGAAAGGAAGATTTCATAATAAATGCCGAAATCTTTTGTAACCAACTCAAAGAAAGGGGTTACCCAAGAAAAATGCTCAAACATGCCATTAAGAGGGCATGGTATACACCACAAGAGGTATTGCTTTCCAAGAAAGAAAAAAGACCCATGGAGAGATTGGTGTGTGTGTCCACGTTTGGCCCACACACTAGCAAATTCCATCAGATGGTTCTAAAGAATTGGCACCTTTTAACCCAATTGGATTGCCCTATGGAGAGGCCCTTGTTTGCTATGAAAAGGAACAAAAGCATTGGCCAAAGAATCATTAGAGCAGATCTCGCTTGTACCCCCAAAAAGACAGACCCAAGAGCTCAATGGAACATGCAACCCATTGAAGGACACCCCAAATGTGGCAATTGTTCCGCATGCAGCACTACCATTGAAGGTCACAAGTTCATATATGACACCATTAAATGGACACATAAAGAATTCACCAATTGCAAAACAAAAAACACTGTTTACGCCATCCAGTGCCCGTGTCCAAAACTGTACATCGGAAAGACAAATCAACAAATCAATCAAAGAATAGTACAACATCGTTCCCGAATCAAAAAGCAGGTGCTAACCGCACCAATGGTGTCACACTTCATAGAAATGAACCATTCAGAGAAAGATTTTGTATGGACAGTGCTATCAGGAATAAAGCAACCCCCACGTGGAGGCAACGTTGAAAATCTTCTACTGAAAAGAGAAGCTTATTTAATCTTGAAATTTAATTGTACCCAAAAGGTCTCAATGAAATGTCCGAATTAAGCCAAGCAATGAACTAACTCCAGACAGTGAAACATTTACAGCGCATTTGCCAACCTTCCATACTCTGAATATACCTCCAGACACGAATGAAAATCATTCACTATTCAGGTGACCTAAGAAATGAATCTAAGCCTACAATTCCCGGAACACCTCCCAAGAGGAACTGAACACTGCAATGTCATCCAGGTAGGCGGCACTGAAATCCTCCAGCCCAACCAACACCTGGTTGACCAACCTCTGAAAGGTGGCAGGGGCATTCTTCATCCCAAAGGGCATCACACAGAACTGGTAGTGCCCATCTGGTGTGGAGAATGCTGACCTCTCCTTTGCCCCATCAGTTAAGGCGATCTGCCAGTACCCAGACATCAGAACAAACGTGCTGAGGTACCGGGCAGCCCCTAACCGATCTATGAGCTCATCAGCTCTGGGGATGGGGTGCGCGTCGGTCTTCGTGACCGAATTGAGACCTCGGTAGTCCACACAGAACCTAAGTTCAGGAGTGGCACCAGGCGTCGCAGCTTTTGGTACCAAGACCACGGGGCTGGACCAGGGGCTGCTAGAGGACTCAATCACCCCTAGGGCAAACATTTTGGAGACCTCCTCCTTAATGCAAGCCCTGACCCTGTCAGTCACTCTGTAAGCCTTGTGCTTGACAGGAGGACTGTCCCCGGTATCCACCTCATGGACGCACCAATCAGTGACACCAGGCACCAGGGAGAACAAATCAGAAAATTGCCCCAACAGTTGGTGACAATCTCTCTGCTGCTCAGGGGTCAGTGTGGGGGAGAGGATCACACCCTCCACTGACCCATCCTTCTCTCCTGCACACAGGAGGTCAGGAAGAGGCTCACTCTCCTCCTCCATCCCATCATCTGTGGCAAGAAGCATGCCCACTTCAGACCTCTCAAAGTGGGGCTTCAGGCGGTTCACATGCAGGACCCACAAGGGGTTCCTGGGAGACTGAAAGTCCACCAAGTAGGTAACTGGACTTTTGCGCTCCACCACCTCAAATGGACCGGTCCACTTATCTTGGAGCGCACAAGGCTCCACTGGGGCCAGTACCCAAACCTTCTGACCAGGTTGAAATTCGACCAGAGGGGCACTCTGGTCGTGCCAACGTTTCATTTCCTCCTGGCTGGCTTCCAGATTTGCGTCAGCAATCTTTCTGAAACGCCGAGTCTGGTTCCTGAAGGCCAACATGTAGCTAAATACATCTTGGGGAGGTTTCCTGGGAGATTGCTCCCAGCCTTCCTTGACCAGACTCAGAGGCCCTCTTACCGGATGACCATAGAGGAGTTCAAAGGGACTGAACCCTAAGGACTTCTGTGGCACCTCACGGTAGGCAAACAACAGGCATGGCAAGAGGACGTCCCACTTACGCCTCAGGGGCTCTTCTAGGCCCATGATCATGCCCTTCAAGGTCCGGTTGAACCTTTCAACCAGACCATTACCTTGGGGGTGGTAAGGAGTGGTGAACTTATAAGTTACCCCACACTCCTTCCACAGAGACTTCATGTACTGGGAGATGAAGTTGGTCCCCCTGTCAGACACCACCTCTCTGGGGAACCCCACACGGGAGAAAATCCCCATCAGTGCACGTCCCACCACGGGGGCCATCACTGTCCTGAGCGGGATGGCTTCAGGGTACCGGGTGGCATGGTCCACCAAGACCAGGATGAACCTGTTGCCCATGGCTGTCTTGGGGTCAAGAGGCCCCACAATGTCAATGCCCACTCGCTCGAATGGGGTACAACAACTGGAAAGGGCTGGAGTGGGGCCTTGATCTCCCCCCCCACTCTTCCCACTTGCCTGGCAAGTCTCACATGTCCTGCAATGAGTGTCTGAACTCTTGCGCATCTGGGGCCAATAAAAGTGGGTGGCCAGCCTTTCAAAGGTCTTGGTCTGCCCCAGATGTCCTGCCAATGGAATGTCGTGAGCCAACCCCAGTAGGAAGGCTCTGAAGCACTTGGTACCACCAGCACACGGGCTGACCCCGGCTCAGCAGCCTTAGGCTCGCTATACAGGAGACTGTTCTCCCAATAAATCAGATGTGAACCAGACATGTCACCTTCTGCCTGGGCTGCAGCCTGTCGCCGCATACCCTCAAGAGAGGGGCAAACTCTCTGCTGCTCACAAAATTCCTCCCTGGTGGGCCCCCCTTCCTGCTGCCAATGGGTCAGCTCAGGCAGGTCCCCCAGTTCGGTGATCTGCTCCCCGGTAGGCTCCAGGGCATCCCCCTCAGGGTCTGCTCCCTCCTGGGCCGTGGGAACCAAGGGGGCCGGCTCCCCGCGCCCCCTGCCCCTTCTCTCTAAGGCAGGGATCTGGGCCATACTCTCAGGCTCCAGGTCCTTCTCAACACCCTCCTTGGCTGCCATGGACCGAGGGGTGGCACACACCCACTCAGGCAGACCCAACATCTCTAAGTGAGATTTCCTCTCCACCGTAGCCCACGGGGAGTTCTCTAAATCATTGCCCAACAGACAGTCTACAGGCATGGCGGGCCTCACAGCCACCTGAAGAGTTCCTGAGACCCCCCACTCAAAGGGAACCTGAGCCACCTCACATTGGCTCTCTGAGTTGTCTGCGGACACTACTGGGTAGAATGCATGGGGGACAACCTGCTCTTTGGACACCAACCGGGAGCGGACAGCAGTTACACTGGCTCCTGTGTCTCTTAGAGCCTCCACTCTATGGCCATTGATGGTCACCCACTGCCTGTACTTTTTAGTGTTATCAGGCAGTGCAGGCTTAGGGACCATCTCAAAGTCTCCTAATGAGACAAGGGTCAACTCTACGGGATCCCACCCCTCTTGGGCACCCATCTCCTCCCCCAGGGCTACACTTGCAAGCTGGCGGGGTGGTGCACGGGGTGGTGCACTAGTATCCCTCTGAGGACACTGGGGATCATAGTATCTGTGGCCCACTTGACCACACTTATAACAAGTAAGGGGCCCCCTCAGAACAGGCCTACCTGTCGGGGGCACTGGCTTCTTTTCTTGGGGAGGCTGGGACACCACTGCTTGGTTCCCTTGGGAATTACTTTGGGGCCCTCTTTGGAACTCCCTCGGTTTACCCCTGTCCCCCCACTTCTCTACTGGGGACCCTGCCCACCTTTGGCAAAGTCTCCCACTGGACCCTTGCGAACCCGGGTGCTCACCCAGCGGTCCGCCTCCTCAGCAAGCTTCCTAGGGTTAGTCAGCTTGCAATCAATCAGGTGCTGGCGTAGCTCAGGAAAACAGTTACTAGATAAATGCTCCCATGCAATCAAATCATAAAGTTGCTCAAAAGTTTCTACTTTGCTACCTTTTATCCAGCGTTCCATTGCTCTGCAAAAAAAAGACACATATTCAACCCACGTGGTACCCTCTAGCTTCTTGCAGGTCCTAAACCTCTGCCTATACATCTCAGGGGTCAAACCATAGCGGGTCATCAATGCTTCCTTCATGTGGGCATAAACCATCCTACTTTCTGGGGGCAGGTCCAACAAGGTATCCCTCCCCTCACTCACAAAGCGTCCCCACAACCCCGCTCCCAATCCTTCTCAGGGACCCGGTGGGACACCATGGCTAATTCATAAGCGGCAAACCATTGCCCAATATCTTCACTTTTGTGGAAATCCTTAATAACCTCCTTGGGTATATACACTCTATGCTCAGTATGCACTACAGGTATGCTGCCACCAGAGGGGAGATCTCTACACTCTTTGCTTTAATCTCCAACTCCCTCAATATTCTCTCATGCTCAAGTTTCATTTTCATAATCTCAAATTCTAACTTCTTGTTCTCTAGGTACCTGTGACCATCCATTTTAAGCTTAGCCATCTCCATATTATGCCGCCTATCTCTCTCCCTGTCCTCCATCTCTTCTGTGGACAGACCCTTAGCGGACACACTAGAACCCGGGCTGGAAATTGCTTTATCTCCTACTAAGTCTACTACTTCGCCCTGCTGCTCTCCTGCATTCTCTTCCCCCTCCACAAGCTCTCCCATATTCTTAGGGGCATCCCTGGCTTCTAGCCAGGCCTTCAGCGCCTTGTAATACTCCTCCCTTCTAGTGAGACCTGTGATAGGGACTGTGAATTGTTTGCAAACATATTTGAGCTGCTTGGCATTGTAGGTTTCTAATTTCTCTTCTTCCCAGGAGAGATCCTCCGAGGCATTGGATCTGGGCTTGCCCATTGTAGTAATAACTGGCAATATAAATCAAAAATAAAATCAGAAAAAACCTCAAAACGTATGTGGTTGCGTTATGGTCTGCACTCACTAGTAGTGTACACTATAATTACTGTATGCGATCATAAATGCAAGTCCAGATCCTCACCGCTGACCACCAATGTTAGAAATGGGGGTCTCTAGTTGGCAATGGCTGGCCACTGTCCAAGTAGGGACCCTTCTTCCTAAGTCAGAGTGAGAGGGTTCCACCCTTTGATAACCCCTGCTCAACCCTGGGGTAACGTAGCACGAGCAGTTAGGCTTATCTCAGAGGCAGTGTGTGAAGCATTTATGACCATACACAGTAACACAGTGAGGAACACTACAAAGGGACACCACACAAGTAGTTATCAAAAATAAGTATCTTTATATATAGACTTAACACAAGACCAATAACGATAAAAAGCCACAATACTGTAAAATAGGATTACTCTTGAAATGCTGCAAAAATAGTTCAAGTGTGCAAAGAGGAGTTCAGTTCAAAGCAGTGGTCTCTGCGACCCTTTTACCTACAAAGTACCTGGATTTCGTAGCAAAAACCAACAAAGTGTCGCAAAGAAGCTGTAGCGATGAATTTCTGCATGCGAGGCCGGCGATGCGTTAAATCCTTGCCGCGAGGGGAGGATGATGCGCCGATCTGCTGATGCGTGTAGAGACGATGCGACAAACTTCTGCACGCTAGACCGTTGATGCGATGACTCCCTGCCGCAAGGGAGGAGGCCAGGTGACGATCTTGTTGCGTGTGCGATCGGGTTGCGATGCGAAGAAATGGCGCTCTGCGAGGGAGCGACGATCCTGATGCGATGCGATGAACATGGCGGACACTCGACGTCCGCGCTGCGATGTCGTGAAGCGATGATCTCGGTGCGATGACTCGATCTTTGGTTGCGAGCACTCGGCGGCAGCAGCGCGATGATTTTTCGGGCGCTCTCGGCTGCGGCGGCTCGCAAACGTGCGTTAGCGACGATTTCAGCACTCTCTTCTCTGTAGTAGAACTAGAGGCCCTGGAACTCACAGGAGCCTCACCTGCAGATAGAAATCCTCGCTGGGAGGAATCAGGAGGCTGGTGGTGAAGTCTGATGTGCCTGAGACTTCAACAGGAGGCTCTCTCTCTCCTAGCCCTTGGGTGATTGCTTTAGCAAGATTAATAAAAGTTCTCTCAAAAGTCCTTTTCCCTCTTCTTCCAAGTCCAATGGTAACCACTGCAGGCCAATCCCAGAAACAGCACACAAGCACAAGGATAGTCACCTCCTGCAGATTCCTTCAGTTACACGGACAGAGGTTCATCTTGACATCCAGGAGCAATACACCTTGTAGGGGTTTCAGCACAGATATTTATACCCCAAAAGTCTTTGTTCTCAAAAGCTACAAGTCACTGAGCCTAGCCAGAACCAGTTCTGGTCAGTCCTGGAGCACTTTGTTTACCAGGCTGCATACTTCCTTTCAGATAGAGGGGGTCTGCTATCAGACACACAGTAGGAGGTGGAGCCAGCATTCACCTTGCCAGGCACAGCCCTATTCAGGTCAAGGAGCCACCCCTCCCCATACTCTAAATGCAGATCTCTCTATTCAACCCAGGTCTGACTCAGCCTGCCCTGTCCCTCCAAAACCAGACAGCCAATACACATAACAGCAGAGCACACTGGAAGGCTTAGGCAAGAAAATACCTACTTTCTAAAAGGGGTATTTTCAAACACAGAATATAAAAATAAACTTCACTAAAAGATGTATTTTAGTATTCTGAGCTCAGGCATACTAAATTCGTTTTTCTACCATGTTCCTGGGGTCAGTTAGGACTATAGAATGTAATAGTCAAACTGCCCATTCTAGCCTATGGGGAACAGGTAGCCTTACAGTAGTGAAAAACGAAATTGGGTGTAATTCACTACCAGGACATGCTACACACACCAAGGCATGTCCTACCTTACACACACAATGCACCCTACCATAGGGGTGACTTACATGATGCCAAGGGAAGGTTCAGGGGCTGGGAAGTGGGTGCACTTCACAGCTAAGATGGCAGTTCTGGACTGCACACAGACTCTGCAGTGGCAGGTCTGAGACACACTTTACAAGCTGCTTCTGTGGGTGGCGCAAACCAGCGCTGCAGGCCCACCAGCAGCACTTGGTTTACCAGCCCTGGGCACACACAGGCCACGCTACTTGGGACTAACAGGTAAACCAAA
The DNA here is from genome assembly GCA_963921515.1 of Calotriton arnoldi. Taxonomy (NCBI): domain Eukaryota; kingdom Metazoa; phylum Chordata; class Amphibia; order Caudata; family Salamandridae; genus Calotriton; species Calotriton arnoldi. The sequence goes on from CAWUFW010011790.1 coordinate 460,454, forward strand.
TAAGCCAATCATGGATATACCAATTCACATGTCATATTTACACAGGGAGCATTCGCGCTGTGGCACTGAAGGGCAGTGGCACAGCGCCCAGAGCATCTAACACCAGCAAAAACAGAGGAGACAACAGCGAAAAATGGAAGGGAGACCCACGCCAATGGTGCCAGGTCTAACATTCACAAACAAAAAAAATAAAAATATGCAAATCACAAACATGCCAAGTGAACCATCAAAGACTACAACTCCACACAAATCCGAACAAGAGACTTCCTGTTTCAGAAATTCAAAAGTTGGAAGCGCCAGCACAAGCACAACTGATGGAAGAGTCACCCGACGGAGCAAGTAATTGAAGAAGATTAATGTGAGTGGCAACAGAATTCATTGTTTAGCCTTTTGGTGGTTTCATTAGAAATAAACGAAAATATGTTGGATTCCGCCTCAGTGCAAGTTTAGAAACAGTTAACTAAACATAAGCGCACTCGGTACTTGCCAAAATCACGGAGTAACAATGTTACACTATTTCCGCTTTGAAAAAAGATTCACAACTTTCATAACTAAAAGCCTGCAAGAAAGTCACGTCTGCCCCACGGGAAGCAATTATCATCAAATGTGCGCGCTTTATCTTTCTAGAGAAGCACAGCAAAATAATGGTACCTGTTTGCTCTTTTTAGAAATGGAATAATTAATTTTCAATGCGTGAACACGGGTGCTTTGCGCCCAACATCGTTCCAACAAAAAGACACGCTGACCTGATAAAGACAACTTCGGGCGAAAAAGACAACTGATCAAGTAAGCACCACGAGGCTTTAATAATTATACAAGTACTGGGATTCAATACAAACAACTATTTCCTAAAATGTGCTCGCTATTTCAGGGCTAAAAAAAACTCTCCACGACGCTGTTGTCGAAGGAATACATGCACAGGCAGTTGCATTTTTAACCAGACAGCACGTTACGACCTGTCAAGATATATACTGAGAACGGTGTTGCTCACAAGTAAGCCACCTTAGTCCACACGTAATTTCTATACACCAGAAAGTGGAACATTTAAAATCAGATAAGTTTTACCAATAATTGGGGGGCGTGACGCGCTCGCAGACAAGATGGCCGCACCTGTTTAAGCTCCGGAGAGCCTCCGTGAGGCAGTCCGGTTTTCCAGTGAACGGAGTCCTGGAAGATTGGTTTTGGTGATGTGTATCGGCAGCGGAAGGTAGCGAGGGCACGCAGGAGAATTTGCGGCGCATTTGGAGCGCTTTTGGTGCCTTTTCCAGCGGTATCTGTGTTCTCCTCAAGGTGGCGCCTAAGATGGCGGCGTCGCGAGGAACACAGGCGCATTAACCCTCACAACTTGGATGTTCCAGGATACAGCGGTTGTTAAAGTAAGAGCGTTTCGCCTGAATCACATAGCACGCTGCTGCTGAAGGATAATATATGCTCTGAGGCATTTGAAGTTGAAGTCCATTCAGATGAAGTTTCTTTTAAGCAGCGCTGAGACTCTGTGTGTGTAAACTGACAGTGGCTGCTTCTGGGAAATGCTGCTTGCCCTGAGGGGAACTCCAGGGGTCAAAAGAATGTGAATATTTGCAGCTTTTTTCACCTATAAATAAAGCGCTGTTCTTTTCAGAGGCGATATGTTTCTCCTGAGGGGCAGCACATTTAATATGAAGGCTCCTTGAATGTGCGCTGCTGTTGGATGTTGTTTTCTTCACCATCTGAATATGTGGAGCATTGTTTAAAACAGGATCATCAACAACCTTTTTGCGCTTAAAATCTGACTGAAGGGGGCGTGGCCTGGAGCCGAACATGGCAGACGCGTCTCCTTAGAGCTCCGCAGTTCGCTCCCTCCATGGGCCGTAATCCTGCACTATCCTAGACCCCTGGCAATAACTTGGGGGATCCCCTGCGGGAGAACCCGCCGCGACTCTGCAGACGAGGTCCGACGACGGCAGAGGACCGGATTTACCGCGGCGAGCTTCCCGATCGGCTGTGGCTGGGCCTGGGACGGTGGGCGGAGCGCCTGAGTCGGCGGCTGCGGCGGACCCCTTCTGCCGCGGGGGCTGGGGCGGCTACCCCCCCCGCGATCATCGTCGGAGCCTCGGGTGGGGGGGCTCTGCTGCAGTGTGCGGTCCCATACAGCATCAAGTGTGAGGGCGGGGAGCGGAGGTTCCTGTTGCGGCGCCTTTGCAGGGCGCCCCTCCCCCATCTCCTTCATTGCGGCCCGGCGGGCCTGTCTGGACCTGGGGGACCCCGGGCCGGAGCGTGACTGAGTGCGGCCGCCGGGGACCTGCGCACAGTCCGGGAGCCGTGGGCCCCATCTGGGACGTGACAGAGAGCAGCTGGATATCAGCCTGGCTGGAGGAGTCGCTGCGACCGTGCGGCTGCTGCCGGAGGACCTAGATATGCACCGGTGAGAGGCCTGGCGACTCCTGCTTCAAGTGGTGTGGGGCCGGGGCCTGCAGCTGTCGTGGCCGGGAGGCCAGAGTCCCAGTGACTGCCCGATCCGAGGCGCTTGGGGGGCGCTGGGCTTCGTAATTGGTGTTGGGCCTACATTCTTCGTGGGGAGTCGCCCAGTGACGCCTGGATTGCCCCAGAGACGAGTCCTGCATACGTGGGGCGCCGCAGTTGGAGAGTCCCGGTGCGACATACACATCAGGCCGCAGCGGACGCTGAGGGGGCACCTGGCGGCGGAGTCCGGTGGGGGCTGCCCCTGGTCAGTAACCTTTGCTCTCTGCTGCGCCCGCCGTGTGCTTCTGGTGCCGGTTCCTCGGCGGGGAGGAGCCGGAAGGACAGGGGTCTACTGAGTTGCACCATTTGTGAGGGCCGCGGCGGGGTGGATCTGCCCTGGTGCCCCGGGGATCCTGAGAGGCCGCTGCGTAGCCGGGAGCGGACGCACACCCGGGGCCCAGGTGGCCGTGCGGACTGACGGTGCCACCTGATCGCCGCCACTGGCCTGGGGGGTAGGCAGCGTGTCCTGCAGTTTCCCCGCCGGCCTTTCCTCCAGGTGCCCCCCCTTCCAACATTGGGTAGCTGCAGGCTGAGAGCAGTGTCCCGACGCCATACCCCGTGCCATCATGGGGAAGGGTGGCCCGGGTGCGGCGGCGCCCAAGCAACACACCATGGATCAATACACCTCCACCTCTCAGGCGAGCAAGGGGACTGCGGAGGGCCTCTCATCGGACTCGGTAACGCTTTTGGAGGCTATCAATCAGTCGCGGTCCGCCCTGGAGGCCCAGATTGGGGCGGTGGGCTCCGAGGTATCGTTCCTCCGCCAAGACCTCCGGAAAGCGGTCGACCGCATCACGGAAGCGGAAACAAGGGTCTCCACGGTGGAGGACACTGTCTCCACCCTACAGAAAAAGGTCGACAAACTGGCCATGGTCTCCAAGGATTTGGCAGCGAGGGTGGAGGACACAGAGGGACGAGCCCGCCGCAACAACATCCGCTTGGTGGGTTTCCCGGAGGGATGGGAGGGGTCCTCGATGGATGTCTTCCTCGCGGGGTGGCTAAGGGTATTGCTGCCCGCCGAGGACCTCTCCTCATGCTTCGTGATCGAGAGGGCACACCGTGGGCTGACGAAAAAGCCACCGCCGGGGGAGCGTCCAAGACCCGTCATCGCCCGGCTTCTCAACTATGCGGACCGGGACACCATCCTTCGCTTTGCCCGGTTGCATAAAGACAAGATGATATATGAGTCCCATCCCATCATGGTCTTCCCGGACTACACCCGGCTGGTCCAGCAACAACGTCAGTCATTCATTGCGGCTAAGCGACGACTACGGGAAATGAACCTATCCTATGAGCTGTTGTTCCCGGCCCGCATGAAAGTGATTTTCGACTCCAAGACCTTCTTTTTTGATACCCCGGAGGAAGTATTTATGTGGACAGATGAACGACGACACCTTAAGCCACACTCGTCGCCTCCTTTAGACTCTGATTCTTCCCAGGGCTCCCACCGGAGCGGTCGACAGGATGGAGAGGCGGCGCGCCGGAGGAATCGCTCCCGCTCCAACTGGCGTGCCCAGAACCGGACAGAGACTGAGCACTGAGGTAGCCCGGGGGACCCCGATGTATTGTATTTTGCTGCCTTATCTGCTTGGGTGGGCCGCCAGCCTTGGCCACCGACGGGGGGTTGTATCCTTATAGTGGCTGGGGTCTGGATTATTTCCAGGAGGGAGCGGACTCCACACGCCCTCAACGTTGTGAGTTATTATGGGTAAGGTTGGGAGGGGGGGATCCATTGGGGGTACCGCCGAGGCCTTCATGTTCGGGGGCCACGACGTGATTCCACCGCGACAGATACTCCATGTTCCAGGATGTATGGGGGTGGGGGGAGGTGGGGGGGGTTGTTTGTTGTTTGTTTGACAGTTCTTGCAGAACACGCGCACCACTATGTCACATTCCCATCACACTGCCTTTTCCATTCTTATTGTAAGAGTAGGCATGGCACACACGTCGGGCGGCACCACATTTGAGGAGCTCAACATTCTCTCCTGGAATGTGCGGGGTCTACTAAATAAGGTCAAACGAGGGGCAGTACTCCACCAGGCAAAGAGGTACTCGGCGGACATACTGTTATTACAGGAAACACACCTGCTGGGCAACAAAGCCCCATGCCTTTCCAGATATGGGTACGCCACTGTCTATCACTCAGGTTATTCCAGGGGGGCGCGGGGCACCGCGATCCTTGTCCACCGCAGAGTCCCACTTGAAATCACAAAGCATTGGTTAGACGTAGGCGGCCGTTACACGGTCATTTCCGGCACCTTGGCCGGGGAACAGATTACAATCGGGAGTGTCTATGCCCCTCCACCGTTGGGCCAGACCTTCATTGAACGGTTAACGCAACTATGGGGAGATCTCCCGGGTGGCCTGACAATCCTGGGTGGGGACTGGAACGACATCATGGACCCTTCCGACAGGTGGCGGGCTCGACCTCCGGCCTCTTTGCCCCCCCGGTCCAAACTAACCATATTGGGACATACATTGGGATGGGTGGACACGTGGCGGGCCTTCCACCCCAAGGAGGCTGAATTCACATACGTGTCATCCGTCCATCCCACCCTGTCACGTCTAGACTATCTATTCATCCCACATAGCTACATCCACAGAGTGTCGCACACCTCCATCCTGCCCCGCGGCCTATCTGATCACTCGCCGATCCAGCTCAAGCTCCGCCTGTGGACCCACCGTCCCCCCTATAGATGGCGTTATGTCGCCATGGCTTCTTCGGGACCGGGAGTATAGGGAGATGCTACACCGGGCGACCGTAGACTACTTTAATGACAACACGGGGACCACCCAGTCCCCAATCACTTTATGGGAAGCCTTTAAGCCCACACTCCGGGGGGCAGACATTAGTTATCGCACAGGGGAGAAATGGCGCCGCATGGCTCAAGTTTTAGAATTAGAAGACAGGCAGCTTACACTACAGACCGCACTTGTGGAAGGCTCCGACGCCGGTGCTCGCCGTAATCTGTTGCATGTCCAGCAGCAACTGCATCAGCTGCTCACAGATAGCGCTAAGGAAGCCTGGCTGGCGACCCAGTATAGGGTTTACCAATGGGGAGACAAATCCAGTCAGATGCTCCATAGATTGTGCCAGACCAGGGCCTCCCCGACACAGGTTCCTCTCTTGCGATCCCCCGACGGCACGGCCAGTGCCTCTCCGGAGGCGGTGGTCCAGGCCTTCGCTGACTTCTATGCGGGTTTATATGAAGCCCGGGACGGACTGGCAGAATCTCTCCTAGATGCCTTTCTTTCCGATGTTCCCCCTAGATGCCTCTCGGACGAGCAGCGGGACGCTCTTGACGAACCTATATCCCTTGAGGAGTTGCAGACAGCCCTGTCGAATACGCACCCAGGACACGCACCGGGTCCTAACGGGTTCCCGTGCGACTTTATGCGCCCCCATATTGGGACCGTGGGCCCCCACCTGCTCGGGGCGATACACGAGGCAGCGGAACAGAACATACTGCCCCCAGATTGGCGTCACACCGAGATAATCGTCTTTCTCAAACCAGGCCGCCCCCCAGAAGATCCGGGTTCATACCGCCCCATATCCCTGTTGAATTTCGAGCCCAAACTGCTGGGGAAGGTTCTGGCCGACCGTCTCCGCACGTGTATCCTTGACTTGGTACACCCTGACCAGTCTGGCTTCATGCCGCAACGGTCCACCAGGCACAACATCAGGCGCGCCCACATTGCTGTCGCGGAGGCCCACCGTTTGGGGCGCCCAGCGGCTGTCCTACTAGCGGACATTGACAAAGCGTTTGATTCGCTGAGTTGGCCATACCTGTTTAAGCTGCTAGAGGCGGTCAATTTAGGGCCCCGCTTTCGCGCTTACGTGAAACTGCTATACACCGACCTCACGGCCACGGTGCGCGTGGCAGGCCACCGCTCCGCCCCCTTCCTTATCCGCAGGGGAACCAGACAAGGGTGTCCCCTGTCTCCACTATTATTCGCCCTGGCGATAGAGCCTCTGGCAGCGTGGGTGCGTAGGGACGCGGTTTTCCGCGGTCTGGACTGGTCGCTCGAATGCTCAGATAGAATTGCCCTTTATGCTGACGACGCCTTATTCTTCATGTCCGATCCTTGGGTCACGGGGCCCCGGGTGCTCCAGATTCTGAAAGTGTTTGGAGAAACGTCTGGGTTATGCGCTAACCCGTCTAAGTCTATCCTGTTTCCCATATGCGGTGAGCAGGGGAGCCAGGTCTGGGCTTCCAGGCTGATCATCGCGGAGGAGGGTTTCAAGTAACTGGGTGTGCATATCACCAGAGGTCCCTACGAAGCCTGGTCACACAATATAGCCCCCTTGCTCCCGGCGGTACGTGAGGAGACAACGGTGTGGTCCCACCTCCCGCTTTCGCTGTACGGCCGGTCCGTCATCTTCAAAATGGTGTCCTTGCCACGCTTGCTGTATAGGCTGCAAAACTATCCACATCCCATCCCCACGACATGGTTCCGTCAAATGAATGCACTACTGAATAGGTTCCTCTGGGGAGGGGGGTCTGTCCGGGTGGCACTGGCGACCTGTGTACAATCCACTTATTGCGGGGGGATAACGGCGGCTGATGTACGGGCGTACTACTGGGCATCCCAGCTCTTAGTGATCAACGAGTGGTGGTACAACTCCCATGACGATCCGGCCTATGCGGTGGAGCGACTCTTCCTGGCGGAGAACTCGCTGCTCCACTTGCTCTACAGCCCTTCATCCCTGGAGGCACTCCCCCCGGCCTGCCGTACGGTGCTCCAGATCTGGAGACAGGTTTCCAGGTCCATGGGTTGGTGGGGCTTGCTAACGGGCACAACCCCTCTATGGCAGGGTTCGCACCTTAGGCCAGTCTCGTCGCTGACCGGGATACGGAGATGGGATGACATTGGGATTTCGACACTGGGGGATGTGATGCAGGGGCTTACGCTCAAATCCTTTCAGAAGCTGCAGGAGGAGTTTGATCTCCACAAGACCCAGTTCCATAAGTATCTACAGCTCCGCCATGCCCTGTCTCCTCTGATACGGAACCTCCAGTCACTCCCTGAATTTCATCCATTGGAGGGTCAGCTACTAATGGGGGACTTAGGGGCACACAAAATCCGGCAAATCTATCAAACACTCACTACACACTCCAAAACCACCTTACATCGGACCCGGGCAGCATGGGAGGCCGACGTGCCGGCTCTGACGGATGATGATTGGGCGGAGGCCCTGGCCAGCCCCAGGTACTCGGCCGTCTCCACAAGGTACAGACTGATTCAGTTCAAATACCTCCACAGGATCTACTACACACGTCTTCGCCTTTGGAGGATGGGGGCCATCCAATCCCCCTCGTGCCTCCGCTGCAATTCGGAGGATGGGTCGTTCCTCCACTCTGTTTGGGACTGCGGGGCATTACAGCACTTCTGGTCGGGGGTGTTATCATGTTTGGGACAGGTTTTGGCATGGGACCTCCCGGTTGACCCTAGGCTAACACTTCTACACTGTACGGAAGACATAGGGGGGAACAGATATAAAAGGCATCTACTATTCCTGGGCCTCAATTTAGCCAAACGGGACATCGCACAGCATTGGAAGGCATCCTCCCCCCCTGGTGTAGCAGCATGGAAAACGGCTCTAGATAAATGCATGTCGTCCGAGGTGGCGGTGTTCCTGGCACGGGGCTACCCACAAAAACACGGGAAGATATGGGCCAAGTGGGCAACATATCGGGGTATCGACTTGTCCCCCCTCACGGTATCGGCGAATCAAGACCCCCTTGACAGATTGGTGGTAAATGACTCACCTGTGTAATGCAATAGCTTGTGGTGTATGGGAATGTAAACGTCTTTGCAGTGTTGGTATAGTTTGCTTTTTATGGGACGTGTGGTGCAGGGGGTGGGGGAGGGGGGAGGGGCGGGCTGTTCGGTCTGATGTTTTGCAGACCTCCTGGGGAGAAATTATTCAATGCCAGCAAACTTTACCATTCGCAATGTGTTTCTATGAAGTTGTGTGGGGCTTGCCCATCTGGTACTCTGGAAAATCAATAAAATCTGTTGTTAAAAAAAAAAAAATCTGACTGAAAGTTCATAATGTGTACTGCGATGATAACCTTGTCTACCAGTTTTGGAGTGGCAGAAGATTAATACCTGCTCCTTAATGAGCTGGTTTTGCTACGGTGTCAACAGTTTGTGTTTTTCTGCATCTGCACCTGTTCCTCTACCATTATCGCTGGTTGGACACTAGTCTCTCAGTGGCGCGCACTTATTTAAGTGCTCTTTAACCACGAGGTAGAGGTTGCTATCTGTCTGGACAGTGACATTTTGTAGGGTACAGTTTATGTGTTTGGTCATTGTTCTTTGTCCTCTGAGGGGCTTGCTCCCCCATATTTCCAGGTAGCGCTCTGGTGGTCTGGAACAGGGAGTGGTCGGTAGTGCTGTTTTTCTTTTCACCTACATTTGTCTTTTCCAATGGCAGATAATATGGGTCTCCCTGTAAAAGATAAGGATGCAAAAGGTGCTCTTCAGAGATCTAAACAAACGTCTCCCACGACAGAGGTAACATCTAAGGAATCTGCTACTACTTTAGACACAATCCTTCTACGTCTAAATACGGTTCATGATATTGCGCAGAGTACTAAAACAAATACAGACCTACTTCAGGTTGAAGTTGCGGCGATTAGAAGTGACTTCAAAAGTTTGTCATTACGTGTTTCAAATGCAGAATCTCGCATAAGCGCAGTTGAGGACACATCTCATCAGCAGGCCAGGCAGGTACAGAATTTGGAGCGCTCTATGGCTTCTTTGCGGAGGGACCTTACAGAACAGGAAGATAGGAATCGTAGGAGTAACTTACGTATTTTTGGTCTACCAGAAGATGCGGAGAAAGGTGCTCCTTCAATGCTTGAGTTTCTGCTGGACTGGGTCCCTACGGTTCTCCATATCTCCTTTCAGAAAGACTTTGAAATAGAACGTGCCCATAGAGTTCCCTCTTTTCGCCCTAAGTCCTCGTCGCATCCTAGGCCTATAGTGTTCAAGCCTTTACGACATCAACACTCAGAACTTATTTTGTCTCAGATGAGGAAGATCAGATCGATTACATGGGAAGGCCACAGGATTGCTATATCTCAGGATTTTGCTAGAGATACTGTCATCAGGAGGAAAGGTTTTTTAAACCTTCAACGGAGGCTTTTGGACATGAACATTCCTTTTTCCTTCGCTGGTCCCTCACGATTCAGAATAACTTTTAAAGGTCGCTCTCAGATTTTTTATGAACCATCAGAGTTAACAAGTTTTTTGGATAATCAATCTGAATCGCGAATGGAATCTGACTCTCCCTCAGTCTCCTCTGGTTCTTGAAGGGATCATTGCTTTTATGGCTGGACTCTAGTATTTTCTGTGCCTATTTTTCCTCTTACAGGTTTTGAGGCTCCTTTTTCCTGTGGGAAGTTGGAGGTTCCCTTACTTCATCCACGGTTATGGGCCTTTCAGGTTTATCTTTATCTTTTTTCTTTTTTGTGTATTAACCTTTCCTTTGCAGGTTCATCTTTCCGCTTATAGCTTATAACAATTTCTTTTTTGAGGGAAGGTTGATGTCAAAATAAGATTGGGCCCTTCTCTTAGTGTTCTTTATTCAAGATATATTAATTGCCTTTTGTAGGTGTGTTCCAATAACTCCTTTTTTTTTTTTCCTTCACAGGTAGTCGCTGGAATGTTTTTTTATCGCATATATGCACCCCTCATGTTATTTACATATTTATTCCTCGTATTAATCCTTCCTTTGCAGGTTTTTCTCTCCACTTATAGCTTGTAATGCTGTCTCTCTTTAAGGGAAGGTTAGAGTTCGAGTAACATGAGGCCCTTTGTTTAGTGTATTTTATTCACTTATCTAATTATTGCCTTATATAGGTATGTCCCATTAACTCTTTTTCCTTTGCAGGTTTTTAACTGGAGCGGTTATAGGAATTTCCATTTCTTCATTTCATTGTGTATTGATAGCTTGTGTGACGCTCTTACAGTTCTCATTATCTTGTTTCATAGCGTAATTTATTTCCTAGATGTTGCTGAGGATTACTTTGTGGCTGCTTATCTAAACATTAACTGTTTTTTAGGTGATATGTTTATTGTGACAGTTGGATGCCCTTGTAGAATCCTTTTTCCGCAGGCGTTAAGAAAGTATTTATTTAACTCTTTCTTAGATATTTATTTTATACTATTTCTATGATACGTAAAATGTGACTCGCTATTCAGGTTTTTATCAAATGGTAATGTTGCTGGTATACTCATTAATTCTTTCTAGTCGTCTTCCCCTTCTTTATCAATCATAAGGGTGTTCACTCATATCCTGGATGAATTTCTTATTGTAGAAATAATACAGTACATGTTAGCTAATTTGTATTTTGTCTGATGTTTATTTACACAAACATTGTGTAACCTATAATAATGAATGGATTATGCTATATACTGTTTATACTCTATCCCTTCTATGGCTAGTGGTAAACAATGGCCTCTTTGGCTGCTATTTCATGTTCCCCCCATATATGGTTCTGGTCTCTTATAGACTTCCCCTGGTGGGGTTATTCTTTTTATTTTTGCAGTTTGTGTTTTTCTTCTCACCTTTTCTTTCTTTCTTTCTTCCATTTCTGTTTCTTTCTTGCTGTACTGAGTTCTTTTTTCCTACGGACTTCAGCCTTACTCTCTTACTTTTATGTGTATAAGTTTTCTTCCCGTGTCGTCTATCTCATGCAACATACATCCCTTAGTGTTTTTCATTTACTGACTTTTCTTATCTTTACTGATCTCCCTTATTCATGGCTGGCTTAAATGTGCTGTCACTTAATGTGCGTGGTCTGAACCACCCAGTAAAGAGATCAAAAATTTTGGATTACTGCAAAGGCCTTTCTACTGATATTGTGTTATTGCAAGAAACTAAGATAGCGTATAAGGAGGCTTTATTCTTGCGTAAGCAATGGGTTTCTGATGTGTCGTGCTCAGAGGCTTTTGGGAAGAGGAACGGGGTGGTTACTCTTATTTCTAAAAGTTCGGGATTGTCCATTGTTTCGGCTGAACATGATCTTGAAGGTAGGTGGCTGCTTACGCGATTGTCTAATGGGTCATCTGATCTCTATATTATGAATATATATGCTCCCAATAGTGATGACCCCTCTTTCTGGCGAACAATAACCAAGAAGCTTTCCGAAATATCTATTAGTGACAAACTGATTGTCGGGGAGATTTCAATCTGCCAATGGATCCTATCTTGGATAGATATTCTGCATTCCGATTCCATCCTCCCAGGGCGCACAAACAAATGCTTAACATGTGTTCTTCCCAACGACTCATTGATGTGTGGAGAATGCATAATCCCACTGGCAGTGACTTTACCTTTCTCTCTTCTCCTCACTCTAGCTTCTCTCGCATTGATTATCTCTTGGTTCAAGCTAATATGTTGAAACATACTACAAATGTGATAATCCACCCTATAGTTGTCTCTGATCATGCCGCAGTCTCTTTCACTCTTCTTAATCTCACAGATAGTTGTGGACGCGTACTTGGCGTCTCAATACAGAAATCTTACAGGAAGACAAAAAGGTTGAGTTGCTTGATGCAGCTATACATACTTTTTTCCGAGAGAATGAATCATCCGTGACATCTCCTGTAGTACTATGGGACGCTTTCAAATGTACCCTTAGAGGCAACATTATTCAAACTATGGCACGAAGAAACAGTATTATTAAAAAGGAGCTCCTCTCGATTACAGACAATATTAAACATAAAGAATCACTATATAGAGGTTCTAAAGACAAATTGATACTGCAGGAAATCAAAAATCTTAAATATAAGTATAATTCTATCTTGACCAAGAGGGCACACATTGGGGTACAATTACAAAAATCAAAGCGCTTGTTACTAAAAAACCGAGCAGGTAAAGTTCTGGCAGCTACTTTAAAGTATCAGGACACTAATGTTCGATCAACTCAGATTACCTGTATCACAGATACTGCGGGAACTCGGAAATTCTTGACTAAAGATATTCTGGAGGTATTTCGTAATTTTTACTCTAATTTATACACCCCTGAACACCAATCTTCTTTAGCGCAGTGCCAACAATTTCTGACTTCTATTCCTACTAGTACCATTGCCGACACGGATATTGTTTCTCTAAGTAAACTGATTGAGTCCGAGGAAATTGTTCAAGCCATTAAGGCAACTAGATCAGGGAAAGCGCCAGGACCGGATGGTTTTTCTATTGAGTTTAAAAAATTTTTTAGTTCTTCTTTAGTACCACGTCTGCAACAGGTCTTTGATGCCTTTGTTTCTTCTGGGAAGGTTTCGGATTCGGCAACGGAGGCTACTATAGTGGTTATTCCCAAAGAAGGTAAGGATCATTCGGACCCCAAGAATTTCCGCCCAATCTCTTTGCTAAACATGGAAGCAAAAATTTTTGCAAAAATTTTGGCAAAACGATTGGAGTCTCATATTCCTACTCTCATTCATCCCTCCCAGACGGGTTGTGTCAAGGGAAGATTGGCTAGGGATAATATCCGTACTTTCTGCCATATCTTAGAGAAAGCTAAGGGTTCTAGTTCGCCGGCGGCAGCTATTGCGCTTGACGCCGAGAAAGCTTTTGATAAGGTCTCGTGGCCTTTTCTTCAGGCTGTACTTCAATCCCATAACCTGGGGGATGTATTTATTGGAATGGTTATGTCCTTGTATACTCAACCTAAGGCTAATATTAGAATTAATGGAATTACCTCACCCTTCTTTGATCTAGGCCAGGGCACTCGACAAGGTTGTCCATTGTCACCACTTCTCTTTTTACTGTCTATTGACCCGTTACTTCGCCTACTTAACCTTAATCAGGACATTCGGGGGTTTCAATTTGGTTCACAGCGCATTAAAACAGCCGCGTATGCGGATGATGTTCTTATCTTCTCTGAAGATATAGAAAGAGCAATTCCTGCTATTTCCACTATTATCAAACAATTTTCTCTTGTCTCAGGATATACTTTAAATAGAGACAAAACCGAAATGTTTCCACTTAATCGGCTATGCTTTTCTTCTCACATGGGAGATGCAGGATTTAAATGGCAGTCTGAGCGGCTTAAATATTTGGGAATTTGGTTTTCTGCGAATTTATCGGATACCATCTCTTACAATGAATCTCAGGTACTGGATAAAGTTAAAAAGTTATTGGAGGCTTGGTCGCCTAAGTTCATCTCATGGTGGGGACGGCTCCAGTCATTAAAAATGATGATAACTCCTATTGTCAATTTTGTGTCATCCATGCTCCCTGTAAATCTCTCCTCTTCCTTTTTTCATGAGATAGATGTGATCACTTCTAAATTTCTCTGGAGCGACAAACGTGCTAGGATTGCATACAAACAATTAAGGAAATCTTATGATATGGGTGGTTGTAACTTCCCAGATTGGAGTTTATATCAGTCGGCGTTTTTAGCCTCTCAGGGGGCCTTATGGTTTCCTTCTGATACTAGACATATTCCACCATGGCTATGTATTGAACAACATTTGTGCTCTCCCTTACCCACCTCAGCTTTGATGACTGCGTCTACATTGACTTTTCCTTTCTCTGGACGTATCATAGCAGACACCATTTTAGCATTGAAAAGGATTGATAAGAGAGTTTCTTTACACATTCAAAATTCCAGGTGGTCTTCTTTGTGGCACAATCCCAAGATTAAGATTCAGTTGGACGTGGAGACAAGGTCATATTGGGCCAATAAAGGTGTTACATTGGTCAAGCATCTTTATAATGCTAACAATGATCCTTTGCCTTTCTCCTCGTTGGCCTCAGCTTATTGTCTTAATTCTATTGATTTCTATTCATTCCTTAAAATTAAAGTAGCTCTGTCCAAGAGTACCTTTCATCCAGATTCGCATATGGTTTCTCTCCTACAGCTTTGGGGTAAGGTAGGACATATGGCTTCTAGGATATATAAATTTTTGTTCACTTCTCCGTCATCACCCTCTACCGTCACACAGCTCAAATGGATGCACCATTTTGACGCTGATATAGTCAAACATATTACATCGGATACTTGGAAAACTATTGGGAAACTTTTGCTACGGAATAAAGTTGCTCCTTCTCTGATTCAATCAAAGTTTTTTACTATCAACCTTCTACATTGGACCCCAGCTCGTCTATATACACTCAAACTTAAAGATGATGATCTTTGCTGGAATTGTAAAAGTGCTGCTGGTACTCCTCAACATATGTTTTTTGAGTGCTCCCTTCTCCATGCGTTCTGGGAATTCATCCATAAGCATTTATTATTAATTTTTGATATTCAATTTGAGCTTTCCTTTCCTTTAGTCTTGTTGGGTCCTTGGGCAGCTCCATCTCCACTTCCTTTAGACGAGTTAGATTTACAACTTTTGGATTTACTGCTATCCATAGCTGTTAAGATTATTTTGTCAGAATGGAAATCATTTAATGCCTTATCGTATCATACATGGTGGGCATGGGTATCATTTCTCCGTGGTGCTCACACTTCGGTGGAGGAGAAACATTATACTCCCTCCATCTCCTCTGGTGTCTGGAGATCGCTTGATAAATATATCCATTTAGCCTCTCAGGGCCTAGTCGCTCAGTACCCTTTTTCAACCGCTGGTTGATTTTCCCTCTTTATTTTACTAAGGCTGGAGTCCCTTTCTATCTTTCTTTCTTTCTTTCTTTCTTTCTTTCTTTCTTTCTTTCTTTCTTTCTTTCTCTCCCTTTCTTTCTTTCTCTCTTTCTTTCTCTTTTTCTTTCTTTCTCTTTTCCATTTGTCTCTTTTCCTTTCTCCGTTTACGTTCTCTTTCTTTATTTTCTTTTGTGTGTTCATTCCTTGCTAGTTAATGTAATACAAATGAATTCACATGAATAGGTTCTTATATTCCTGCTGGTTTTAGATTTTACCCACTATTTATCATATTGCTCATATTTATGCTTTTTGTTAACTATTTATTGGTCAAGATGGCTTTTATGTATTACATGCTGTAGTACCTTAATTATTTATACTCTCTCTCTTAAATTAATAAAAATTGTTGAACAAAAAAAAGTTTTACCAATAATTGTCATTATTTAGGTTACAAAGTCTGAAATACGAAGGTTGCGCCTGAAAAAACATGCAGACAAACAGACTTTAAGCACCCATCTGAAAGAACAGGTATTCTACAACCCCTTCATGTGGCTATAATTTTATAGAAGAGAAGACTAATATCAGCGCTAAATGCATTATTTTTGTCTTTTTAACTTTCACAGATTACACCGTGGTTCAGCCCTGACGAAAATCCCTAAAGTCACATGGGGATTGGAAAAGCGTCGGCATTTTCCTTTTTTTCTATGAGGGACAGTTATTATTAAAAAAGACTCTGGAGAGGGTTGTCAGTACAACTATATCCCCGCAGAGTCTCCAATTTCCCTTTATTCCCCATAGGTAGCTTGTCTCTAAACAGAAGCCAAGTACAAGGTCCTTTGAGAGAGCTTATGTTCAACCAACATAGACTGGTGTAATTGTTTATTAGGTTATGAATGTAATTTTCACATTTCTGTGTAATTTTCACATTATTGTTCACTTGTATGTCTTATATTTTGTCTGTAAAATGAAGATTGTATCTTTTGAATGCCCCGTTGAATATTGAAATGGTTGCATTATATGTCTTGAATAATACAAAATATTGAAGTAGGGTTCAGTGACTAGATGCACTGTTCCTCAGTCTGCTGAAATAAATAGCAGCCTCTGAAACTGGTGGCCAGGTAATTTCTTTTCTATAAATTTTATCACGTCCCACCTGGCCCCGAGACGGACGTAACCCCCTTTTTGATAACCTAGTTTGTAAACTGGCGCCCTTGCCCCCAGCCGGTGTCTCCATTCTCTCTGGGGTGAGCTTACCATATCTCCCCCTCAGTGCTGGCCTATGGAGTATGCAGGAGGACTCCCCTTAACAATGTAAGGCAATTTATGTGGCCTCCTTACCGCCACTCTTAGTTCAACTTCCAACACCTTCCAAAGCTCTACCTCTAGGGATGGTGGGTGGGAGATTCTTGATGTCCCCTGTACACGGGGCCGGCGCTGTAAGGAAGAGAGGATGAGGGCCTGGGCAAAGTGCCCTAAATAGGCCCCCCACCCTCTCCCCCCCCATTACCGGCCCCGGCAGGAAGTGACGTCCGTCTCGCCCCGGAAGTACTTCATACTGTTTGCAACAACCAATCCCTCAGCCACAAGGGCGTGGCCGGGATCCCAGGGCCCCGTTTCCTAATGGCGCGCTCCCTTATAGTACGCGCTTTCCATAGGACCCGGAGCCCCCAGTTGTCCCCTGCCCGCACCCATCAGAACCCACAAATCAAGACTTGACGACCAGAGCTGTGGGTAAAAATAGGCCATGTTTATTATAAACCATCACATATAAACATGACAATATAGCACCAATAAGATTCAAATCTCAGACGACATAGATTTATCAAATTCAATCACTGCATGATATTTTATTCAGGCTGTACATAACTTCATAATCAATCAGCAGAAATGACAGAACTTAATTCCTCGACAAAGAATGTTCTCTATCGCTCCAGCACTAAGGGGCCTTCCAGCTTGCGCTCCCCAACTTGAGAACCACGCAAGGCGCAACCCACCTGCGTCCTTGAGAGGTGAGCCCCTGCCATCTGGTCCTTGTCCGCGACCCGAGGGACACACCCCTCCACCACCAGGCTGCGCATCGGGGCTCGTAGGGTATAACCAGGGGCGGATGCCCCCTGCCCTAGTTGGTAAACTGGCGCCCTTGCCCCCAGCCGGTGTCTCCATTCTCTCTGGGGTGAGCTTACTGTATCTCCTCCTCAGTGCTGGCCTATGGAGTATGCAGGAGGACTCCCCTTAACAATGTAAGGCAATTTATGTGGCCTCCTTACCGCCACAAGGGCGACCAGGGCCAACCGCCCTTCGCCCTCCCCACCACCAGCCTACTTCTGCAACCACCAAGTTCCATCGGACCCCCGGCTCAGGGCCATGTATGATTCAAATGCCTGGCTCCACCAGTCTGGGTCCCAGGTAGACATGTGCCCACCAATGTAGTGAACCCTGCAATCCCCGTGCCTACCTTGCGGGTGCCTCACCAAGCATGCCCCAGCCATGGGCACTGCTAGGCCATTCCAGCCTTCTAGGCACTTGGTCGAAACCTTAAAAAGGCACTTGACCGTGGTACAGGCTCCCAATCTCGCCCTGGCACCATGAGACCACGCCATCCTGGGTACGTCCTATCCCCATTGGGCGTAACCAGACCGAGCCTCCCTCGCGGCTCTGTGTCCCAGCCCCAACCTATCCTTAACTCCTAATTGTAGGATAACCAACTCTGGGAACTGCAGTCCACCAAGGCACCCTGCGTCTTCCACCAGCTGGCGAATGTGTGCGATCTGAAGGCCCACCACTTCAATCCAATGAAAGGGAGACACTCTCTAAGCCCACTAGCTTCAACCCTTGCCACTGCTGCAACCATAAGTGGCCCATTGTACGGGCAAGTAACCCACATGACTTTGGATGACATATTACCTAATCTTGTCCAGTAAATGTCAGGCCCGCTGCGCATGTCACAGCCCCCATTATGTTTTTGAGTAAACGACTAGATCCATCCCCCGCTGCAATAGGTAGCCCAAATTATGCTGCGCACAACTACGCAAAAATATTTCACCTGAGGACAGATGCACATGTACTCCCCAAGATCATCTACAGGCCCACTCTATCACTTTATGTTGATTCGCGCTCCCCTCCCGTCCCCTACCGGTAGTGTCATGTTCGAACCTCCCCCTAGGAGTGAGCCTGTCTGCCTATATCCCGGAGTCCAAGAACTGCAGACCTCACCATTGCCCAGAGTCGTGATACCCTTACCAATCTGATCCCCCTACAATGCCACCGCACATGCTGTGGAGAATAGGTAAGCTCGATAGAGCGCCACTCCCTAAGTGGAGGTTAGCCAATATGCATCCTGCTAAGGTCTTACTCCCCCTGGAAGAATTGCCCTCATTTTGTATCCCCCAGGCTTGGCGAAGACCAGTCACTCCCCTTTTGGCCCTCGCGTAAGACACCAGCTTCCATTGTGAACTCGCCCTATGCACTTTTTTGCATGACCTCGGGGTGCGCTCGTAGCGAGGCCCCTACCAACTGTGATAGGGCCGGCATCCCATTCCCCAAAGAGATGTCGAGCACCCAGCCATCTGAGCCGTTGCCCGCCAGGAGTCACGATGGCCCCTCGATTCCTGCCCATGTTATGGGCGCCGCTGGAACCAGCTAAGCCTCGTCTCTGGCTGCCATTGCCCCTCAGAACAAGACCAGAAAACTTGCCGGTGCCGCTGAAACTGTCCAAGTGTTCGCAAATTACACCCAGACAATAATGTTCTGCCTATTCCAGTGGAACCCCACCTCTTGACCGGGTGAACCGCGTCTCCCCTTCCGACATAATGGATCGGTGCCATCTACCAGCGTGCACCCTCGACTTGTGCCCTGTAACTGGCTAGCAGTTGCAACACCTTGCTCATTGGCTGACAGAGGGACTAACAATACGATGGACGGGCTACACCAGAGTATACTCAGAGTCCTGTTACACTAGAAGGAGTATTTCTAGCCCGGCCACGTGAATTAACTAGAGCAATGGACCCATGACAGGTCCCGTTCTGGCGTAAGCTGGGTGGGCACGGAAATTACCAGAAACAGAAGAGATAGGGCTAAATGAAAGGAATTAAATACTGCTTAGATGAGCAAACACTGGCACTTATGGCGGCCCCCGAGACAAGGGCGCCCCTGAAGCCCATTAAAGAAAGGGACTTATGTTCCATGCCAACCTGCATGCATGCGTCATATCCCCATCGCCCCCCTAGCACATGAGCGCTCAACACTGAGGGGATAATGCAGCCTATGAGGATGGGACCCACAGATGGAGAATGGGCAGAGTGCCTTGAGGCAGAAGCTATCTCCGCTACCCAAAATGCCCCCCTCACGACCTAGTGCATATCTGGAATGACCCCTTGACCCCATCGCGCTCCCTCCCCCTGCGTTTCCTCTCAGCAGGTACAAATCGCTCTCCTAGGGTAGCTTACTCTTGATGACAGATCTCATTGCCTTTACTACACAATTGGTGGCCAGAGAAAAGAGGTTGTTCCGCCGCTTGCATCATTTCTCCACGCCGCCAGGCGGCCCCCCTTAATGTCTGGTTTTGTAGGAACCTTTGGAGTGTAACCTAATACCTCACCACACCACCACCATTATCCTACTTGGTCTGACACTAGGGCACTCTTTCCTGTTGTTACCTGCAGAGCATATTAGTGGGCATCATCTGATGCACATTTCGCCACTTACACTGTGTCGTACGTCAGCCCAGCACACACTTTACTTCCTTTGGCCTAGGCATACCTCATACAAGTGCACACCTTGCTGCTGTCACTCCTGGCCTAACCTTTGCCAGTGCATATCCGGAGTCTGTTACCTCGTAGCAGCTCGCAATAATGTAAACCCTGCTTCTTTTACCCGTTATGATTCTCACGCTACTCTACAAATTGTGGCCCCTTTGACCTAAGACGCGTATTACACTTGCACACTGTGAGAAGTTGGCCTGGTATATGCTGTTCACTAATTAAAGTGGACACCTTGCACCAGGGCAAATCGACTCTTATGGTAGATAGGTTTAAGACAACCTTTTAAAGAAAGCTATCCTAGTGGTAGCTGTGGAGAGCAGCCTTCAGGCTAAGTCTCGGAGGAATGTAAAGCAGCTTGTTTTACCATATAATCTCTTGAATCATCAAATGAAAAGACACCACACAGGTATATATATCAAATATATATGTATTTATTTCTAAATAACTCTCTACTAATCTCTTTATGAGATTAGAAGACAAACATATGCACAAATCAATGTTTCACAATAAGTTAAGCACAAAATATGGCTGGGGCCCTAGGGGCGTACCAGACCATATACTAAGTAAGAGACTTAGAAACAACGACTTGCAGGGAGACAAGGCCTAGGGCCTTCAGAAGTGCAGGGGCCTCACGAAACCACCCAAGGCAGGTAAGTAAAGGACCCACGGGGGCCGCGTGCAGTGTGGATACACAGGCGCGGATCGCCGTTAACTTCAATGGGGCAAGTCGCGGTTGGAAATAAAGAGTTTTAGGATACTTCTGTAGAACCTACAAGCAAGTCACTTACAGGGTAAGTCGTTCTAGGGCCCACACCCACAGGAGCACCGTAGTGCTGGAGTTACCTCACCCAGGGAAGCCGGGTGCACAGGTGTCCTTTGGTGTCGGGTCGCGGCGTCGTTTTCAATGGCGAACAAAGAAGACTTGCTGCTTGCGGGAGCTGAAGAAGTGTCCGGTGGAATCCAAGCCTGGATTCTGAAGAAGGATGACCTGAAAGCAGAGGAGACAGTGTTCAAAGTCACTTGGCAGTGACCCGGGGCAAGGAAGATGGATGCCCACCGTCGTCGGTCGCTTCAGGTCGGTTGCAGGTGCCTTGACTCTTCAGCCACGTGGTCCAGGAGGCGTCGACGACGACCAGGAGCTGGATTCGGTGTGTCCCTCGACGTCTGCAGCTGACTGCGGTGTCGACAACTCGATCGGAGCCAACAAGCCTTGGCAGCCGCAAGTCTTGGGGAGATGAAGAAAAGTCGATGGCGCAGACCAGCAAGGTCTGTGGGACTCACCCAGCGAGGGTAAGTCAGGGCAGGCCTGGAGCAACCAGGCGAGCCCTTTGGTTTCTTTAAGAAGTCTTCTGGGGACCCACAAGCCGGCGGGCAAGGGATCGCGAAGACACCTCGGGCGGAATCACTCAACAGGGGCCCACGGTCACTCGGGACGGTGTAGGCCTCTGATCTTCGGAGGGATTCCTGCTGGAGGTCGGGACCATACGTGGTCCAAAGCACAAGTTCGTAGAACGTTGTGAAAGGGTTGCACTCGACAATAGTGCACGGTACCCAGGGGTCGCGGTTCCTCATTACTCGTGGGGTCCACTTGCCTCAGCTTCGCTGGGGACTCACGATGGCCTGGGAGAGGTCAGGAAATCCACTTTCTGGGCTGCAGGGACTTCGGACTCCGGCGGAAGCGGCGTAGTTTGCGACCGTCATTGTCGTTTTTGGTGCCTGCCAAGCAGGGGAGTCACTCCTTGACTCCAAGGGAGATTCTTCTGTCTTCCAAAGGTAGTGGAACGTCGAAGGGCCAGGATTCTTCTGTAGAGCGTCGTCCAGGGGTTATCTGCTTTGCAATGGCAAGGTTCCCCCTCTTATACTAAAAAGAGGGGATGGACTAGCTCTATGACCCCACCTATGGGAGGGTCAAGGGAGGGGTGGCTACACCCACTTCCCTTTGTCCAGTTTTGCGCCAGAGCAGGGGCAGGTAGCCCCTGAGCTGGTTTGAACTGGCATATGCACAGAGGAGCCTTCTGCTCCCCAGTGCAGGACTTCAAAGCACTCTAAGAGTGCACCCACCCAGCCCCAATACACTAAACCCTGTCTGGAAGGTGGTTACACCTCCCTGTGACAGGATGCCTATTGTTGGGCTTCCTCCACTGCGAGTTTCGGTCATCAGCAGGAGGGCAGCCCAGTGTCTGTGACTGGTGGCATCCATTTTGTGATGCCAGGGCTCTTTAGGATTCTACCGCGTTTCCACAGCAGGTACATGTCTTATCCCTCTAGAAGGGTGGAATGCTACTCCCGCCGCCAAGATTGGCGGGGGGTAGTATTCCAAGATGTTTGACACCAAACACAACATGTTTTGATGCAGCCATTCCAAAGTTAGCATTTACCGCGAGGATATAATGCACTTAAGAGTATATGGTTTAACCGCATCCACAAACAGCACCAGAGAATAGACTCTGAGAGCTGCAGAGGGGCCCTGCTCAGGCAGAGGCACCCCCTCACATAGAAGCCAAGCACCCTGCCCTCAGGATTGATAGGGCCTGCCTTAGGGGTGACTGATAGGTTTATATGTGTGTGCAGGAGAGATATAGGAAACCTATATCTCAGTGAGGGGTGCTAGCACCACCTCACCCAGGCTGCAGTAGCAGGCCTGTGGTGTCAGATTTAGACTGCTTCCCAGGGGTGGCATAACATATGCTGCAGCCCCTGGGAGGCCTGTGAAGTACCTATGCCCTTGGCACCTAAGGTACCATATACTAGGGACTCATAAGGCACCACAGTATCCAATCACTAGTGCACCTAGAGTGCACTCCACGTCGTTTAGAGAGAGCAGATAGACTGGGGCCCTGAATAGCAGGGTCCCAGTCCAACTAAGTCATAAACCAGCAAAACACCAGGAAAAAAGTGGGGGCAACCATATAGTCAGATTCCACCTTCCTACACACACATTGTGCTGCTGTTACTCCTCGAGTATCTCACGTGAGTACATATCCCATATTTCAGACCATTTAGTATCTCACATTAGTGCATACGCAGCTTTTTTAACCCCTGCTATCTCAGACTTCTGCACCCAATTGTTGTACCACTGGGTGCACGTCATGCCGTTTCTTCCTTCCGCGAAGGTGACCCTAGGTCATACCCTGCTTCCCCAAATTTGTAACCATTGAGCGCACCCTGACTCTCTTGCACCCTTTGTACCTCAAACTGGTGTGTATGCAAATTCTATCTTAGAACTACCTTACACTAGTGTTTATGCCATGCTCCTCTTAAACCAGTGTCTCTCAAGTTATTTCGCATCTCACTGCTCAGACTCCTTGTATAGCACTTCCTAGCACACCCTTGATTCTATTGCCCTGGTGTATCTCGCACAAGTGTGTCTCTTTAGTCACACCCCATTACACTTTAGATTAGTATATCCCACACCAGTGCCCCCTTCCATCGAAAGCGTGAGCTGTTTCACAGCAGTATAACCCTAACCCATACTTCCCGAAGCTACTGGCACACGCACCTAAACCGAGAGATTGCTGCGGGTAGCCGTCCCCCACCCAGAGCCCGTTGGTGCTACAACCGGAAACCGGCAGTGCCTCAGAGACGTGGACAGCCCCCCTCCCATCTCAAGTAATGGGCATGAGGGAGTGGTGCTGACGGAGCCCGGGAACCCGACGAGCGCCCAAGCGCGTCAACCCGACCCTGCACATGACTAGCGGCAGACCCACACGCTTCGTGTGTTATGTGCATGCCCAAGCTTAAGAACATTCCCGCACCGTGGCGGACAGCCTTCCCCTCTACCAAGTATAACTGAAACTGACCATCAGGGCTACCAAGTATCACTGAAAATGACCATCTGGTATATGTAAATAATACCAAAAACGTTATCTGCTCCATGCAGCATCTGCCCAGCCCCCACTGGTTGTAACCAAGATGATTGACCTAGCGACAGGAAAGAAATCCCTTGTCCCAGGCGCCCCCATTCCCACCAAAGACTGCCCGCCAATTTTTTCAGGAGACCTCTGAGTCACTGTATCAAGTACATTCTTTTATATTCATTTGGTACATGAGTCGTGGTGTTTCAATGCTTTTCCAAAGAACACCGGATGCAAAATACACCCCGTGCCTGGGGTTCCTACCAGAGAAGAGCTCCTGCGCAGCCTCTGCCCCCAAATTGTTTTGGTCCCTATACACCGTGTTATCCACTAGATCAGCACTGCAGCATTCACTTACATGACGAATCCTGCGCCACCAGACAACAGAACTGCATCCGAACTCCTCTGCAATGCCCTGGGTGCCATGCCGCGATCGGAGAGTTCAAATGCTTAATGCAAGGCCCGTGCTGCACCCCCAAGCTCGAATAACACTAGCTGGGCGCCGAGCACCCCCCATTTCTTACAAATTGTTTGTGCCTACGTTGTCAAGAAATCTCTCTCTCTCTGTCGAAGCCATGTGCCCGCACATCATTTCCCACAGATCTCAACCCCGTGATGCTGCCCACAAAGCATATTTTTAAAAAACTGGAGTAATCAACGCGCCAATTCTACCGCAAGTGTCGCTTCCGTTAAAGTGCGCGGACAACAAACCCTTCGTGCCGGAGATACGCAAAAAAGAAAATGCCCTGAGATCCCATGCCATCACCGCATACCCCGGAGACCAGTGCCTATCACCAAGCTACTGCCCCAATCTACGAACTGTCGGGGCCAGCTTCCCCCAAACTCAGCCACATACGTGTTGCATAGCCGCCCTGTGTATGCCGCGCGCGGCGAGCTCACCTCATAAGCATTTATATCAATGAACCGGAGTTCTGGAACACGGGCTATGAAACCGGAGCTATGTTACCTTGGCCAGTCAACTAATTACCGCCCTAGACGCTCCATTTAATATCATGTTGGTTATATAATTACCCGATCCCTCACAACGACAAACCGGGCCAACCTGCCCCCGCATGCAGCCTCCGCCGAGCACTTCCTTCGAGCTGGGCGAGTAACACTCCAACCCGTGCAGCTCCCGGTCCTTAGGTGGTGCACCTCTCCCCCTTGGGTTCCCGCAGCGGTGCGCCCAGTGTCCCGATGCATCTTGCCCTGCAAGGAAAGAAAGGAAAGAGCAAGGGAAACTCCGTCCGCCGTCTCCTCGCTCGTCTCCCGCCGCATGACTCATCCGCTCCAGCGCCGGCGATCCACCAGATTCTTGATGTCCCCTGCACACGGGGCCGGCGCTGTAAGGAAGAGAAGACGAGGGCCTGGGCAAAGTGCCCTAAATAGGCCCCCCACCCTCTCCTCCCCCCCCATTACCGGCCCCGGCAGGAAGTGACGTCCGTCTCGCCCCGGAAGTACTTCATACTGTTCGCGATGACCAATCTCTCGGCCAGGAGCCACGAGGGCGTGGCGGGGATCCCGGGGCCCCGTTTCCTAATGGTGCTCTCCCTTATAGTACGCGCTTTCCATTTTTGACAGTCTTTGGGCTTCTACTTCCGCAGCAGGTTCTTCCATTTCAGACCGTAGGATTCTCTGGTTAAAATCATGGAAATTGGTACCAAATCAGAGGCCCATGATCTATAAATTGCCTTTTCTGGGACAGAAATTCTTTGGTCTTGAACTAAACATTATGGTGGAAAAAGCGGTGAAAGAGATAAAAAATTCGACTACCTTTTAAACAGGTGCCACAGAAAAAGCAGTTTGGTTACAGGTAGAGTGTTTTTTTAATCCACTGACCGGCGTCCCTTTCGAGGATGGGCCAGTGGTCGGGGAGCCACCTTCTATAGCAATTCCCGACCCTCATCCTCTCGCACTTCTGACGTCCAGCAACAAAAATGACTGTATGGCAGTGGGGGGTCAGATCCAGCTATTTCTTCCACAATGGAAAAGGCCAGTGACATGGCTATCGGATTCAATTCAAAGAGCAAACACCATCCAACTTGCTTCAAAGTTACTCCACCTCCAAAGGATCCTTTAAAGCAACAGAGTCTCATGCTGGAGATTCAAACTCTCTTGCAGAAACAAGAGACAATTCCTGTGCCAATGGATCGGAGGGATTTGGGGTTTTACCCAATCAAGTATCTAGTACCAAAACCAGACGGCTCCTTTAAGCCGATCATCAATCTCAAGGACGTGAACACGTTTGTTCTTTTAGAACATTTCCGGACGATATTTCTTCAGTCCATAATTCCTTTGCTCATGAGTGCGATTTTCTGATGACTCTAGACCTACAGGATGCCTGCTTTCGCATGCCAGTGCATGTGGAAATGCAGATGTTCTTGAAGTCTGCAGTGAACACCCTCCATTTTCAGTTCCAGGTCCTGCCATTTGGTCTAGCTCCATCTCCCTGAGTCTTCACAAAGGTATTGGCTCCGATTATTGTTTTTTTGCATTTAAAAGGTGTTGTCGTGTATCCTTATCTAGATGATTGGTTGTTGACTGCCCCATCTTTTTTAAGGCACACCAAGATGTGGATTTGGTTCTTCAAACCTTGTACAACTTCGGCCTTCTGGTGAATCTTCCAAAGTCACACCTCAATCCTTCACAAGAGAAGCCATTTATCAGGGCTCGATTGGATACTCAAGTAGGAGAAGCTTTGCTGCCTGTTGACAGAATGCTCTCTCTTCAGTCAGGGGTGAAAGACTTGTTGACATGTTCACTGAGTTCTGCAAGATGCTGGTTGAAAGTGCAAGGTCTATTGGCAGCTTCAACAGCTGTAGTCCCATGGGCAAGATATCATTTAAAGCCAGTTGTGAATCACATCCTCAAGCATTGGGATCCCAGCTTCTAGAATCCACATCCTTGTGGCCTTCAGGGGCTTTCCTGTCTTGCCCAGTGTGAGAAGATGTATAGAAACCAGGGTGACTTTACTTGGAATGTCTGTCCCACCTCTACACTACCTAAGAAGTGAAGGTTTTAGAGACCTGGGGCTTGTTAAACCCTACCACTATCTACCTTATGCAGCTTGTTTCTTATCTTCCTTAATCAGGTAATGGAATCAGCAACATTTAGTGCCTTTTCCTCATGTTGTAAAGGATTTTTCCCATTCTCAACTCCAAGCTCCTGTATAGAAGGCTGACCTGGTGTCTAACGTGAATTTACAAGTGTATACCACACACTGAGCTGTAGAACCCATAGTTTTCCATATCCCACATAAATTGGTTTGAGTTTTTTTCTTTTAATTTATGTTTTTATTTAATTTGT
Organism: Calotriton arnoldi; assembly: GCA_963921515.1. Lineage (NCBI taxonomy): Eukaryota > Metazoa > Chordata > Amphibia > Caudata > Salamandridae > Calotriton > Calotriton arnoldi. The sequence continues at coordinate 487,481 of CAWUFW010011790.1, forward strand.
TATTGCTGCCATCTTTGCATAGTGCTTGGATGCCTTTGGAGGTATAGCTTCCACAACAGACAACCTCATTCATAAATAAATAAAACACATTTGTTTATCTGATGCCCGTACTTCCCTCTACCGTGAAAACCCAAGAAGAAAGCTGAAGCTCCTGTTTTCATTAGTTAGCCGAGGTATGATTTCTTAAATCAGGCATCCCAATTTGATTGACCCTGGTTTCCTTCTAGTGACCAGACATCAAGTGCTTCTCCCTTCGATGTACAAGGTTGTACCTGTCTGGATTTCTGGAAAGGCAGCACAGCATCAGCCTAGCAAGAGGTTTGATCAGGAGAAGGACTTTGTAAGCATCTGTTTTCCATCAGCCTGGAAAAGGAGTAAAACCCTGCTGATGTGAGCTGCTCTATAAAGGCCTAGCAGATTGAATCTGTGGGGAGGTCATTTCAAGTAAATGTGTTTTCAAGACGCCAAAAGAACCAGACAACCAACCTAGCAAGAAGCAAGGTTTGGATGAAATATTAGATTAAATCATGCTGGTTATGAGTGTTGGACTTGGCCCTTTTTGCAGGGTCATCCCTAAACCTTTGCCTTCCTCCTGTATTTTTTCTGACCTGTTGTTGGCTGTTTTATGACTCTGGGCACTTCACCACTGCTGATCAGTGCTAAAGTGCATATGCTCTCCCTATTGCAAATTGATGTATGGATTAGTGACTCCATGATTGGATGATTGGTTTACTTGTCAGACCCTAGTACAGTGCACTGAGTGTGCCCAGGGCTTGTAAATCCAATGCTGCTGGTGGGCTTGCAGCACTGGTTGTGCCACCCACAGAAGCAGCTTGTAAAGTGTGTCTCAGGCCTGCCATTGCAGAGCCTGTGTGCAGCCTAGGGCTGCCATGTCGACTTGGTGAGTACACCCACTTACCAGTCCCTAAACCTTCCCTTTACTGCATGTTGGTCACCCCTAAAGTAGGCCCTAGGGCAGGGTGCATTGTAAGTATAAGGTAGGACATGCCCTGGTATGTGTGGCATGTCCTAATAGTGAATTACAGCCATTTTCGTTTTTCACTATTGCAAGGCTACCTGCTCCCCATAGGCCAGAATGGGCAGTTTGATTATTACACCTTATAATCCTAACTGACCCAGGGAACATGGTAGAAAAACGAATTTAGTATGCCTGAACTCAGGATGATAAAATACATCTTTTAGTGAAGTTGGTTTTAACATTCTGTGTTTGAAAATACCACTTTTAGAAAGTAGGTATTTCCTTGCCTAACTATCCAAGCCTGCCTCTGCTAGGTTGTGTATTCCTTGTCTGGATTTGTGAGTGACAGGGGCTGGGGGACTCCAGGAGACAGGGTGAGTCAGCACAGGGCTGAATAGAGAGATCTGCATCCAGAGTGGAGGGAGGAGTTGCACCCGGGTCTGAATAGGGCTGTGCCTGCCTTCCACAATGCTGGCTCCACCTCCTGCCGGGCGGCTGAGCACTCTGCCCCACATTCTGAAAGGAAAGAAGGAGTCCTGTAAACAAAGTGCTCCAGGACTGACCAGAACTGGTTTTGGACTAGGCAAAGGCCTCTCTGCCTTCAGAGAACAAAGAGAAAAGGTGTATAAAAGGGGACCCAGACCCCTAGGAAATTAGATCACTTTTGGGAAACAAGAAGAAACCTTTGCTGAGGAGCGGAACCAAGAAGAAACTGAGGAGAAGACTATCCCTAAGCTAGAGGGATCTGCCTGCAGTGGTTGCCTGACTGCCAAAGAAAGGAGAAGGGAACTTTGTGTGTACTTTCATCAACTTGTGATGGATCTCCAAGGGCTTGATTTCAGAGCTTGCCTCCTGCTGAAGTCTCAGGAACAACAGACTTCACCCACCAGCTCCCCCTGTATTCCCTTGCTGGGAATTTGGACCTTCTGACACACTTGCGTGTCTCTGGGAGCTGGAAGCGCGACTCAAGACGAAGAAGCGTGTCGCCGCAGCCGCTGATTCTCGCATCGCTGGAGAAGAGTGTCGACGTCGCATCAGACGCCGGCGCATCCCCGAAGAAGCGCGCCGCTGACACCCTCGCATCCTTCGAAGCGCCTCGCAGCACCGGAGAAAAGTGTCGCCGTCGCATCAGACGCCGTCGCATCCCCGGGGCAGAGCATCGACCTCGCATCAGACGCCGACGCATCGCAACATGAGGCGCGCCCCGCATCCCAGGAGAAGATCGTCGACCTCGCATCAGACGCCGTCGCATCGCCAGGGAAGTGTGTCGCAGGGCCTGTCGCGGCTCCAAAGACTCATCGAAATCGCCGCATGGCCGTCGGGCGTGCACGCATCACCCCTTCGTTGTCGCAACCTCAAGAAGACGCCACTTTGTTTCTTTGCACCAGTTCTTCAACGCATCACTGTCCTTGTGTGTAAGGGACTACCGCATCACCTTCCCTGCAACACTTTCGTTGCCTTGTGTTACGCATCTCAGGTTCATTGAACTCAAAGTGTCGCATTTCAATTTTAAGAGACCCAAGCTAATTCTACCATCTTTAAAGTACAGTATCGTGGATTATTTTTGTCGTTTATGGTCTTGTGGTAAATCTATATAAAAGATACTTATTTTTATAATACAACCTGTGTGGTGTCCATTTGTAGTGTTGTCACTGGATTACTGTATGTGTTCACAAATGCTTTACACACTGCCTCTGAACTAAGCCTGTCTGCTCGTGCCAAGCTACCAAGGGGGTGAGCAGGGGTTATTTCGGGAGTGTACCCCCTTACCCTGACTAGAAGCAAGGGTCCCTATTCGGACAAAGGTACCTACCTCTGCCAACTAGAGACCCCCAGTTCTAACATTGGTGGTCAGCGGTGGGGATTCTGGACTTGCATTTGTGACTCATGTACAGTGATTGGTAAACACTACCTAGTGAGTGCAGACCAAAACGCAACCACATACTTTTGGTAGATATTCTTTTCTGGGACTTTCTATGTTTGCTAAAAACTGCCAAGTTTAATCACCATGGATACAGCAGCATCCAGAGCATCTGTTGATTATGATTGGGGGAGGAGAGTAACTTCCCCAGCGGGTAGCAGGGTTTCTGCCCAAGGTCTGTCCCCAGAGGAGCTGGAGGACAGAGAAAAGAGTAGGATGCATGAGTTGGAGCTGGCCAAAATGAATGGGCAATTGGAAATTAGAAAGTTGGCCTTAGAAGAGAAAAGAATGGATCAGGAGCATGAGTTGAGAATGAGGGAGCTTGATTTAGAGCTCGAGAGGCTGGAGGCCATGAGTGTCTCAGCCCAGCAACAAGAAATGTGTGTAGCTCAGAGAGTGAGCTTTGCTGAGTTGGAGGGGGAGTCCAGCTCAGATGGTGGCAGCAAAATTATGTTATCTAGTGCTGAGGGAGTAGTACACACACCCAGAGATGTGGCGCCTGACTTGAAGGAGGGGGTTAATATACACCAGGAGGTTCCAGGATATGAGGTAGCTCTAGTGGTGCGCAGGGTCCCTGATGTGGATTGGGGAACTGGCACAGGGGTTCATAGTCCTAGAGGTGGAAGGGACACTCTACTGACTCTAGATGAGAGGTGCAGGGAGAGGGGTTCCCCCATGGTTGAAGTCCTGATGTGTGAGTGTGAAGACCGCCCACAAGAGTGTGGGTTGAATGACAGAGACAGTCAGATACTGTCTTGCCAGTCTCAGGAGAGTGGTGTGGGGTATGTGTGCAAGGCACTGGATGGTGAGGTGAAGGATAGTTTGGTTAACCCTTGTAGGGGGCTGTGTAATCCAATTGTGGGAGAGCATATTGTAAGTCCTTGTTTTCCAGTGCTATGCCAACACCTGTTGGAGAGTGAGTTCTCTGACCCCAGGGAGCTCACAAGGGAGGCGGACCTTTTGGTGGATTCCAGAGGGTCTGGAGAGGCATTGGGGAGTGACCCTAAGAGGAGTGGCTCAGGTGTCTTCCAACCCAGAGTGGTGGGAGAGGTTCAGTGTAGCCCAGCTAGGTCCTGTGGTAGTGGGAGGGGTGTAGGGACTCACGTCCTGTCTCAGTGGAGAAGGAGTGAGTGTGGGGCTGCGTGTCCCAAGGTTCCCAAAACCCAGTCTCAGAGCCTGGATGGTTCTTTAAGGGAACACCAGGTAGGGAGCCTAGGCTGTCCTGATGGGCCGCCCGTTGAGGAGGATCTCCTAGTGTCTAGAGAACCTGGAGCATCTGTAAATGGAGCTCCAGTGTTTCTGGCAGTGCCACTCCACTTGGGAGGGTACAGAAGTCCAGAGTGAGGGGTGAGAGGGGGAGAGAATCCCCAGTGGAAGAACCAGTGGGTCAGGGACCAGCCAGAAGGGCTGAGTCACCAGTGAATGACCATGGTTACACCACTTCTGTCCTGGGGGATCTTCACACACTGTCAGATGGACAGGGGTCGGGAGATCTGCGCCCGGCAGACTGTTACACAACACATGAGAGATGTGTTACCCTCTGGGGGGGGCATGCGTGCTCCCCAGGAAGTCCTGGTGCGCCAGGCAGATTCTTACACAACTCTAGAGGAGTGTGTTTCCCTTGGGGGGTTGGTGTACCCTCCCGGAAGTCCTGGGTTGCCAGGCACAGGTCCAGCCTAAGGGTACAGACCCTGGGTTGGGAAGCCAGGTTCAGGTGTTGTCTGACCTGGAGGGTGGGACAACTGTAAACAGTGTCCTGACCGGTTTGTCTTCTGGGGGTACCGCTCCTGATGGGAGGGGGCAGTACTCTGGAAGGGGGTGCAGAGGGAGGGAGTCCTCGCCTCTGACCCCGGTTTAACTGGAGGGTTTTGACCCTAGATTGGAGGACCAGGTTCAGGGTGTCCCCCCTGACCTGGATGCCCAGTTGCAGGATAGAACCCCTGAACTGGTGGGCAAATTGTGCAGGACACCTGCCACAGGTGCCCTGGCAATTCTGGAAGGGGGTACCGCTCCAGGTGGGAGGGTACAGAGCCCCAAGGAGGAGGACCGGGTGTGGGAAAGCCCACCCCAGTCTCCAGTCCAGCCGCCAGGTATAGGCCCGGGGCTGGTGGGTCAGCGCCAGGATGTCATACCTGACCTGACAGGAGGGAGAGTGGACAAAGGGTGCCAAGCACCTGGGGCTACTGCCCCCCGCTCTCTGACGCCACAGAGGTTTGAGAGCCCTGAGAGGCATAAGGCCTGGGTCTCATCCCTGACCACTGTCAGTGGCCACTGTGGCTTGCTGTCTGTCTGTTGGGACACACCTGTGAGCAAGTTAAGGTTAGGTGCTGTACAGATGGTGTCCACGGGTGAGGAGAAGGGTTCCCCATGGATTAGCTTGGTGGATCCTGAGAGTATGGACAGAGGGATCCAAACAGGTTCAGATTGGCGTAGAACTGGAATATGCCCCTGCTGTTGTGGGCCAGGGTCCAGGTTCTATCGCCCAAAGCAGGGAAGCCCATCAAGGTAGTGATTGGTCTCCCTGCGTTTTTGGCTGGAAGGGGGTTGTGTTGGACTTGTCCCTTTTGCAGGGTCATCCCTAAACTTTTTGCCTTCCTCCTGTATTTTTTCTGACCTGTTGTTGGCTGTTTTATGACTCTGGGCACTTCACCACTGCTGATCAGTGCTAAAGTGCATATGCTCTCCTATTGCAAATTGATGTATGGATTAGTGACTCCATGATTGGATGATTGGTTTACTTGTCAGACCCTAGTACAGTGCACTGAGTGTGCCCAGGGCTTGTAAATCCAATGCTGCTGGTGGGCTTGCAGCACTGGTTGTGCCACCCACAGAAGCAGCTTGTAAAGTGTGTCTCAGGCCTGCCATTGCAGAGCCTGTGTGCAGCCTAGGGCTGCCATGTCGACTTGGTGAGTACACCCACTTACCAGTCCCTAAACCTTCCCTTTACTGCATGTTGGTCACCCCTAAAGTAGGCCCTAGGGCAGGGTGCATTGTAAGTATAAGGTAGGACATGCCCTGGTGTGTGTGGCATGTCCTAATAGTGAATTACAGCCATTTTCGTTTTTACTATTGCAAGGCTACCTGCTCCCCATAGGCCAGAATGGGCAGTTTGATTATTACACCTTATAATCCTAACTGACCCAGGGAACATGGTAGAAAAACGAATTTAGTATGCCTGAACTCAGGATGATAAAATACATCTTTTAGTGAAGTTGGTTTTAACATTCTGTGTTTGAAAATACCACTTTTAGAAAGTAGGTATTTTCTTGCCTAACTATCCAAGCCTGCCTCTGCTACGTTGTGTATTCCTTGTCTGGGTTTGTGATTGACAGGGGCTGGGGGACTCCAGGAGACAGGGTGAGTCAGCACAGGGCTGAATAGAGAGATCTGCATCCAGAGTGGAGGGAGGAGTTGCACCCGGGTCTGAATAGGGCTGTGCCTGCCTTCCACAATGCTGGCTTCACCCCCTGCCGGGCGGCTGAGCACTCTGCCCCACATTCTGAAAGGAAAGAAGGAGTCCTGTAAACAAAGTGCTCCAGGACTGACTAGAACTGGTTTTGGACTAGGCAAAGGCCTCTCTGCCTTCAGAGAACAAAGAGAAAAGGTGTATAAAAAGGGGACCCAGACCCCTAGGAAATTAGATCACTTTTGGGAAACAAGAAGAAACCTTTGCTGAGGAGCGGAACCAAGAAGAAACTGAGGAGAAGACTATCCCTAAGCTAGAGGGATCTGCCTGCAGTGGTTGCCTGACTGCCAAAGAAAGGAGAAGGGAACTTTGTGTGTACTTTCATCAACTTGTGAAGGATCTCCAAGGGCTTGATTTCAGAGCTTGCCTCCTGCTGAAGTCTCAGGAACAACAGACTTCACCCACCAGCTCCCCCTGTATTCCCTTGCTGGGAATTTGGACCTTCTGACACACTTGCGTGTCTCTGGGAGCTGGAAGCGCGACTCAAGACGAAGAAGCGTATCGCCGCAGCCGCTGATTCTCGCATCGCCGGAGAAGAGTGTCGACGTCACATCAGACGCCGGCGCATCCCCGAAGAAGCGCGTCGCTGACACCCTCGCATCCTTCGAAGCGCCTCGCAGCACCGGAGAAAAGTGTCGCCGTCGCATCAGACGCCGTCGCATCCCTGGGGCAGAGCATCGACCTCGCATCAGACGCCGACGCATCGCAACACGAGGCGCGCCCCGCATCCCAGGAGAAGATCGTCGACCTCGCATCAGACGCCATCGCATCGCCAGGGAAGCGTGTCACAGGGCCTGTCGCGGCTCCAAAGACTCATCGAAATCGCCGCACTGCCGTCGGGCGTGCACGCATCACCCCTTCGTTGTCGCAACCTCAAGAAGACGCCACTTTGTTTCTTTGCACCAGTTCTTCAACGCATCACCGTCCTTGCGTGTAAGGGACTACCGCATCACCTTCCCTGCAACACTTTCGTTGCCCTGTGTTACGCATCTCAGGTACATTGAACTCAAAGTGTCGCATTTCAATTTTAAGAGACTCAAGCTAATTCTACCATCTTTAAAGTACAGTATTGTGCATTATTTGTGTTGTTTATGGTCTTGTGGTAAATCTATATAAAAGATACTTATTTTTATAATACAACCTGTGTGGTGTCCATTTGTAGTGTTGTCACTGGATTACTGTATGTGTTCACAAATGCTTTACACACTGCTCTGAACTAAGCCTGTCTGCTCGTGCCAAGCTACCAAGGGGGTGAGCAGGGGTTATTTCGGGAGTGTACCCCCTTACCCTGACTAGAAGCAAGGGTCCCTATTCGGACAAAGGTACCTACCTCTGCCAACTAGAGACCCCAAGTTCTAACAATAAGGTTTTGACATACTGAGTTAATGGGCTAAAACCATTAACACTAAGGCAGCTTCAGAATGGGAACAAACTATCATTGATAGAGAAATGTTTTTGTCCAGGTTGTGATGCAGGAGAGAGGTCAGAATTGCATTTAAGAACCAGAAAAGAAAGGAATTGTCAATGGTGCAAAGGAGGACACAGGCAAGAGGTCACCTTGCCAAGTAAGAGGAGTGCAATTTACTGCTGCAGCAGGTATGATGGGAGTTTAGGCTGCATTAGAATCACTATATGATTTAGGGGTTTCATTAACTTCATTGACAGAATGTTGTTGTTTTGATTGTCAGGTAGTGACACATACTATTATTGGCTCTTGAAGAAGGGATAACTTTCCAGAAATGCATTGGCTAGGATTACTGTATGAAAAATAATGTAACTAAGACATTAAATTGTAATATAAAATAAGATATATTTTGGTGAAAAAATTGAAATATATTTATCCCACAAATGTGTGCACCCAAGATCGTGGACAAGCAGTCTACAACAACCTATGGGTTGTTGGATTACATGCTGCATATATCATATGGCCAGGTACTGCTGAGTCCCCCTCCCCTAATCAAACAAGCCACTCTTTTACTTCAAAACCCTTGGGGCCCCCGATAGGGCAGTCAGATCCACCACCCTCTTACCCCAAGGCAACAAGGTAGACAACACATCAGCTTGGATTAAGGGTCGTAAACTCCGGCCGTATTTTATTTCACAACAATAAACAAAAACATTGATCTCAATATTTACACCATTTATACAATACGCAGAAAGTCCGGTCCATTACATTGGTATGTACAGTGGGTCATTTGGATATCCTTAACATGTTTCTAAAACATAGCCATTCCTATCATAAGCTAAGTGATCAGCAACATTCTTTCTGCGTATCCCTGTTTGAGCCTACAGCAAGGTCAATGACTGGTCCAAGATCAAGATCAAGCTAGGTCCCACCCTCCTACCGGAGTGCCCTTGCGCAGGAGGCCCAGTTCGCCAGAAGGTTATCTCACCCAGGGCACCCCCTACGCCCTCAACATTATCTCCATAAGGGGCTGTGCAGTTATGCCCAGCTTACCTGCGCCCTTGGGCATGTGCGGGGGTTGGCCAAAAGCCTACCGGAAGCAGAACTTCCCCTCCCCCGCACCTTTCCAGCCTACCGGCTGTAACTGCCCCTGGAGTTCCATGAGAGACCATCTGTCCCCACCTCAGGCATCCCCATTTGACAATGGTGATGCCTGCCAAGGACCGTAAGCTATGCCCACCAATCATGACCTTACCGCCGACCAAGGAATACTACTTAACTTTTACCTAAAATACGACAAGATGCTGCCCTAAAAAGGAAAATTCGGTTAACACAATAAACGATTGCTTCATTACATTATCTGCTAGAAAAAACAAGAGAAGTGAAACTACATATTCACAACAACTTCTGCCTCAGGGGATGGTGGGTGGGGAAAAGATTGCTCTAGAGGGGCCTCGATCCCGAGGCCCTCGCGATCCTATCTGGCTGTGGCGCGGCGAAGAAAGAGACCGATCCGCCGCTCCACAGCCTTTTTATTTGTAATTTCGCATGGGAGCCGGTTGGAACTGGCTTCCCGGCCGTAATCACTTCGGTTGACCCGGAAGCGCTTCTTGCGCTTCCGGGTCAAACCTCCTACCGCCCAATCAGGTGCGGGCGTGAGGGCGGGGCCGCCCGCGTCACTTCTGTGCGTGGTGACCCCACCCTCCGTCCGGCCTCCGGGGGACCGGCGCGTCCGCCATACTCGGTGGCATGCCCGATTCCTGGTCCCGCCTTTGGATATGGCCAGGTACTGCCGAGCTCCCCTCCCCTAATCAAACAAGCCTCTCTTTTACTTCAAAACCCTTGGGGTCCCGATAGGGCAGTCAGATCCACCGCCCTCTTACCCCAAGGCAACAAGGTAGACAACACACCAGCTTGGATTAAGGGTCGTAAACCCCGGCTGTATTTTATTTCACAACAATAAACAAAAACATTGATCTCAATATTTACACCATTTATACAATACGCAGAAAGTCGGTCCATTACATTGGTATGTACAGTGGGTCATTTGGCTATCCTTAACATGTTTCTAATACATAGCCATTCCTATCGTAAGCTAAGTGATCAGCAACATTCTTTCTGCGTATCCCTGTTTGAGCCTACGGCAAGGTCAATGACTGGTCCAAGATCAAGATCAAGCTAGGTCCCACCCTCCTACCGGAGTGCCCTTGCGCAGGAGGCCCAGTTCGCCAGAAGGTTATTTCACCCCGGGCACCCCCTACGCCCTCAACATTATCTCCATAAGGGGCTGTGCAGTTATGCCCAGCTTACTTGTGCCCTTGCACATGTGCGGGGGTTGGCCAAAAGCCACCGGAAGCGGAACTTCCCCTCCCCCGCACCCTTCCAGCCTACTGGCTGTAACTGCCCCTGGAGTTCCATGAGAGACCATCTGTCCCCCCTCAGGCGTCCCCATTTGACAATGGTGATGCCTGCTAAGGACCGTAAGCTATGCAGACCAATCATGACCTTACCGCCACAGGCCAGCATAGTTGCCCGACTATCTGGCCCCCCCCTGCCTCCAGAAGGTCATGCCTTGCTCCGCATCCCTACTAGCCAGGCAAGCAAATTCTTCATGAACAACTCGTCACCCCGCTTAGAGAGGTGCACGCCATCCTGTAGGAAAAACGGCTCCCCCCGGATGCACCCATGTGCAATTGACTGAAGCTTCGGGGATCGGAATAGCCTGTCAACACAATTGTTGATCCGTTTCACTGAATGATTCAGGGCCCACACAGACTCTCCCCCCTCGCCACTGAAATCTGGGAACCATGTGTGACCAAGCCAGAACTGCTTGCGGGCATCTCTTTGCCAGCCACCCCACCTCTGTAATCAGGGCTTCCACTACGCCTTTCCTGCCCAAATGCACCAGGTCATTACCTCCTAAATGCAAGATAACCACTGCAGGAGGTACCCGCGTCCTGTCTAGCAAGCTTACCAACATTACCCTGAGCTGTCCAAAGAATAGCCCTCCCTGTTCGTGAAAAGACACATTGAAGCCGGCCTGACATGTTCTGTGTGCGTAATTGCCAGGAAAGAAAAATTGTCTCAACCTGCTTACATATGAGTGGCCAATAATCCACACGTCCATTTCCTTGTGCTCCCAGGTGGGTACCTGGGGTGCAACAGGCGTCGATAAATGATGAACTGGTGCAAGCTTCCCCCCTGCGGAACAGGTGGAAACTGCAAGTCAAACGAGAAAACAACCGTGAGTGACATGAAACCAACTTTATAGCATATGCAGCCGCACATAGCGCTTGTAACAGTCTGAGGACCACCTACCAATCCTCTGCACATCGCTCCTGGAAAAACTCCTAGCCGCTGCCTCGGTGGCGGCCCCTATTCTGAAGGAGTGGGTCCCAAAACAGACTGGGTCCAAACCGGCCGTCTTGATGGTCGCACCCATGACCCTCCTGAATTGAAATGTAGTGAGTGGGGTCCCATCTTCATGCATTAGTAATGGACCCCGCGCCCCGTGTTCAAGGAACCCCTCCAAATTGGCGATGGGGCAGCAAATGCTCCCCTCTGCCCTTTGTAACACCACTCTGTCCCCTCTACCCTCCTGATCGGTCTTAGAATTGGGAATGGATACGAATAGGGATTCCCTTTGCACTTTTATGTGACTGAACTGTAATACCCCATGCCAATCCTTTTTAGGTCTCGCCTAGCGTTGCTGCGCAAATGCGCAGCTCGCTCGGCGAGATTTATTGCTAATAAGGAGTTTGAGAAAAGGGCTTTAAGCCCCGCTCCTTATTTCCATTGGCTGGCGTCACCGTTTATGGTAAACGGTGGCCTGCCATTGGAAATTAGGTGTTTGGGTTGCCTCCCTTTGGCTTTTTGTGCCGGCCCACCCAGACTGGCTTGTCTGCTTTGCGTCTGCCGCAAAGCACTTTCTTATCTTTATGGGGCCATGTGTTTCGAAACACATGGCCCCATAAAGACAAGAGATGCATCACTGAGAAGCGGGTCATCAACCCGCCTACAACCCGACACTGTGCGCCAGTTTAACAACATGAGTCTCTAGCTCCGGGTCATGGGTCACTACCGCCCAGTGGAACTGTTGTGTGCGGGTCTCTGCTGATCATTGCCGTGTTTATTGCACTCCCGCCCTCGCCACACCTTGCCTTTGTGATGCCTGAGTGCTTGTGGAATGGAATGGAATGTCCGTGTGTACGCTTGTGGAGTATGTCTCAATCCACACAGGTCAGTGTGGCACTGGAGGGGTGCGGTGCACTGTGCACACAACCCGTTGCCTTGCTTGCCGCCTACTGGTACTTGTGATGTAGAATGCCAGCCAGGTGAATGTGCGCACATTGCTGCTGTTCACAGCGAGTGTGGCTCTCCACACACATTCTGACAGCAGAGCGTGTGTGCACAAGATGCCTTGATGTGTGGATGAGTTGGTGACTCGTGTGTTTGTGACGTGACACAATAGTGCCTTGGAGAGGCTTTCTCCATACGCCGCTTTGCAAACTCTCACATTTGTGCCTCGGGTGTGGTCTGCGTGTGAAGAACAGTGCCTTGGAGAAAGGCTCTCTTCATGCACTACCGCGTGCGTTTGGGCTGTGCAGACAATAGTGCCAAATGCACGGTCTTGCTTACACATGCGTGTTTCGTATGTGTACACATGTTCCCTGAAATTTGGCTTTCTCTATGCACTGTCTCACTGATCCCGTGCGTTCGTGGTGCACAGTCGCACACAAAGGTAATTTGGAGGAAGTTTCTCTTCACTTCCAGCCTGTCAGTATGTTTGAGGTATAGAATGTGTTATCGATGTGCATCGCATGACGCAGTGGTGCGTGCCACTAGCCAGGCACTAACTTGCTGGTTCGTGTGTGTCTTTTCTACACACACAATGTTGTCGTGGAATGTGTAGCTCTGAATGGACAGCCTGACTGTGAGCTGGTGGCGTGCACCCTTTGGCGTCTTGGAACAGGCTCTCTTCACGCACTGATTTGCTGTTGTGTGTTTGTAGCCAGTGCGCCCCAATGGCGCTGTCAGTTAATTGCATTTTTTTTTATTTAGTGCAATCTCGATATGTAGGTATTGCAGCGCTTTGCACACCACATACGTTACAGATGAAAACATTCGTTTTTGGTAGGTGCGCGGAGATTGTTATTCCTGATGACTGTGTGGGCGGAGTCAAGGCTGCTCTCCTTAGGTCCGTGACTCCGGTTGCCGTGGAGCTAATGGCGCCGTGCCGTGACGGTGCAGGAACGATGGCCAAGCAGGTTCTTGTCCTGACCGAGGCACCTTCCCTAATGCAGCTGCTAGAGGTGTGGCCCTCAGAGCTGTTGCATTTTTCTGTAGAAGCTCTTCGGGGCATGACCCAGGGCAAACCGGAGGCACAGAGCTGTAGGGTAGTGGTAGATGGTATGCCATTGCTGTATGTGTGCGTGGTGCCTGTCTGCAGTGTGTGTGTACGCGGTGCCTGTCTGCGGTGTGTGTGCGTGCGCGTCAAGTAATCAGTATTAACTGAACAGACACAAATGAAACAAGATAAAAATACATTTTAAATACATCTTTATTGCTCAATCACGTTCTGAACTCCAGCATAGGTATTTTGGGGTGCTGCAGCTCCACCTGCACCCCTAATTCCAGTGCCTATATCCGGATCATGTTGAAAATAATACTCCAAATATTACTTCTGCAAAAAGCATAGATTCTCTCAAAACTCTGCTCCTGAAAGTGTCGAGATTCACTCACAGCTATGCTCATGTGTGGAAGAGAAACGTGTGTGACTGGATATCTACTCACAGTATCTCTTGTAGAGGCATACGATGCCCATTCCTGCAGGCACATAGCTCACAAATAAAAATCTGCATGTTCTTTTATTGCTACATTAAAACCGAGATAACTCATTTTTCGTCTATAAAATATCCCATTAGATACTGCTCATCTTCCAAGTCCTTTTTTCGATCTGCTCCTATTTAGTTTCTTTTTCTTGTTTTCTTGTTTTTCTCTGTTTCTGCCTGTCTCCTCAGTCTCCATAGCTCCTGTCTCTCATACCTTTGTTCTACCCAGGAACTACATATGTACCCTAACTCCACTCTGGCCTCCCAGCTCTTTTTCCTCCCATGTTATGCCCATTTTCTCTCTGTTTATTCTTTCACTGAATCTCTCATAGTTTCCCGCTTTTCTGTTGCAACTGCTTTGTGCCTGACCTCACTCTGTTGCTTTCTCTTTCTAACAATTTTCCTATTTGTCACTCATGCTTTTTTTATGCAGATAAATGCAGATCAATGGGACGTTTCTTTAGATGAGGCGAATGGGCCTCAGAAGCTCCTCACTGCTGATGTTGGGTGAGTTGCTCCTAGGAAAGGTGGTTGCTGTTTTCCAGGCGCTAGATAATCAGCAGCATCCGGTCTCCATCCTCTAGGTCTAGGAACAAATCATGGGCTCAGCGAGGGAACGGCATCCGAAGTATGTTTAGACAAGCATTTGCAATACAATAGGTCTCGCATTTGCGAGAGTTTAAGCTATTAGGATTGTAAATGGCAATGCCTTATATTTATGTTTTAAAACTCAAAACATAAATAAAAGGCATTGTCATTTACAATGCCAATAGCTCAAACTCATGTGAATGCGAGACCTATTGCATTGCAAATGCTTGTTATTCTTTGCCACCAGTTCCCCAACCCTGAAAGCGCCATAGAACGCCAGTGAAAACGCTGCTTTAAAGAGGAGTGCTTCACCCGCTGACCTACAAACTTGACTCAGCGCACCCAGCAGTGCCGACAAAATGTTAATACCAATCGGGCGCCTTACATCCGGCTGGGAACCTTGCAGGCGCTGCCACCCTTTCAGTGCCTTTCTTACTATGAATGTGCTGGTGGGGTCGCACTTGCCCTGCATTTTTGCAAAATAGGTAATTGCCGCTATATGGCGTCGTGCTGACGCCACAGAGCGCCCCCCATCTTTCATTGCTCTCAAGAAGGAAAACACTGCCCCAGTATCCTGCCAGGCTTCCTCCCAGCCCTCCCCCAAAAAGTTGCAGTATGCCCCAAATGCCCCTTCACCTGCCCGCCTGGTCCTGGGTGCTAGGCTAGCTGCCACTAGGTCCGGTAACTGGGGGCACCAAGCTGCCAAAGCTGGTCTGGGAAAGTAGTTGGGTTCTCTGCCGCTTCTGGGTGGTGGGACCTGAACACCTGCATCTTAAAGCTAGAGAGCGCGTCAGCAGCAGGATTCAATACACCTGGGACGTGCTTCGCCCTAAACAGAAGATTCAATCTCATGCACATCAATATTATTTCCTTCAACAATCGCAGGATCATCTTACACTTTGCGGATTGATTGTTGATGCATTCAACCACAGACATGTTGTCAGACCAAAAGACCACAGATTGGTTCCTCAGCTGTACTGGCCAGATGGACAATGCCACTAAGATGGGAAATATTTCCAAGAAACCAATGTTACGTGTGAGCCCGGATTCTACCCACCATGCTGGCCAGCGCTGCGCCACCCATGCTGTACCTAAAATGGCGCCAAATCCTTCGCTACCTGCAGCGTCAGTCATCAGACCCATCTCCGGGCTGGCCCTCGGTGGGCTGGGCCACACTACCTTGCCATTGAAATCACGCAGAAATGCCATCCAAATCTGCATGTCCTGCCTGACCTCACTGGACAACCTAGTATGGTGATATTTTTCTTCAAGACCTGACATAGCCTGGGCAATGGTGCGTGAGATTGGCCGTGCCATGGGAATGACCTTTAGTGCAAAATTTAACTGTCCCAATGTTTGTTGGAGCTGGTGCAGCATAACCTTCTCCTTCCTCAGGCATTGCTGCAATGTTGCCCTGAACGCTGTGATTTTCTCTTTTGGCAGACGTGACACCCCATGCACCGAGTCCAATTCTATCCCTAGGAATTTAATTTCTGTGGTTGGCCCGACCGTTTTACCTTGTGCCAAAGGCACGCCAAAGTCATGCATGAGCGCACAAAACTTCTGCAGCGCCCACCCACACTCTTGAGAGCCTGGTGCTCCTAAGAAAAGGAAATCATCTAGGTAATGTAGGACTGACTAGTGCCCCGTCACCTGCCTGAACACCCATACCAAAAAGGAACTGAACTTCTAAAAGTATGAGCAAGAAACAGAACACCCCATCGGCATGCATTTGTCCATGTAATATTTCCCTTGGAACTGGAAACCGAGCAGGTGAAAATCTAATGGATGTACCGGCAACAGGCGGAAGGCTGATTCAATGTCTGATTTTGCCAAGAGTGTGCCAGGCCCCAGCCCCCTAAGCATTTCAATTGCTTGATCAAAAGATGCATATCTGCCCGTGCACAGCTCCCCATTTATGGCGTCATTCAGTGATTGGGCCCTGGGGGCCGATAGGTTATGAATCAAGCGGAACTCCCCCTGTTCTTTCTTGGGGACCAATCCCAATGGGGAGCACACAAAGCCCTCCACTGGTATTATGTCAAATGGGCCCGCCACTCTGCCCAACCTCAATTCTTTTTCTATTTTTGCTGCTGCCACCCCGTTATTGGACCTCACAGATAGTTGATGCACTGATTCTGAAACCGTCCCTGAAACCTTCCAATAAAATTCTAGCAGAGTTAGGGCAACTGTACTTATTGAGCCATGGGATCAATGCACTGGTTATGATGGGGGACCGAGCTTTGGTGAGGGATACACCCTCAATCCTGTTTTTTGCCTCCCCTGTCCTTTGAATTTTTGAAACACTTGGACTCAGGGTGTGATGTGTAGCTGCAGAAAGAAAATACATGTTTAAACTTGCATGTGCCTGCTGCCCTGGTGCATGAACGCTTGCTAAAGTCCCAACATGCCCCCTTCTTTCCCCCACCCCCGAGCTAACTGGGGGGCCTTACCGAAAGGACTGTCCCCGCGAGTTGTCTTGTGCCCCATACTTCATGTGACTCAACCATAGAATCATGTCAATTTGGTCCCAATTAAGGGCAGGGTCAGTTGTCTTCGCTCTTCTAAAAGCTTTATCATATTCCTTCCATCCCACACCACCATATTCATTGTGCGCACAAGCAATCCTATTCTGGTAACACGCCATTTGTGCGCCCAAACCCGGGGAACGTTCGGACATAATTGCCATATAGTTAGAGAAACCCTTGAACCAATTGACCAGGGTCTCATCCACCTTCTTCTTTTGTAGCCAACTAGACCACTCCCTTGGGTGTGCCCACTCCTTGTTCTTTTTAGCTTCTTCCTTCTCAGCATTGTCTACCAACAAGGAAAACATATTGACATATTCCCCCTTCCACATTTTTTCTTTCACTTCCTGTGAAACATGCCTTCCCAACCTGTCCCTGGAAGAGCGCAACTTGCCCAAACCTAAAATTGGCAACGTTTGAGGCATTCCTGCTGCTGGTGCTTCCAGTGCTTTCGCCTTCCCCGCGTCCAACAGTGTGCTTATTGCAAGAGGGTCCCCTCCGGTCGCCTTAGATGCCGCTCCGCTAGTCACCGCACTCCCTGCTGGCACCGCTTGGCCCTCTCCTGCCTTGGCCCCCTTAAACTGTGCCACCATTTTTTAGCTTTCTCCAGCGCGCTCTCCTTGCTACGCAATGTTCCTGCGCCTGTTGCTGGTGTCCAGGTACCTGCCTTCTCCAACCATGGTAACACTGCTGCCAAACTGGCTATCAAATCAGGCTGCCCAGGCGCCCCCCCCCCGATGGGCCCTCTCCCACAGGGATGCTTGGGGCCAGGGGTGGGGGATTGGTACCAGATGTACCTGGTTGACTACCCCCCCTCCATACCCGGCGGAGTCACCGTTGATGGTACAGGCATATTACCAGATGTACCTTGTTGACTACCCCCCTCCTTACCCGGTGGAATCACCGTTGATGGTACAGGCACATTACTTGCTGCCGGCGGCGCTGCCACCACCAATGCAGCTGACGCAGCCCCCTCTGCTCCCCCTGCCCCTGTAGATGATGGAGCATGGCTCCCCCCTCCCCTGGCTCTAGCTCTTTTGCGCACCGGAGGGAATGCCGCCTTAGAGGCCACCCCCGATCGTCTGGGCCTGTCCTCCGCCCTATCCTGCCCATCCACTCTGCTCCTCAGCTCAGCCAAGGCTTGCCCCATGTCCTCCATTTTTTGCATCATGGATTCCATAAAAGTGTCCATGCGTGAGCGCTGTTCGCTCCTCTTTGCCTTAGGGACCATTATACAAAAAGCGCCACCACAGCCCTGCAAACACTAAAACTTTCTATACCCCTGGCTTAAAAAACTCCTTAACAATAGGGCACCACAGCACACAGGACAATACGTCCTACCAACAACACCAATTGAAAAACAAGATAAGCAAGACTACACCTTTCTAAAAAGCAAAACGAAACACAGCTGCTCACCCTACACAAAGGGTGAAACCACTTTTATGACCACCCAACAATCAGCTTCGTTTTGCCAACACAAAAACCCCCCACTTCTCACACAAGCATCTGCAGTGCAGCCCAAAAAACCTGCCCTCGCAACAGAAAAACCCCCTTCACCTGAAAAAATCCTGGGTTTTCCAGCAGGGAGCTAGAAATCATCAGCGTGCCATGAGCAAACTCAGCTGGAGCCACCACTGCAACACCAATCGTGCGGGCCGGCGAGTATTCACTCATCCAGCGTGGCTCCCAGCTGTTAAAGTGGCACACTGTTAAAGGGCAGGCTGCAGCTCCCACACGATACTCCTGTCCCACGAACAAATCTCCAACGACCTGCAGGCAAAGACAAATAAGGTGTGGGGAAGAAAACGAGCCCGCTGCCAGCCACTCCGTGTGAATCACCTGCAGGGGAAACAAAGAACAGATTGCTCTATAGGGGCCTCGGTCCAGAGGCCCTCGCGATCCTATCCGGCTGTGGAGCGACAAAGAAAGAGTCCGATCCGCCGCTCCACAGCCTTTTTATTCGAAATTTGGCCGGGGAGCTGGTTGGAACCCGCTTCCCGGCCGTAATCACTTTGTATGACCCGGAAGCGCTTCATGCCCTTCTGGGTCAAACCTCCTACCGCCCAATCAGGTGGGGCGTGAGGCCGGGGCCGCCCGCGTCAGTTCTGTGCGCGGCGACCCCACCCCCCGCCCGGCCTCCGGGGGACCGGCGCCACTGCCATACTCGGTGGCGTGCCCGATTCCTGGTCCCGCCTTTGGAGGAGCATGAGGAAAGGAGACATTTATTTTATCAATTATGTCCTTAACAAATAAGTGTACAAGTGTGACAGTGTGACAGTGTCTTCTTTGGGGGAAAAATACACCAAACATATCTGCTTTGTGACAGGATACAGAATCCATAGAAGGCATTCCTGGACGGGTCCAATTCTGAACCCATACGATCTTTTCCCAGTCAGAAGGCTACACTGGGATTTTTTCCCTTCGATCCCATGCCTTATGGTAGAATGTCTGGTTGAATGATTCAAGTGTCCCTGAATTCAGAAAAGTTTGAAACCTTTCTCTTCATCTTACATTTTGAGAGATATTGCATTTTAACACTGTGGTTGTCCCTAAACCTACCTCAGAGATACCCAGGACCTTGTTGATATTGGTGGATTATTGGGTGTCTCAGTTCGCATGGTTGTTCTTGCCACTTCTAAATTTTGACCTGCCGTTAACAAGCTACAGAACTTTAAAGAACCGGTCACATTGGTGACCAATTGTGAGTGCTAATTTCATTCCAGGACCAGTTATCTCATCTGGACTATGATGGAGCTGTAACTGGTCGCATTTGAAATGGATATAATATCTGTTCACTAAACAACAGATCCTGGTGACCCCATAACCAGACCTTTAACTTTTTAAACACATTTTTTGGCTCCCTAAAACCAACATGTTTTGTTAGTGGAAATCAAATTCATGTTAGTGTGGTGAGATTTTATAGCCTTAGAGCCTGACCTAGCGGGCTCTACCGGACATTAAAGGCCAGCTCCAGCGTTAAAGGCCCGAGCCGAAGTAGAGGGCCTTTAACAAGGGAGCGGGCCTTTAATGGCCAGCAGAGCCCGCTAGGAGCGCTCTAAGGCTATTAGAACATTCTGCCTCTAGAGGGCAGAATGTTCTAATTACTAAAAACAAAGGCCTCTCGGAGCCCGAGGGGGTTTAAATCCCCTCGTGCTCTGAGAGTCCTTTGTTCACAGCAGCAGCTGTGAACATAACCAACATTGGAATGTTGCTCTGTGGGCTGCTATCGGCCATGGAAGCCCAGAGCACGCCATTGTATACAATGGAGTGCTCCACCTTCCAATATCTAAATAGAACTTAAAGGCATTTTGCATATTGTTAGCATGGGTACGTGGGGGACCCCCAAAGGTTTACACTTCGATGGCATGCCCAGAATGGTGGGTGGATCGGAGATAGTTTTAACTTTGAATCACGAGGCAACGTGCCTCAAAGACAAGGTTCAAAACAGCATTTCAAAATACTGTCAATAAGGAAAAGTACTGACTCAAAAAGTGAGTTGTAGAGCTGAATTTAGAAAAACCATGAAGGTTTATTACAAAATTCAAAAGGCATAATGCAGAAATAATAAAGGCAGATTCAGAAATAATCTCATTTTAATGCATATAATCATTGCCATGAAGGCTCTCAGCAATACAAATAATGAACAATAATAAGCCAAATCAAAAATAGACTAAGGGCCTGATTACGAGTTTGGCGGATTGGATACTCTGTGACAAATGTGACGGATAGCCTGTCAGCCGTATTACAAGTTCCATAGGATATAATGGAATTGTAAATTGGCGCACAGGATATCCGTCACGTTTGTGATGGAGTAACCATGTCCGCCAAACTCATAATCAGGCGCTAAGTCTCGAATGTGCAGCAAAATCAGTAAGAAATTGGGTAGCATCCCTAGAAGAAGGCAACATGTCTTTGGCTCACCCCCAAATTCAAGGGTTTATATAGCCATTTTCTCCATTGGAAAGCATTAAAACTGCAAATCATCATAGTATGAGCAAAAAATTACATTTTTAACAAATCAAATTACAGCATTATGAATCATCTTTTAACCCTTTCACTTTAGCACTAACCCACTACATGAATATTGATTCGGCCCTCCTGACCTAATGTCATCTGGAGGCATCAGAACAAACGAGTTACATGAACAGTAAACCATTGTGAATGAATGCAATACTGAGTGCAAGCAGAAGGTTCTTGAGAATTGTTACTAAAGCTAGAGGCTCTCTAGTAGGATTTCTTCGAGAACAGTGTTATTCAGAAATAAGCAAATTAACTTATGCTGCACGTACTGTCAGGAAGAAATATAAATAGAGAATAAACATGATGTGGAATCCATTTTGGACAAGATGCGATGAGGCCTAATTGAGATCTCATTAGCTTAAGCCAAAGAAACCACACTTTAACATGTCATAGCAAGTTCGTTTCAATTGGATTAGCTCTATGTCAGTACACATATGTGAATTCAAGTGTAGATCATGTGCTCTGTGCCCTATTAATAATGCACATTTAGAATTAAACACACTAAAGCAAATTTCCCCACTTTGATGATTTAATCATCACTAAAAACCCTAAACTATTTACAATGCAATCTGCATCACTTTCTGTGTCTTGCATCTCGATTTCTCCAACATCTTAAGATGATCATAGGCTTGATTTCTGGCATCTCCCTTTTGCACCTTTTTCTTTCAGAGATCATCTCCTTCTTGTTGCACAATTTAGAATTATGTATTCAGAAAGTTTGAACAAAAGAAACAGAATGATTGCACAAATTAATACAATAGTTATAGGTGTTATCTCATCATGCCCCCTCCCAAGTTGTCAAACCACTCACCAACCTTTCTAAAGCCCTTTTCAATCTCACTGATTCCCACAAGCCATACTCTTCAAAAGCTTTGACTTCACTAGAAACATTAGTTATATTATTCACATACGCATTAATAATCTTACTGTTATCTGGCATGAGGGTGTAGCACTTTTTCACCTTCAAAACCATACAGACTCCACCCTCCTTCGCAAGAAGGATATCTAGCGCAAGGCGGTTTTGCATAATCTCATTGCGCATGGCAATTCATTTTTTATTAATCTGAGTTAATGCACCAGCAGTGTTAGAAGCAGAGCGATCAGCAAGTGTGAATAATCTTCTAATTTTTACATCATTCATAGCCACTCCAATAGATGGAATCATAGCTCCTAACACATCAACACAATTTGTGCAAATCTTCATTCCACTCTCTTTAAATCAACAGCATCACTCATCTCATTCACATGGTAAACCCTCTGCAATACTAAAGCAAGGTAACAACTGCCCATCCAGTTATTGGGCAGGTAAAAATAACAGGTCCTCATGCCAGCTCCCCCTGCGACATTTCTACTGTCCATCTTTCAGCTGTTCACTATCCTCTGCTGCCTGTCTACCTGCTGCTCTCTGTTTGTGCCTCCTCTACTCGTTTCATGATCTGTGTTGCCATTTCTGCTTGTTTTTCTGCCCTCTCTTTTGCCTTTTCTGCTAATTTCTCTGCTCTCTGTTTTGCCTTTTCTTCTCGTTTTTCTGCCCTCCGTTTTGCCTTCACTGCTCATTTTTCTGTCCTCTGTTTTGCCCTCTTCTACTCTGTTTTACCTTTTCTGCTCATTTTTCTGCCTTCTGTTTTGTCTTCTCTGCTCGTTTTCTGCCCTGTTTTTCCCTTTCCTGCTTGTTTTTCTGCCCTCTATTTTGCATTTTCTGCTAGTTTTTCTGTCCTCCATTTTGCCTTTTTTTGCCAGTTTCTCTGCCCTCAGTTTTGCCTTTTCTGCTAATTTTTCTGCCCTCTTCTGCTCTGGTTTGCCTTTCTGCTCATTTTCTGCCCTTTACTTTGCCTTTTTCTGCTCTTTTATTCCCTCTTCCTGCTGTGTCCTTTCTACCGTCATATCCCTCCTCCCACCATCCAGTGCCCGCCCTCCCCCCAGTACCTACTTAATGGAGGCTGTAGCACGGCCGTGCTGCTGGCGCACCAAAGGCAAGCAGGTCTGTGCCCTTCTGAGGCTGGACTACGCCCAGCGCCAGGACCCTTAGCCCTCTCGCTATCCACCACTACACCGCCAAGGAGCTCTTGGCCCTAAACCCCAGACACTGAAAAAACTTCTGCTGCACTTCCTCCCCACGATCAACCAAAGGACCTTTCACTTGCCGCCATTGCCACTTCCCCTGCAATACAGGGCCACCAGCCTGCCTTGGATCCCTTGCCACTTCCACCCAGAAGAGCACGAACAACCCATTGCTCCAATGCATCCTACTCAACGCCTGTTCCTTCTGTAAGCACGCCACAGAAATCTGGGGCACTATCCCCACCCTCTCCCCTGATGTTGCCTTCATCACCAAAACATGGCTCAACCCCTCCTCGAACCCCGACATTGCCACCACAACACCAGATGGCTACAAGATGATACACCAAGACCGCACCAACAAACAAGGCAGGGGCATCACCATCATCTTCAAGGAAACCATCCGATGCATCGCCACCAATGACGACTCAACACCCCTCTTGGAACAACTCAACTTCCAACTATAGACCGACGCCAAGACCATGAAAAGAGGCACCCTCATATACAGACCCACGGAATTCTGTCCGGCTTTCTGCAACGCCATCTTCAACCTGATCGCTCCTCTAGCCATCGACTCCTACCACTACGTCCTACTCTGCGACCTCAATTTCCACGTCAACTGCCCCAACAACGCCAACTCCACCGCCCTCCTGGAGACCCTGAACATCATCGGCCTCTCCCTACTGGCTACCAAACCCATGCAGAAAGCCGGACACACACTTGACTCCATTTTCACCTCCAGCGACAGAATAAAATTCAGCAACGTCCCAGAACTCACCTGGACCGACCACGCCATCGTTCACTTCAGCATCTCCGTCGCTCAGCACACCATTCCCAGGCATCACAGGCTCTCCCACCGCTGGTGGGGCAAGGTAACAGAGACACAGTGGACACAGGCCCTCCGCTCCACCCAACCCGAAGCTTCATCAGACCTTGACCAGGCCATCCAGAACATCTGCGCATGGATCACCAAATGCGCTGACAGAGTTGCTCTGATGAAACCAGCAGAAACCAACAAAACCTCAAAACAAGCCAGCTGGTACACCCCAGAGCTCAGCACCACCAACCACAACTGTTACCGACCTGAGAAACAGTGGCATGCCACAAGGAACTCCTCCGACAGAGCCGCTCACAAAGCAGCCCTCAGCAACTACCACTGGCACACCAAGAGAACAACTGTCACAGCCCGCATCGATACAGTGACCAACCACACTAAAGACCTCATCAAAATAATCAAAGAATTCTCCAACCCAGAAGCCACAGAGAACACAAACTCCCCCCTCCCCCTCTCAAGAACTCTGCTACACCTGTTTGGACTACTTCCACAGCAAGATTGCCACCATCTACAACAACTTCGACCCCCAACCCACCACTCTCAACCTCTACAACCACGACCAACCAGCACACACCAGCCGAAAGATCATCACTTGGTCTCCGCACACCACTCAGACCATCATGGCCATCATGTCATCCCTGCATTCCGGAGCACACACCGACCCCTGCCCCCACTGTCTTTTCAACCTTGGAACCGACCCTAACAGCATGGAACTCACCACCATCGTAACAAAACCTCCATTTCCACAGCAGCCTCCCCAGACAGATGGACACAGGCAGCAGTCAGACCCCTCCAAAAGAAACCCTCCGCCGACCCCAGCAAACTAAAAAATTATCGACCTATCTCCCTGCTCCCCTACCCAGCCAAAGTACTTGAGAAGTATATCAACAAACAGCTTACTGAACACCTGGAAAACAACCACCTACTTGACGCCTCCCAACCAGGATTCTGTGCCAACCACAGCACTGAGACTGCCCTAATTGCTGCCACAGACGACATCAGAACCTTCCTCAACCACGAAGAGACTGTGGCCGTGATCCTCCTCAACCTCTCTACTGCTTTCGACACCGTTTCCCGTCATACCCTCATCAACAGACTCTACAACATCAATATTTAGCAAAACGCCCTCAAGTGGATCGCCTCTTTCATCATAGGATGCACATAGAGCATCTGGCTGCCTCCCTTCATCTCCGAACCCAAGGACAGTGTATGCGGCGTACCCCAGGGATCATCACTCAGCCGCACCTTGTTCAACACCTAAATGACCCGCTCACAGACATATTCTGATCCCACGGCCTCAACATAATTTCCTACGCAGATGACACTCAACTCATCCTCTGCCTCACCGAAGACCCCTCTACCACCAGAATCAACTTCTGCGACCCCATGACCAAAATAGCCAACTGGATGAGAGACAACTGCCTTAAACTCAACTTCAACAAGACAGAAGTACTGATATTTGGGAAGAACACAACCATATGGGACTGCAGCTGGTGGCCAGCAGAACTCAGACAAACACCTACACCTACAGACCATGCACGCAACCTAGGCATCATCCTCGACAGTGAACGGATCAGGAAATTACACGTCAATGCAGTCGCCTCTTTCTGCTTCTACACCATTCGCACTCTCTGCAGAATCTTCAGATGGATCCAATCAACACCAGAAAGACCGTCACCAGCTGCCTCGACTACAGCAGTGCTCTCTATGACAGCATCACCACCCAGCTCCTCAAAAGACTGCAGACCATACAGAATACTGCAGCCAAACTCATCCTGGACCTCCCAAAATGGACCCACATCAACCCCTCACTTCAGAAACCTCCACTGGCTTCCCATCCAGACGAGATGCCAGTTCAAGATCCTCACATACGCCTACAAAATTCTGCATGATCAAGTACCAGCCTACATCAACCAGAGACTGAACTTCCACCTATCTGCGAGCCACCTGAGCTCCTCCTCCCTAGCCGATGCGCATGCACACTCCCACATCCATTGCAGTCGCAGTGGGGGCCTCTCCTTCTCCTACATCGCCTCCAAGACCTGGAAAGACCTACCCTTCCATCTTCGAACAGCACCCTCCCTTACGGACTTCATGAAGAAACTCAAGACCTGGCTCTTTGAAGGAGACCTCGTACCCACAGTGCCCATATACCCCTAGGGGTGACAGTGCTGCGCTATACAAATGCTGATTGATTGAGGCAGTCTTCCCCTACACATAATTCATTTCCCTATGTAATGGCTCTTCACCAAACAGAAATTCACCACTAACAACAATAACTCCTTTCACACTCACTCTTTCGAACAAACTCCATTGACGTAACCCCTGAGGTTCATGGTGCATCATACTTAATTCTCCCTTTCTCTTGTGCTCCATTCTAAATCTGGGATGCAAATTCCTATTTCTAAATTTCTCTTTAACCTCGTTTTGTTTTTTAAATTTGCTTGCATCATTCAAATTTCTGAAAATGTTCACTCTCTTCTCATTATATTCCTTAACAAATTCACTCTCCTCTTTACTCAGACTACAAACATACTCCCTTTAAGTCGCGTTAATATTCAGGTTAGGTTGTGCAACCATCAAATATTTAGAAGTTGCAGAATTTCCAAAACCTTCAGGAACAGGAAATTCTTCCATCGAAGAGTTGAAGTCTAAAGGATATGGTGACAGAAACTCCTGCTTGTTAATTATACTAACAAAAACATTATAAGACAGGCTAATTGCTAGCGGCATCTGGTAGTATGTTGCACCTTCACCTGTAGAAGAGAAGAGAAAAGTGCATATGAATCAATTCCCTATACCCTTGATCCTAACACACTCATCTAATAAATTAGCATAAATATTTTCTCTATAACTACTCACTAGTCTGTACCTATGTGTAAATTTAATGTGCTCTTACCTCCTTATGTATTGTAGTTAATTCAGCTTGTGAAGGGCAGGCATATTGAACCGGAGAAATTAGGTACAACATTAGAACAATTAAAACTACTGACAACACTATTATTGAAGCCGTACTAAACATTTTACAGCATTTGCTATATGCCATCTTCTACTGTGAACAGAAACAAAAATTATAAATTCAAATAAAAAATCAGGAATCAAAAATCAGACTACAAGATCATATTTCAGTATAATACTTCAGCTTTAATTTCATGACTATTTTTCTTCAACTGGATACTTGGATTCTTGCAAATTTCAAATTCTTAGTTTCAAAGTCATTAAGATTTAACATAATTTCAAGGCGGCTCTTCTTGTTTTCTGGCTTGTCTTTGAAGATGAATTGGCAACAGTTTGATACATTATAGATTTCTACCTCCAGATTCTTCTTCTGGCACAAATGCTAGATAAGTACAATCACATGATGTGCACTTTCTGTTTGGGATTCTTCTTCTTGTTAATTTCATAGCAACTGGTGAGTCACTATCACTATTTTCAGAATCAATTTCAATTGTCTCTGGTTCTTCTCTAATTGCTTCTGATCTTTGTTTCTTCCGATGTCGCCTTTTACTAGTTATTTTCACAGCTTCAGGCCACTGATATCCTTGGTGCACTCTCTCAATTTTTGTCTTCACTTGTGGCTACTGCTGAGTCTTCTTCACTCACAGTTGAACTTGTGCTTTGATCAACACCATCAACTTGACTCACTGTGAATTGCTTTCCCTTGGGGGTTGTAAATACTCCAATTTTCTGTTTGACTTTTTCACAAACTGGATCAGAGACTGTTTCTTATTATTGCTCATGACTTGAGAACAGTGCCTCTTGTCTTCCAAACTGCAGATTTTCAAACTGAAACTGACTGCTGGTACCAGGATTGTGCCTTGTGACCCTCTCGGTGAGTAGTGCGCTTACAATTCCCTGATTGATTGATTGATTGATCGTCACCATAACTTTTACCATTTTCAGGATTGACTTCTCCCCTCTCTGAATCAAGGCAGAAAACTTGAGCTTGACTCTTTGAGTCAGTGGTTGTTGTCACCTCTTCTTCATCTGCTGTCTTCCCTCTTCACATGTGAGTTTCATGGATCTACTGTGAGACTACATCACACTTTACAGCAGTGTTAGGCACAAGCATGACTTGGTGTGGTCATTTCCACTTGGCTATGCCCAAAATCAATTACACTGGAGTAATCAGAGTAGTTTTCGGAAATTGAGTGTTACTCTTTGACGCGGAATTACCGATAATTATGCGATTACTCCTACTCATGTAATTTGGGGGGAAAATCCTACTTCAAGAGCACATTTAGCGAGCAAGAGCAGATGCTCGCTAATCATGTTCTGCTGCATTTAACTCTATTTCTCAGTGCAAAAATGAACCCTCACAACCATTTTGGATGCAAGAGTGCATTTTGGTGGGGGGAGAACATGGCGGCCGCTAGCTGAGCAGCCGCTGCCGCCGGAGGCACTTACGCTCTGTTTCTTCCAGTTTGTTTTGCGGAATGAATTGAAGGCTTTTTCTTCTTGGCGGTTCTTTTTCGGCTGAGTTTTTTTTTTGAGGATTACGGGCGCTGCTTTTCTTCCTGCTGGATGTGTGTGCCTCCCGACTTTCTGCGCTGGTCTGCCGCCGCCCTGGAGCTGAGGCGGGGTCGCAGAGCAGCGGCTCGCGGGCTCCTCCGGGCTGATACGGGCAGAGGCAGCACAGGACGGCTTCCTTTGTCAGAAAAGCTCAGTGCGCTACAAACTCCGGAGGGTTTGCTTCAGACACAGCGTCTTGGAGAGCTGAAGCAGCGTCCATCGTTGCAAGGCCAGGTGCAGGGGAGCAAGGGGAGGATTTTTGGTTAATGCTGCTCCAGTTTCTGTTGCGTTGACCACGGAGGGGGAGGCTTGTGCTTACTTCCTTGCAGTCACCACATTTAATTATACCTGCTCAGACACTGGAGGCTCAGGGGCGAGCGAGAACCCCATAAATACCATCGACAATTGCAGTCCTAATACCGTGCTCATAACATCTGGTAGTAAGAAGAGTAAAGGGCGTGGTAGTGGGGTGCGGGGGACTGCAAAGCCCAAGAGTAACAAAACCTCCCAGGGGGAGAAAAAGTGGTGTTGGTTGTAACAGGATTGGCAGTGGCAGCACACCTCAGGAAAAGGAGGTGAAGGAGAGTACATCTCTGGATAGAGATGGTATTTCTACATTTCACTACTGTGAAGTAAAAGGTAAGACTGTCAGAGTGAGGAGAGAAAAAAACCAACTTATAGACTCAAGAACCAAGATTACTCCTTCTCTGCGGTCTTATTTTAAGGTGCAGCCACCAGTGTTAGATATAATCGAACAAGGCGAGGCACTCAGAAGACGCTCGATAGGGCAGTTGGAGCTACCCCCAATTCTGGAAGGAATGGAAGAGGCAGGTAGCTCGTATAGAGCTGGGCAGATCTCTCAAGAAATGGTAGCAACAGATATTGTAGCAGCTACTGCAGAGGCATTGGCAGCTCCGATAGCCTTAACATCTGTAAATACGGTCTTGGACATAAATACGACTCTTCCACATAGGGCAAATGCTGAGGCTCCAGTTAGCTCAGATAATTATAGCATAGAAGGAGCAGAAGCCCAAGAATCCGTGGATCAACAGGTGATTGGTGGTTCCTCAGTGGCCTCCCTGGAAGCTCTTTTTTCCTCTTTAGCGGTGGATATAAAGAGAGGCTTTTCAGTCTCCGAGTCAAACCAAGGTGAGATTCGGCTCTTCTGTGAGACGCTGGATAAGAAAATTGACCTCCTGAACTCTAGGACAGAGGTGTTGGAAAACTCTGTAGGAGGAATTAGAGAAGAGTTAGGAGCAGCCAGAAAAGACATAACACTCCTTAAGAAAGAGGAAGTAATGCTTCGGGACAGATTAGAGATGTTAGAAAACAATTCACGGAGGAACAATTTACGTCTCTTAAATGTCCCGGCGGGGAGTGAAGGGGAAGATATCAAGTCTTATATTGTCACCCTCATAAAAGAGTCTATTCAGATTGAGGAATCGGTTGAGGATTTGAAGAAAGATATACAGAGGATCCACAGGGACCCTTTCCGGAAACACCCTAACCGGATAAAACCGAGGAAAATCCTTAAAAACTTCCTTACGTTCTCTCTGAAGGAGAAGATCCTCAACTGT
Source organism: Calotriton arnoldi (assembly GCA_963921515.1). Classification (NCBI taxonomy): domain Eukaryota; kingdom Metazoa; phylum Chordata; class Amphibia; order Caudata; family Salamandridae; genus Calotriton; species Calotriton arnoldi. Next base: position 517,201 of record CAWUFW010011790.1, read on the forward strand.
GCCCTAAAGCAAAGATCCTTGAAGTCTAGAGATTTTGCTTATGAAATTCGTTCTGATCTGGCCCGAACAACATTGGACAGACAGTGGGAGTTGGGTAGGAAAATCGATGATTTCAAGAGACTCGGTGCGGTTGCCCAGTTGAAGTTCCCTGCACTTCTGAAAGTCATGCACAACAATAGGATGTACAATCTTAAGACAGTGCAGGAGGCAGACGAGCTTCTTGAAAGTCTGGGCAGAGCTACAGCCATCAAATAGCAGAGTGAAAATGTTTAAGAAATTCCTATATATTTTTCGGCTTCCTCCATGTTAATTAGATTTTGAGAGGGAAAAAGGAAAAAAATTAAAAACAAAAAAAAAACAAAAAACGCATAATGTAATACACAATATATCGAATTGTCAATTACAACTGGGTTTATCTTAGGATGAGGGAGATATTTCTTGCACAACTAGTCTTATAGGTGATTAGAAATGGAGGGTTTTCTTTTCGGAAACTTAGTCTTCTGTTCTTTTATGTAATGTAAGGAAGGATAGGCGTAGGTTGTCCCGGCAGGCAGAAACTGGACTAGTAGTCCAGGTAAATGGGGGTAGGGTTCTCCAGGGGTGGGGTAAGGAGGGGAGGTCTGAAGGGGGAGCACAGGGTGGGAGCATAGGGGTAGAAAAAAGAAAAAAAAATCCTCATTTGCCTTTTAGGTTGGTCTATGCACTGTGGCTATGTTGGGCCCGGGTTTGGTACTCCGGCATATTCGAAGTTTGGTTGCTTAAACCGCCATGACCTTGATACAGTTTTTATCTTGGAATGTCAATGGGTTGCGAGTTAAAAGTAGAAGAGCAAAAATTTTGCAATATCTTAGTGACTCTCTGGCACAGGTTATCATTCTGCAGGAAACGCATCTCCTAAAAGAGGAGTTGGTTGGAATCTTTAGCAAAGTAAAGTGGGTGGAACACGTTATTGGTACTAATCAGAGCGCTAATATTAGAGGTGTAGCTTTCCTGGTAAAAAAAAAAGCCAATGTACGAGTTCTAAAAACAATGGTAGACCCAGGAGGCAGGTGGGTTATTGCTGAATTGTCCATTCAAGGTTTCCTCATAACAGTGGTGGGTTATTATGGACCGAATCGAGATGACCCTTCTGCCCTGAAATCTATTTTTTCAAATTTGCTCGACTTTCCAGAACCAGTTATTATGGCTGGCGATTTTAATATAGTTTTAGATCCCTTACTTGACAAATCTCCAAGTAGTAGAGCAAATGTGTTGTCCAAGTCTCGGGTATATCTGCAAACAATGATGGTACAGCTGGGACTATGTGACGTCTGGAGGGAAAGGTCTGGCTTGCAGTTAGGCGTCTCCTTCTACAATAACAAGTATAGACATAAGTCAAGGATTGACTATTTCTTAGTGAGCCATGATCTAAGGGGTAAGATTAAGAACATCGGATATCTGACTCCTCACCTGTCGGACCATGCGGCTGTTTGGTTGGATTTGGGCTTGATAGAGAAGGATCAATCAAGGGTATGGACGTTTGATCGCTCATTACTTCTAGATGACCTTGAAGTTAAGTATCTATTGTCAGAAACAGAGTGTTTCTTCAATACTAACATCGGTTCGGCCGAAATCTCTGTCGTGTGGGATGCTTGGAAGGCTTGTTTGAGAGGCTTGGTCACAAGTAGGGTATGTTATAAGAACAAACAATATAGGGAAGAGGTGGCCCAGACGGAGTCTGAGATGAAGAAAATAGAATTGAGCTTGAACAGAGAGATTGTCCTTGAAAAGCGGCAAGAGTATATTGCAGAATTAAAAACCTTGAAAGATCAGTTAGATACCACCATTCAGCTGAGGATCATAAAAAAATGGGAGGTTAGCAAAATGGCTCACTTTGAATATGGAGAGGGAGCTAGCAAACTATTAGCATGGAAAGCTAAGTCTGATAGGATGCGAAATATCATAAAACGAATAGATAGTGAGGATAATACCTCTTCAGTATTCACAGACGAAGAGATCGGAGAGGCTTTTCTTGTTTTTTTTCAGGAATTATATAAAGAAGACAGAGTAGTAGATGGAGGCTGTGCTATGGACTGGTTAGATGGGAAATTGTTTGCTTCCCTAAATATCCTTCAGCGAGAAAATTTGGAGATGGATATATCCGAGCACGAGGTTAGGAAGGCCATCTCCGCTTGTAAGAGAGGTAAGGCAGCGGGGCCTGATGGGCTTCCTGCGGAATTGTTTAGATCTTTGGAAGATGCCATAATCCCGATTATGACTGTGCTTTTAATAACATACTATCGGAAGGGGCTAGTCCTCCTGCTTCATGGGGGAAGCTACCATCTCATTAATTTTGAAAGCTGGAAAGAATCCGGCAAACTGTGGGTCTTATAGACCCATTTCCCTCCTAAATACAGATTATAAAGTTTTTACGAAGATTCTCGCGGACAGGTTGGGTACAGTAGCAGGCAGTCTCTTACATTCAGATCAGAAAGGTTTTATAAGAGGTAGAAATCTATTCGACCTCACACACGATCTTATTGGTGCTATAGATGTGGCTTCCACTTTTTCTCTACCACTGGCAGCGATGACACTGGACGCCACTAAGGCTTTCGATAGGGTCAACTGGACATATCTCTCTGCAGTAATGAGAAAGTTTAACCTTGGAGATAAATTTTGCCGTACTATACAGCTCTTATACCGAGATCCGTTGGCAAGACTGTTAGTTAATGGAAAACTGACCAATCCTTTCAAGATTACTAGAGGTACCAGACAGGGCTGCCCACTCTCTCCGCTTCTCTTTGATTTATATATTGAGCCTTTTTCTCAGTGTTTAAGGGATGAGCCGAGTATTACATCATTCAGGTTTGGCGCATGGGAGAGGAAGGTAGCCCTGTATGCGGATGACGTCTTGATTCTGTCATCTGAATTAGAGACGTCTTTCCCTCAGGTCATTAGACTTGCACAAGATTTCGGGCGGGTCTCTGGTTATGAGGTGAATGCAGAAAAGACGGAGATCATGGTGTGGAATTTGCCGGAGTGCCAATATCAGACGAAGAGTGAGATGAGATATTTGGGAGTCAGGATAGTGCAGAATATAGATAAGATCGCTGGGACTAATCTTACTAACGTTTCTAAGGATTGTCAGAAACTTATGAAATCCTGGGTCCATCTCCCTCTGACCATTTTAGGTCGGATCAACTTAATTAAAATGATCATATTACCGAAAATTACATTTCTTTTCAACACCATTCCCCTACATTTTGAAAAACAGGCGATTGATAAGTTACAGCAAGCTATCAATTCATTTGCTTGGGCATATAAGGCCACAAGGATAGCATGGAAGAAGCTTAGGCGTAGGAGGGAGAAAGGGGGTCTTACTCTCCCGGATCTTCAGTACTATGCCTGGGCCTTTCAACTATCACATTCCAGGATGCTTCTGAAATCCCCAGACAACACAGATAGGGAGTCATGTTTTCTGCTATGATAGAGGGGGTGGGGTTGCCACTGGAGGGTTCCTTTTAAATATGGTGACCAAAAATACTTCAAAAGATCAGGTTGAAAGTTCTTCTGGCAGCGGCCCGAATGTGGGCCAGAATTAAGCGATGTACGGGCTTGAATTACTTTTCAAGTTTAGCCCCTTGTGGGATTCGCCAGGGGCTCCAGAATGTCTAAGAGACAAGTTAGCCATACCACTTAAAACAGCAGGGCTTACTGTGTGGAGAGATTTGACTTTTGAGGGGTCACTTTTACCATGGGCATCTCTACACAGTATGTTGGAGGAGGGCATGTCTAGGTTTAAGAGTGCATTTTGTGCTAAGAAATTAGCGCTAAATGCTGGGAGTAACTTGGGGAAAAATCCTACCCCAAGAACACATTTAGTGAGCTCGAGTGACCGCTCCCACTCTGTAATCTTGTTCTGCTGAATTTAGCTCTATTTCTTAGCACACAAATCCATCCTTGTGTCCATTTTGGAAGCGAAGGGGCATTTTTATGCTAAGAAATAGCACTAATCTCAGAATTACTCTACAAGCATAATTCTGCGCAATCTCAAGGAAATCTTAGGTAATTCCACGTGATTATACTACTCGGAATTATGTGAGTTATGCCCACCACTACTTTACGCCTCGGCTCCAAACAACTTTTGTGGGCATGCTTCTTGATCATAATGCAGTCACCTGGTTGCAGTGCATGGCATGGACTTTCTTTTGTCGATGTTGTTGTCAAATTCATCTGATGAGAGACATATTTCACCACAGCAGCCAACCTGTGAAATAATTCAATACAATATCATCAGTTAACGATACAAGTACTGCTGAGGGAACAGAAGGGGTTTGCATAGCTGTGTCCATCAAAGTCTCCTGGGGTGAGAGACCAGTCTTTTTATTTGGAGTACTTCTAATGCTCTTTAGAATGAGAGGAAGGGCATTGGGCTATTTTTGATTTGTGGATGCTCGCACTTTATCAGGCTTAGATTTGATGGTGCCATTCATTCTCTTAACCACTTCTGATGCTTGCGGTTGATAACTAAAGTGGAATTTTTTGTTTGATATGGAGAACAGTACACAACAATTTTAGAAAACTGATTTTCAAAAAGGAGTTCTATGATCTGCCTCAATAGATGTAGGCATGCCAAACCGTGGTATTAACTCCCTCAACAGGAGTTTGACCTGATTAATGCTGTCACTTTTCTTGTTTGGATAGGCCTCCATCCACAAGAACATATCTAAGCCCATTGTAAACAGGCATTTCTATGAAATCTGCTTCAAGTCTAGTAAACGGGCCTTCTGATTTGCTTATGCGGCTTATCAGAATAAGCATTTGCTTACCCTGATTATTTCTCTAGCACGTAATGCATCTTTGACACAAATCTTCTGCTACACTTTTGAACTTGGCATTGTGCAAATATTCCTAAAGGTTATAACCATTCCATCTCTCCCCACGTGAGTGTGACCGTGGAGATACCTGGCCATTGCTTGTAACATAGAATCTTGCAAAACATATTGATGATCCGAGGTTACCCACAAATCGTTATGATCTCTCATACAACTTATTAATTCCCATCTCTTATTTTCATCCTCTTGCAATTCTCTGAGTTCACTCAAAGATGTATTGTATCATCATCAGTCTTTACATCAGGTTCACATTGTTCTGATTCTTTAGTTTTTTTCTGCTCATTTTATTTTACAACTTCATTGTAAAGGGTGCATTACTTAGCTACCTGATCTGTGTAATTGTTGGCCATTGTGACTTATGACATAACCAGACTTATAGAACATGCACTGTACCACTGATATTTCTCTGGGTTGTTATATTCCAACAGGTCTAAAATAAAAGAACCATTCCTAATGGGAGTACCAGAGGATGTTATGAAGCACTAAATCATGTACCACTCCAAATCCGTACTGGCTGTCTCTATAAATCGTCACACCCAGAAAGCTCTTGTCAGGCCCATCACTTCTGTCACTTGTGCTAAAATGAAGAAAATGAATACACTCTATAAGCTGCTTTCAGCATTCCTTGATAGTCTCTCAGACAAGAACCACCCACAGACAAAGTCAGAGCAGCCATTTCAAGGGGAACATCTTTGATATCTGGTCTTGGCTATGAACATAATTCTCTTACATTAACACAATCATGGTCGGTGTCTTCATCATTTTCATTCCATCATTGTTTGGAATCAGCAGCAGTGTTGCAGGATTTAAGGTATTCCACCTTTTAATCTAACTGTTTTCAGCTGCCAGTATTGTTTGCCCACATTTTGTGAGGCAGCTGATTGTCAAGTGATGAGCCTGAGTGTGAGTCAGCAAAGTCTCAACTGAATGAGGGCCCAACACAATGAGTGTATGGCTCATGACAATTTCTTGATCCTGCTCTACTGCAAAGCAAACATCTGCAACCTCATGCGGACAACCAGGAATCTAATGTAGCAGAAACGTAAGCGACAGGCCACATTACCTCACCATGTTTCTGGACTAACATGGACAGCAAACACCCACGTTTTTCATGGGAGAATTAAAAGTATTCTTTGTCATATTCAGGCATTCTGAGAACAGGTGCACTAAAAAGACTCTCTTTGAGTTCACGGAAGTCCCTTAAAGCATTTACAATCAAATGGTACCAGATGCTTGATGTCACTGCTAGTAAGCCTCACTAAAGGCTTTGCAGTTAGGGAAAAGTTTGGAATCCCCTGACGACAGAAGCCAACTATTCTCAAAAAACATCCTCACTTTCCTCTGGGTAGTTGAAGGATTCATATTCAGGATTGCAGAAACACGTTCTTTAGATGCTTTCCTTGCCCTTTCTCAATGGGGTGACCAAGGTAAACCACTTCTCTTTTACAATACTGCATATTTGTAGGTGGAACCTTGGGACTATTATCCGCAAGATGGTTGAGAAGTGCAATTGTATCTAATTTATAATCTTCCTTTGTCTTTGATACCACTAATAGGTTATCAATATACTGCACTAGCATTGAGTTACAGGGCAGCTGCAAATTCTTAATGTCTTTCTTTAGAATCTCACTAAAGATTGAGGGACTTTTTGTATACCTTTGTGGGATTCAACACCAAACGAGAACTTTATTTTGGAACCGAAATGCAAAATGACAAGCCAATGACTGTGTACCATTGTGCACCCACAGGAATTTGGAACAAAATTACAGCAGGATCTGGTACCATCGGACAGCATGGGACTACAGTTGTATTATTGTTTCTTAGGTCCTGCACTATTCTCCACTTACCACTGTTTTTTTTTTATGTCCATCACAGGACAGGTGCATGGAGTGCTAAGCAACTCCATGAGAAAGCCCTGCTCTATTATTTTCTCTACGATGGACTTCATTCCCTTCTCTGCTTCTCATGAACGTTTGTATTGTTGAATTCTGAGGAACAATGCATTTTGTTTGACTTATATTCTGACTGGTTTTGCACTTTTTATTAGTCCTATATCTTTCCCTGTGAAATTCCATACCTCTTCTTTCACCGTATATCATAAATCAAAGGCAGGTCATCTTTTGTAGGAACTAGGTACAGCTGAAAACCCGTGATTTTATTTTACAAACTGACTCTTCATCTTGGGTTTCAATTGCAACACCATCTGGTGTGCAATGAACGCACAATTCATTTTGCAAAGCAAATCCCTGCCAAGTAAATTAACAGGTCTTGAATCACATAATATGAATTTGTGACTGTTCTCCATCAACCCTATTTTAACTGGGATGTCTGCTGTGACCCAATTAGTAATCTGTTTATTGCTGATTCCTACAACTTGGACTTCTTTGCCCAAGAAACCCTTCTTTTTTTGGAATCTTCATGGAACAAACTATGGAGCGAGTAGCACCAGAATTTATTAAAATTGATAAGCATGGCGCTTTACCTCACCATCTACATGCGTCCCACTCTGGTCTACCTCTAGGAATGCACCAAGCATGCAGTCCTCCACCCCCTCCGGCACCTTCATGACAAATTTGTTCCATACGGTAAAAACTCAGAAAATCATTGCTCAGAATGAAGGGATTCTTCTGGTACCCTGGATTGTATGACATCTTGTTTCTCAAGTTTAGCTGCAACACTGGAGCTATGGGCATATTTGTATGTTACTGACCCTGATTTTACACATTATGCATAGGGGTCTGTTGGGCTGAGGAGCAAACTGCATCTGCATCGGATACTTCAGTGCACCTGAGTAACAAAGTCATTTTAAATCAATATGGATTCTGTCTACATTTGCACTTCCAGTGTTCGATTTTCCAGCAGACATTACAAGCATTGCTCTTTAGCAAATTAACGTTTGCTTTCATTCCAGAATTGTTCACAAATCCTTTCACTTGACTCTGAGCCTGAGTTTGCACCATTTCGTTCTTCATTCCCATTCCTTACATCCCATTCATACCCAAATTTTTGGGCTCCACAAAATCTGAATCAGAAGTCATCATCTGTTTTCTATTGCTTCTCTGAATCAGCTTGGTCTGCCCAATCATAAACTTCTCTTTGAGCTTCTTCGTTTCATATCAAAACAGTCACTATAGCATTTGCCATTCTTCAGTTTCATGTCAATCCTCTTGTCTGCCAGCACATTACACTCTACTTAATGTGAGAGCTAAGGTCCTAACGCAAACACACAAAAAAGCCCATACAAAATAGCTAATGCTTTCTCTTTACGGCCTTTCAACTCCACTGTACCTATCAGAGATCTGCATAAGCCTCTCATAATAAGCATGCACTGATTCTTTTGGCTCCTGTGTGGCTGCCCTTTTCTTAACACAATTCACTTCCATCTCCGGCTCCTTCTTTTGTCAAATGTTCTATCCCTGAAGTGAATTAGCACCTGTAGCATTGCTTCTAATTGACTCCAGTGTGAGGAACTTGGGCTCTCCTCCTGAGACCAAAGACCTTGAACTTTCAGATCCTCCAAAAATTCAGAACCTCAGAAATCTCTGAGAGTTAGGATGAATTGGGATATGTAAATATGCATCTGTCAACAAGCCCAATGAGGATACATAATACCCGGAAGAATTAGGGGAATTATGAACTGGAGAGTGACCATCTTGAATGTGACCTGAGGGTTACAAAAGTTAACCTCTTTGAGGTCTATCAATGGGTGGAACTCCCCTGACTGTTTTTGGACTAAAAATAGTATGGAAAGGCGTCCTTTTCCTTGTTGAGCTGGAAGAACTTGAAAAATTGCTGCTTTCTTAGTAATTCCTGGACTCATTGTGAAAAAGGCTTTTTGAGATATTGAACAATGAGAAACTTGGGTCATCCTGAAATTGTAGGAAAGTCCAATAATGGAGTTTTGTACCCTTTCTGGATTGTCTGAAGGATGCAAAAATTTGATAATCAAACTGCCCCAGACTTTCGCAAATTCTTGTAGTCAACCACCAATTTGAAAATCTTGTGAAGAATCCTATGGCCGATAATTGTGATTTTGGGATGGAGGAGGGCATTAAGGACTGGGATTTTTCAGAGACAGGGGCCCTCCAGCCTAGACCCCCTTCTCGAAAGAGCTGATTCTACACTTTGTAGAGTGTTGTTGAATCAAACACTCTTCTGGAACTGGAGACTCTACCTCTGTATGAAGAGCAAACTGATGCCATAAGTTTATGGTCTCTGATAATTTCGGCATCATCTCTTTAAGTTGTGCTCCAAACAGTTTTGCACCAGTGAAAGGAATGTGCACGAGGAGAGATTATTGTGAAATATCTACTCCTCAGACTGGTATGTCAGAGATAAATCTGGCTAGTTGTTAGATTAATTGCAAAATTACAGACCAGTCATCTCTATTTTGCATGACGCCTGCTAAGGTCTAGAAGCCTTTCAAGAGGCACTGTATTACAGAAGGAACATAGGTGTTAGAGCGAACAGCAAAGCTTAAGGCCATACAAGTAGCATATCACTGTGACTTCCACTTTCCTGTCTCTAGGGTTGGCAGGAGAGGCATCGCCCAAGATGATGCAGTCCTGAGAGGACAGACCTGCCATTAGGGACTCAACTTTAAAGATATGTGAGAATTCATCATTAAATCCCTTCAGGGCATATCGCCTAGAGATAATTCTTTGGGAGTTAGATTTTTCAACTTCTTTCCAGCTCTTTGGACAATATCTTGCTGACTCCTGCCAGTGTTCCACGTAGACGCAAATGACGCTATTTCCAGTGTGCCGTATCGAAACCTGAGACACAAGGATTTCGCCAACTGCAGCTTAGGGATGTCTAGGAAGACTTCATATTGGAGGCTATCTTAATAAGGAGAAACTGGTCTGTCAGGCTCCCTAAGGTGGTGGTTTGATGGAGACTGGCTAGCATATGCTCCCAGTAGAGAGATTTTAACTGGTTCTTTGAGGATGAGTTTAGGGAACTTCGATCGGACCAGAATGATCGTAGGCCCAGCTTTATAAACCAAGAGTGGACATGGCTGAACCATGGAAAAATAAGGTCTTTGTTAGGCACCCGCAGTTCTTGGCTGAGCTCCTCCGTGGTCCAGATCCTCACCCAGTATAAAAGAGGCATTAGCCGAGCAATGTGTCCCACCCTTTTAAGTGCCACGTCAAGGAACATAGGCACTAGGGGAGTGCTCTAAAGAAGGTGAAGGAGTGAACAGATAAACTTATTCTTACTTAAGTTGAATGGATCAATGTTCACATGGCCCCAGATGTCAGCCCCATATAAGGCTGCTCATTGAGCCTTTAGTTTGTAAGTCTCTATAACAGGCAATAGGGCTCTAGATGTCGTTCCCTGATATTTTTTGTAGATGGTCGAGGCTTGATGTTAAAGTACTGCCTTTCACTTTTGAATATGAGGAAACCATGAAGCCCTGCTATCCAGCATAATATCCAGGTATTCAAATCTGTAAAATCACTTCAGTTTCCCATTTTCCAGGGCCAGGGTGTTTCTAAAAGATTTGTGGGGCCTAACTATCATAAATGTTATTTTTGTTACATTAATTCCCAAACCCCTAGCTATACAGAAGATGTTAAAGTTGTTCAGCAGTTGGTGCAGTCCCCTAGGAATCTGAGATATTAAGAGGGTGTTGTCTGTGACGAAGAGGGCAGGGACACTGACCCCTTCTAATTTGGGAGTGTCTAAATTACCTTGGCAAAGGGCCGCTATGACATTGTTAAAAAAAAGGGATAAATGAGTAGGGGCCAGTACAGACCCCTGTCTCACCCCTGTGCGTATTGGGATTCAGTCTGTCGATTGTCCCTGAGGACCCCAACGCACTTGGGTGTAATTGTCTTGGTGTAACCTTATTAGTTGACCAAGGAGCCCTTCAGGAACCCCTAGGGTCTTTAACGAAGCCCATAGCAATCCCCTGGGGACTAAAGCAAAGGCTGCTTTGAGGTCAACAAATGCTATGTAGAAGTGACCTTCTTTCAGCTTTGTGTACTTTCATAGAATGAGGAGCAGCCTCAGGACTTGGTCTGTGGTACTAACTTTGGGTCTAAACCCGCTTGATAGGGGGACAGAATTTCTACATCCGTGATCCAATAATTCAATTTCCCTATCTCTGGTAGACTTTCTGCAAAATGTCCAAGAGGCTCACTGGCCTACAGTTGCCAGGGCTTTTCCTGACTCCCTTGTTGTAAACAGGGATTATCTCTGCTCCTTTTCAAGTGTTAGGGATTGGGGCTCTCAAGGCTATGGCGTTGCTCAAGCTGTTAACGTAAGGGACCCAAACTGTCAAGTTGTGGTATAATAGTTCTCAAGGGACTTTGTCTGGACCTGGTGCCTTGCCCAGTTTCATTGCGACAATAGCTGTCTCGGTTTCCTCAAGTTAGAAGTGTCTATCTCTGCAAGGAAATATAACTGCAATTCAAACTATGCTGGTAAGAATACCTTACAGGATAACATTTTGGACTGAGCAAGCATACTGTTATAATGGTTGTTGCCAACTCGGGGTTCAAAAGACCGGTGCAAGAAAAGGCATGAGCGGCCATCACCAAGCCACTGGGTACACATGTCACACACAGTAATAACAGACAGCAGCATGTCAGTGGCACACACCGACAACAACCAGAAGCACATTGGTGATGCCACCATTTGACCAGTTGGACGTATGGTGACCCGACGTGCTACCATGTCAACTGATTTGTCGGATGCAGGTTGCTTCCACACACTGCGGTTTGGAAAAAGTGAGCGCGCACCTTATCCCTAAAGTAGCTGCTGATGTCAGGGGGGGGCAGGATGTGACCCTGGTGCAGTACCTTATCAGACACACAGCCTTTCTGTGGGAGAGGTCTGTCAAAATGGTATTAGGGAGGGCTCCCTTTTCCAGGGAATTTACTTTCTGGGTCCTGCCAACCTTCTGAGCCCTTGCTGACTCGGTGGATATAACTGCTTGGAGGGGTGGTGGCTGCGAAACCCTGGGAGACTTCTACTCCAACGAGGAGTTTCTTTCTTTTGACATGGTGCAGGATTGTTTTGGAGTGGGGCCTGGGGAATTCCTCCTGCATGCCAGTATAGCAGCCGAGGTCCGGGATATATGGCTCACCTTCCCTGCAGCTCCGGCCACATCGCTCGCTATCTGAGCTCTGTTGAAGTTGGGTGGAAGCCGCCACCTGATCTCCTATTTCTAGAGGGCCTTGACTGCGGATTGCCTGCGCGTCCCTTATCCTGCTCTGGCAGCTTTGGGATTGTGACTTGGGGACCCCATTGAAAGATGCACAATGGGATAGAAGTTGTGCGTTAGTGCAAACTATCTCCAGTAATGCCTGCTTTAGACTTATCCACTTTAGTTATTTGCATCGCACATATGTGACACCGATATTAGTACACAAAATGGATCTCAGTGAATCCTGCGGCTGCCCAATATGCCAGGCTCCTGCGATGCCTTTCTTACATTTGGCATGGGACTTTCCAGTGGTGCATGCATTCTGGGTGACAGTTGTGGTGCGAGTGGGCACCATGATGGGAACGCCGGTTCCAATGGCTCCAGTTGCTTGCCTACTGGGTGATGTTCGATGACGGAAGTGTTGGAAAATGGAGTTTAAATTTTTACATGTGTTGTTGCTCCTGGCAAAGAGATGATTTGAGATTACCTGGGTGGGTCAGGCTGGCCATTGTGTGGAGTGATGGAGGATGGATTGGCTGAGTGCGCAGCAACTGAGGAGGTGCGCTTGAACAAATGTAGGAATGATGAAAGGGCGGAGGAAGACCTGGGGGTGTGGGAGGAACTCCTGACCAGGTTTGTAGATTCAGGGAGCTCCCAGGTTTTGTCCTCAACTGAGGATTTTAGTTCCACTGATACTGATGGATGATAACCCATCCCGGAGTGACGGGGGGGAGGGTTCAATCTGGGTGTATTGTTCCTGTGATTATATGTGACACGACCTGCATTTCTGTACCTCTATATCAAACAGTTGTGGGTGGCTATTGTTCTTGTTATTGCTTTTATTTTACTGCAACCAATAAAACAAGTCTTTAAAAAAAGTTATTTTGTTCGTTTTTTTATATTAGTCTTTTATATTACCCTATTATTTTGTTAGTTGTTTTATATTGTTGTGCCAGTTAGTTATTTTTACCAAGAAACTATGGCAGCAGCCAGCATGTCACAACCCCCTGCCATCGTATCTGAAACAAGTGAACCACTTCTGACATGGATGAGATAGTAAAACCTATTTGATTCCTACCTAATTGCTACTGGAGGGAGGGAATTACTCTCCAGCGAGGAAACAGGAAATTTTACTCCACAATTTAGGAATTGAAGGGAGAAATATATACAAGAGTCTAGAAGAAATTACTGTTGGCCATGGATATGGACAACCAGCTGATATTTGTGAAATGTCTGTGAAAATGTTGGAACTACACTTTGGCACTCAGATTAATATAGTAATCGAAAGACAAATTCAATTTGGGACACAGGGCAAATTAGAGAAAATATCCAATAGTGTGGCTACCTTAAATATATCTCACAGGACCATGTCAATTTGGTGATCTCAGAGACTTATTTATAAGGGACCATCTAGTATGATGTGTCAAGAACCCGAGAGTACAGCAGAAACTGTTAGTAAAGAACCCAAATTTAAGAGAGGCCATTTCTATGATTAAAAGTATTTAGCATTCCTTGGGATGGGTAAAAGAAGTGAGGAATGATGAATCTGTGACTTCTAAGATAGCCAGAATGAAAAACAGATCTCACAAAAAAATTATCCAAAAGAGAAAAAACAAGGTTTGAAAAGACAAAAACAAATTACTAAAATTCAAATGCTGTTGTTGCTGTAGTACTAATCATGGTGTGAATATTCTGAACTGTTATCTCAAATCATCTGTTTGTCGCCTGTGTTGCAAATTGGCAATGGCTTTAAAGAAATGTTTTACGGTAATATGAACCATTATGAGTAAATAGCAGGGGTACAGATATGTATTTGTGTGGAAGCTAAGAACTGTAGAATAATATTGGTGTAGGTTGAAAGGTCAAGTGACAGGTGCACTGGCAAGCCAAGCCTAAAAATCAATGTAGGTTAATGACTGCCTTCCTCTTATCTGTGCTGCTGCCAGAGAAACCTATAGACACTTTAACAACATTCCACTGTCATATATGTGCCCCTGACAGTTCAAGCCTACACAGCTGGATAAACAAAATGATTGCAACTGGAGGAGGGTATGCCCTTTTTAGGTCTCGCCTGAGCCAGCGCGCATGCGCTGCTCTGGCGAGACTTTTAGTAAGCGGGTTTTGGAAGTGCAAACAGTGGCTTTTGCTGGGGACTAGCCTGTGTTCACGCGAGCGTGCACGCGAGATCAGGCGCCATATGGCTTCACTCGCCATCTGGACGCTTGCGTGAACGCAAGCTGGTCGCCAGCAAAAGCCACTGTTTGCACTTACAAACCCGCGATTACTTACTTTCACGGCCGCGCGGCCGTGTCAGTTTCACGGCCGCGCGGCCAATGCTTGTTGCTCGCGCTTCTTGTTTTTTATTGCTTTCCCTCCTGCTTCGCCTTAGGAGTCCTCCCCCACCCTCTGAGCACAAACACAGTATTTCCCTCCCCTTTCCCTTTCTGTGTGCATCGAGTAAGGCAGCAAAAGGCCCGGCTCCCGCTCGCCTTCACGGTGCCCGGCCACCCGCTGGTATGACTTTACTGTGCTACAAGTGACTGCACCGCTCTGGTGCTCAGGAGGTTGTATGCCACTGTTCTGCCGCTGGGCATGGAACAGCTCTGGCAGAGTGGTTGACAGAGTAGTCAGGGAAGCCTGAGACTGGCTGCTCTTTTACGTGTGCAGCCGTGACATCTGCCGGACCATATGGCGCCTCCTACCCTCGTAGGTGTAGGTCTCTTGACCGGAGGGCGGTTTGGCACTTTAAACAAGCTGACCCTGGATGCAAGAATGACTCGGCATTTCCCAAAGTGTCTGGTGGTCTGGGCGCTGGTAATCTAGAGGGGAACCAGAGTCCGCAGCCTGCCTGCCTGTTTATTTTTTTTGTGATGCTCCAAAATCCACATGGCCTAAGAAGCTGGTACTTGTTTCAGCTTTGTTTATGAATGCTCGTGGAGACAACCACCACTATGAGTTGGCCACGCAGAGCGCTCATTACTGCGTATGCAGGCCAAAGCTTGCTGGCTGCGTGCTCTTGTCAGACCCAGTGGTCTGTCCGAAAGTTTCATTGGAATCTCACGAGTTTACATTTCAGCAGCCTGCTGGAGATGGGCTTCTGTTGGAACATAGCACAGCTTCGGAGCCTCTCTCGTCTGCTGCACCATTACCGATACCCTGTTCCTCCCCTCCTGCTTCGCCTTAGGAGTCCTCCCCCTTTCCCTTTCTGTGTGCATCGAGTAAGGCAGCAAAAGGCCCGGCTCCCGCTTGCCTTCACGGTGCCCGGCCACCCGCTGGTATGACTTTACTGTGCTACAAGTGACTGCACCGCTCTGGTGCTCAGGAGGTTGTATGCCACTGTTCTGCTGCTGGGCATGGAACAGCTCTGGCAGAGTGGTTGACAGAGTAGTCAGGGAAGCCTGAGACTGGCTGCTCTTTTACGTGTGCAGCAGTGACATCTGCCGGACCATATGGCGCCTCCTACCCTCGTAGGTGTAGGTCTCTTGACCGGAGGGCGGTTTGGCACTTTAAACAAGCTGACCCTCGATGCAAGAATGACTCGGCATTTCCCAAAGTGTCTGGTGGACTGGGCGCTGGTAATCTAGAGGGGAACCAGAGTCCGCAGCCTGCCTGCCTGTTTATTTTTTGTGATGCTCCAAAATCCACATGGCCTAAGAAGCTGGTACTTGTTTCAGCTTTGTTTATGAATGCTCGTGGAGACAACCACCACTATGAGTTGGCCACGCAGAGCGCTCATTACTGCGTATAGCAGGCCAAAGCTTGCTGGCTGCGTGCTCTTGTCAGACCCAGTGGTCTGTCCGAAAGTTTCATTGGAATCTCACGAGTTTACATTTCAGCAGCCTGCTGGAGATGGGCTTGTGTTGGAACATAGCACAGCTTCGGAGCCTCTCTCGTCTGCTGCACCATTACCGATACCCTGTTCCTCCTTACTGTGCTCCAGTGAAAACAAGCATTGGCATAGCCAATAGGTCTCGCCTTTGGGACCTTGTAAGTAAAAAAACCAAACTGAAGTGTAAGACTTCACGTTTACATTTACTGCATCCTAAATACGAAGTAAATGTAAACGTGAAGTCTTATACTTCAGGTTTTTTTTTTAAGTTACAAAGTCCCAAATGCGAGACCTATTGGCTATGCCAATGCTTGTTTTGAGGAAGCACACAACTTCCTCCCAATCAAAACATGCACTCCTGGATCCCAAAATGTGGGCGGAGCCAAAGCTTCTCTAGTGATGCTCACATAATTATCTGGTGGCAAATGCGCTGTCAAGCCAGATCATAAAAAGGAACTTGAGATCCAGATACCATTCAAAAAGCTCAAGATTTACCAGATGGATTTAGTAAAGTAATTTTAAGGGGGACGGAAACTCCTAACACAATTGAAGACTGTGATCTAGGAGTGATAAGAATGCCAGGGTGCAAAGATTTTATGGGTAGATGTTTTAGCTGTCTCTGGATCTGTTACACCTTGATAGGAATCAAGTAGTGGGGTTCAATTATTGGTACAGAAAGGATTTAACTACACAAACCTGACATAAACCCGGTAGGATATGGTGGTGTCCGAGATGACCTTTTAGGGTATGTCCCCATGAAAATAGTATTTAAAGGCAAGGAAACTGTATGAAAAGTGTATGTGGCAAGGAGGGTTGACAATCTCTTAGGCTGGTGACACTAACATAATTTAGGAATCACTTTCAGCCTCAATTCACCAGACCAGGTTATAATGATTGCTCTTGTCAGTGGTGATACTGTCATTGTTAGTCATTTTCCTGAGATATTTATTGACAAATTGGGCTTAGTTTGATAGTTTGAGCACAAGATTATGTTTCAAAGGGGGACAAAATCTGTCATCCATAAAGTGTGCAAAGTCCCACACTTGATGAATGAACCACTAAAATTAGAATTAGAAAGGCTGAAAGGACTAGATATAATAGAAGAAATGTAATCTTATGAGTGTCTTGCACCTCTGGTGTCGGTGCCTAAATATGGTAGAAAGAACTTCTGCCTGTGTGTCGACCTCTGTAATTTGAAAATAAACATTTGGGTGGATAGATAGCCACTACCTAATATCGCAGAAGAAATATTAATGTTAGGCGGAGTGCAGGTATTCAGCGTATTAGATCTATCCTCCACGTATCATCAAGTGCTGTTGAGTGAGGATTCAAGGCACTTCACTTAATTTGCTACCCCACTGGGTGCATTTCGCTTTGTCTGATTACCTTTTGGACTAGCCTCAGCTGCGGTTTGTTTTCAGCATCCGATGAGTGTTAGACAGATTTTGATCTTTAAGATGACATTTTAGTAAATGGTAAGGATAGGTCTGATCATGACAACATTCTAGAACTTGTAATGATGAGGTTGCACAAGAGTGGATTAACAGTAAAAAGCGAAAAATGGCAATTCAGGGTAGGAACTGTGACGTTCCTTGGTCACACCATTTCAGGTGAAGATATCAGCCCTAAGATGGATTTAGTAAAGTCCAATGTCAGAAAACCCATACCTAGAGAACAAAGAACAATTGATGTCCTTTTTAGGACTGATGATATAATATTCCATATTCATTAGGGGTTTTGTTTCGTTCGTTTATCCCATGAGACAGCTCTTTAAAAAAGGTGAAAGGTTTGTGTGGTCTGCAGAGTGCTCTAGTGCTTCAGAGGCTCTTAGGGAACAGTTGAGCATGTCTCGACACCCACCCAGTCACTTGGTACCTGCTGTAATGTGAGGGACGCTCTGTACTCCCTCTTGATGGCTACGCACAGCGCTTGAAGGAGGAGGAGGAGCAAGCTAGGACCGAGGAGCAAGTGAGGAGTAGCGGCGCCCGCAGTTCTTCTCGGCCTTTCCCCCGGTCGCGAAGGACCGAGCGGGGCCGTGAGGGGTTGTGAGCGGGCCCCGGGTGCCCGGTTCCTAGGGCCACAAGGCGGCGCAGCAGCACTGGGCAACGAGCACCATTTACCAGGAAGCACGCCGCCGGGAGCGCTCCAGCTCCTGTGTCAGCACTCTCTCTCTTCTGCAGTTCGGCGCGGGGACAACAGTTCAGGACTAAGCCCTGCTCCACCGCGGTGAGTGCCATGCTGGTGAGAAGCCTGCAGTAGCAGCTAAACACTGTGGATCACTGAAGGGGAAGCAATAGGATGCACAGAGAAGGTGTCTTTCACACTGGCAAACAACTAGGCTGCTAACCTCCATCGTGGGCTTTGCGCTTCATAAAGTGCTGCAGAGACTGATTTTCGGTGCTGGAAATTGGCGCGTGAGTTCGACCGCGAGAAAGGAGATAGGAGAGGCAGGAGTTGTACAGGAACCATGTTCAAACAGCCTACAGAACTGCCGCCCATACTGCTTCCCTGCCCCGGCTCTGCCCTGGGGGCTTCTCTGCTCCTGACTCTGGTGGCAACGTCTATACTTTGATCTGCTCCTTCTGTAGATTTTCCTCCCCTGAGCTCGGTGGGCGTGTGTCCTGGGGGCGTGAGGGTGTGAGGAGAGAGGAGCTGGGGGCAAAGGGCAGAGGAGCTGGGCTCTGTTTTAACTGTCCATCTGCCTTTGGCCAGTCATATTAAGCATCTACTGTACGAATCCACCATCCAGGACTACCACCTGGGAACTAGGACTTGTTCCAATCTCTCCTCCTAACCCTTCTCACATCCCTGAGTATAAATCACAGGTGCGTGGGAAGGTGTCTGGAAGGGCGCCTCTGCCGAAATGACCAAGAAAAGCGCTCGCCTGCCAAGGCCAAAGCAGAAGTCAGAACTTACTGCAGGAGACACGCCTTCAAGCAGGGACGCCTCTAGGAGTACACCCGCTCAGACAAACATCGGCAAGATGTATGACCTGCGCAGCTGGGCAGGGGCCCGCAACCCCTCCCTTTTGGATAGCAGCCCCGATGGCATAAGCCAGGATACCCAGGACCTTAAAGTCTCTGGGTTTGAAGCCTTCGCAGCCACAACTAACAACGAGGGACTTTCTAAGGCTGCCATTGGTGAAGATGAAACAGGTCCAGCCCCCATAATCACAGGTTCTGAGCCCCCACACCTATCCAACACAAATAAACTGTCCAACCGCCCTACGGCTATATCCCAGGCTTGGGGAAGGAAAAGGTCGCATTCTTGCCACAACCTGGGAGCCTCTCCAGTCTTAAACAGCGAGCGCAGTCTAAGCCAGGAAGCAAATTCTCGAGAAAGTCACCTCGCCGCTACACTCTGGGATTTACTGGGCGACATCGCCAGCCCGCTCAAAATCTCTAAAATCATCGCTGACAACTCGCGCTCATTCTGCCCAGACACACAGGTAGAGCCGCTACAAGATAAAAACATTCCCCAGGGCAAAGGCAAAGAGGGCTCTTGCATCATCATTGACTCCTCTTCTGAGCCAGAGCTAAGTTATTCTCCCCACAGAACACCTTCGCTATTGCCTCTTGAATTATCATGTGCACAGGACAATCTGCTAAGGTCAGTCAGTACTTCTCTCTCTACAGCCATAAACGCTTTAACATGGCAATCGAAGAAACTGAAAATACAAATGGAAACTCTCCAAGTCATGGCAATAACAATGGCTGATATGGCCAAGAGGGTAGATAGGATGGCGGCAACCAGCAGCTCTCCAACTCCCCCCTTCAAATGTCGGTGCCCAGAGATAGTTGACGAACTGGCATCCCTCCCAACGGTACTCACCTCACTGGTGGAGGAGTTAAAGTTTAATATCAAATCTTGCTCAGACTCCGAGAGCCCGGGCACTGGCGCAAAGGACTTTACAGCAGCCAGTAGGGACGTAGATCTTGAATCTTCTCAATGCCACCAGCCAACAATAAGGAAAGTAACTTGGCCGCTACAACCAGAGACAACAATAGGGGGCAGTAATCAGACAGCGGTTCCTGCCCCCAACAATTTAGGGGCCATATGCTCGTAGGACGCAATTCAAACAGCGCCACCAAGGACGCAGAGAGAGAAGAAACGACTTAAAAAACAACAAAAGCACTCAAAGCGACTACTAGCGACAATCCCCCAGCACAATCCAACAATTTTGGGACCCAAAAAAGACTGATTGAGGCGGTCCACCGAAGCAGAAGATAATCAACCTCTCTTCCCATATTTTGCAAGAACGCTCACACTCAGGCCTTATAAGACTTGGGCCCTCCAGCAGTACAAACAACCATTGCGCAGCCAAATGTGCAGGCCACCATGGGGGCCTCCTCCACACAGACGGGGATCATCACGCATGAGGTTAGGTTATAGCAACACAGGTAGAGATGACAACACCTGAGACATTCATCACTCATAATCTCCATCCATGGGCCACAAACACCCAAGATAATGAACAGAGTACGCTGCCCAGTGATCCAGGTATGGCTACCAAAAATCAGCATGCAGTGGGACCTGATACAATGCCCACTCAACTCTGCCCTGGCATGGACACAAGCGCATCAACAATCAAAGCCTAGGAAGCCCGTGTGGCTTTCGTCGACACAGGCGGAGCCCATGCAAATTGGAACAGCACCGTAACTTGGGCTTCAATCTTTAATAGAGCCTCTAACGCTCCTGGGCGAGGCGTAAACCAACTAAGAAGCCCTACTAACAACAATGCAGGCTTGACATCACAGCCACATTGGGCTAATGCCGCACCTAGGACAACAGAAGGCACAAGACCAGCCCAAGGGACGGAAGCTGGTTCTTCAGGCCATCTGCAAGACCCACAAAGCATGCTTAAACATGTCGACAGAATTTCATCCACACGAAGGCCTCCTTACAACGACTTCAGTCTTAAGCCAGACACCCCAGTTTCAGGGAGAGGTCACTCAGCGAAGATGACTATGACTTCGCTATAAACTTCAAAAGGGAACATCGACATTCTCAACAGATCAAACATCCTGAAACTTCTCCACCATACTCAGTCCCTGTTTCATATCACCAGCAGCGACATCGTCAGGGTGCAATTTGTCTCTTTGCCCTCGCAACCAGGGAAGGAACAAACCATTATAGCCTGGGGCAACTCAAGTATAGCAGCAAGTGTGCATAATGAAAAAGAACAATTCGCAGAATGGGGTATTGACATCGGGATGCTTGAAAATGAAAAGTACCCATTTATCTTGCATGCCCCCCCAAAAAACATGCTGATGGCTTGCGTACTGAGAGGGGCCAGCCGAGGGGAATGTTCCGTTGATCAAGCAAACATGAATATTCAGTGCAGAGTGAATGGTCTGCATGGGGGCAGACAGGTCATCTCCACCGCCAAACCCATTATCCCCCCCTGTGCTCCACCGTCCCCTAACTCGGCTTATTGGGGTTGGGTTGCTTTCAACTTGGCCGAAAATACTCTGGCCCCCACCTAGCAAAGAACCCTGCCAACACAGTAGTACAGTAGGAAACACCCAAACCCTAAACATCATGACTTGGAATGTCGCAGGGATGCTTAAGATTTTGCAAAGCTCATCGGCGATCTCATTCCTCAAAGGGGCCGATCTTATCTAGCGTCCAAGAAACGTGGGTAACTGCACCCACTCCTTACAGGATATGCAGAATATTTCAAACCGGCAATCAGATTCAATCTATTTGGGAGACCCTCTGGGGTATCTCCATATACATTAAGCACTCCGTAAAGCTACGCTTTACAGAGATAAAGAACTCCTCTGATATGATCCTAGCTGGTATTTTGACCGGCCTCAAGTCTGCAGAAGTCTCTGTATACCGACGACCAAAAAGCTACTTGTCCAAACGGATACATGCCACCGAGGAAGTTGGATAACATCAGAGCAGAGCCTCCTGGGCCACAGGCGGATTCTATCATTCCTAGCGAGGCAGCAGTCCGCACTGTTCTTAAAAAGATTTGGCAAAATGGAGCTCCCGGCCCCAATGGGCTGCCCGGCTCCCTTTTCAGAGAGGATATAGATTTCTGGTCATCAAATCTTTCAGCGTTCTATGCAGAATGTAGGCTTCTGGAGGACGTCCCAGACTCTTGGAGGGGCTCATTGTTGCAACCAATCTTCAAAAAAGGGTCAAGCGCTGATCCTAAGAATTATCGGATGATTGCCTTGCTGGATATTGAGGTAAAGGCTTATGCAAGCACACTTCTGCAGGAATTAGTAGACTGGGTACACGCTGAAGGCCTGTTGCCATTTTACCAGACGGGTTTAGACCAGGGGGCTTAACTGTAGACAACATCACAGTTCTGTCATACTTAGCTCAACGAGCAGTAGCTCGATGCTCTCCCCCGCTCTTTGCCTGTTTCATCGACTACTCTGTAGCCTTCGATGGGGTAGTCCGCAGCACCCTTTGGCAGAAAATGGCATGGTGGAACATCTGCCCGCATTTACTACAAGCCATTAGATCTCTGTACTCTCATACTTGGGTAAGAGTCAAACTCTCCAGGGATTCCGCCACGGAGAAAATCGCCACAGATCGGGGGCTAAAGCAGGGATGTGTTCTGGCACCGATGCTTTTTAATCTGTATACCACTGACTTGGGCTCAGCACTGCATGGAGCCTCCCTCGCTACTCCAAAAATTGGCAACACAGAGATCCACCTGATGCAATATGCCGACGATCTCATTTTTTTGGACCACACCAAAATAGGCCTCCAAAAAGCTCTCACCGCCATGTCATGATTTTAATGTCAAGAACGAACGAATGCGAGTAAGTCCAAAATTGTGATTTTTGGCTCCCACCCGAAGAAAAAACTCACCAAGTGGCGCTTGGGACCCCTGATCCTGGAATGTGCACAAAGCTATAACTATCTCGGGGCTTGGCTTAGCGAGACCGGGCGCCCACGGCTCCATTTACAAAAACTGCGGCAGAAAGGGAAAATGGTCACACACGCTCTTTGTAAATTATATGCCACCTTAGATAGTCCAACAACCACGGCAATCCAAAGGGTATTGTGGGCCAAACTATTACCGTCACTTAACTATGCGCAACAGGCATTTCCGGGAATGTTTGCACAGGACCTAGAAAAGATACACTGTACAGCATACAAAAAGATATTTTGCTTGCCAGCCTGTACAAGAAATACGCTGATCCGCCTCTAATTCGGCCTCACCCAGCAAAAATTAGAAGAGCTGGCCATTTTGGCAAAATACTTCTACCTGACAACTGTGGCACCCGAGAATTCCTTGAAGGCCCTTAAAAAATTCATCTTCCTAAAACCAAGAAACCCCTGGTCCACCAGTCTTACCATAGCCAAAGATCTGCTACAATTAGTGACTAAGAACTGGGATCCCAGCCTAATCAACTATGCAACCATCAAAACATCTATAAAAAGGCAATCACGCTCCAGTTCTCACATCCTGGACGTGGAATCCTTGGCAGCCAGAGACTTTCATGAAACCCTCTGTCTTCCTCAAATTGTGCACACCCATAAGCCCCACCTCACGCAGGCCGTGAGGAGACAAGCACTACACCGGATCTTAGCCGTAAGACTACACTCGCTCCACTTAAAAGAACTATATCCATCCTAGAAAGCACGGTCAGACATTCCAGAGTGTCGTCTATGCAACTATAAAAGGGAGTCCCTGGCACACATTTTGCTATGCTGCCCAGTCTTGCGCGAAGCTCGCAGAATCTATCTTAGACCCATCCTTCTTCAACTGGGCACTCGCACAGCAAAGGAGGCTGTCCGTCAGCTCTACACTTTGGACATTGTGAAAAACATGGCCAACTTTGGCAAATTTGTACATCTCACATGCATACGTTTGAGAGACAAGTTGGCATACGTAGAGGCTGCCAAACAGCCAGTGAGCTCTATTGTACCAGGGACATCCGTCCGGAGGTTCGTCCCTCCCCTGAATAGTTGATTTTACCAAGGGGCATCATCGAGCAACAATCCTGTCCCAATGATTCTTTATCATTAAGACTATACTGGGGGTTTATATATCACTATGAAGGCTGTTTTAAAGATTAGGAACTTTTTAATGTCCATTTTTTATATGACTCGCATTCTCCTTTTGCAATATGTTTTTAAATGTTGTATATTGTAAAAGTTTTAAGTAACCACACAATAATAAATATCAAATCAAATCAAATCAACAGTTGAGTAGGATGACAATTTTGGGGCATTTTGATGTTTATAAAAACACAGTTTTGACAACGGATGCTAGCATAAATGGCTTGGGAGCAGTTTTAGAGCAAGTAGCCAGTAATGGAGGAAGGGTGGAGGCATTTGCATCAAGAACACTTTAGGGCTCAGAGATTCACTACTTTGTAATAGAGAGGGAGGCTCTCGCATGCACATGGGCGATGCAGCATTTTAAGTTTGTCACGTGGGATATGCCATGTGTTGCAAGAAGTGATCACGAGCCCTTATGCATTTGTGCTCTTGCAAAGGAAGTGAATGTGCCATGCCCAGAATAAACAAATGGATAGAGGGAGTGGGTGAGTTTGATTTTGAGGTGAAATATGTTAAGCAGTCTAGAAACAACATAGCAGACTGTCTCTCTAGGTTGCCAGTGGATAACCACAAAGATGAGGATTGTGAAGAAATTAAAATGTCTTGGATCAATCAGGATGCTATAGGGAGCAAAGAATGGAAATTGGCAAAAGATTAAGGCGTACTTGATTTGTGAAGTCAAAGAATACGTGGTTTATGGTTTTCCTGATTCAATATGTCTCGACGTGGACCAGAGATGGTGTGGAGCTCTCAAGGACGAATTATACATTGATGAAGATGAGTCGTGTAGGAGTCATGGAAAGGTTCTGCCGGAAGGCGTGAGAGAGAAGTTAGTATGTTTAGTGCACAAGAGTCACTTAGGAAGGAACCTGACCAATTCCAGGTTGAGAGAGCTTTACAGATAGCCATGTATGGACAAGATGTTGGAGGAAGTTGTCAGAGATTGTTTTATATGTGCACAAGCTGATAAAAGGAAAATTGTATGACAGGCATCTCTTGCACCAGTGCAGGTCCCTAGTGAGCCTTGGAAAAGTTAGGGATGGGTACTGTAGGACCTTTTGAATTGTTACGACCTTTTGAGAAATTTGTGGTAGTTTTGTTAGATTATATCACTACTAGATGTCTCAATTCGTTAACTTCAAGGACAGTAATTGAATTTTTGACAGAAGGATTTTGCAAAGAAGGGATACCCAAGTATATTGTAACTGATAAGAGTGTAAAATTTGTGACTAAGGAAATGCATGAGTCTTTTTAAATGCCATGGGCATGGAGCATCAGTGCACAGTGCTTTGCCACCCCCAGACCAATTGACTAGCTGATGTCATGAATAAGATGGCAAAGGAGTGTGTACAGAGAGCATTGCAGTATAGGGTACTGCTTCAAGACACACTCAGAGAGACTTTGTGGACACACAGAACCATCCCTAATACTGCGACCAGGATATCCCCATTTGAAGGGTTGAGATACAGGAAGGCTAAAACCAAATTGCCTTCAATTTTGAGGTCTTCTAATAGGAGTGGTCGTGGAATGTGTGATGGTGGCAGAAGTGTCAAAGGGTACCAGCAAGGATACAAGAAATGCTATGATAGGTTGTGTGTGTGTGGGGGTGGAGAGTGTTAAGGTGTTTGTAGGTGATATGTTGTATATCAAAAAGAAGATGTTTGTAAAAAAAAAAGGGGTCACAAATCTTATGGGTCCCAACAAGATCCCCAGAGTTAAGAGAAATTTTGTGATTCTACAGTGTGGAGCATATCACCATTGGTACAGGCCAGGAAGGAACAAAACGTAGGAGGAGACTTTGTCAGCAGTACCTAAGACTGGAACTTAGACCTGTGAAGCCAAACGTGTGCCACTGGAATGGCTGAGAATGCCTCCCTTGGGATGTTGTGGAGTACCCTGAGAAGCAGTGGCAAAGGGGGAAAGGCAAACAACTACCCCTGTGGCCATTGAAAGGACAAAGCTTTCACCCTAAAGCTCCCTCTATGTTCCCTCTTGTACAGAATGCTGGTAGCAGAGCATCCAGAGTGGAGCCAGGCGTGTACATCTATGTAACACCAACTGCCTTATGATGTCCTGAAATACCTGCGGATTTAGAGAGAGGTCGATAAAGCATAGAAACAGCCAACTCAGGGCACCAACCTGTACGTCCTATGACCCAGGTGGATAACAAAGATTCCCTTGAATACAGGTTAGACTTTTCCCAAGTCAACAGGTAATGAGCCAGAAGAGCTAGGGAAGGAGGGTTGGTGCCCATCCTTCTCCTATTCATGTTACCTTATTGTCCACTTGCAGCAAAAGGCCTATCTCTGACTCAGTACAGAATAGGACAGCATTGCAATCCAAACTACTCTCAGCTCCCTCGAGTTTGAAGACATACAGGTCTCGCTGGGCCAACAACAGACCTTGAGCTGACATAGTCTCGAGCATGACTCACCATTCCCTGCTGATGGCATCCGTTTCTATGATCACAGGAAGTGGAGACAAAGCGCATCTACTTCCCTGAAGAAAGGGCCTTCCCAAGCCAACACTGTGGAGAAAACCTGTCAGAAGATGTCACTGAAATGAGAAGATCATTGTTCTGAGATGCCATACTCCAGCACTCTAAGATATCCGGGACTAATGGCATGAAGAATCTGGCTCAGGATACCACCAAAACATAGGCCACCATACCCCACTGAGAGCGCAGTCATTGACAGACCAGAGCTCCCCAAAGCCCCAGAAGAGCCTTGAGGCAAGTAGGAGGTTTCACAGACCCAGCAGGTGGAAGAAATGCACAACCAGCAGAGGTATTGAAAATGGCTCCAATGAACTACCTCTGACAGCTACAAAATAAATTTGTACTGAATGACACTGTCTACCAGTTATCCAGGCACTGATTCACTTGAACCCCTCTCCTATGCAGGGGGCTCACTATGGAGCTAACACATTCACAAAGATTTCAACTCGAAGGTCAGAATCTGGAACTTGAATTGTCATGAGGGAATCACAGGCCTCAGAAATGTAGGATGCCTGGGATGAATTGGTACATGGAAGCAGGCATACTCTAGATCGATGGAAGTTATGAAGTAATCTGTGGTGACCCTAAGTACGATGTCCTGAAGAGGAATGATACAAATATGCCACATTCCTTATGAAGGATTTTATCCCATTTAGATTGCTAATCGAGTGAAACACCCTGAATCTTGGGACCTAGAAAGTAGTGAAATATGCTCCAGACTTCACTCCTCCAATAAAACTGGGGTTATCATCTTTTTGGCCCAAAGGTCCAACTTCTCTTTGTTAAAGGCTGCTTTCTTGAAATCTCTGCCAACAAAGGCATCAGACTGGTGCCTGAATTCTGAGGAATATTCAAAAATTCTAGGCAGCCTTCATGGACCTCCTCCAACATCCAAGCATTAGAAACAAACTCCCCTGAACCTGACTGAATGCTGAGAAAGAACCCCCTACAAGAAAAACTTCATAGCACTTGACAAAGAAGGGCCCATAAAGTTATGTGGCAACTGCTTAGGTGTACCAGAGGGCGGACTTCTGAATTTCTGATAGGATCCCTCACAACTGGTCCTGATGACAGAGAGTAACTTGTCCCTAGACTAGGGGAACTTTTTCCAATCGTCAATAAGCTATCATCTGACTCTCACACATGAACCTTTAAAAGAGGAAGAAACAGGGGCCCCTTCCGGGCCAATATTGCCATTGATGTGCTCCAACATACCAGGCAGCACCTCTCCTTTCACATTCTTCCTCAAGGATTTTAATTCCCCATCCTCTTCCCCTTCATCAAGCAGAAGTTTAGGGTATCCCTCCAACCTGTGGACCTTAGGAGCCAGTGGTACTGGAATGTGCTTACCTAGAACCACCTACACAGGGGCTCTCAATCAGAGTCTGAAGTAACAAAGTAGACATAGAAGACAGCGGCTTATTAATTAGTGCCACAGGACCGAGTGGCACTGGGCCCTCCATGGGGGAAGCTCCAAACATACACCTGAAGGACACAGAATTAGAAGAGTCGGCAATGCAGTCCCTAGGCTTCCTCTTACTAATTTATGACTAGACCACGCCCTCTGAAATGATCAGATGAACTGGAGACATGCCTAAACTAAGACTTTTTCATTGATAGCTCCTACATCCTCATCTGCCCCTTGATCACCGAGAAACACCCTCAGACTTAAAGAAAACTATTCTGGATGGAAACACCCAACTCAGGTCATCCACCTGGACATTCCCTGGATCTTCTTCTGAAATGCTCATTAAGTACCCCATAAAGATACAGTAGGCTCCTGTCTCCACCCAGAAGCCAACCATACAGCAGAAATACCAACAAGCTGCAAAGCTACATCATCTAAATTTTCAGCATACAACCATCAGTTCTGCTTTTAAAGAATGGCACCCCCAAATGAAGAAGAAATCACATCACCTGAGCTCCTAACTGCAGGTAACTATTATCAGATGTGTAATGCCATCCCCTTGGAATCATGTCCTCAATAGCACCCCTCCATCTTGTGCCAAAGAATACGATCAGGGAATCCAGATGACAGACATCCAAGTTGCTGCAAAGTATGCATGAGGGTTGACAACGGGGATGGGTGAGTATACAGAAAAGGTCCCATTATGCCAGTGCCACAATGTGACTTACTGGACAGTCCACACACAGCCAAGAGCCAGCAGTCCAGGACACTGTGCCATACCTGAGCTTCAACAGTGCTGGGGAACAGATATCTTCAGAGGAAAAAAATTGCCCCATTATTTCCTGAAGAAACAAGAAAAATAAACCTTCAGACACCTACCTGTCGGAATATTTAAAAGGGCAAGGAGAAAAAACAAGAGGTGTGTTGGGTGGAGAACTCTTGTTATGGAGTTTTATGGGTTGGAATCAGAGTTGATTGAAGCCTGTTGTTAATGATGTCATCGGGTGTGCGTGATTTGCATCAGAAAGGTTTTTCTGGTTGGGGCTGTGAGAGGAGGTATGTTGGTAGTCACAAGGATTAGGGCTTGGTCAGAGGAACTATGGTGAAGGATTGAATTGGGGGTGATAATTGGGTAGATGTATCGATGATGTCCAGGGATTAGCTGTGACTGTAGGTAGTTCTAGACTGAGAGTTGGAAAGACAGCAGGATTCAAGAGTGGCTGAGCCAACAAAATCTCTTTTTGTTGATCATTCGTGTTGATATTAAGGTTGGATAGGGCAATTAAGTTTGGGGGAGGTGTGCAGTGGCTGGGCAATGAGTACAAGGTTGTGTCCACATCCAGAAAGTTGGATCTAAAGGCTCCTGGGAGAGGAACTGTAAAAGAACAATATGTAGCTGGAACAGGGAGATAACTGAATTCCGTGGAAGATGGTACAGCCAAGAGTTCTTAGTAACGTGAGGTGTAGAAGGAGTTGAAGTGAGGCATGATGTTGCTGGTTTTTATACAGAAAAAGTGGGTGTTCCATACCAGAACAAGATTGGGAAGGCGTGACTTTGTGAATGTTAAGGCTCTGTTGGCTGTTTAGTGGAAGTGGAGTGATGAGGCAGAGTAGAGGGGGTTGCTGGAATACCTGTTGAATGATCCTAGATGTGTGGAGATGGTACATTTAATGTGAATGTTGAAGGTGGTGAATCAAGGTGTGGGCAATCAGGATAGGCCAAGGAGGCAATGGACCCTGAGTCGAGAAACGCAAAGTATGAAAGAGTGTGTTGGTACGAGAAAGTAATACTACTATGATTTCTACAGGTTTAGCATGGCTAAGTATGACTCAATTCACTAGGAGGTGGTGGAGTGGTGAGGAGGGCAACAATGTATGTATTGGTGCAGTTCTCCCAATGTACCTGGGTACAGTACTCAGGAAACACTCAGTTTTGAAGACTACACTTCAGTGAGTGTACAGATTTTTGCACATGAGGGGGGCACAGTTCACCAAACCTTACAGTGGGATAGTTCAGCAGTACTCTGAAAGCAGTCTTACCGAATGCCCAGAAGTATGGGGGTATTGTTCCTGCTGGGTACTGATCTATGAAGGTATTTCAGCAGGGAATGATTTTTCAAGAGCATGGTTGTACAGTTCCGCCGGATGACTGGGGTGCACAGATCTATGGAAGACACTGGTCGAAGGTGGAGCAGAATTCAGCGCCATACTGGTCGCTCAGTCATGGGCCGATGGAAATGGAGGCACCAGCTTTATAGACCTGGAATGCCTATGTTTTCATCTCAGAAAGAGCACGCGTTTTGGACATGTTTGTGCGCGCCTCGATTTCCCTGCCGGTCTCAGCGAACAGTGCGTTTTTGAAAAGCTAATTGTGTTGTTATTGCTGCGTCAGTGGAAGCTGCGCCAGCCTCAACCAAGACACCCTCTAAAGTATTCATAGTCCTGGTTTTTACAGGGCAGTTGCCGGGGAAAGGAAGGCCCTGCTGCTAGCATCTCCCTTTAAACATTCATGACCCGTTATGGCTCCCATTTCCCAAGTAATGTGCACTAACTGTAACCTCCCTCCCGCCTGCTGCACTAATGCAGCCTGCCCGCCGTACAGCCTCTAACTAATTAACACCCC
Source organism: Calotriton arnoldi (assembly GCA_963921515.1). Taxonomy (NCBI): domain Eukaryota; kingdom Metazoa; phylum Chordata; class Amphibia; order Caudata; family Salamandridae; genus Calotriton; species Calotriton arnoldi. The sequence continues at coordinate 547,619 of CAWUFW010011790.1, forward strand.
GCGGCCGCGCGCCCATCTGCACTAACTAACCTTTACTGCTTCTCTGCATATGAGTGCATTAGCGGCGGAATTACTGGGATTAAACACAGAGCCCGCGGTGCCCGATAAACTCAGGGGGGAGGCTCGCGCCCGCCAGGGGCCGATGTGCCGAGAGCCAGGTCTCTGCTCTTAGAGGAAGGAGGGGCGGGACTAAGAAACCAATCACTCACCCCGAAGGACGTATTCATTTTCTAAATGCTTTCTAGTCAATTTGTCTTTTGCTGTAAGGAGTTTTAGTCGAATTTCAACTTCTACACTGTTCATCTGTGGTCGTATGTCATATGTAGTCGAATGACCCTATTACTTATGGTAATCTTCATTACTTTTACTTGGGGCTTTAAGTGGGATGAAAAAACTGGGGCGTCTCTCAAGGGGCGTGGCCGATGTCATTAGGGCGTGGCTTAAAAAGTAAGCTAAAAATCTGTGTTTAGCATAGTGTGCCGCTGGACTGGTAATTTGCTGCCTCTCTCACATTACACCTACAACAAGCCAGGACTATTGGCTTTGCCAATGGTTGTTAGTTGTATACAGTGGTAGAAGTGGGGGGAAAAAAGTAGGGGAGCTGTGGCAGAGAATCAGAGGGCGGGAATCACCTGAAGATAGGGTCAGTGGGCGGACTCCGAGGTGTGGCCAGAAAGAGCAAAACATCCAAATTTTTAGTATTTGTTTGGCATTTCACTGACCAGTAACAGCTTTTTACGTTATTTAATTCAACCAATGGATACACATGTTTATTTAAAGTTTAATATGAGTTATTGACATTAAAAAAAAACATTCACAGAATATCCTAAATACGTTTAAAAGTGGAATCACAAGCCATTTTTCTCCGAGCCATACAGTTCCTGTCTTCAGCAGGGCACAAGTCCTAAAAAAAGAAGTGGGCGGACTAACCTAGTTAGGCAGTATGCAAGTGACATCACGGCGCGCAACATCACGGCGCGCGACGTCAGGGCGCGCGACATCACGGCGCGTGACATCACGGCGCATGACATCACACATGACATCACAGGAATTGACATCATAGAAAGTGGCATCACAAGCCACGACTTTACAGGAAGTGGCATCACAAAAAGTGACATCAGATCTAAAGCCCTCACATATATGTTTAGCAGGTCTATCATGTGTATGGTAATATGCACGTGTTGATGTAAAGCGCTCTGACACCCTGCATTGGAATGAGTAGTGCTATACAAGAAAAAATAGTGGTACTTAAATTATTTCAACGCCTCCTACGGGAAGTTAGCTCTATATAAATGCAATTTGCTTTGTGTAAATACTGGGAAAGACCAACACATCTGATATTCTTACAGTGCATCCATATCTCCTAAACAGGGACTGAACAGAGTGAAAAGCTGCCTCTCTTAAGTATTTGTGAAGTGCTAACAAGGTGTGAGCCTTTGTTTCCCCTCCACTTCATATGCATCAGTTGTGAGGCTCCTGACTGCTCCCAGCCAAGAGACTGGAACAAAAGGAGGCCCGATGACCCCTCAAATTAGGCCTTTGTTATGGGCCCAGCAGGAGTCTTAAATAAGAAAGCCCCGTCCCCGCCTGCATGTTGTTGCAGATGGCAAGCAGACAACGTGCAGGCGCTGCGGAAAGTCCCCTGTTTGGAAATTACACAGGGACGAGTTCAGCACATTATTCAGTGGGGTCCAAATTCTTGGCAGGGTGGACGGCGTTCACCCTGTGAAAAAAAGTGGGTGTACGCCGTCCACCCGCGTGTACCCCTGACTCGTGCCCTGGTCATCAGCATTCTCCTCCCTTTTTCCACAAGAGCAGGTCAAAGATGAATGGCAAAATTTCCTAGCTTGCAAATGTTTTCCACATAATTATGGTTCTGCCATATTTGTTACATAATACATCATCTGCTGCATAATCTGACGATTTTAACAAAAAATATTTGTAGCTCAAACAGATCAAAAGTTGCTAAAAAATGTGACTTGTGTTGCAACGAAGTGGAGGGCCCTTTGCAAAGGTTGACTGGTCACCTTTCTCACTGCTGCATTGTATGTTACACTGGTACTAAGGAGGCAAAATCTTTGCAGAGACTGTTAGTATGTGTAAAAATGTCAAAATAATAAAGTATCAGAAAAAGTACTGCATTGTGCTGCAGTCTTTCTTTTTTGCTGCATAATTTAGTCAACAATGCAACATAATTTTGTCCACCATTGCTGCATAATTCCAGTGACCACAAAGCAGGCAGCGCATGTTAAAAGTGCTTGTGCATGAAGCAGAGAGACCGTGAAGTTTGCAAACTTAGTTTGGTGTGCGTGCAAATCCTGCATTGCTGATCCCTGGTGAGTTGCACTAATACTGCTGAAACAAGGCCAATTTAGGTACCAATGGGTGAGGGGAGTGGCCTCAAGGGTCCTATGACGTCAGTGATAGAGTCACTGTTGCTTTTGGATGTGCTGCTTCGCAGGCCTGCCAGCAAGACTGGAGGTAAACTTCAGTGTGGTGGACAGGCCTTCAAGGTTAACCCACACTTGCCACCAATAGGGTCCACCTGCTGGTGCAAAGACACCAGGGCTTCTGAGGTCTAGCATGGAAATATGCTCCCTCAGGAGAGTTGTCTGGTGGACTGATCATGAAGGCTGAACCTGGATCCCCAGTTCCAAATTAGGCAGCTCTGGCCATAGTGCCACATCCTCTCCCTCACACCAAACTGCCCCACTGAGAGAAGCTCGCACTGCCTTCAGCTGCAACCCAATTGTGCCCGCTATAAACACCTAGTTGCGACTCAATTCAAATTATGCACTGGCCAAGAGTAATATACTGCCTGGAAAAAAAAGTAATAACATCCTGGAAAAAGCAAACACTCGTAGGGAATGCAAGATTAAGTAAAGCACATGAAATGTAAGCAGAAAGAACATGGTTACCATAGTGCTTTTACACTCATTATTTCGAAATCAATGAGTGTTTTTGCCTGAAAAGTTAAAGGAGATGACTACAGGGCCCAGAAGGGACCCATTTCAATATCCATTGCTTATATCCTTTGTAGGAGAGTAGGATCTGCCTCTTATGGTTACCCCCACTTTTTGCTGGTGTATCACTGTTTTTCGACTTTAGTCTGGCTGGGGCCCTGCTATTCAGGACCCCAGCCTAGCTGCTTCCTCTCTAAATTGATTCCATGTACTTTAGGTACATCCCAGATTGGATTCTGGGGTGCCCTTATAAGTCCCTAGTATATGGTATACTATGTACCAAGGGCATAGACACCCCAGAGGCCTACCAGGGGCTGAAGCATGTATTGTGCCACCCCTGGAAGGCCCTCCAAAATGACACCATAGGTCTGCTACTGCAGCCTGGGTAAGGTGGTGCATGCATCCCTTACTGTGGTATAGGCTACCTATATCACTACCATTGCACACACATATAAACCTATAAGTCGCTCCTATGGCAGGCCTTAACAATCCTGAAGGCAGAGTGCTTGGTTTTTATGTGAGAGGGTGCCCCTGCATGAGCAGAGCCCCTCTGCAGCGTTCGTAGTCAATCCTCTGGTGCTGTTTGTGGTGCAGCCTGACCATATACTCTTAAGTGCATTATAACCTCCGTTAAATGCTAACTTTGGGATGGCTGCACGGAAACATGTCGTGTTTGGTGTCAAACATCTTGGAATACTACCCCCGCCAGTTCTGGCGGCGGGGGTAGCATTCCACCCTTCTAGAGGGAGAGACATGTACACACCGGCATGCCCGGTATTAACTTTTCAGAGCTCTGGCATCACAAAATGGATGCCGCTGCCACAGACACAGGTCTGGCCTCCTGCTGCTGACCGAAACTCCGGCAGGGGAGGCCTGGACAATAGGTTTCCTGTCGAAGGGAGGTGTAACCACCTCCCCAGACAGGATAGTGTGTATTGGGGCTGGGCGGGAGCACTCTCTGGTGCTTTGAAGTCCTGCACTGGGGGCACATTTGGTGTCCCTATGCATAGTCCAGTTCAAACCGGTTGCAGGGGCTACCTGCCCCTGCTCTGGCGCGAAACTGGACAAAGGGAATGGGTGTAACCACCCCTCTTCCCTGACCCTCCCATAGGTGGGTCCCCAGAGTATGTCCAACCCCTAACTTAGTATAAGTATGGGACCCCAGTCCTTAGGACTTTAGATATCCCTGGACGAAACTCTGAAGCTGAATCCTGGACCTTCGACGCTCTACATCAAGATTAGAGGACTGAAGAATCTCCCTTGGGGTCAAGGAGTGACTCCCCTGCTTGGCAGGCACCAACAAAGCATCTGTCCGGTCTGCATCGCTGAAGCTCCCGCTGGACGCCGAAGTCTTTGAATCACCAGAGGTAAATTTCCAGACTTCCCCGAGGCTGCCCTGAGTTCCCAGCAAAGCTGAGGCCCGTAGCTGTCATGGGTAATGTGGAACCATGACCCCTGGCCACCAAGCTTATTTGCAAGTGCATCAACTTCCTGACATTTCTTAAAGCTGTGCTTTAGGTTCTGCGTAGCCCTAGCCCCGAGCACCAACTACAGCGAAGATCACTGGCCTACACTCCACGAGTGTCCCGTGGGCCAGCTCCAAGTGCGACCGCTCAAGGCTCCTTCACGATCTCTAGTCCGTTGGCTAGTGGGTCCCCACGAAGGCAACTCTTCAATTGCTTTGGCTTTTCTGGTTGCTCCAGACTTTTCCTGACCTCCCCTCGCTGGGTGAGTCCCTCAGACTTTACTGGTCTGCACCGCAGCCTTTTCTTCACTTCCCCATGACTTGCCGTTGCCAAGGCTTGTTGGGTCCAATCCGGTCGCCGATACCGCAGCACTCGACAGACTTTGTGGGACAGCTCGAATGCAGCTCCTAGTTGTTGTCGACGCCTCCTGGACCTCATGGCTGAAGAGTCAAGGCACCCATCAACTCACCTAAAGCACCCAACATCTGAGGGCATTCGACTATCGTGCCCCTGGTCACTGGCTAGTGACCCAGACTCTGTCCCCTCTGCTTTCAGGTCTTCCTTTTCCTTGATCCAGGCTTGGATTGCTCCGGACACTTTTCTTCTCCACGGCAGCAGCACTTTTCCAGCGGTCGCCATTGAAAACGACGACGATTCCCGACACCTTTTAACACGTATGCACCCGGCTTCCCTGGGTGAGGTAACTCGAGTATTTCGGTACTCACGTGGGTGTGGGCCCTAGAAACTCTTAAGTTTTAAGGGGTTAACTGGAAGTCGTCTCCGAAGTGTCCCTTTTCTTTAAAAATCCAACTGCGACTTTCCCCATAGAAGTCAACGGTGGCTCGCGGCTGTGTTCTCACACTGCACGTGTCCCCCGTGGGTCCCCTGTGTCACTACCTTGGGTGGTTCCTTGGGGTCCAAGCACTTCTACAGGCTCTAGGCCTTGTGTCTAGATCAGTCGTGGTTCTTATACCACTATTTTAGTATATGGTGTGGTACGCCCTAGGGCTCAAACGTGTATTGTGCTAAATACTGCTGATATTTGACTTGTAACTTATGTACTTGAACTCTAGCCTCATAAAGAGACTAGAGGGGTGTGTTTAAGACTAAATACATATATTTTATATATATACCTGGTGTGGTCCTCTTTCATTTGGTCACTCAAGAGATTATAGACTGTTAAAACAAGCTGCTTTACATTCCTTCAAGACTTAGCCTGAAGGCTGCTCTCCATAGCTACCACTAGGATAGCTTTCAATAAAGGTTGTCTTTAACCTATCTCCATAAGGGGTTATTTGGACTGGTGCAAGGTGCCCACTAGAACTAGTGGACAGCATATGCCAGGCCAACTTCTCACATCCTTACAAAACGTTAAAGCAGTATGATTTAAAAAGACCACATCCCTGAACACAGAGCTGCGGTACACATTTTATTAACTAAAATAAGGAAAACAGTGGAGTGGAAAAACATTAAATGTTTTCCACTCCACACATCAACCAGGTATTGCAGTACCTCCAGGAATGGTACACTTCACCACCTGGGGAAAACAATGTTGTTCAAAGAAAGAGGAGAAAACGAAAGTAGCACTTCACTGGCAAACTCTTTAAAGTGGCGCTACTGTGTTTGGGTGTGGATGTGAATAAAACCAATCTGGCCCATTTGCGACCACTCTGTCTTGCTTTATTTAGTTATTTTTTGTATTTTGAACCTTTTTTTCTCTTTGTCCCTAGGCTGCACTTTGGAATAGAAAAATTTCATAAAAAGACGAAATTTCCAGCAAAAGTGTTTCTTTCTGCTTTTGGATCCATTTCACAGGGAAAAGAATGAAGGAAAGAAGAGGAAAGAGAGGGTAAGAACTGTTTCTTGAAGTCACGGTTTTCATTAGGCAAGTGTGGAGGAGCGCGACAGACAGAAATAGAGGGAATAAGAGGAAGAGGAAGAAAGAGAGGGGGGACAGCTGACAGATGCAGAGCAGGATATGTGGACACTGTTCTCGTCTTCTCCGGGCAAGAAGGAAAAGACAGAGTCCTTCTCTTTCTCTGCCCAACCCGCCTGTCCCCAAAGGACCAGGGACATCCGAGCCTTATCTATAGGCCTTGGCTATTTCTGCCATCCAGGGATGCACTTTTAAAATAAAAAAGTAGGGGAACGGATTCTGTTAAATTAAAAAAGTAGGGGCACGCTAATCCCTGCCAATCCCGACCACTTCGGCCAATGGTTGCATAAGAAAAATAAGTTACAACTATGGCTTCGTTGTATAGAATATTGAAAATGCTTCAGTTCTGAAATGAGACTGTGAAAGAACTATAACAACCCTCTTTAAAGTTACATCATAGGCAGTGAAGGGTGATACTATTGCAGAGTTAAGATTTATTTTTTCATCCTGAGGGTGAGGGCAAAAATGGAGAGTCCGATAGGGACCCGTCTCAGCACCTGCTTTTTAGAACTGCCGGTGCTGAGCACCGGCAAGACTCAGTCCATTTAAAGCCCTGCTTTTAGTCCTTCTCTTCCTCATCACTGTGCTTGCTTATGAGGTGGATCCCAAGTCCGAGACTGGCAAATGAAGAATACTGTAAGCAGGCTGGCCTGGCCTCAGACAGCTCCCCGGGCAAAACTAAATTTGGCTTCCCTCCTGATCCTTCTCCCCAACCCTTTCCCCATCTACCTCCTCCCATTGGTGATCCTGGTGGGGGCTGTTTGTGCTCACTGGTCTCATGCCATGGCTGAATATCTCAGACCAGTGAACAGCCTGTTAACACACATTTGCCACTTGACCCCTCACTTTAATCACCTATTCAGTTGCTAAACTGGAGGTCAGAGTCCATGGAAGGCACGAGGGAGACAGAAGGGGTAATGAGAGAAAAATAATAGGAGGGATGATAACGCAAGTACACAGCCTGCACACCCGAGGTAATGAACGTAATGGCAGCCTGGAATTAAAGCATTATTCTAGGCAGCTCAGAAGGTGAGCTACGTGTGGGTCTCTTTAACTGCAGGTGGCCTGGGCCCAGCTTATCCATGCCAAAAGCCAGCCCTGACCGTACATAATCAGTGCATTATCTTTTTGTCCCTTTTCCTTGTCAGAGTCCTTACTTGTGAGTTATATCAAAGCATCAAGATGGCCCTGCGAAGAATGAATAGTACACCAGAGCCACAAATCCAAAAGTGCCCCATGTCAGAAATGATACTAAGGGAAGGAGAAGAAAGACCAGATACCCAGGCAACCAACAGCATAGGTCCCTGGAGAAGTCCCTGCAACTTCCAGTCAGATAAGAGCCAGAAATGAGAAAAGCATCACTAAAGCTCCAGCAAGGGTCAGCAGAACTGAATTAAAGATACCAAGTCAACCTCAACATACAAGAGAATGGAGTGTAGCAACTGCCAGCACTAACCACAATCAGGGCACCAACCTGCCCCAGCTAGGAGGAGGTCAGAAAACCAGCTGAGAGAAAAAGTGCTGTCCGAAAGGATCTGAAGCATCACAGATTGAACAAGAGTAGGCCAATGAACCCACCAACAACAGATTAACCAACAGGATCACAGGTGACCAAGGTTGAAGTAGATGGAGGAATTCAGAACCAAAGGACTGACTTAAGCTGGAAAAGAGGACGCAAACATGGCTGATCAAAGCCCTGAGTAGTTAGGGAGGTAAGCCAAACTACAGAGGTGAAAAAAATCGTTTGAAAGAAGAGAAGAAGGGAGCCCTCCTCAAAGAGCAGAATTCTACAACAATGTATGGTAAGTGTAAAACAACAGCTGAACACACAACCCCTGACTACTCTAAAGGAAGGGTCCAATGGGAGAAGATAACTATTATCCACAAACCAAGGAACTCCTTAAAATTAAAAAGGGCCCATGGGAATGAAGCTCCCCAAAACCCCATTAAGGAAAAAACCCTTGAACCATAAGACCCAAGAACGTGACACAAACACGGAAGTCAGGATTGCCAATTTGCATAAGGACGAAGGAAAGGCCGGCACTCACAAAAAGGAAAACAGTGAAACTAATTCACACCCATTCATGAGGGGCATGAGGTGTGGCCCACAAACATGCGAGAGATGAGCCCTTCTAAATAAACAAGGACACAGAAGACTACACAGGCCCAGAGGGATCTCCATAACCTAGACCAGAACAAATGGAATGGGAGTCCCGCACCTGACTGAGCAAATCTTACCTGTAAGCAGCTAATACCAAAACAAGGGCCCATACTTGAACATCATCAAAAATCAAAGCCCCATGTGTGATTTTAGGACAAGAACTTTCACCCACAGTTTTGAAAGTAGCCAAACAACAGGCTGCATCAATAGACAATGACACCACATGCCCAAGAAAGACACCTTCAGGACCTCAGAAGCAAAGATATCATAGTGGGCCTCAAGCTTGCCACCTGGCAACCCTCTCATCAAAAGACAGGAACCTTAAATGAACAGGAGCAGCCCAGCAGAGCAGTAATGCAAGAAGTTCCATAAAGGCATCCCAGATGCAGCAATACCTGTGGACCGAAGGAACATCATGCTTGAGATGAAGTTGTGTCCCATCTCAAAAAGAAATGCAGAGAAAAAGTCAAAGTAAGCACCCACTTTCTGAATGAGGTGCACTCCAGATTCCGAACACAACAAAAGGCCATTCACTTACGAAAGAACCATGCACTAGGTCAGATACAGTGAAAAACTTGTGACTGTGGTGCAAACCGCCAACCAGAGGGCATGGGTACCCACACAAATTAATAAGGTACTCTTATAAGAGGGAGAGATATTATGACAGAGATAGTATGCTTAAAAAAATAATAATAATGAGACCACTAGAATAGTACATGTTAGTAATTACTCTAGCAGACATAACAAAGTGAAAAACTGGATACCTAGTAATTGAGATATTCTCAACACTGAACACCGTCCTACATTAAAGAGACCCCTTTTTACCTTTAGGCATAATAGCAACTTGTGAAATAGGTTGGTAATATCTACAGGGATAGGAAAGTTTCTAATAGATTAGTGTAGATAGGGTGATTAAAGTAGTTGGTAATCATCAATGTGGCTCATGTAATATTTGTGAATTAAGTTTGCAGGGCTAGGTAGTCCACTCCCATGTAGCGGAGCATAGGCTTGATTTTATGACCAATTGGAGAAGCAAAAACATTGTTTATCTCCTTATGTATCCACGTAATAAAGGATATATAGGGAAAACTGGACTCGAATTGTGGATTAGAATAAATGAACACAGGTTGGCTATCCACACAAGAAAAGTGGGAGCACCTTTTATTGATCACTATGTAAAATACAAGTGCCAAGAGCATGATAACAAGTGGTGTATATTAGAGATAATGGAGATGAACCACAAAGGAGGAGATATAACCATAAAGAGAAAGCTAAGGGAACAATACTTTGTGTCTAAATGTTGTTATTCTAGATTGGGTCTGAACAGTAGAGAAAAATGGGATAGAATATGTGGTTGTTTCCGTAAGATTGTTGGACTTTGGTTTTTAGATTAAGGGCCGATTTATATCTTGCCGGTATATACACTCTGTCGCAATGGTGATGGAATATACAGACCGCCAAGATAAAGGTCCACCCACAAAATTTAAAAGTGGGTGGATCTCAGGATTTATCACGGTCTATACTACTCAGTCTCTGCTGTGTTAAACCCCTCCGACGGCCTCGTGGAGTAGGAGCTATCAGAGGCAGACCTCTAATTCCACCCTTCTAATTTAGATAGAAGGTAATTTTTTACTACTTGTTACCACCAATAAAATCCTGGCAGTAAGGGGCAGTGAACACTGTTAAATGCTCCGAATAGCGAGGGGAGCATTTTCTTTTTTTAATTTTCCAAAAGAAAAATGCTTCTGGTTTTCTTTTTGATAATAAAAAAGATAACAGTTTGGTGCAGGGCTTCACCATGTTGATGAAACCCTGCTTCACCATGTTGATGGAGTCCTGCACCAAAATATTAACTGCAGAACTTAAGATAGTGCTTAGTGAGGTGATGGGAGTAGGGTGATCTAGCAGTGTATAATGGTGGACTCAATGTAATTGACACTGCTCCTGTGATTCAGACTGGTTGGTTATTGCGTGCATTCTTGGGTATAAGCATGACTTTGCCTAGAGTTAAGATAGTGGGTAGTAGCAATAACACACAGTCCGTACTCAAAAATATAGAACGGAGCATGTGAATAATATAACAGAGCAATATGTGTGGGAGAACCTTGAATGTAATTTTATTTGAAATTTGGGTTTTATGCTTCGAAGTGATGTACCCAACAAGTCATACTAATAAGTCATATTAGATATTGTCTTTCTACGAGGTAAAAGGCATTATTTATAGGGAGGTGTTTCGACCCGGAAGTGGACAGATTTCTAACCAATTAGGATTGGAGCGAAGAAAAATAGGCGAGACTGAACAGGGAATTGCAGAGTATTGCACAGGTGTGTTTAATCAGGGACAGACATACAAGGCGAAGCTAGAGACCAAGGTGATCCTTGTGTTCTGGACTTTTTTGAATCGGTGCGATCTTTAAAGATGCCATTTTGTAAGGTGAGCCTGGTGGAACGGCTATTTCATTTTTGTGACCGGGTTGCTCTTGAGGGCGCCAGAACATAAGTACCTTTGAGGAATTTATGGTGTATATGCCATGTGTGGTAACCAGAGATTTGCTCATGATATTTTATTGTTTGATTTGTTGTAGAAGGAGAAGCGCTTCAACACTTTATATTAGTGGGAAATCTTTAAATGATTTGAATGCGTAGGTTGTAACCACATACCCTAAGGGCGATATAAAGTTTGTGTTGTTTTAATAGCTGGTCATCATGATATGACGCTTGTATTACTTGGCTGTGAAATTAGCAATAAGGCATAAATAGAGATAGATACATGGCTAATGTGGAGGTGGGTTGTGATGATCGGATGGGTCCACCAGTATTGAACAGATTGAGGCCCCAAGTGCTCATGGATTTTGTTAATAGGATTGTTGCTTGCTAGATATGTCTGGGAGCCAGGTCTAAATGGCTGCATAAGTCTCCCATTGTTGTTTTTTGGGTGCAGAGTTTGCTGCTTATTTAGGCTGAAGGTTTTATGTTTTTGATATGAGTGATGTGCAACTGAGAGGAGAATTGGTTTGGAGAAAAGAAAAAATATATAATGTTGGTGTTACAGTGAGGAAATATGTCTTTGTCTTTTTCTGTCTATACAGTTTTTAAAATAAATGAATGTCACAATTATAAGCCACATCAATGTCATACGTTTTCAAAATATAATTGATGTCCTTTGACGATTGACATGGTAATGTGTACCACCGAAACGTATCAACTATTTATTTGATGGTCTACAATCAGCCTTGCACGCTACATATTAAGATGAAATATACAGTCATATCTGTACAGTGACACTGGTTCAGTGGAGTTGTTCTGAAAGACTGATCATTAGGTCTCTTTTCAATAGTTCTGTATATGTTTTTGTTATGTAAATGTTTATATTTATTTATGTGATCTATGTGTAAAGAAAAAATCTTTTTAGATAAATTATATATTTGTATTTGGTGCGTCTATGTTTTTGCACAGTATAAAGAAGCATTTTTAATTAGTGCCTTATTGCATTTCACTCTTGTTTCTCCATCTATACTTTGGCTTCTTCACATGGGCCCCTTCCTTTCTAGGTAACCTGGGGTTTTTTATAGGTTGTTGGTTTGAATTAACCCTGTCCCCTTAGTGCTGAGGGGTTATTCTCTTTGAGTGTGGTGCACACCACACCACTTTCCAAGCAACTGGCCACCTGGAAGACATATGCAGAAAGTGAGAAGCTCACAACCACTTGAATGTGGATCAAATGCCAGAGCCGGAACAAGAATTCTGGGCACCTGGAACCTAAAGCATCAGTGCCTGAAGAAAAACCAATAGACCACCAAACTTGGTCTTGTGCAAGCCCTACAAGGAGCCAACTCCACAGCCAAAGGTTCCAAAACTGGACCAACTGAAATAAGGGCATCTACACCATAAACATGTGCGACGAAACTGGAGCCATGAGCGCAGAAACGCATCAATTGATTAAATAGAATGGAACCACATGCAAACGTCCGTTCAATGGACAAATGGGACTAACCTGCAAGCCTTACACTGCAAGCCTACAGAAGAAGCAGCAAAATAGAAGCAGAGACTACAAAGGCAATAACTCTGCTCCCTACTGGGCAGGTCATCATGTCCATCATACCTCAAAATCACAACAGGTATGCAAAACAACCATGCAGCCTTTAAAGTGGACAGCCCATATCATCTGCACAAAAAGTAACTATGGAAAAATAAGGGCCATGAAAGCTGGAAACTCTGTGAGATATGAATATCACTCAAGAAGAAGAAAAAGCACAGACCATAGAGGAAGCCCCCTCTTCGAGTCCAGATCCATCAATGCACCAATCCTGGCCGGCACTTCATGCACTAAAAGGAACAGCCTGCTTTGAAAATATTACCATGAGGCAGAAGAAATGGAAAGCCCATCACACTTAGAGTAAGCAATGGTAACCAAGTGGCCTTGTAGTGAACTACCTAGGAGGATGTGAAGAACAGCCCACTCAAGCACCACCATCTTACAAGCACTAGCAAGATGCTGTAAGCATGAGGACCCAGGTACTTGTTACCACAACAGACATCCACAGCCACATTGCACACATGGCAGGGTCAACAAGAGTTAGAAAAGGAGAAGTCTCCTCCCAGAAGGAACCAAATTCAAGTGTTGATATCTCACGCAGGTTTCAGGTCGTATTGAAACCAACTAGCCAAAAATTTGGCAGAACATACATGCCATCACAAAAAAGAAGACAAGTGGGGGTTACAGACTGCTTGCCCCAGACATGCCAGCATGACTGAACAGACCATGAGGTAGTCACAGACTGGGTTGTAAGTAAAAGAAGGACCTATAGATACCAAGAGTAAAGGGTGGAGGTAATGTTTTTAAAATGTCATATGCTAGTCATTTGGGGTAATTATAATTGCATGCCTTGGGACTGGATTACACTCATTCTTTAAGGACTGTGATGAAGAAGGCAGACAAAGTGATGATGAAGTTTAACCCTCCCTTACAGACATTTTACAAAGTACATAGATGAAAATACCTTTATCTCCACTGTCCATGAAGCTCACCAATAACAAACACCCCTCTTGAACATTGCCAACTTTATGGGGGTAGCAATGGTATAATAGTTAAACATTCAAAATAGTGGCTAGTGTTCTTGAAGGATCAACATTTCATAAAGTCTGAAATACATATATTTTGTGCTCCCTGCGAAATATCAAGGTTGTGCACCAACTACCAACAAATGGCTAACAAGAGATGTCATAGAAGTGAACAAAAAACAAGCACTCCAAAATATAGTACAAAGGTAACGGGAGCACAATAATTAGTTTTATAAAGTAGTAATTCACATACAGAGTCTATGTTGTTTCAGTCCTTTTAATTTTTATAATCTCATTAAGATTATTGATGATTTGGAGACACCTTAACAATGAAAAATCCAGATGCTTGCTAACACGTGTTTCATTCTCGTTCAACTACTTCAAGGGCTGGAATTGCATACCAGTACGGTACTTCATTAGTCATAATTGGTATATGTAAAAATAACAGCTCATTAAGATTTCTGTAACACTTAGCATTTACTTCTAGAAATAAAGAGTAAAGCACCAAGAAAACCCCAAAAGAGACAAAGTTGAGAGTGAGGTATTTAAGTCTCTCAGTTATCCTCACTGTGAAGGTATGGATATCATAAACATCGAATGTCTTTTCGTCCCAAAATGTTTTATTTGCAACAGGAAAGTGACAAGGATTTGTGGTTAAGCTAAAAAGGAAAAGGGAAGGGAAGGGTGTATAACCCCGTGCTACTGTTGATGATAGTATGTTATAATTACTTCATGTACAGCTGTGACAAAAATTATAAATTTGTTTGTATGAAAAAGAGACAATTTTTTTGTGAGAAATATACACCATATGGTTAGTGTTGTACTTGGCCCTCTCTGCAAGCTTACCCCCAAGGTTTTTGCCTTCACCCATCCTGTTTGCTGAGTTCCTTTTAGTTGGCCTTAGGACTCTGTGCACTTTACCACTGCTAAAACATGGTAAAATTGGCACCCACCCACAGTTTTTAGTAAAGTGGGACTAAATGTACCCAGGGCCTGTAAATTAAATATTACTAGTGGGCATGCATCACTCATTGTGGCACTCACTTAAGGAGACGTTTAAAACATGTCTCAGGCCTGCCATTGCAGCCCGTGTGCTGTGTTAAGCTGCCATTTCGACCTGGCATAATAAAACTTTTGCCACGCCTAAACCTTCCTGTTAGACCTGGCACCATTGGCGTGGGTCTCCCCTACATTTTTTGCTTTTGCCTCCTGTATTTTTGCTGTGTGTTGGAGTCCGTTTTGCTGGTCTAGATGCTTTGGACACTTTGCCACTGCAGTTCAGTGCCAACGTGCAAGTGCTCCCTTTGTACATTGTTTTTTTTTAAAAATCTTTTTTTATTAACAATGCTCGTGAGACCATACAAAACAACACCATATCTGAATATCACATTGGGAGATAATACATATGTTGTCAGGAAATTAAACATCAGGGAAACACAAGGGTCCTCCAACACTTCAATAAGACTACCCCTCCAAGAGGGTACCCGTTCCTCTATAGTTGCGCCAGGGCGCCCATACTTTCTTCCATTTTTCCGTGCACCCCCTGCTTTTGTATACAGTTTCTTACGCTCATTGGCACCAGTCGTAGTCGCGCGGCCAATCCTCCAAGAGCGGGGGCGCCTGCACCCCCCATCCCCTGGCAATGTTCCGATTTGCAACTCCTGCAGCCAAGGCCAGCCAAAGTTCCACATATCTCGACCAATCAGTGTCCCCTTTAATCATCAGTAGAAGCCACTTCGGGTCCATCGGGACTGTCACTCCCATTACCTTAGACATAGTGTCCGTTACCTTCGTCCAGAATGGAGTGATCTCCGGACACTCCCATAGGATATGAAAGATTGTGCCCTCCTGCTGACAACCCCTCACACAGGCCGCCGACTGGCACCTTCCCCATGCATAAAGGTGAGTGCGAGGATAGTAGGTACGATGAAGGATTTTAAACTGCACTAGCCTAAACCTAGAGCGGATTGCGATCTCTCTAGGACCCTGGAGCGTGTCTTGCCAGTCTTCCTCATCAAGGCTCCCAAGGTCCCTGGCCCCTGGCCCATGCCGCTCTGAGATTAACCAGGGGATCGGGTACATTATTTATTAATTTGCGATAGATTGTGGATGTGGGTTTCTCCGCAATGGGGTCGAGTAATAACCGATCCTCCATCGGGGAGTAATCCGGGATGGATGTACCAGTCGGTATATGGGAGCGCAGGGCATGCAGGAGACGTATGTGCTGATATCTCTGTGAGTGATGTAAGCTGTACTCCTTCTGAAGGTAGTCGAAGGTGCGGGGTGAGTCCCTTTTCCATACATCCCCTAGGTATTCACCCCTTAAACCCCGTCAGAGTCATCACTTCGCGCAGCAGCTCACCCTGCCACAGTGGAGTTCTCCCGGTTAGCCTGCCATCCCAGCCCAGAAGCTGATTAGCCTCCTTCCAACAGTGTAGAACTACCTTAGTGTGTTCAGGCCATGACCTCTGTGGTCTGCGGACATAAAGAAGAGGTTCACAATTGCCCCTTGGCATAACCATTCTATCCACTCTATATGTGGGCTCGTCCCTGTCTGTATACACCCAGTCATTAACCACCTGCAACTGTGAGGCCCAATAATATAATTTAACATCTGGGATCGCCAACCCCCCATCGTACACCCCCCTGTGGAGCTTGTGAAGCGCTATGCTAGGGGACCCTCCGTCCCATAACAAGGTACGCACCGCCTGCGAGATCCGTTACCTTTGTACATTGTTGTTATGGATTAGTGATTCCATGATTGGCATATTGGATTTACTAGTCAGACCCTAGTACAGTGCACTGTGTGTGCCCCGGGCCTGTAAATCAAATGCTGCTAGTGGGCTGCAACACTGATTGTGCCGCCCACAGAAGCAGCCTGTAAAAGGTAACTCTGGCCTGCCATTGCAGAGCCTGTGTGCAGTCTGGGACTGCCATGTCGACTTGGCAAGGACACACACTTGCCAGTCCCTAACCTTCCCTTTTCTTGCATGTTTGTCACCCCTAAGGTATGCCCAAGGTACCCCTGTGGGCAGGGTGCTGTGTATGTGAAAGGTATAACATGCTCTGATGTGTGTGGCATGTCCTGATAGTGAAATACTGCCAATTTTGTTTTTCCCTATTGCAATGCTACCTGCTCCCATAGGACAGAATGGGGAGTTTGTTTATAACATCTTATAAACATAACTACCCCTGGGAACAAGGTAGGAAAATAAAGTTTAATATGCCTGAACTCAGAATGTTAAAATGCATCTTTTAGTGAGGGTGATTTTTACATTCTGTGTTTGAAAATACCACTTTTAGAAAGTAGGTATTTTCTTGCCTAGCCATCCAGTATGCCTCTGCTAGGTTTGTGTATTGCATGTCTGGCTTTTGGATGACAGGGGCTGCGGAGGAGCAGTGGCTCCAGAGAGCCTGATGAGTCAGGGCTGGGCTCAATAGACCTGGGCTGCATTTAGAGTAGGGGGAAGAGATTTCCTTTCACCTGAATGGGCCTGGTCTGCCTTCCACAATGCTGTCTCCACCTCCTGCCAGGAAGCTGCACCAGTGAGGACAGAACTGGTTTTGGCTGGGTACAGACACTCTCTGCCTTCAGAGAACAAAGGATTTTTGTGTATAAAAAGAGGGGCCCAGACCCCAGACTTTTAGATCACTTCTGGGAATCAAGAGGAACCTTTGCCAAGGAGAAGAGCCGGAGAAGCTGAGGAGGAATACTGCCCCTGTGCTGTTTGCTGTTTGGGGTTGGCCTGCAGTGGCTACTTGCTGCCAAGGAAAGGAGAAAAGGACTTTGCTGTTTACTTTGGCACCTGCTTGAGGAAAAGATCTCCAAGGGCTTGAAATTGAGCTTGCCTCCTGTTCTGAAGTCTCAGGGACACAAAGACTTCATTTCTTCTGTCTTTCTGCACCTGCAACTGCTGTTTCAGCTGCCACAGAAGGAAATTGCAACACCGACGCCGGCGAGCGACGCTGTAACCTGCACCAAAGCCATGGGCACCGCTCGTGAAGAGCACGACGCACCGCCCTGACTTGCTTTGTAGGCCCGACTCCTGCTGCCGCCGTGCCGCATCAACTCCGAAGTCATCACCGAGGCCGCTGCCTGCACCGGAGCCAAGGACACCGCTCGTGACGTCCACGATGCACCATCCCGACTCGCACCACAGCCCCGACTTCACCCACGCCAGTGCTTCCTCAACGCGGGGCCGATACTTGATGTGGGTGACTCCTGAATCCATCGACACCGCACCGTTGTAAGGAACCGCCGCCTCGCCGCCACCGTGACGTCACCTCCCCGACAGAGTAAGGAACCGACGTCTCACCTCCCCTGCACCGCAGTAAGGAATCGAGGCTTCACTTCCCCTGGGGTCGTAAGGAACCGACGCCGCCCGGCGCCGACGAAGCATCACCTCCCCGACGCCGTGCACCATCTTTGCTTTCATCGTTTCCAGGGTACTGTTCTTTGTGGGTTTGCTTGACTCCGCGCCTGACGCCATGCACCTTGCGGTCAGCGCCGTACTTTGGGATTTTTATCTGTCACAACGTCCTAATAACTCCAGGTGGAGTTATTTGTGGGTACAAACTTTAATTGAGTGAATGACCTATTTTTGAGGATAACTGGATAACTGTATTGTGGATTTTTGTTGTTTGGTCTTGTTTTGGTTTAGATAAAGATTACTTATGTTTCTAAACTGGTGTGGTGTCCATTTGTAGTGTTTTCACTGTATTACTGTATGTGTTCACAAATGCTTTACACATTGCCTCCGAGATAAGCCTGTCTGCTCGTGCCAAGCTACCAAGGGGGTGAGCAGGAGTTATTTTAGAAGTGTCTCCCCCTTACCCTGACTAGAAGCAAGGGTCTCTACTTGGACAAAGGTGCAAACCATTGCCAACTAGAGACCCCCATTTCTAACATTGGTGGTCAGTGGTGGGATCTGGACTTGCATTTGTGTCTTACATACAGTGATTGGTGTACACTACTGGTATAGTGCAGACCATTACGTAACCACATACATTTGGTGGAACTTTTTCTTTGGGACTATTTTTTTTCTTGCAACTGAGAACTGCCAATCTTCATCATGTCAAAACCAGCATCACTTGCATCTGTTGATATTGAATTTGAAGAGGAGAGGGTTGATACCTACACTGTGCCGGAACTTAAAGCTGTCTGCAAAAAGTTCAAATTCTCTGTAAGAGGCCTCACCAGAAAGGAGGAATACCAAAAGCACTGAGGGCCTGGTTGGAGTCAAGGAATGCCAGTGAGCATACCGAAGAGCCTATGGTGGAGGGAGAGGATTTGGAGGAACAGCAGAATGGGCTATTGGGTCTGCCTGGGGGGAGGGTACGTTCCCGGGGGGGGCCAGCAGTGTCTCTTCAAAGGGGCTATCTCCAGCAGAAGAGCTGGAGGACAGTGTGAAAAACAGGATGCATGAGTTGGAGCTCACGAAGCTCAGGCTGGGGAAGGAGGATAAGGAGCTGGCATTTCAGAGGGAGAAATTAGCCCTGGAAGAGAAAAAGATGCTCTTAGAGCATGAAAGAAGGTTGAGGGAGCTGGATCTAAAGGCAAAGAGTTTAGAGTCCAATCCCCATGGTGGCAGCACGGGAAACAACCTTTAGAACGCATGCATTACATCGCATGCCATTAGATCGCGTTTTTACAACGCAGAGTCGTTACAACGACTTGCGCTGGAGAAGCGCTATAGGACAAGGGATAGTTTAATTTACTATCCAACACCTTCCCTACTGTACGTAGGCTGGAGTTGGAATAGTAAATTAAATACTCCTAAGTCCAGCGCCCTCCAACGCAAGTCGTTGTAACGACTTGCATTGTAAAAACCGCGATCTAATGGCATGCGATGTAATGCATGCGTTCTATCGTCATACATTCGGCAGCACACAATCAGTGCCTGGAGAAGGGAAGGTGTACATTCCCAAGGAAGTTATTAAGGATTTCTCAAAGCATGAGGACATTGGTCAGTGGTTCAAGGCATATGAGGTAGCGATGAGGTCCCACAGAGTCCCTGAGAGAGATTGGGGAGCGGGGTTGTGGGGCCACTTTCTTAGTGAAGGAAGGGAGGGAGACATTGCTAGCTTTGCCCACTGAGGATCAGATGTCCTATGCCTCAATGAAGGAAGTCTTGATAGCCAGCTATGGGTTGACCCCAGATCTGTATAGGCAGAAATTTAGCAACTGCAAGAAGCTGGAGTCAAGTACTTGGGTGGAGTATGTGTCCTACTTTTGCAGAGCATTGGATGGTTGGGTGAAGGGTAGCAAGGAGAATGATTTGCAGGGGCTCTATGATTTGGTTGCATGGGAGTACTTGTCAGATAATTGTTTTCCAGAGCTATGCCAGCACTTGATTGACAGTAAGCTGACTGACCCCAGGAAGCCTGCTGTGGAGGCGGACCGCTGGGTCAGTACCAGGGTCCAAAAGGGTTGTCTGGGAGACTCTGTCTAAGGTGGGCAGGGTCCCCAGCAGAAGAGTGGGGGGGTCAAGGGTACACAGAAGGAGTTCAAAAAGGGCCTCAAAGTAATCCCCAAGGGAACCAAGGTAAGGGTTCCTAGCCTCCCACTGAAAAGAAGCCATGGATCCCAACAGGTAGTCCACTTCCAAGGGGATCCTAGGTGTCCCAAGAAGGTTACCCCCCACCCACTGGTGCACCGCCCCGGGAAATGGCTAGTGTAGCCTTGGGGGAGGAGTCGGGTGCCCAAGAGGGGAGGGGTCCCGCAGAAATGTCCCTGGTCTCTTTAGGAGACAGTGAGATGGTCCCAAGAGCTCATCTGCCTGAGAACACTAAAAATTACATGCAGTGGGTGACCATCAATGGCCATAGTGTGGAGGCTCTGAGAGACACCGGGGCCAGTGTGACAGCTGTCAGTTGTCGGCTGGTGTCCGAAGAGCAGGTGGTCCCCAATGCATTCTACCCAGTAGTTGCCGCTGACAATTCAGAGTGCCTCTGCAAAGTGGCACAGGTTCCCTTTGAGTAGGGGGGTCTCAGGTACCTGGAAAGTAGCTGTGAGGCCAGCCATGCCTGTTGACTGTCTGCTAGGCAATGATTTGGAGAGCTCCCCTTGGGCAAAGGTGGAGCGGAGGTCTCATTTAGAGATGTTGGGTCTGCCTGAGTGGGTGTGTGTGACCACTCGGTCAATGGCAGCTGGTAAGGGCATTCAAGAGGACCTGGAGTCTGAAAGAGTGGCCCAGGTGCCTGCCAGGAAGAGAAGAGGCAGGGGGCGTGGGGCGTGGGAAACCGGCCCCTGAAGTTCCCACGGTCTAGGAGGAGGCAAACCTTGAGGGGGATACCCCGGAGCCTACAGGGGAACAAGTGGCTGAACTGGGGGACCTGCCTGAGCTGACCCATTGGCAGCAGGAAGGAGGACCCTCCAGGGAGGAATTCTGCCAGGAGCAGCAGAAGTGCCCTTCTCTTGTTGGTTTGAGGCAGCAGGCTGCAAACCAGGCAGCAGGTAATCAGTCTGGATCACATTGGATTTACTGGGAGAATGGTCTCCTGTATAGCGAGCCTAAGGTTGCTGAGCCTGGGTCAACCCATGTGCTGGTTGTACCCCAGCGCTTCAGAGCCTTCCTACTGGTTCTGGCTCATGATGTGCCTTTGGCAGGACCTTTGGGGCAAGACCTGACTTTTGAAAGGCTTGTCACCCACTTTTACTGGCCCCAAATGCGTAAGAGTTTTGATACTCATTGTAGGTCTTGCCAGACTTGCCAGGCAAGTGATAAGAGTGAGAGGAAGTGTAAGGCTCCTCTCCAACCTTTCCCTGTGGTCAGCACCCCCTTTGAGAGGGTGGGTATTGACATTATGGGGCCTCTGGATCCCAAGACAGCCATGGGCAACAGGCTTATCCTGGTCTTGGTGGACCATGCCACCTGGTACCCAGAAGCCATCCTTCTCCGGACTGTGATGGCCCCCATGGTGGGTTTGAGCGTTGATGGGGATTTTCTCCCATGTGGGGTTCCCCAGAGAGGTGGTGTCCGACCGTGGTACCAACTTCATATCCAAGTATATGAAGTCTCTGTGGCAGGAGTGCGGTGTAACCTAGAAGTTCACCACTCCTTACCACCCCCAAGGTAATGGGCTGGTTGAGAGATTCAACTGGACCCTGAAGGGCATGTTGGTGAACCCATGAGGTGTAAGTGGGACATCCTCTTACCATGCCTTTTGTTTGCTTACAGAGATGTACCACAGAAGTCCTTAGGGTTCAGTCCCTTTGAGCTCCTGTATGAGCATCCTGTAAGAGGACCTCTAAGTCTGGTGAAAGAAGGCTGGGAGAAAGCTCCCAGTAAACCTCCCCAGGATGTATATAGCTACATGCTGGCCTTCAAAAACCATACTAAGCGCTTCAGACAACTCACTCAGGCGAATCTGGAAGCCAGCCAGGAGGAGATGAAACGCTGGTATGATCAGAATGCCACTCTGATCGAGTTTCAGCCTGGACAGAAAGGGTGGGTCATGGCCCCAGTGGAGCCTTGTGCGCTCCAGGATAAGTGGACCGGACCATTTGAGGTGGTGGAGCGCAAGAGTAATGCCACCTACTTGGTGGACTTGCAGTCGCCAAGGAACCCTTTGAGGGTCCTGCATGTGAACTGCCTTAAGCCCCACTTGGAGAGGTCCGAAGTGGGCATGCTCCTAACAACAGATGCTGGAATGGAGAAGGAGACTGAGCCTCTTCCTGACCTCCTGTCTGTGAAGGAACACGATGGGTCAGTGGACGATGTAGCACTCTCCCCCGCCCTGACTCCTGAATAGCAGAGTGACTGTCGCCAACTGTTGGGACAGTTTGCTGCTCTGTTCTCCCTGACCCTGGTATCACTCAGTGGTGTGTCTATGATGTTGACACTGGGGACAGTCCTCCTGTGAAACATAAAATTTACAGAATGACTGACAGGGTCAAGGCTTGCATCAAGGAGGAGGTCTCCAAGATGTTAGCGCTAGGGGTGATTGAGCCCTCAAACAGCCCTTGGGCGCACCCAGTGGTCTTGGTCCCAAAGGCTGCCCTACCTGGTGCCATGTCAGAACTCTGGTTCTGTGTGGACTACAGAGGGCTCAATTCGGTCACCAGGACTGATGCGCACCCCATCCCCAGAGCTGATGAGCTCATAGATCGGTTGGGAGCTGCCCGGTACATCAGTACGTTTGACTTAACATCTGTCTACTGGCAGATTGCCTTAACTGATGAGGCAAAGGAGAGGTCAGCATTCTCAACACCAGAGGGGCACTACCAATTCCGGGCGATGCCTTTGGGTTGAAGAATGCCCCTGTCACCTTTCAGAGGTCGGTCAACCAGGTGTTGGCTGGGCTGGAGGTTTTCAGTGCCGCCTACCTGGATGACATTGCAGTGCTCAGTGCCACTTGGGAGGAACATCTGCACCACCTCTGGGAAGTGTTGAAGGCTCTGCAGAGGGCAGGCCTCACGATCAAGGTGAGTAAGGGCCAGATTGGGCAGGGTTCTGTGGTGTACTTGGGACACCAGGTGGGGAGCGGCCAGGTGGCACCCCTACAGCCCAAGATTGATACCATTCTGGCTTGGGAACCCCCCCAAGACCCAGACAGAGGTTAGAGCCTTCTTAGGACTCACCGGGTATTACAGGAGATTCGTCAAGGGTTATGGTTCCATTGTTTCCCCCTTGACAGAGCTGACTTCCAGGAAGCAGCCCAGGAAGGTGAACTGGACTGACGCCTGCCAGACGTCTTTTGATGCCCTGAAATCTGCCATGTGCGCGGTGTCCGTGCTTCAGGCGCACAACTTCTCAAGGGAATTCATTGTGCAGACAGATGCTTCAGAGCATGGTGTGGGAGCGGTGCTCTCACAGCTAAATGAGGAGGGCCTACACCAACCTGTAGCCTTCATTAGAAGGAGGTTACTTCCACAGGAAAAGAGGTGGAGTGCGTTTGAGCGTGAGGCATTTGCTGTGGTCTGGGCGCTGAAGAAGCTGAGGCCCTACTTGTTTGGGACTCACTTCCGGGTTCAGACAGACCACAGGCCCCTCAGATGGTTGATGCAAATGAGGGGTGAGAATCCAAAGTTGTTGAGGTGGTCCATTTCCCTATAGGGGATGGACTTCACGGTGGCACACTGCCCTGGTACAGAACACGCCAATGCTGATGGTCTGTCCAGATTTTTCCACCTTAGTGAAGAGAACTCCTAAGAGGTGGGTAGTTCTCCCCACATTTCAGCTGGAGGGGACACGTGTTAGACCTGGCACTATTGGCGTGGGTCTCCCCTACATTTTTTGCTTTTGCCTCCTGTGTTTTTGCTGTGTGTTGGACTTCGTTTTGCTGGTCTAGATGCTTTGGGCACTTTGCCACTGCTGTTCAGTGCCATAATGCAAGTGCTCCCTTTGTACATTGTTGTTATGGATTAGTGATTCCATGATTGGCATATTTGATTTACTAGTCAGACCCTAGTACAGTGCACTGTGTGTGCCCAGGGCCTGTAAATCAAATGCTGCTAGTGGGTTGCAGCACTGATTGTGCCACCCACAGAAGCAGCCTGTAAAAGGTAACTCTGGCCTCCATTGCAGAGCCCGTGTGCAGTCTGGGACTGCCATGTCGACTTGGTAAGTGCACACACTTGCTAGTCCCTAACCTTCCCTTTTCTTGCATGTTAGTCACCCCTAAGGTAGGCCCAAGGTACCCCTGTGGGCAGGGTGCAATGTATGTGAAAGGTAGGACATGCTCTGATGTGTGTGGCATGTCCTGATAGTGAAATACTGCCAATATTGTTTTCACTGTTACAAGGCTACCTGCTCCCATAGGACAGAATGGGGAGTTTGTTTATAACATCTTATAAACATAACTACCCCTGGGAACAAGGTAGGAAAATAAAGTTTAATATGCCTGAACTCAGAATGTTAAAATGCATCTTTTAGTGAGGGTGATTTTTACATTCTGTTTGAAAATACCACTTTTAGAAAGTAGGTATTTTTTTGCTTAGCCATCCAGTTTGCCTCTGCTAGGTTTGTGTATTGCATGTCTGGCTTTTGGATGACAGGGGCCGGGTGAGGAGCAGTGGCTCCAGAGAGCCTAAAGAGTCAGGGCTGGGCTCAATAGACCTGGGCTGCATTTAGAGTAGAGGAAGAAAATTTCCTTTCACCTGAATGTGCCTTGTCTGCCTTCCACAATGCTGTCTCCACCTCCTGCCAGGAAGCTGTACCAGTGAGGACAGAACTGGTTTTGGCTGGATACAGACACTCTCTGCATTCAGGGAACAAAGGGTTTTTGTGTATAAAAAGAGGGGCCCAGACCCCAGACTATTAGATCACTTCTGGGAATCAAGAGGAACCTTTGCCAAGGAGAAGAGCCGGAGAAGCTGTGGAGGAATACTGCCCCTGTGCTGTCTGGGGTTGGCCTGCAAAGGCTACTTGCTGCCAAGGAAAGGAGAAAAGGACTTTGCTGTTTGCTTTGTCACCTGCTTGAGGAAAAGATCTCCAAAGGCTTGAAATTGAGCTTGCCTCCTGTTCTGAAGTCTCAGGGACACAAAGACTTCAATTCTTCTGTCTCTCTGCATCTGGAACTGC
Source organism: Calotriton arnoldi (assembly GCA_963921515.1). Taxonomy (NCBI): domain Eukaryota; kingdom Metazoa; phylum Chordata; class Amphibia; order Caudata; family Salamandridae; genus Calotriton; species Calotriton arnoldi. The sequence continues at coordinate 572,731 of CAWUFW010011790.1, forward strand.
TGTTTCAGCTGCCACAGAAGGAAATTGCAACACCGACGCCGGCGAGCGACGGCGTAACCTGCACCGAAGCCGTGGGCACCGCTCGTGAAGAGCATGACGCACCGCTCCAACTTGCACCGTAGGCCCGACATCTGCTGCCGCCGTGCCGCATCAACTCCGAAGCCATCACTGAGGCCGCTGCCTGCACCGGAGCCAAGGACACCGCTCGTGACGTCCACGACGCACCGTCCCGACTCTCACCGCAGCCCCAACTTCACCGGCATGGTGCTTCATCAACGCGGGGCCGATACTCGACGTGGGTGACTCCTGAATCCATCGACACCCACCGTCGTAAGGAACTGACGCCTCACTGCCACCGTGACGTCACCTCCCTGACACAGTAAGGATCCGACGTCTCACCTCCCCTGCACCGCAGTAAGGAACCAAGGCTTCACCTCCCCTGGGGTCGTAAGGAACCGATGCTGCCCGGCGCAGACGAAGCATCACCTCCCGGACGCCGTGCACCGTCTTTGCTTTCATCGTTTCCAAGGTACTGTTCTTTGTGGGTCTGCTTGACTCCACGCCCGACGCCATGCACCTTGCGGTTGGCACCGTAGTTTGGGATTTTTAACTGTCACGACGTTGCAATAACTCCAGGTGGAGTTATTTGTTGCTACAAACCTTAATTGAGTAAATAACCTATTTTTGAGGATATCTGGATAACTGTATTGTGGATTTTTGTTGTTTGGTATTGTTTTGGTTTAGCTAAAGATTACTTATTTTTCTAAACTGGTGTGGTGTCCATTTTTAGTGTTTTCACTGTATTACTGTATGTGTTCACAAATACTTTACACAATGCCTCTGAGATAAGCCTGTCTGCTCGTGCCAAGCTACCAAGGGGGGTGAGCAGGGGTTATTTTAGAAGTGTATCCCCCTTACCCTGACTAGAAGCAAGGGTTCCTATTTGGACAAAGGTGCAAACCATTGCCAACTAGAGACCCCCATTTCTAACACTTCCTCTTTAATACATACAAGTTATCCCTAAGGTAGGCCCTAAACAGCCATTAGGGCAAGGCTACAGAGTATTGAAAAGTTGGACATGTACTTTCAAGTTTTACATGTCCTGGTAGTCAAAAACCTTTAAATTAGTTTTTCACTATTTCAAGGCTTACCTGTCGCGTAGATAATAGTGGGTTACCTTATTACATTTAATCAATGCTAACACGTGTATGGGAACAGGTTGAAATGTCATGTTTAGTCTCTAAGGAATTGCAATTGACTATCCTCTTAAATGGTAAAGTCGGATTTTAGGTCACAATTCTGAAATTGCCACTTTTAGAAAGTAGCAAACACAACAAGATGATGGACGGAGTGCTGAAACTTTTCAACCACTCAGCCCTAGGTAAGAGATCTGGGTTGAATCCATCGTTCTTTTGCTCATCATGCCACCCCAGTTTGAACCCAGCCATTTGCAAATCAGTCTTGACCCTTCTCCTCATGGGAACAATCCAGCCTAAACTGCCTTTGCAAGGTCCTCCCTGGACCGGAAACAAGCATCCTGGGACCGGTTTCGGGGTATCACCCCTCATCAGCAAGGCTAGCTTGAATCCAGTGACACAGGGAGCAAGGGACCCATGTCTGGACATACTCTTGGCCACTTAGGGAGAAAATAGCAAACACAACAAGATGATGGACGGAGTGCTGAAACCTTTAAACCACTCACCCTCAGTCAAGAGATCTGAGTTGAATCCATTGTTCTTTTGCTCACTATGCCATCCCAGTCTGGACCCAGCCACATGCAAATCAGTCTTGACCCTGCTCCTCATGGGAACAGTCCATCCAGAACTGCCAGGCCAGGCCCTCCCTGAACCATAAACAAGCATCCTGGGACCGGTTTCGGGATATCACCCCTCATCAGCCAGGCTAACTTGAATCTAGTGGCACTGCTGCCTGAAACCTGCTCCATGCCCTCAGAGCACTGTCCTGCAGCTTGAAACCTGCTTTTCGGCTTGAACCTAGGACTACCAGAGGGACTCCAAGGGCTTGTTGGCTGGCCTTCTGTTCAGAGCCATAGGAACAGAAAAGGCTCCAACTATCTTGAACCTTCACCTGGACCCAGCCTGAATGAGACCTGACCTTCCAAGTGGTGCCCACCCAGTACTGGACCCTTGGAAATGGTGCTAAAGGTACCGAAAGAGTCAAAAAGCAAAACGTGGGACTTTTCAGTCCAAAAGTGCTTTGAGAACTGATAAGAGACCCGGACCTACCTGCTTGCCAATCTGCCCAAGGTGCATCGCCAGTAGGCCTGACTTCGCAGTAGTTCCTGCTATGTTCTTCTCCACAGCACCAAATCCTGTTCAGCTGCTCCTCGCAGAAGGGGTATCCAGTCTCGTGGAACTCTTGTCGGCTTTAGCCTGCAACCATGTCCTGCTGGAGATCTTCACCTTCCAAAAAAGACACTAAGTCCTAATGAAGAAAACGTCCTTGTGACCTCGTCCAGCAGCTCCCCAACAACATTGCCTCCTCCCCGGGCATATCTGGCTACCTTGCCCCACCAAACTTTTCCTTCTCAGACATTTTTCTTCAAAAACTCTTCTAAGTCTGAAGGTAAGCTGAGGCCGGGCCCAATCCACTCAGTGTAGCCGAACCGTATTCCATCACATTTGACCTTAACGTTCGACTTTGCTCCGGTCTGGTGCAACCAGATACCTGTGGATGGTACTTTGTTGTTTTTGGCTCTATTTTTCTTGTTAAACTTTAAAAAATCATAACCCCGGTTCGACTGATTGAATTTTTGTAGTTTTGGTGTCATCTTATTTATTAAATTTCACTCTATTTCTCTAAACTGGCGTGGGACTTTTCTTGTGTTGAGTTTTCACTTTAGTACGGTTTGAGTGCTGCATAAATACTTCGCACATTGCCTCTAAATTAAGCCGGACTGCTTTTGTGCCAAGCAACCAAAGGGTTAAGCACAGGTTTATTTAGTGACTTTGGTGGGGCACACTGACACGGATTGTGGCTATTGCTTGAAAATGGTTCACACACCCCTAAACCAACAACCCAAGTTTGCACAGTTAGTAAACCATATATATCACCACTAGGTAATTATAGTTAGATTTGTGTTTCCATCGGAAATGCCTTTTTTGTTTTGCTAATAACTTAGGTGCCGTTTGATGAATCTTCGCAATATGTTTTTTCAAAAGTGCTCTTTTTGCTTAGCTCCTTAATGGAAAGTTTTGGAGTGATCCGTAAAGCAGGGACCGAGGAAAAAAGGTGGGGGGGGGGTAGAGGGGGGTGGTGGTGCCAAACTGAAAAATCCCCATGCAATTTCCATAGGGATTTCTGAACAGCACTACAGCCAAAACTGTTAAACACAATTACACCAAATTTCACAGGAAGCTAGATTTTGGTTGAAAAAAGTTTTTTTTTTTGTGATTTGATGTAAATTCGTTCAGCAGTTTTTGAGAAATTAAGGTCCAAAAATATTCGTACATCAGGACGGTTGAGTTCGCTGGACTCTTGTGAGAGTCCCACAAGCACAACTTAAAAAAATAAAGCGTTCTGATTGACTAAGGGGCTTGTTTTTCCCTTGGGCCAACTTGCTCTTGTGGGTGTGAGGGTAACATGGGAATGAGCACTCTGATTGGCTTGCCACAACATGAACAAAAATGTTTCCTGGTGATTACAGGACTTTGAGACTAAGGGGCCTATTAGGATGGCGGGCGGACTTTCGTCCGCCCGCCACCCTAGCGGTGCTGGGACCGGCCGCTAGTGGTGCGGCGGTCCCGCACCAGCGATTAGGATGCCACCGCCACCGTGGCGGTTGCATCCTCCATTCCCAGCATTGTGGCAGGCGGTGCACACAGCACCGCCCGCCACAATGCTGGGAATGCAGTGTGCATTGTCATGCACAAGGTGACAGGCACCGCGCGGTGCCTGCCACCTTGTCCATGACAATAAAGGGGGATACCATAGGTACCCCCCATGTGCACCCCCACCCCCAATACCCTGTGGGCCGCAGCGGGCCCCAGCAGCAAACTCTGCATGCCTTTTGGTGGCGGCATCGCCGCCACGGAAAGACTGCTTCCCGCACCCATGCTAATATGGATGGCGGTGTCTAGCAGACACCGCCACCATATGTAGCCCCTTTTCCGCCAGGTCGACTGGTCGACCAGCGGAAAACCGGCGGACGGTCTCTCCGTCCGCCGGGGTCCCCCCCGCCATACTAATATGGCAGGGGGAAAATGGGTGGCGGGCGGAGGGAAATGTAGGGCGGATCGCCACCGCCATGCGGGTGGTGGCGATCCGCCCTACATCGTAATGACCCCCTTAGTTTCCTGTCCTGAAAATGCTTAAAAAAAATACATTAGGGGGCAGGGTAGGTACACCCTGCACCCCAGCCCTTGTGTGGACGTCCCAAACAGATTCTCCGTCTCCACCACCCTTGGGCAGCAATTTAAAAAAACACTTTTTGTGCCTTAATCATGCGCTACAAAATGGCAGCAACCATAAAAAAACTAAATATTAACCCCGGGGTGGGCCAGGGCCTGGGTTTCAATATAAATTATTATATTGGGGTTGTGCATGGGCCCCTCCCCAAGCCAATTACGGCCCTTGGGACCCCATCCCTGGGACCTGGCATAATTGTGGAGGGGAGGAGAATGGCCCCCTCCCCAAGCTGATTACGCCTCGGGGGACTCCACACATAATTTTGAAAGGGGAGAGGGCATGTGACCCCCCTAACTGAGCCAATTTCGGCACTGGGAACACCATCCCCGCAGTCTGGCATAATAATGGAAGGGGAAGAGGCGCATGGCCCCTACCCCAAGCCTAGAAAGGCCTCAGGAACCCCTTCTTCAGGGCCAAGTTAGCTTAAAAATGGGAGGGGGGCCATGCGCCCCCTTCCCCGAGCAAAGGAAAGGTTCCAGCTCTTGCCAACGACCAGTATGGTACTGGCGAGGGAGCTAAGGACCTGGGGCTTCCCCCCCACAGCCCCCAACTGGCCAGCATTGTAGGCGCCATGGAGGGGCACCGAGGCATCCACCTACAGTTATAAAAAAAGAAAGTCCGGCTCCCGTCAGAGGAACTGACTGGATCCGCGATGGCCCTGGGACTCCCCCTGTGCCCCAAAAGAAATAGAGCTGTGGGTGCTCCAGGTGGGAACCCACTTAATAAAAAATATGCCAGCTCTCACTAGCACACACAATGGGTGCCAGCTGGGGAGCCAGCTGAAAGGCCCTGGGTCTCCCTTTGCAGCCTCTAACCATATTAACAAGTGGCCACAACACCAACAAAAAACATTACAAATATAAAAAGTGCATATTAAGTGTGTGGCAGCACCCCATAATGCCCTGAAAGGGCTGTTTAAATTATTTCTGAGCTTGGTGATGCGCCTTTTAGGGACAGGGGCACCACCAAGCATATTTTTAATGATGTAGGGGGCTGCAGAGAGTGCAGCAGCCCCCCCAGATGCATTAAAACAAAATGGCAATTCTCCTGGTTGTAAATGCTTGACCCCAGGAGAACTTATCATATTTTTCAAAAACTCCTACCTGGGACTCTTCAGTTAGAGTGCAAGCCCCTCTTGAGGTTGTTATATGATTGTATTTTGTTGGCTGAAAATTGTTAAAAGAAAGACTCAGAGACATGGTGTTTTTAATTTTTGAAATAAATAATGTCTGAGTCTTTCTTTTAAAAATTTTCGTCCCACAAAATGAAATCATAAAAACTTTTAGAAGGAAGACTTGCAGACATGATTTTATTTTTTAAATTAAAATGTTATTACATATTTTTTTATAATAATCACTATTATTAAACATTTAATTGTGTGAATTAATGAAATATACATTTGAATCAAAATATTGGTGATTTTTGGAGAAAGATGATAGATCTGCTTTACATAAATTGATATGACCACCTCTTGATAAATCCAATAGGCCCACGTTTTATATGTTGATGGTGTGACTCTTTGACAAAGTCAGTAAGTCTGCCTGAATTCAGCCATGATCTGAAAGACCAAACGTACGCTGAGCATGCTAGAAGGCATGTACTGCGGGAGGTGGAGCAAGGCTCTCGCAGAGGTTTGGGCCGAAGGCTGTGTGCGGTTGCTTTTCTGCAAGGGGTTGGATGCAGGGCTTGACTGCACTCCAGCAGACTTACGGACTTTGTCAAAGGTGTGGGGTTAGCGTCACATATGGAAATACAATATTACTTTATGTAAAAAAAAAACTATAAATTCACACAAAAAAACAAAGGTTAAAGTAACATAGTTAGGTGAAAATTTAAGTGACAACGTAATGTTTTAAGCTAAAAACACAATGAAATTCATCAGTTATAGCTATCTCAAGTAACTATAACTCATGCCCTAAAGTAAATATAACTCACACCCTCACCATAATAATTATGAAGTAGAATGATATTTGAGATGAGAATGTACTGGTATAATGTGTTTTTTAGACGGACTTCGTGTCATGTATTATATTACGGTTTTATGGTTGCAACCTCTGATATAAGCACTTTAAAGGGGCATGGTTGGAAATTGATGAATTTGTCACAAGTAGGGATGACCAGTAATGGGAATGGCAAGCCATTATGGTTGTCCATTTGGACACAATGATTGTAATAGAGAGACGTTAGTACATGGGCATCAACCTTTCATCAGTGATAAATAGTGGTACTGATTGTCTCACTATGGAGTTGACATTGCCCATTTAGGGCTCAATCAAACCTGTATATATAAAAGATGATGTAGAGGATATATTTATGGAGAGGGAAAACCCTACTTGGCTAAATAATATGAGAAAGGCCCCTTTTTCTGAGTAATTTTGAGTGGTATTAGCATTTTGCACAATGTCAGCCAATGTAAATTTGATAATTAAATGTTTATATATAAGACATCCTTAAATAACAACATGCTGATTTATTATGTATGTATATATATATATATATATGTGATCAAGGCTCGAAGAGAGTTGAAACACGTTATGGCTGTGCACCAATAAAATTCTGAAGCACGTATTGTGGTCCGTTTCCGTTCTTGTGGAGATTGAAGGCGAAACGGAATATACTGGATATATATATATATATATATATATATATATATATCAAAATCCACAGAGTTCTCCCATTGAGGAGAGCCACAAAACAGGTAGGTAACATCTCGTTTAATGTAGAAGCTGCAGCCAAGTGAAAAGAAAACTTCGCCCAAATGTATCAGCCTGACGCGTTTCATGCTCGAAAAGCATTTCTTCAGAGGCAGTTCAAATTGTGAAGTGACGCACAAGGCAGTACTTGTATCTTCAAACCACCCGCCCCAGTGGGCGTCGGCTCGCGCTGAGCTTGATGGTCCCTGTAGTGCCTAATAATACTCAAGTGAGCTGCTACACTTCGCAAAAATTAAAAAATTGAAAACCCCAGTGGGTATGGAAAGAGTCTCTCTTACACTTTGCTTGCACTTTGAACTCCCACAAAACGACCTCCTGTCCGTTCAGTGCTGGTAGCCGTTTGGTTCCAACTCGGTCCACAATCATGTGGCAGGGCTTCTCCCACGACTGGGACCAGCCGTCTCAACATCAAAAAACACAGAGTTCGCCCATTGAGGAGAGCCACAAAACAGGTAGGTAACATCTCGTTTAATGTAGAAGCTGCAGCCAAGTGAAAAGAAAACTTCGCCCAAAGGTATCAGCCTGACGCGTTTCATGCTCGAAAAGCATTTCTTCAGAGGCAGTTCAAATTGTGAAGTGATGCACAAGGCAGTACTTGTATCTTCAAACCACCCGCCCCAGTGGGCGTCGGCTCGCGCTGAGCTTGATGGTCCCTGTAGTGCCTAATAATACTCAAGTGAGCTGCTACACTTCGCAAAAATTCAAAAATTAAAAACCCCAGTGGGTATGGAAAGAGTCTCTCTTACACTTTGCTTGCACTTTGAACTCCCACAAAACGACCTCCTGTCCGTTCAGTGCTGGTAGCCGTTTGGTTCCAACTCGGTCCACAATCATGTGGCAGGGCTTCTCCCACGACCGGGACCAGCCGTCTCAACATCAAAAACCACAGAGTTCGCCCATTGAGGAGAGCCACAAAACAGGTAGGTAACATCTCGTTTAATGTAGAAGCTGCAGCCAAGTGAAAAGAAAACTTCGCCCAAATGTATCAGCCTGACGCGTTTCATGCTCGAAAAGCATTTCTTCAGAGGCAGTTCAAATTGTGAAGTGACGCACAAGGCAGTACTTGTATCTTCAAACCACCCGCCCGTCGGACATGAAGGGAATGCTTGGCATGTGAGAGGCAAGCTGCACGAGGTGACAAATGCCAGATGGTGGGGGCACGGTCGAGTGCTCTTTCAATGCTGAGAGCATCTTTGGAATACAATATATATATATATATATATACATATATCCGCAAAGCAAGCAGCTCCTGTGGGAGACCCGTGCCCCATGAGGGGTGGAGCGCCGGGCCGGTAGAGTGCACCGGCAATATTAAATGGAAGAGTCAAATTCAAAATAATATGCTCACTTAAGACAGGTTGCAGTAATAAAATGAAGTTTACTCCAGCACCATGATGCGTTTCGGTCAGTGAGTAGGTTACTAGCAAATGGGAGTAAGTTAAATACCTGTAACATCAATGGAAGACAATCCCAGCATAAGCCCTGAATAGTGTCAGAAACATGGATGCCATCCTAAAAAGTTGTGAGTACACACTTTAGGCAATGTACAACTGTCAGTAAACAAAGTATATATACACAATAAATTCATGCACGGATTAAGCATAATGCATTTGTGATAAATCACTCAGTGAATACATGAACACACAGAAAAACTACTACTACTAGATTGCAGATTGTAATAAATGTAAAATACAGGAGATTATGTTGTATGTTGCTTGCTTGATCCTGTACGATTCCTGGAAAAGAGAATCACTTGTGAAGGGAACATTTCCCAACAGTGTATTGTGGCTGAGACACGTTGGGCCGGATTCACAAAGGTAAAGTTAGACGTTTGGTCTAAACTTAGACCAAACGTCTACGTTTACGAATTTGGGAATTCACAAAGGGCATTTACGAGTACTATCTTTATGTCCGCACTGGGGCCGGATCTCCGCCCGAGCGTGAACATAAAGTTAGTATTCGTAAATGCCCTTTGTGAATTCCCAAAGTCGTAAACTTAGATGTTTGTTCTATGTTTAGACTAAACGTCTAACTTTACTTTTGTGAATCGTGCATGTTGTGTACACAGGACAATGGCAACCCATGTGATGCAGGGCAATTCACTAGACCGCAGGAGGGGTGCGTGTAACAGGGGAGTCATGATAAATGCCACGGGAGAAGGGAAGCCCTGTTTCACAGTGGAATATACTGTGACAGAAAATAGCGAGGTGCACTGTAGTGAGAGTGTGGAATAAAAAACAAATGAGGGGCAAGTGCCCTGGCCAAACTATAATAACACAGTGGCCATATGACAAATGACAGCGAGGTACACTGTAACCAGAACATGGAATAACAAATAAATGGGGGGCATGTGCCCTGGCCAAGCCATGAGTGTAAGGTGGCTGTATATCTATAGGAAATGAAAAAGATGTGTGAGAATAAAAAAGGGGAAAAAGTAAATCCCAGTGTCTGATAAGGGAATACCCATTGTCACCACAAACAATATGAGATGGGGTGCAGCCTAATAGGACACAGTTCGAATGGAAATATCGGAGTAAGGGTACATGGTGAGAGATAACACAAGTTAGTATGGAGTATAGCAGTACAGAAAGAAAATTGATAATCAGCAGAGGCTCTGTACATGTACCTGAAGGGAATCCCTGCTCATATGAGAGAAATCCAGAAACAACATGAAAAAGACTGCATAACAATAAAGGGAGAGTGCCCCAGGCAACTTACAACCTGCAAAAAGACCAAACACACCCAATTGGGCTAATTCCAAGGGGTAGGATCAGGAAAGTGGGGAACTCCAAAATTACTAGGCAAACTGTGAAATTTGAGACCTCCAAATGCAAGAGGAAAAGCAACCAAAAGGGGCAACTGCATCACATCCATAATCGTCAGTCCATGAAGTAAAACACCACAAATTAAAGAAATAATGTACATGAATAAAAGAATGAAAAAACAACCAATCTTGTCTGTATGGTGCACTAACACCCCAAATGGTGAAGATGAAGAAAAGGGTAGGGGAAACTATCCAGATGACTCCAGAACTCAAGCATGAGAACCCCTTCCTTTCTCCCTGTAATAAAAAAACCACATAAAAACATGTTAAGAATGTTACCGATCAGCAATATGTCAGAAGTCAGGATTTTCTGAAAAAGAAGGAGGGAGGGAAAAGAAAAGAAAGAGGGAGGGGGAGGAAGCGGTTGTGTGGGGAGGAGTGACAACTCAGATAAAAGATCAGTCATCATACATATGCAGACTAAGTTCCTCATCAAGGTTCAATCCTCCAGGACTTTTGGTATCAAGTTCCAATATGTACCTGATTCCCTTTTTCTAAGTCTAAGCGTTATTTCACCCCCTCTGATATTATGTAGTATTTGTTCAATGGCAAAAAAAGTTTGTTTGTTCCAGTCACTGAAATGTTTTGCTTTGAAATGCCTGGTTACGGAATAATGTGAATTGCAATTGTTGATGGTTCTGAGGTGTTCAAGGACACATTGTTTGATTATCTGGGTGGAACTCCCCACATACCTCAGGTTACAAGGGCATTCCATGATATAGACCACAAATTGGGGACTGCAGATGAGGAACTGGGTAATTTTGCAGTTCTTCTCCCCATTGGAAAACCCCTTAGTCTTTCTTAAGGCCACTGTTCTGGCAGGTTTTACAATGGCCACAAGGAAAAAGTATTTTAGGCTAAGTTCCTTGGCCATGTTAGTGAGGGTGATGTTGCTGTGAACCAACATGTCTCTGAGGCAATGTCCCTTCCTATAGGTGATCTTGGGTCTATCACAGATAGTGTGGACTATTGTGGGGTCACTGTTGAGGATATGCTAATTGTTAGTGAGTATCTGTAATATGGTTTTTAGAGCTGTTGTACGTCACCACAACTCTCAGATCAGTAGATTCACTAGAGTCATTGGTCCTACTGTTATCAAACAGAGTGTGTTCCCCCACAACATTCTTCATTCTGATGATGGACCCATTTGGAGTAACCCTGTTCCCTAAATCTGTTCACCACCACCATCTCTTCCCTCTTGTAAATATCATCAGTGTTACAGTTTCTTCTTGCCCTCAGTAGTTCACCAAAGGGGATACTCCATTTAAGGGTGCTGGTGGAACCACTGAGGGCATGAAGAAGACTGTTGCCAGCTTTAGGTTTTCTGAAAAAAAATTGTGGATCTTATTCTGTGTAGATATATATATCCTCTCCCTCAGAGCTCCTTCGGCAGTACAGATTTCGGGGCGAATAATAGTTAAAAAAGTTACGTAAGTTACGTTGTCATTGAATTTTTACCTAAGTATAACGTTAATTTAACCTTTGGATTATATATATATATACATACAGTAGAATAGCATAGAGTGGATTGGCACAGAGTTGACTGGAGTGGAGTGGCAGAGTTCTGTAACGTACAGTCGAGTGGTGTAGAGTAGAGTTGGATAGAGTAAAATAGCATGTGGTGGCATAGATTGAAACAGCATAGAGTGGAGTGGTGTACAGTGGAATAGCATGGAGTGGAGTGGCGTACAGTGGTGTATAGTGGAATAGCGTACAGTGGTGTAGAGTAAAGTGGCATTGAGTGCAATAGTGTAGTGTGGTGTACAGTTGAGTGGCATAGAATTGAATAGCATAGAGTGCAGTGGTGCAGAGTGGAGCTGCATAGAGGGGAGTGGCATACATTAGAGTGGCGTAAGTGGAGTGACATACAGTAGAATATTGCACAGTGGATTGGCGTACAGTGGCGTAGAGTGAAGTGGTGTAGAGTAGAATATCGTAGAGTGATGTGGAGTGGCATACAGTTGAGTGGCATAGAGTGGTAGAGCGTAGAATGAATAGTGTACAATGGCTGAGCCTAGTGTGGCGCAGAGTCAAGTGGCGTAGATTAGAGGGACGTAGAGTGGAGTGGTGTAGAGTGGAGTGGCCTCCAGTGTAGTGGCTTCCCCTTGCATATAGTTGAGTACCGTACAGGAGAATGGCCTAGAGTGGAATGGAAGATAGTGGAGTGCAGTGGTGTAGAATAGAGTGGAGTGGTGCAAAGTGGAGTGAAGTGGCATAGAGCGGAATGGTGTTGAGTGGAATAGCACAGAGTGGAGTGACAGAGTGGAGTGACATAGAGTGGAGTGGCATAGATTGGAGTGCGTAGAACGGAGTGGTGTAGAGCGGAGTGCATAGAACGGATTAGCATAGAGTGTAATGGCGTATAGTTGCATAGAGGTGAGTGCCATACAGTGGAATAGTGTACAGTGGAGTGGCGTAGAGAGGAGTGGCATACAGTTGAGTGCCATAGAGTGTAGTCGTGTACATTGGAATAGCATAGGTTGGAACAGTGTAGAGTGGACTAGCGTACAGTGCTGTGGTTTAGAGTATAGTGTCGTAGAGTAGAATATCGTACCATTGAGTTGCGTACAAGGGAGTGGTGTACAGTGGAGTGGTGTAGAGAGCAATAGCATGGAGTGGAGTGACATAAACTGATGACATAGAGTGGAGTGGCACACAGTGGAGTGGCATAGAGTTGAATTCTGTACAGTGGAGTGGCATACAGTGAGGTACAGTCGAGTGGCATAGAGTGGGATAACGTATAGTGGAGTGGCATACGGTGGAATAGTGTAGAATAGAGTGGCGTAAAGTGTAATGGTATGGAGTGGAGTTGCATAGAGTGGAATACCTTAGACAAGTGGTAGAGAATGGAGTGGCGTAAAATGTAATAGTGTAGAGTAGAGTGGAGCGGCGTATAGTGTAGTGGCATACAGCAGCTTAGCGTACAGTGGCGTAGAGTCAAATAGCATCGAGTGGAATAGCATCGAGTGGAATAGCATCGAGTGGAATAGCATAGAGTAGAGTGGAGTAGAATGGAATAGTACAGAGTGCATTGGCGCAGAGTGGAGAGGTGTGTAGTAGAATGGAATGAACAGAGTAAAGTGGAGTGATATACTGTAGATTAGAGTAGAGTGGAGTGGTGTACAGTGGAATAGAGTGGAGTAGTGTTGAGTGGACTGACGTACAGTGGACTGGCATACAGTGGAGTGGAGTAGAGCTGAGTGGCATAGAGTAGAGTGGTGTAGAGCAAAGTTGGGGTAGAGTTGAGTGGCATTGAGTTGAGTAGCTTAAAGTTGAGTGGTGTAGAGTGAAGTGGCATAGAGTGGAGTGGCATAGACTCAAATAGCATTGAGTAGAGTGGCGTACAGTCAAGCTATGTAGAGTGGGGTGGCATAGAGTGGAATAGCATAGAGTGGAGAGGGCATAGTGTGGATGGAGTAGAGTCAATTGGCATAGAGAGGAATAGCATAGAGTGGAGTGGCGTACAGTAGAGGTGCGTAGAGTGGAGTGGTGTAGATTGGAATAGTATATAATGGACTGGCATACAGTGGTGTGGCGTGGTATAGAGTGGAATATGGTGGAATTGTGTACAGTGGATTGGTGTACAGTGGGGTGTCGTAGGGTGCAGTGGAGTACTCTGGAGTAGAGTCGAGTGGCGCACAGTGGAATACAGTGTGGAGTGGCATACAGTGGAGTTGTGTAGATTGCAGTGGTGTACAGTAGAGTGGTGTGGAGTAGCATAGAGTGGGATAGCATATAGTGGAAGGGCGTAGAGCGTTGGAGTGGCATAGAGGCGAGTGGATTTCAATGGAATAGTGTAGAGTGGAGTGGCATACAGTGGAGCTGGGTAGAGTGCAGTGGTGTACAGTAGAGTGGAATAGCGTATAGGGGAGTGGTGTAGAACAGAGTGGTGTACAGTGAAGTGGCATATAGTGGAGTGGCATAGAGTGTAATGGTGTATAGTGGCATAGAGTCAAGTGTCGTACTGTGACATAGAGTAGGGTGGCGTATAGTGGAGTGGCATACAGTGAAGTGCCATAGAGTGGAGTCACGTACACTGGAATAGCATAGATTGGAGTGGTGTACAGTGGACTAGCGTACAGTGTTCTGGTGTACAGTGGAGTGGAGTGGCATAGAGCGGAATACCATAGCATAGAGTGGCGTAAAATGGAGTGGCATGGATTGGAATGGCATAGAGTAGAATAGCTTAGAGTGGAGTGGTGTAGACTGAAGTGGCATACAATGGAGTGGCATCGAGTAGACTAGCGTAGGATGGAGTGGGGTAGAGGGGAGTGGGGTAAAGTGGAATAATGTAGAGTGGCATAGTGTGGAGTGGCATATCGTAGAGTGGCTTAACACTGCCTTGTAAATAAGGTGAAGCCTGTATCGCCACAGGAAAGTCAAAAAAAGTGACGTTCCTGTGGCGATAGGGGCTTGTAAGTATGCCCCTCTAAATCCCCCAAGATGTCTAAACATAACAACTTTCCTGTCACTTTCCATGGAGGATGACTATAGTTCATGAGTCAGGGACTGACCATTTACCCAGGAAATCTTATCAAACTGGGCAATTCTGAAACTAGAAGCCAAAGAGTGTTTGCTTGTATGGATCCGAGCACCTTTTCTTACCCAGAATGCTCTACAAACATCAAAACTGTGCCTAAAAATACTAACTGTACACTCCATTTCTATGGAGGATGGCTGTAGCATCTGGGCTGAGGGTCAGCCGGCACCCAGGAAACCCTTCAACCATCAGAATTCCTACACATTAGAGGCATAGGAAAATCCAGAATGGTGTAGCTTGCATGGGTCTCACCACATTTTCTCACCTAGAATACCCTGCATATGTTAAAGTATTAACCAAATAACACAATTTCCTCACATTTATGTGAACAAAATCGAGTGAATATTCAGTCAATAGAAAAAGTCATAACTTGGCTAGGAAAAATCTCATGAACTTTCAACCAATGGAGAAAGTCTTACCATACCACCAAAAATGGTACACCACATGTGTGGATGGGCCTAAAGCACATGGTAGAAATAGCCCCAAACTTTAATCATGTGAAGACAATGTTGACACTACATTGATTTTACCCAGTCCCCATTTCGACCGGTTCCATGCTGAGGCTTGCACATCTTCCTTGGAAACATCCGTGACCAGGCAATCATCTCAACAGGCAGCCTTCTCACCATCCAAGACACATCTATGAGTAAACAAATAGCATACTCCCTTTTTTCTTAATCCAACCATATCTTTATCACCAAAATGAGCAATCATCATTTCTAGATACAAGATCTTCTCATGTTGTAGTGTGGGAGCAATTGCCAACCACAGATGATATAATCCCAGGATGCCACACCTGATCTATAAGAAAGCAAAATCTCTCCATGACACATGCTTATCCACGTTTGCGTTAGAAAAATGAAAAGTAGCGATTCAAGATGCAGATTGCTCAAAGGCGTGCCATACTTTCATAGAAATTAGGCCTGGGCAGAGTTTGCAGAGTTGCGCTACGCGGAACTCTGAGAAGTCGCAAAAAAAACCTGCCACGCTCATGCAGTTCCACTTGTGGGAGGAATTTGCCGGCATGCCCATTCACGTTGCGATGGGAATGCAGAGTGCATCCTTGCATTCCAAAACGAGTGCAAATGGCAACAAGCAGTTCTCAAGTGCTTTCTAAATTTCACGTGAACGGCACCACGCGGTCCGCATGGGTGCGGTCATCTTGTTTTTCTGCTCTCTGTATGGTGCTGGGCCTAAACTTGACTCTCTCTTTTATCTGTGCATTCCTCCGCCTTTAAAACTAATCTACCCCTCATTTTTATTTTTTATATTAGCATGTGTCTTTGTGTTTGTGTATTGTATGATTTTGAGATTTTTTGTGTGTTTTTTGTGACGTTGTGTTTATTTCCCCTTACTTCCTTATCTTTCTTCTTTCCTTTTCTTTTTATTCCCAAATCCACCCAGTGCCATGGCAGAGGCAGGGCCGTTATGTTGTGGGCGGCGCTGAGTACCCGGTGTGCAGCCCCAGGTGATCTTTGGTGAGGAGGAGGTGGCAGCACTGTTTTGTTTTGTGCAGCACCACCTCCCCTCCATGTTGGCATCCGGCGGCAGGCCCGGTAGCG